>CM033623.1:5976218-6661016 GCA_019453435.1 Rhinogobius similis | reverse complement strand
CTTAAAAATACAATTTGAAACTTCTCCTGTAGTTTACTGATATAAATGTGAAGAAAAAGTGTATTACAAGTTTTTCATCATGTAAGGTTTTCAAGTAGAAATATATAATAATAATAATAATAATAATAATAAAATAAATATAATAATTGAATGCGTAAAAACGACTTATAAAAACAGCTGAACCAGGCATACATTTCTTGGTTCATTTTCTGCACATATTAGTTGCAAATAACTTTTCACATTTGACTTGATATGAATGATAATCGGGCTAAACATTTTTTTTTTTTTTTTTTTAAACAACAAAAAAATAAATCAGGTTAAGAATTAGACATCATGAAGTGGATTAAATGAAGTAATAAAACATCAGCTTTATTCTAATGTTGTCGAAATGTTGTGATGTCTATTCTTGTAGTGAAGGAATATTTTTATTGAGTCTTGACATTTTACGACTTTGAATTTGTCTTTTGGTACATTTTTTTGGGGAAATATTCATTTACATTTGAATTGTTTTAGTCTATTGAAAAATCAATACGCCGTGCCAGTTATGGTGGATAGGGTCGTATCTGTGGAACATATATTTAATTTCAGGAGTTTTACTTACTTACTTCTAATTACTCAAAAACAGCACAAAAACATGCATTTTTACTGTGGCGAACTGGGACTGTTTTGCAAAATTTCAATCAGGTATATTGCTGTGGTTAAAAATGCTAGAAAAAGAGCTGGATTAAAAATAAAAATGAAAAAAGTTATGGTGTAAACTTTGAAATAAATATAAAGTGATAATTCTGCACTTTTGGGATCATGTTACAAACTTTACTGGCAACTAATACGTTTAAAAACAGACATAACATCATCTCAATATGCTCCAAAAAATATCGAGACGTGAATCGTTAGTTGCAGTCCTATTATATACGAAAACAAAAATAGATCAAATAACGTGCATTTTCTTCTAAAAGTGCTGAGCTAAACGTATCCCTCGGCGATCACGCCCCCCTCGAAGCAGCACTGACTCAGAGTTACACCGAGCCTCCATTCAGTGACACGTTTGCTCCGAGAGGATCAGGTCAGGGCGACTCCTTTAAACGTTTTTCCATTGCACGAGGCAGGGGGAATTAGTCTAAATGCTCTAAGTGTGGACTCCCGCGTGAGCCGCCTAAATGATGCAGGTGAATGACTAAGAACAGCACAAATGGGTTGACTCTTAGGTTCAGCTTTGTCGAACAGAGAATAGAGGCGTTTTTGTAAAATACAGCAATTTCTCAAAATCTAAAAAGAAGAAAAAGTTAAGCCGAGAGTTGAGTGGCATCGTATGCAGCCACAAACTTGAATTATTTATTTTCTTATGTAACCAGGTCTAAACCAGTACTGAACCAGGTCTAAACCAGGTCTAAACCAGATCTAAACCAGATCTAAACCAGGTCTAAACCAGTACTGAACCAGGTCTAAACCAGGACTAAACTAGTACTAAACCAGTACTAAACCTGGTCTAAACCAGTACTGAACCAGATCTAAACCAGGTCTAAACCAGTACTGAACCAGGTCTAAACCATGTCTAAACCAGTACTGAACCAGATCTAAACCAGTACTGAACCAGTACTGAACCCGGTCTAAACCAGGTCTAAACCAGTACTGAACCAGATCTAAACCAGTACTGAACCAGGTCTAAACCAGGTCTAAACCAGTACTGAACCAGGTCTAAACCAGGTCTAAACCAGATCTAAACCAGATCTAAACCAGGACTAAACCTGGACTGAACCAGGTTTAAACCAGTACTGAACCAGGTCTAAACCAGTACTGAACCAGATCTAAACTAGGACTAAACCAGGATTGAACCAGGTCTAAACCAGGACTAAACCAGATCTAAACTAGGACTAAACCAGGTCTAAACCAGGTCTAAACCAGATCTAAACTAGGACTGAACCAGGTCTAAACCAGGACTTAACCAAGAATAAACCAGTACTAAATCAGGACTAAACCAGAACTAAACCAGGACTGAACCAGGTCTAAACCAGGACTAAACCAGATCTAAACTAGGACTAAACCAGAACTAAACCAGGACTGAACCAGGAATAAACCAGGTCTAAACCAGATCTAAACTAGGACTGAACCAGGTCTAAACCAGGACTTAACCAAGAATAAACCAGTACTAAATTAGGACTAAACCTGAACTAAACCAGGACTGAACCAGGTCTAAACCAGGACTAAACCAGATCTAAACTAGGACTAAACCAGAACTAAACCAGATCTAAACTAGGACTAAACCAGAACTAAACCAGATCTAAACTAGGACTTGTAGATGTTGTTCCCTGGAAGAAGACACTGGCGCAGATTCATTATTTTAGCTTTTATTAAAAGGTCCACTGACATGCAGAGGTCTGAGCACAGTACAGAGAGTCTAAATTCATGTTTACATTGAGGCGTTATATACTGTTCCTTTTACGTCACATGTTACAACAATCAAGTTAAAAATCCTGTGTACATGGCAGTCAAAATGAACCTCTGGTCCTTTTCTGTACTTTGAACGTCTGAAATGTAAGGCTAAACAAATAAACAGCAGTGATATAGCCATTTCCCAGAATTTAGACAGACAGTTCAATGTCTGTGCATAATGCATACATGACCAGTCACTATATTTGAATCAATCAAGAGCATTTAAAGAAAAGCCAGCACATACATATTATAGAAACAGATCAAAATTATCCACAATTCCCCCTTTTTATCACATACACATGTGATAACAAAACACATCTATGTTAAAACATCATGATTCATTATATAGCTAGAAGTTCAAGGCGCAACTTCTTAATTATACATGAGTTTACATTTGAATCACAAACGTAGTAATAAGCAGCAAGAGCAATTTTTTCTAGCATTTTATCTTTTATATATTTTTATTACATTTTAAACACAAACACAAAGACACTCGGACAGCAAGGATGACACAAAGAGCACTTACTGAGAGTATATCTTAAATATAAGCTTAGTGTCTAGATTTTTAGCAGGGTCTAGAGTCAGGGTAGCTCAAGTGATTAGCATAAGAGTTGAATGGTCATAGGTAGCAGACTCTGAAATATGTTAGAAGTTGGTGTCTAATTACAAAAGTTGTCAGGAAATTTTCTGATTGAGAACTGAGGTTGGTTTGAGTATTGATGGAAAAAGTGTCTTTAAGTATAGTCAGCGACCCATAGTCCAGTATAGAAGCATCCTTAGAGGTCAGTATTGGCAAAGCAGAATGAAGATGATAACTAACATTAGTTTTATCAAAGGTCTTCAATAATTAATAATAAACAATAAAGTAAATTATTTATTTATTTATTTTCGTCTCGAGAACCCTGAAACTTAAATTAAGGGATACTTTGAGTGTGAAACAAAAACTTAGAGGGTTCTCGAGACGAAAATAAATAAATAAATAATTTACTTTATTGTTTATTAATAATTCCTCTCCTGGAGTCCCTGTACCCCTGGTTGGAAACACTGATTCAAGCATACAAAGTCTCATTAACATATGGAGCAGTGTAGAGGTCAGTCCTTGGTCATTGAGTTAGCAGTTAAATGTAGGATGTTTAATGGATAATATCAAAGACTTACACTGTTGTGAAATAGTCTTGGCTGTATACATTCGATGTAGTTGGTAATACCACACCCCTAATTCTAACTTTAGGTAAGTCATTGTTTTTTGACAAAGTAAATCTATCTTCTAATTTTTGTTCATGAATTTGAAAGCTCTAGTGGTGTGGCTGGTCGTTTTTACAGTAGGGAGCATCCATAGTGTTGGCTAAGACTTTAGTACAGTTTATTAAAATATTTATTAAAATGTTTTTTTACATATGTCTTTAGGATACATTGTATATAATTTGTGTGATCAATACTAGGTAAAGTACAGTCAAGCACATCACATAAATCAAATGCTACATTACAAGTCCATTCTTTATAACAAAATGTGGTAAGTTTAGATAAATTTAGGTAGTATTTTTTCTTTTACTATTTTCAGTGCTCATTGTTTCATACCTGTGTGATTGGCTGCTATCTTAATGTCTTCATAGACCGTTGTGTTTTCAAGCTGTCTGAGGTCTTGTCCATCATCCGTGAATTGTAGAATACACCAAAACAAAAACAACATATTAACATAAAAGAGTATAAGATCTCATCAATATTACTGGGGAGCTGAGAGTATGACCTATACTTCCCCCTTTTCAAACAGTTTCAGGAACAGATGTGGATCCAATGGTGGGAGCTGTGCCACCACACACTCCATGCGGCTCAGGAAGTTGTTTTGTTTCGTGAGCGTTGGAGCCTCGATTTGACCTGGCTCTGTGCCCCTGGCTCCCTATCGTTGGTGACCACTGGACAGTGCAAAGTGTGAGTCCAGGTGCTCACTCGGCTGCCCTCACAGTGATGTCGGGGACCAGCATCTCCATCTCCAACGTTAGCGCCTCAGCTCTCTGACTAAAGCCCAGTCACCAGGTCTAGCTCCAGCTCTGCAGATTCAGCAGTGTTTTTTGACCTGCACTGAAATAAAAAAAAAAGTGCATTCCCTCCTCCCATTTGATGCGTCCATGGGGAAGAGATTTGTAGGCTATTCTTTTCTCTGGTGGTCGTGGTCTGGGCAGAGTATCTTTCCAAAAGTTTGTTTCCCAAAATGTGTTCATTAATGGCATTTCAATTATTTGGAGCAACCTGCTGAAATAAAAAGAAGGCATTGCACAGAAAAAAACTATCTACACATACCCTTTTTAAATGTATTTTTAATTATTGTAATTTATTTTTATTTTGTAAAGTTTTGGTGCATGACTTTAGTTACATTGTGAACCCAATTTTGTATTTAATTGAATCCAATCCTGACTTTGAATTGAGGCACACCCTAAATCTCTTGATGGACCGGTGGTATAGTTACCACATTATTGATTTTCCAGCATTGGTTCTTCTGACGTCCAGTATTCAGTTAATTACATTTTTGAATCCACATGTTTTAGTTTCTTTCGTGTGAACATTATTTCTCAGTCAACCTGTAAATATAAAAAACAACATATACACACAACAACTTCATAATTCTTTGCACTTCAAAATTCTTCGTTCCACTGTCCACACAGATCCACTATTATTGGATCCATATGCTCCTTTAAGTTATCTGTTGAAACCTGTAAATTTGAGATTATAATGACCTTTACCCATGTTATATGAGAAAAAATTCAATTCAGAAAACGCTTAAGTGAGTCCATAAACAAAACAAAGTAGAAAATGGTTAGTTCATTCATACACATTCACACAAACATGATTAGTGAAGCTTATTCAGTCCAAAAGCTTTACTCGTCAAGTCCAAAAGTGTGTTCATAGGTTGAGTGTGTTCATAGGTTGAGTTGTGCACAACTGTTCACATCTTTTAGTGACTGTATGGGTACAGGAAGTGTCCTGTCTGTGATCACATTCCCCAAAACAAAGAGCATTTTTTCAAAATCAGATTTGTTAGTTACCTCTTGTTACAACCAATTTAATAACCTTTCAATATTTGATGGATGTTTATCAAAACTACTCTCAATTTTTAATAATCTACAGAGCTCTCTATAATTATTATTACACCAGCTGGGTTTTACTAGTCTGCTTAACTTTTGATATTGTTTCTTTACAGACATGACATGATTTGCATAGCCACCAGTTAACTTAAAGTTCAACATCATCAATTTCCACATCTATAACTAATTACCAGTATTTGAGTGATACTTCATGCAGTTTTAGTGGTGTCCTGTGCGTAAGCCGAAATGTTCACGTAGTCCTCCCGCTGCTCCTTGACCTCCTCATCCCCTCCGTCTGCCCCGCCCTCTGAGCCGCTGTGACCTGGAGCTTCTCCATCCACATCCTTATCTGTCGCCGTGTGGCACATCAGTTTTCTCTGCAAAAGTCTCAGAAGAAACACAAAAATCACCATCATGGGATAAAGCACAATCCATACAGAAGAAACTTTGTGACCTGCAATAAATAAATAGATGAAACGCCAAAGAGTATCTACTAAATTATGCCATTTTGATTTTATATGTCTGTAACCAAAGTGGGGTATTCTTCCTTTTCCTTTTTCATTGAACTTTATAATCATTTGAAATAGTAGACTTGCTTATTTGTAACGTATTGCAGGAGTTTTATTATATGGTGAAAATACTACAACATGTAAGAATTTAAAATATTAGACAAACTTGTGCCATAGGCAGTTGTAATTAAGTTTAAGTTTCAAATATTCAATACTTCCCGTTGTGGCCTCAGCTGTGTCCAGTCCGTGGTCAGAGAGCGGAGGTAGAGCAGGCGGTGAAAAGGAGCGGGGTCAAGGATCGACAGCAGGAGCCTGTACAGGAAATAAGAGCGCTCACACAAGAAAGTATTAGTTTGCGCATGTAATGGTAAATAAATGATAAAATACAATGTAGTTAACATGCATATGAAGAGAAATGGCCAAGATCAAATTAATTCTTGTTGTCTAAATGTTGTGTTAGACTATTTGAAACCTTCAAAATGTGTATTTGGGAGGTTTTAGCTTTTAGAAAACATTAAATCAGTTATGACTTTGATAAAACCACTAAATGAGCTCATTTCAATCAAAAATCCAAAAACAGGAAAACCGTTACGTTCGTTAACAGTCTGAGTGAAAAGTCATGTCAGGTCACAAAATGCTTTGACCCCTTCGTTAGTCCAAGTGATTTTGTCAGGAGTTTTCAGGCCTTTCCCATGAATTAAAGCGCTTCGAGGAGAGTGTAAAATTGAATAATTTGGAATGAACTGTTGAAAGTAATAACACATGACCAATTTAGACATAAGTTGCTTTTAGTCACCGGCTTTAGCATGTTTTGATTAGCAGCTGCAAATTTAGTTGAAATAATTTTGCTGTTTGTTTTTTTCTTTTTTCTTTTTTGATATCATGCCCAAGGAAGGTTACTTAACGCTATGAATGGGTTTAAAACATAAGACTGAAAAGTGTTTTAGTAATTCTGGAGGTGTCACTGAATTAATAAATAAAGATTTGATCTATCCAGTAGAGGTCTTCAAGTGTTTAACACATCCTCACAACACTCCCCACCATTCGTCAAAGTCATGATCTACTTCTGTGGTAACGAACAGAGAGCACTGCAAATCTCCAGTGTCACTGCTCTGTTTTTTATCCTGGCCCACTCTGTCACTGGCTACTGCCATCAGATCATCATCAGGGTTTTAGGGTCAATTTCCAGTAATAAACATAAGTGGGAGGAGAGATTTCACTCTACAACCCTACCAAATTTAGGTTGTTCATCAAATCTTCCATGGTCACTTACACTCCGGTCTGAGGTGGAGATTAAACAAATGCCTTTTCTGCACATCAGATCCCAACAGAGTGAGTCCACTGGATACAAAGGAGAATAGAGAAATTGATATTTGAACGAGTGGTCATTAGAGTCAAAACACTTTAAAAGAGACGTGAAGACGTCCCTGTTCGTGGTTCCACAGGAGGCTAATGAAAATATGAAACAACCACTAAGCTTGGGCTTGTGTCTTAAGCTAGATGTTTTAACCACAGAATGCGTGGCGCCTGAGTCCACAAGAAATTTAATCTTTTTACCGCCAATTGTGGAAGTGTACTCAGAAAATTTAGCATGTGTTTGTATTAGGCACGTTCACACTAGCTTCAAGTGATGTGATTGCGTGTCAGGTGCATGTTACCCTTCATTGCTTGTGGTCGGTGAGGGTGAGACTTGTGATGTGCCGTGGTTTCTGCAGCACTCCTGGACCCCCCCTCTGCCTCCGTGCCTAGTCAGTCTGACCCCTGGAAGCCTCTGTGTCCTTGGAAACCAGGAGGTGGTGGCGCCAGAAAGTTCTGAGCAGTCACGCTGGCAATGTCCATGCATGTTACAGTTGTAAAACACCCTGTGGTTCAGGTTCTGTCCTTGTCCACATCCTGTTTCTCCCACTCCTATCGCCCTGTCCTGTCATGGGGCGTTCAGTGGCGTGTGCATACAGAGAAAAAGTGTCTTTGTGCATTTCTTGTGTGCTCTTCCGCTCTTTTCTCTGCGTCTCCTCACTGATGTTCTCAGCCGCTTGTCCTGTGATGTGCCCTCAGATTCTCCAGAGTAGGTTATCATGCACACCAATGTATGTTTTGGTCACCTGGCCAGAACTCAGAAAGCAGCAGTCCAGCAGATGTCACAGCAGAGATTGAGTTCATATGCTTGGGCACATTCCGTGGTATTGTGTGGAATGAAACACTCTGCTTCGAAGATTTAAGTGAGGTGCTGGATAAAGTCATCAACACCTTCCTCTGAGCTGTTTGTATTGAGTGATAGTCGTCCGATCTTGGTTGGAAACTTGGCTTCGATCTCTTCACAAAGCACATTTACAGCAATAATGTATCTGTTGTTGTTGTCATACATGGGCTTATTGGGATGAAAAGCTGCATCATGGATCTCATCGCTCACTTCATCTAGTAAGCGTGAATGTGCTTGCACTCAAGGCCACAGGGTCGACATCCTCTGTAGAAGGCGGCAAACTCTTTGGCTAACCGGGCACCTTCAGTCACAGGGTCAGGCAATAGGCTACCTGCTTTGGCAACATAGTCCAGTGTCCATGGTCGGTAAACACACATTGGCCCATCGAGATCCGCCATTTCCATCATGGAGAAGGTGGCAGCGGCAATTGCTGTCCCACCAAGGTTGCTGCGCTGTCAGGTTGCTCTTTTTTTGTGTTTGTTTTTTTTTCCCCTCCATCCTGGTTGGTGTTGTGCGGCCGGTAAATGGTAAATGGTAAATGGTCACATTTATATAGCGCTTTTCTACCTTTTTTAAGGCACTCAAAGCGCTTTACATCAAGGAACCAGTCACCCATTCACTCACACATTCATACACCAGTGTACGCAGACACTGGGGGCAAGGTGGGTTAAGTGTCCTGCCCAAGGACACAACGGCATTATTCATCTGAAGGAGCTGAAAATCGCACCACCAACCTGCGGGTCAGGGGATCTGACCACTCAACTACTCCATGTCTGGAGTGGGATTCGAACTGCCGACCTTCGGATCAGAAGGCGCCCACTCTACCTACTGCGCTACTGCCGCCCCGGTCTACTCCTCAGGTCGCTGGATCTGGCAGGGGCCCAGGTCGGGGTCCACAAGCACCGCAGAAAGACGGCTGAGATCTGGATAGGTATAAAAGAAGAGAGAGAGCAGCAGTATTTTGTCTATAATTCTGATGTGACTGTGATGTGGTGTAGTATTGTGCAGTGTGTGCAGCGCCTGGGCGCAGTTGTCTGCAGTGTATATGTGTGTGTGTGTGTGTGTGTGTGTGTGTGTGTGTGTGTGTGTGTGTGTGTGTGTGTGTGTGTGTCTATGATGGGATTTGATAAGATGGAGGTCATTCACTCGCATTCACTCAAACACTTACAACGTCTCCAGCCAACTGTTTAGTAATTTTCTTTCGTTCATGTGCCTCAGACTTCCACACAGTCACATAGTCCTCATTTTTTTAACATTTATTTTAGGAGATCAGTAGACACCTTTATTATTATTATTATTTATTTTTTGCATATTAATTATTTCTTTAATGTTTTGAGTTGATTAGAGCTCAGCGATTCTCCTTTAGGAAAGACCTATTTTTAGAAACTCCCCACTTTTTAGACTTATAGGTCTCAGAATTAAACGTCCTAATTTACCAATAAAACCTAATAAGACAGACTCACACCTCAACTTGAGAGCAATAAGTTCGGAATCCTTACACCGGCGTTTCTTCCCAACTGCGGTACAGCCCTCCTTCTCTGAAGACTAGACGAGGAACAAGGCTGGATTCAGATTCAGGATCAAACGCTGGATCACACAGGGAAGAAACGACTCGGACCGTAGTTTGATGATGCCAAACTGTTAAATGTTGTGGATTTCTAATGACAAGCTAGACAAGTTAAACAATAAAAATACAATAAGAGAAGTGAGTCTATAACATTAGGTGCTTGATTTATTCAGGTACCAGAATAAATGGTTGGTCTCTCCTTGGTCGACGTAAATTCACAGGTCAGCAGGTCAGAGACATTTAAACAGAGACTGGGGAGGAGACTTTGGATAAACATAATCAAGAGACAACAAAATGATAATAATTTTGTAACTATAGCATGGTTGATTAGCAATATCAACAAAAATAACATTTACCAATGGTTTTCTGGCTCAAACCAGGCCTCAGAGTTGGAGGACATCATAGAACAGACCTGAGTCAGATGGACTCTGACTGATCTGGTCTTGCTTAAGATGTAAGGTAGAGTTTACCATTAAATGTTTGTGCATTTCAAATAGCTATGACAGGTTCTAAAAGAAATAATAAAAAATATATATATATATATTTGTCCTTCTTCAGAGATGGGATGTCCTTATTGTACTTTCAAAATCACTGTCTTCTACTTTCAAAATCACTGTCTTCTACTTTCAAAATCACTGTCTTCCTGTTTCTATTCCTTCCTTTAGCTTAACAACCCTACTCTATACTTTCTCTAAGTCGGTGTCCACTCCTCACACTCCCTCTTCACTCCTCAGTCCAATTGTAAATAAAAATAAAAACGTTTATATACATTCAAGGAATTTTCATAAAGCCATGAGACATTATCGGGAGTTACAATTGAAAGAATGATGCACCTTTACATAAATTTTAACTATAGGAAAGTGTTTACATTTATTTGTTTATTTATTATTTTTTTGTTTATTATACATGTATAAATATATGTATATATATATTTCCTTTTAATTCAATTATTATTATTATTATTATTATTGTTATTATTCTTTAATCTCAGCAGTAAATTACGTTTAAAAAAAAATACTAGTCTTTTTTCAAGTATTGTTATTGCTTCATCTATTATTAATTGTGATTCTGTTACACTACCATGTTTTTTTTTAAAGAGATAGTGTATATAACTCAAGTTCCTCATCATTGTCCTCCTCCAGGGTCCAAATATCATGGGCTTCACAGGGGAAGGCACCAGGATGAGGAGATTGGAGAAGAAATATTTTCGTCATTTTCTGCTGGAAATTTATTAAGATTGCACAGATTAACAAATACAAAAACATTTTTTTCTCTTTTCTTTGAGGGCTGGACTTCTATATCTTAAACTTAAAGGAACAAAATGCTTACTTTGTTCCTGAACACTGCAAAACAAGACGTCTTTTAAGAATCAACCCAGGACAACACAAAATGATTATGTAAAATCCAAAAAATAAACTTAAAGGAATTAAAGAAAAACCCAGACCTCTTCAACCATTAAGCAAACATTAAACATCTTCAAACCGTAAATAGACTTTATTCTACACAAACCATTATTTATCCAACAATTAAAGACTTACTACTCTCTAACAACTATACTTTAATACTTCAATTCTAATCAAAAATGTGACACTAAAACCGTAAACAATTAAGCTTTAAGCTTTACTTTTATCAAGAACCGTGTCACCACAACACAAAACAATTATGTTTTAACAATTCTATTCTTTCAAAACCTTGACACAAAGTCCACAAAATAATTATGTTTTGATACTTCTATTCTTATAAAAAACCGTGTCAAAAACCGCAAAACAATTGTTTTAATACTTCTTATTCTTATAAAAACCTTGACACAACAACCACAAAACAATTGTTTTAATACTTCTTATTCTTATAAAAACCTTGACACAACAACCTCAAAACAATTATGTTTTAATACTTCTTATTCTTATAAAAAACCGTGTCAAAAAATGCAAAACAATTGTTTTAATACTTCTTATTCTTATAAAAACCTTGACACAACAACCACATTGCTCTTTAAAAAACAAATTATGCTTTAACACACCAATTCTTTATCAACCAACATCAACATGTATAGAAGTCAAACCAGCCGACAAGAGAAAATCTGCCCTTTAATATTTGCAATCAAACCATCTAACTTATAGCTCAGACTTGGACCGTTCCTTTTCTGAGAGCCAGATCTAGCACACAGGCTGTGAGTTCAATAGCCCATGTAGTCTTTTTGTTTTTTTGTTTTTTACGCTGCGTTTTTGACCTATTTTGACTTTATTCTTTAATTAATTTTTACTTAGAGCATACTTTTTTATTATTATTTTTTTATTATTATTATGAAATATTTACTTTTATACACTCAGTAAATCACTATTTGTAACCTAATTAGACAATTTTTATTAATTAAAATGGGGCATAGAGCATGGCCGACGCACAAAATGTTTCATTTTAGCTTTGAGTCCAATTTGCAGAAATTTCATATTAAAGAGGTTCTCTGCCTTACCTTTTTGTGCATTTTAAAGGTACCTTCTTTTGTGCGCAGCAGACCCTGTGGAGACTCCCCTGCACTGTCGCATCACCCACTGCGTCTCCACCAGCTGCTCTCGGGCGTCTACCAGTTTCTCCAGGGTCATTAAAGGTCCCGGGTTTCGGCACCAAATTGTAGATGTTGTTCCCTGGAAGAAGACACTGGCGCAGATTCATTATTTTAGCTTTTATTAAAAGGTCCACTGACATGCAGAGGTCTGAGCACAGTACAGAGAGTCTAAATTCATGTTTACATTGAGGCGTTATATACTGTTCCTTTTACGTCACATGTTACAACAATCAAGTTAAAAATCCTGTGTACATGGCAGTCAAAATGAACCTCTGGTCCTTTTCTGTACTTTGAACGTCTGAAATGTAAGGCTAAACAAATAAACAGCAGTGATATAGCCATTTCCCAGAATTTAGACAGACAGTTCAATGTCTGTGCATAATGCATACATGACCAGTCACTATATTTGAATCAATCAAGAGCATTTAAAGAAAAGCCAGCACATACATATTATAGAAACAGATCAAAATTATCCACAGACTAAACCAGAACTAAACCAGGACTGAACCAGGAATAAACCAGGTCTAAACCAGATCTAAACTAGGACTGAACCAGGTCTAAACCAGGACTTAACCAAGAATAAACCAGGATTAAACCAGAACTAAACCAGGACTGAACCAGGTCTAAACTAGGACTAAACCAGAACTAAATCATGACTAAACCAGGTCTAAACTAGGACTAAACCAGAACTAAATCAGGACTGAACCAGGTCTAAACCAAGACTAAACCAGATCTAAACTAGGACTAAACCAGAACTAAACCAGGACTGAACCAGGAATAAACCAGGTCTAAACCAGATCTAAACTCGGACTGAACCAGGTCTAAACCAGGACTTAACCAAGAATAAACCAGTACTAATCAGGACTAAACCAGAACTAAACCAGGACTGAACCAGGTCTAAACCAGGACTAAACCAGATCTAAACTAGGACTAAACCAGAACTAAACCAGATCTAAACTAGGACTAAACCAGAACTAAACCAGGACTGAACCAGGAATAAACCAGGTCTAAACCAGATCTAAACTAGGACTGAACCAGGTCTAAACCAGGACTTAACCAAGAATAAACCAGGACTAAACCAGAACTAAACCAGGACTGAACCAGGTCTAAACTAGGACTAAACCAGAACTAAATCAGGACTAAACCAGGTCTAAACTAGGACTAAACCAGAACTAAATCAGGACTGAACCAGGTCTAAACCAAGACTAAACCAGATCTAAACTAGGACTAAACCAGAACTAAACCAGGACTGAACCAGGAATAAACCAGGTCTAAACCAGATCTAAACTCGGACTGAACCAGGCCTAAACCAGGACTTAACCAAGAATAAACCAGTACTAAATCAGGACTAAACCAGAACTAAACCAGGACTGAACCAGGTCTAAACCAGGACTAAACCAGATCTAAACTAGGACTAAACCAGAACTAAACCAGATCTAAACTAGGACTAAACCAGAACTAAACCAGGACTGAACCAGGAATAAACCAGGTCTAAACCAGATCTAAACTAGGACTGAACCAGGTCTAAACCAGGACTTAACCAAGAATAAACCAGGACTAAACCAGAACTAAACCAGGACTGAACCAGGTCTAAACTAGGACTAAACCAGAACTAAATCAGGACTAAACCAGAACTAAATCAGGACTGAACCAGGTCTAAACCAAGACTAAACCAGATCTAAACTAGGACTAAACCAGAACTAAACCAGGACTGAACCAGGAATAAACCAGGACTTAACCAAGAATAAACCAGTACTAAATCAGGACTAAACCAACTAAACCAGGACTGAACCAGGTCTAAACCAGGACGAAACCAGATCTACACTAGGACTAAACCAGAACTAAACCAGGACTAAACCAGATCTAAACTAGGACTAGACCAGAACTAAACCAGGACTAAACCAGATCTAAACTAGGACTAAACCAGAACTAAACCAGGACTAAACCAGAACTAAACCAGGACTAAACCAGATCTAAACTAGGACTGAACCAGGTCTAAACCAGGTCTAAACCAGATCTAAACCAGGACTAAACCAGGTCTAAACCAAGACTAAACCAGTACTAAATCAGGACTAAACCAGGACTGAACCAGGTCTAAACCAGGACTAAACCAGATCTAAACTAGGACTAAACCAGAACTAAACCAGGACTAAACCAGGTCTAAACCAGTACTAAACCAGGACTAAACCAGGTCTAAACCAGGACTAAACCAGGTCTAAACCAGATCTAAACTAGGACTAAACCAGGACTAAACCAGGACTGAACCAGGTCTAAACCCGATCTAAACTAGGACTAAACCAGGTCTAAACCAGATCTAAACTAGATCTAAACCAGGTCTGCACCAGATCTAAACTAGGACTGAACCAGGTCTAAACGAGGTCTAAACCAGGACTTAACCAAGAATAAACCAGTACTAAACCAGGACTAAACCAGGTCTAAACCAGGACTAAACCAGATCTAAACAATGACTAAACCAGGACTAAAGTGGGACTAAATCAGGTCTAAACCAGGACTAAACCAAGACAAAACCAGGAAAAAACAGGACTAAACCAGGACTAAATCAGGACTAAATCAATTATAAACCAGGTCTAAACCAGGACTAAACCAATAACGAGATAAAATATCTTCTATATTTTGGAAGATGGATTGAGGGCCGGTTCATATCTCTCGGATGGCTTGATTTGGTCTCTGAACTACGCCGATGTCACTTAAAATATTTGCAATTAATCTGTACTTAAGTGTGGTCTTAGCCGTATTTTGAATTTTGGGATCTTATTGTGGTTTTTGGGAAGCCCTGGACTCTACAAGATAATATTCAGACAATGAAAGGGGAATGATGAAGTTCCAAAAGATAAACACAAACCTGCAAGAGTGGGCCACATCCGGGAGCAGAGTTTCTCAATAAAGAGTCCTTCCTTCTTGGTCTTGAATCCCAGGCTGATGTAGTACCTCTGCACATCACCGGGGGCAGCGGAGAGCCAGTACGTGGTGTGGGGCAGGATGTGGAGTCCTCGAGGGTCTGGGGAAGAAGATAAACTTGGAATTACTAAAGTGCTGAGATCAATCTTATGATTAAAAAGCATAATTTAAATGATTTATGTTTTGTTTATTAAGAGAACATTTGTTATGTTTGGGTGAAGTCAGCTGCACCTGTGGCAGACCTCGGCCTCTGGACCTCAGCATGGTAATTAAAAGAGCCGTGCCAAAGAGCTCTAATGCAAATTGGGCTTGGGGGCCAGTTGAAACGTGGCTTCTGTTTGACCTAAATGCTAATGAGCGCGGTGCACAGCAGCTGCTGGCTAAGCTAGCAGTTTCTCACAGCTAATAGTAACTTAAAAACATAAAATATGAAGCAAACAATCACTTACATTTTAAAGTAAAGACTGTCTGATTGTTGTTGTTTTTTTTTTGGAAGATTATTTCCTACCTAAGTGTTGATGAAGTGTTCAGCTGTTTTATAAAGTCTTCCCCCACCACAACTCACTGCCTGATCTTCCAGAACACAAGCGGAAGATGGAGTTTGTGAACTCACTAATATTGCTGGAATTCATCTTCCTGGCCAGGTTATTAGGTTATTGGGACTCCTACTCCTACTACAAAGAGAGAAAAGTGGCTCTTGCCCTCCATCTCTGCTTGACCTGATCGACCAGTTCAATATATGTGCTGGATTAATTTTAGATTAATTATAGCCAAAAACCTATAGAGATTTTGACAGGAAGTACTGACACTAACACTGAGCTAGCCAGGTGTTGTAAACTGTACTTGCTCAGTGTAATTTGTTTTGAGCAGTTTATGCAGATTTCCTTAGATGTTTACATTACCAACTAGATCCAATATGGCCGCAGTTGGCGTACAGGTCATGTGCCTGGCATGTAGCAGAATGAATGATTTGTGTTGATGTTTCTCATTTTTGTGGTCTTTACATTGCGCATTACCTTCTGTTACGAGAACTTCAAATTCTAAATCAGCTGTTACATCCAGATAGTTACTCTTACTACAGCTTTAATAGCACTGTCCCCAAATACTTTTGCTAAATTTCGCTTGGGTAATTCCTTGGGCCACTTCTTTGTACTTTTTGTGGAAAAACCTAACCAAACTTCAATGTTTACTAAAATGGAATAGTTTATTATTGAACTAGTAAAAAACGCAGCCATGAAACATTTATTAAAGGCAAGAAAGTTCAAGTCCCAAGTAAAGCATGTTTACACTGGCCTAATCACGTCACACACTTTCACCGTTGCACTAACTGGAACAAAAATCCATTTAAAGTTAGATACAAGCTGCAGTAGTCGAAAGAGTTATAAATAAATAAATAAAATAAAACAGCATAGACTAAATTCTCAGAACTACCCACTCTGTGTAACCACAATTAAATGATGGTTACAGATGACATCACAACATCTGAAGTGGTTACTTTATTTCAGTTATCTGCTAAAAGCAAATGCACACAGCAAGTTCAATGTTTTTGGGGGTTTTTTTTGTGTTTTTTTTTTTCATATCAATGCAAACCTTTAAAAACTATGATTTGTTTTTGTTTCATGGAAGTAGAAGAGGGTCCTCTAAGCTTCAAGTGCTTGAGGAAAAAATACACAAAGGGTTCAGTGTTCCGGTCCAGTGAAGAGAAATTATTTTCATCTGTCAAATTAAGTTGTTTTGTTTAAAAAAGACAAATCTGCACTATACTGGGTAGAGGACGTTCTTCTATTTGAAAACTTCTCCTCAACATTCCAACTGTGTGGCAGAATTGAACTGATAAAATATCTTTCTTTTTGTTTTGTTTTTTGCGCAATTTTTGTCAATTGTTTTACTCAAATTAACTTTATACGACAAAACTGAAACTGAAAGTTTCTCCGTTCTCGCTCTGCAGAGCTAATCTAGTTTATTTGCTAATGGTAGGAGGAGATAAAGGGCCTGTCAACTCGCTTCACAGCAATGGGTTTTGTGCACTATAGCGCCTGGCTAGCTCAGTGTTAGCATCAGTACTTCCTGTCTAATTCTATCTCCTTGTGGTTTTTGCTAAGTCAGTCTAAAATGAATGAATACCATAAGATCCGGCAGCGAACGTCTCTGACTTTGCAAAACAGCTGAATACTTCACCAAAGTTACATTGTTATCTCTCAGTGCTAACGCTAATGCTACTGTTGAGTCAAATAACAAACTAAAATAAAATAATCTTCACATAAAAACATCCAGGCAGTCTTTTCTTTAAAAGTTAGCAACACTTGGACTCAAAAACATCTAAAGCTGGGGTACCTGATTTTCACACCACAAAACCGGAAGCACATATTTAAGTCTAATCTCTAGCTATCACAAAACCTTTGGCACATTGTTAATATTGACAAGCATTTTCAGGCTTTTGCACCCTTCTTTTCAGCATTTTTTTTAGATGGCAAAGTGAAACCGGGGTGGTCCTCTCAAGCACAGCCAATCAGAGCGCTGCTTTCGGCGATACTACCAGGTTGACGCAAAAAAAAATTTATTAGCCACAGACAACACGCAGTGGTCTAATTTTTTCACATAATGCTACTCCTATGAGATACTAGTTGGTGGAAGACACAAAATGTAGAAATTTGTTACAAAAAAGTTGTGTACCCCTGTTCAACACTGAATGATCCTAATGTTCCTGTTGTTTATCTGGTTTTCGACAACTGATTTTCATACTTTAGACGTTGGTTACAAACTAAATATATTTGCAGATTTGTAGACTTTTATCTTTGTTAATGTACTGCTGTTCTTTCATGTTTTTGTTGTGTTACAGAAAAAATGCCATCATTCACCATCGATACTTGTGCATTTTTGCCACTCATCTGCACAGAGGTTATGCAGATGGTATCACAGCAGAAGAAAATCAAAAAACAGTTGTACACAAATATCACTGATACAGACTTTGTGATTACGTTTCTCTCCTTAATTAAATAAAAACGTTTTTGAGTTTGTTTGTTGAGAAAAATAATACATGTTGAGTATTATGTGAGTTGAAATATCTAAATCTCCAAATATAATTAACAAACAAGCTAGCGCAGAAACAAAGTTTGTATTTAGGCATCTAAAGTTAAAAATAAGCCCAACAAAAAAGCAAAGAAACACATTTTATCAATACTGTTGCTGATCGGAAAGTTGAGCATTTTTCAGATAAAAGAATGTCAGTGCATAACCTCTATTGTGTTCACATGGGAGAGTTTGGCCATTGGTTCAAATCAAAGTAGACAAATAGAGCTGATTCTAAATGGAATAAACCTGACACAGAAAAACTGTTAAAACAAACAGCAGCAAAAAGAAATTGTTCCCAGAGGAAAAATACTATTGGAGATCATTAAATCAAGAAATTAAAGGTGGAATGGAGGATTTCGAGCAACAAATCAGAATCTCATTTCCTCGTGGGTAGCACAAATAACTGGTCCGCTCAGGTGTCAATCATTCTCTGCGTGCTAGTGCACGCCCACAGGCTCGTCCAGGGGAAACACTCGCTCCCCTGGCCGCGCATGCGTGGTTGATACGCTAGTGTGTTTATGTAGCAGGAGGTTAGCGGCGATCGTTCCGTCATTGTAGGTCTAAACTTTCATCCGCGAAGTACCGAAATGGCTGAGGGACGAAAGAGAAAGACTGTTTTCGAGCTTTCACAGAAGAGACGAAAGTCTGCAGAGGAAAGAAACAAAACGCGTGTTATTCTGGGGGAATCGTTTACGGCTGGCGAGCATTGAAAGAACAAAACAGGCTGATGCCTCCGCTGCAAAGTTTCTGCTGGACAGGTAACTGTTTATCTGACTCTTTTTTTTTAGCTTATTGTATGTGGAATGTATTATTGTAGACTAACTGGAACGTGCACTTTTATGGCTTAGCAGACACGAAGTAAAAACATACGTTTTTTTGTTGTTTTTTTAATGTGTTACTCAAAGTAGTTTGTAATGGTAAATTTTAATTTATAATGGTTTATTTATAACAGTTATTAAATCTTCTTCGCGGAGGTTGTCGCGAGAAAGCGACACCAATCGTCTTGTAAACAAATGCACATGGAGCAGTGCTGCTGGGCGTGCTCGTGCACGAGGTTTGGTAGGCGTTCACTCAGGAGAAACGGGGAGGGAGGGAGGGGGAACCTGCGCATGCGCTTTTTCAAAAAAAGGACTAACAAATCGGCGAGAAATCCTCCATTCAACCTTTAATTGTCACAAAGCCTGGGTTTTACCAAACAAATTTCAAACAAAACCAATTAAATACACTTAATAATTTTACACAAGATATATCCCGTCAATGGTGACCTATCCAAATACTTGGGCATCAATAAAATGTGTTCTTTTCATAAAAAAGAAGTAACACTAGCATATTTTCTTACTTTTTGTATCAAAACAAATGTTTTTTTCCCCAAATTTGTAGCAATATCTATTTGACCCCCTAGGTATTGGTCACAAATGTAATCTAAAAGACATTCTTTTTTTTTTTTTTTATGAAATCCTTGAAAACACACAGCTTGAAGTTATTGTAAACTTTTTTATTCTATATGCCAAACATTTCATTCATAAACAGAAATTCCTCAAATTCCAACCCTTCTTCTAGCTTTTCAAATCTGATTTTTTTCTATACTTAAATCCTTAACATTCATCACCAATAACTGCTGACATCCTATAAACATGGTGAGTATAATAAGTATTTGTTATCTATCAATTTCCAAATAACTGTGTTGTTGTTGTATTATACTTATACAGTACCAATCAAAAGTTAAAGACTAGTTGAAAAAATGCCAAAAGTCACATTTTGCATGATTGGATCTTAACAAGGTTCCAAGCAGGGCTTCAGTATGCAACAGGAAATGCAAGTGAGACAAAAAAAAAAAAAAACTGTCATGACGTTCTGATGGCAAAAGTTAAAAAAAAAAAAAACGCTCTCTTCGGGACGCATAAGACAGTCAATTGGAATTTCTTAAAAGATCCTGAAGATTATGGAACAAAAAAGTGAAGTGGCTGATTCAAAAAAATGACACCAACTTTGATGGGATGTCTGTCAAGACACTGGATGATCCTTGACCCAAATTTAGGCTGTTATTGGTGCCGTCTGCAGCCCAAAAACCATCAGACGGCATCTGCGACTAAAACAAAAATGTCTTCAAAGGCCTTGTCTCCTTGAACGCCACAGAACTGCAGCTTGGACTTTACAAGAGACACCAAACATAGGACATTGAAAGGTGGAACAAAGTTTTATTCTCTGATGAAAAAAAAGTAACCTTGTTGGTCCTGATGGTTTCCAACGTTACTGGCACGACAAGCAGATCCACCTGAGATGTTTTCTACGTACCACAGGGAGGAGGTGCCATAATGCTTTTTCCTTCAGTGGAACAATGGAGCTCCCGGTGGTGCAGTTCAAACGGCCGCTGGTTCTGTGCAGATGTTGCAGAGAGCATCCCTCGTGACTGGGGCCCCCGTCTGTGGAACCACTAGGTTTTTCAACAGAACAAAGCCCCAGAACAGAAGATAACATCACTCTTTTGGACCATCCTGTGTGTTCCCCTGATCTAAATCCAATTGAGAACCTTTGGGGATGGATGGCAAGGGAAGTTTATCACTTCAACTTTTTTTCAACTTTTGACCAGCTTCAGAACGGCGTCAGTTTAATTGTTATTTTCAATCAAATGTTTACTCAAACCTTTTTGTCTATCTCTGTTTTATTGAAGCTCTACTTGGAACCTTGTTAAGATCCAACCATGCAAAATGTGACTTTTGCCATTTATTGAACTGGTCTTTAACTTATGATTGGGACTGTATTGAAGAGATTTTTAGCATCTAAAATGTTCGTATAGCCAGTGCCTCTCACATTCTGTTTTTTGTTAATTGTATGTTTTATGTGGTAATTGTATGTTTTATGTGTGTTTCTTAATAAATAAATCAAAGTTTGGCCGTACCAGTGTAGACGTAGACCACAGAGGGGTCCTGCTCCTTCAGGTTTTGCTCAGTCTGGAGGAGTTCTTCTAGTGATTGGTGTCCAGTGAAGGGCGTGTACAGCACAGTCACTCTGCTGTCCCACTGCGGGGACTACAGATGAAAAATAGCCTCTTTGGCTAATTCTGGCTGTTTTACTCATGTTTTATTCATGTGTTTTATGAAATTGCACTGTCCCCTTTTGGAAATAAACTAAACTCAAACTCAAACATTCAGCATGACCTAAAACAAAATAATGATAATAAACATTTCATAACCCATCTGTGATTTGAAGTAAACACATCCAAATACAATATTGATTGAAAACATTGATGGACTCATATTATTATTTCTGAGACCATGTTTGTGCTGAAAGATCTGTCTGTGATATTAAGTATCCTGTAGCTGCTTGTTTGCATTCATGTGATATCACAACATTCTACAATTTTAGTAATTTGATGCTGGAGAGAAGTCAGAATTCTAAAGTCAGTCACTGCCGTTTAACTGTCAGATTGCAGATTTGTTGACCTGGTTTATGGTTTAAATGTCTGTAATTAGTGGATCTATCATCATGAAACAAAACTAGCACAAGTTCAACTTCTTCTCTGATAGTCTTAATACCTTTAAACATGATCTTGAGTACCTTAAAATTTCATGCAATTAATGACAATATTTACAACATTGACAGTTAGAAGAAAATATCAAATTCAGCCTGACTGAGTCGGAGAGGAAACACTGGAGAGCCTAAAATGGATAAAAGGATTAAGACAAGTAAAAACAAAGTGTAACCCCTGGGTGTTGGATTTTGGACTTCTCAACTTTGAACCAAATTGGCCGACCCCCTGTGTTGTTTAGGCTGGGGCCAGAATATATTTTTTATCCACCTTAAGAGGCTTTATGTATGTACTGAATTTTATGTGTCTATGATGAAAAAATAGGCTCTGATCTCGTAATGTATTTTGATTTTCCAGAGGGCGCAACTGAGACGTCTTTTAACAGACATTCTTGGCGACTTTAAATAACTTAAATGTGAGTGAAGCTAAAATTTTGTGCCAATTTTCATGAGTTTTCAAAAACTGTGATTTATTTGGTAGAAAAAAAACTATAATAATCGTTTGTTTGGGTTTTTTTTTTTACCCAAATTTGGGTCCCCAAAGATTCTGAGGGGGTCCCCAGAGATTCTTAAAGTCTATATGACAGGTTCTCATGTTTCTCTAATACTGACTTAATTTGGTGGGAGGGCATAAATATTGATCATAGTTTACATCTGTGAAATTGCAGTTTGTGAAGATGTGAAGAAAAATAAAAATTATAGGAAGTAGTGCTCAGTTATAAAATTGAATCCCTCCACTTATGTCATCAAAAAGCGACGTACATTTGAAAACAAATAGAGTCAACACTCAACTGATACATCTTTCTGACAGTTTAAACGGTCATTTGATAAAACAAAGGTGTTGTCAGGTATAATTTGTCAAATCATAACTACTGTGTAATTTATATGGATTTTGGCTCTTGTTTTCAAAATGGTTGGTAGTGATGAAATTACCTCCACCTATGTCATATTTTCTGCCCATGTCTAACCAGGAAGTAACGTTATAAACTTAACGAAAACTGTCAAACTGGGGACACAAAGGAAAAATACTTAGTGAAATCTTAAATGTAATCATGTTTTAGTGAAATGTGATATAGACTTTAAAATAGAGGTCGGAACTAGATTTTTAAAAATCTAATTAGGGAATTGAATTTTAATTGCTTATATAAAGTTTTTTTTTTACAATCATTATTGTTCTAGTAACCTCTTATTTATTTTAAGAATTCCTCATTAACCAGAAAACAATTAATTTTTTTCTTCAAAGACAGTAGCTTCCTGGGTAGGAGAAGGATGATTGGGTCACTAACCACGTAAACGGGTAAAATATGGGTCACTGGGAGAAAAAGGTTAGGAACCACTGACGTAGATGATAGTTAACGTCACTTATCCCACAATCTTTTGCTGGTTTAAGTCCTTAAATCATTGCCAGACTCGCTCTGAACATTTCTTCCGTCTAATCACGATAACTACAACTTTGTCAGAGCCACCTTTTACTGCAGTGCAGTAATGTTTTTCTTTGTAAAAGCATTTTATTTTTACTGTCAAACTGACAGCAGGTTTAAAGGCTAAAAACAATACAAAATGCATAATATTTTGCCTTAATGAAACATAATTAAAATAATTTAATTGACAGATGCAAATAACATTCTTAAATTCGTATTTTTATTGTTTTCATTTCAAAGATTTAAATGATCTTTCAAAAAATACAACTGCATTAAGTTTTTACACTTACAGTTTAGTATGTTTTTGTGATTTAAAAAAAAAAAATGCCCAAAACAATTACACCATTTTCTGCAAGCAGGTATGTAGCCGACAAAAAAGTGTGAAATAAAAGTAAACATATTTTCTATCTTAAATGATTACAATAGCCAGCCTTTGCTCTGATCACTACTTTGCTTCGCCCACTTCTGAGCATTCATTCATTCATTTTCTACCGCTTATTCCCGTTAGGGGTCGCGGGTGACTGGAGCCTATCCCAGTGACTTTGGGCCTTAGGCAGGGTACACCCTGGACAGTGGCCAACTCATCGCAGGGCTAACACAGAGAGACAGAGACATGGACAGACAACCATTCACTCTCACATTCATTCACTAGGGACAATTTAGAGTTCTCAATTAACCTGCACAGTCATGTCTTTGGAGACATTTGGAGAGAACCCACAGTAACACCGTGCAGAGAGAACATGCAGAGAGATCGCGTGATGTTGGGGTGGTCCAGAATTCGAACCCACGATGTTGGGGTGGTGCGGGATTCGAACCCACGATCTCCTTATTGAGAGGCAGATGCTCTAGCCGCTCAGCCACCGTGCACCCCCACTTCTGAGCAGTGAAGTGAAAACCATTTCAGGTGAAGCTGATTTGACATTTTGGCTGTTGCCAATTTTATAACTTATAACTTTTTTGTATCTATTTAACTATTATTGATCTCTTCAGTATGTCAGCGTATCCTGTCCACCCCTGCTCCTGTCCACTCCTGCTCCTGTCCACTCCTCAACACCAAGACTTGATGCTCGATGCTCAGGAGTTCACAGCTCAGTCACTCTAAAAGGTCAAGGACCCAGGAGGTCTATGAGGCCCCCTGTGTCCCCACTCTAATGACCCGTCTCTTGTCAGGTGTCTGGCTGTGGCCTGGTGTCAGGGCGGTGGGTCAGGGGTTTAGGTGAAGGTGAACTGGGGTTGGATGAGTGTAGTGAGGGTGGTGGGTGGTGTGTGTGTGTGTGTGTGTGTGTGTGTGTTTGTGTGTTTGTGTGATGTTTAAGTGTGTGCATGTGCGCGCGGGGGTTTTAGAACCAGTGAGCGCAAGAAAGAGCTACTGAGCGCAAGAAAGAGCCCAGAGTGCGTCTCTTTTTTGGAGGTGCTGTCAGGTTCCGGTGGATGGCGTCCAGGACCTTAACGCTGAAGTTGTCCTGGACCAAAGCTGCATGCATCACATGACACTTGTCTTGGCCTTTGCACAGCTCTTTGTACACAGCAGATGCCACTTCTTTGCAGCTGCGTGCGCTCGGCTTCACCAGAACATTCCACTGTGGCACCTTCTCACAAAGCTGTGCCATTAGATTTTGGGACAGAGGCGACATCATGTCCCAGTTCTTCTGGAATATGCTGGAGACCAACTCATACACCAGCCCATTGCAGTCTTTCTTGGTCCACATCCAGGACAGATGGTCCTGCCCCTCCAACGTAGCCCTGGGCACATCTACTGTAGGAATTCGGCCTTCAGCCGGCATCTCAAAGGGCACCGCATGCTCCTGAGAGGCCTGAGAAGATTGAAGGAAGAGTGGGACCTCTGAAGGCCCCATGTGCTGCTGGTTGATTGGTTGAGAGGTAAGTGGGACTTGCTCAATGAATGTGGGCTGGGCACTTGGTCTGGACTGGTCGGTTCTAAACATTCTGAATACCAGTCTGCGGATCCTCCCCAGGGCTCTCTGAACCAGGTTTTCCAGGTTAGGCTGATGGGTTTGTATGTAAAGCAAGTTAGAGATGAGACCCATGAAGATATGCATCTTCATCTGGACCTCCCTTCCTGAACCTGTAGCCATTCTGGTGGAGATGATGTCAGCGAGTTTCTCTCTCAGCTGCATGCGCTCTACCTGGTCCATTTCCTCATGAACCAGATTCTGCAGTACAGGAGAGACTTCCTTCATCACCTCCTCCAAAGACACTGTGAGGCTAGCGCTGAGAAAACAGGACTGGCGGCTCAGTAAACTTCGCAGGGTGGCTTTGGCGTGAGATAACGTGAAGAATGCCTTGATTTTGTCAGATACTCCGGCACAACAACGTATGCTGATGTTGTGTTGATCCACAATGTTGCGTGACTCTGACTCGATCTGGCTCATGTTGTCTGTGATGGACTTTATGATATCAGAGGCCGTTTGAAGGCTGTCGTGCCTCAAGTACGTCTCCTCTGCTCCGCTCAGCTCCATGGCCCCAGACAGCAGGATGTCCTCCACCACTTTAGTGATAGCTCTGAACCTGGAGGTTCTGCTGCAGTCTGAAGACCTACTGGAGCCTCTGGGTTGCTCCTCTCCCCTTCTTGAGCCATCAGAGCAGCTTCCACACAGGATGCCTCTTTCCAGTGTTTCTCTGAGCCTTTTGTTCTTGCTGACGGGCACCCACTCCCCGTCCCATTTCATTGGCTCTAGCTGTTCCTCTTCCTGGTGCTCAGCCGGTGCAGAGTGCTCCTTAGTGAGCATACAGCCCCCGCAGGCCAGCCTCGCATTGGTCTGGATTGTTTGCACCATGGTTCTGACACACTGGAACACAGTTCGCGCAAATCCCAAATGAGGGAAAAGTCTCTCACTCAAACGATATGTAAAGTAGATTGATTTGTGTGCAAAAACAAGTCAGCAATGCACCGATTTCCCGAGCAGCCTGAAAACGGCTTTTTAGTCCGTGTAGAAACTTACTTTCTGTTGAGCTCGTCTGCCCCGTGTAAACTACAATGAAAAAATATGCTGATGACAAGGTCTATAAATAAGCTTGGATGGCTTTGAAGTTGGGTTTCCATGGCAACGGGTTGTAGTGATCAGTCACATGATCCGTCACACAGTCACACGGTCACGTGACCAGTCACATGACTGTGTGTTCTAATGTCATGCTTAGAACACATAAGCTGTGTCCCAATTCAACGGCTGCATCCTCCAAAGGCTACATTTGAAGGCCGGTTGCGTCACTTCCGCCGCGACAAGGCCGTCCCATTTCATGCAGCCCACGAATGCGGCCGACAAATGCGGCCCGCGTTTCCATGGAGATCGGCCGTGAACGAAGGCCACATCTGAGCAGCCTTCGCGGCCTCATATATCCCATAATGCACCGCGCGGCGCTGGTCAGACGTACGCAAACAGCGGAGCAAAACAACGCGCCCCGAAAGCGGAGGAAAACATGTGAGTACACGCTTGAAACTTTACTATGAACAGGATTGTTGTCATAAAATAATATGATAAAGCCCGCAAGACAAATAAGTTTGTTTTTACCGCGTGAGCCGCGGTGATTTGAGCTAAAAGTTTGGCTAGTAAACTCGAGCTAACGCGGTGAAAAGTCCGATCAAACTTTCGTATTTGGGCAAATTGACATCAAACACTGATCATGTTTTTACTTTTAGGAGAAAAGAAGACCGTGGATTAAAAATGAAGCTACGAGGAGGAAACGACCACGTTGTTTGGGCCATGGGGGCTAAACTTTGGGCCAGTGTAGCTTTGAGGTAAAATGACACCTGTTGTTTTGTGTATTATTCTCAAAAAGCACAGCTTCATTATGTTTAATTATATAATTACTTGTAAATCACGTAATACAAGTCTCAAACTAATGCATTTAATTCTGGAAATGATGGGAATGGAACAATTCCCTTCTTTATAATCCCAGAATATTTAAGATTTAAGGTAAATAATACTGGTTGGATAAATTGTGTTGATTATTTAAATTGGACAGTAATTCAACAGATTAATGCTGAAATGGTTGAGGCCTAACTTTAATAAATAAATGTCCTACAGCTGTCTCAATGTTTTGATCTTAACTGAAGAACCTGAACAACTTCATTGAATCAGAATCAGACGTTTTATTGCCACTTTCTGTGAATGGCTTCATAAACTAAAGATTTGCTTTGATGGTTTGCAAAATAAAATACATTATTATTAGTATTAGTAAAATAGTTACAAATTTACACAATTTTATTCTAACATTTTCGATTGTGTGATGGGAAATTGAAAAGACTAAAATGGAGTATGTTTATAACTTGATAACTAGATGCCACATTTGTTTTAATGGCCTTTTCTGTGGTGAATTTGGGTTTATGGTGAGATCTGAAAATAATTTTGTGTTTTTGATTAATTACTGACTACATGTTGGGTTGCACTGCAATTAAGATGTAGTAGAGTTCATTTGATCAACATTTACTAAAGATGGAGCATGTCATAATACAATATTAACTATTAAATTGTGACACAAATCATGGACATACAGCTGGTTTCACTGACCCCTTAATGTGTTTTATATAATGGGCTTAATGTTAAATATTCTCAGATTTGCACAACAAACATTTTATCCTTAAACACAGATCTCTCTTCATAAACTGACTTAAATGCACTTTTTACCTTTCATGTAGTCCCTTGTCTTTATAAAAGCTAATTCCAGAAGTAAGACTGCGTATTTAATTACTTGGTTGAAATTTCAATAGAATTGACTTGAGATTTAATAGAACATTGGTAATTATTTTTTGACAAGACCTGAACGTAATATTTGTCAGCATTGTTTTAGACACAAGATTTGGGTGAGAAAAATTACTATCTCTTGAGCTCAAGGTCCGAGTATTTTATCTCCAGTACGTATTGTTTTTACTACGTCCATGTGCGTAAAATGCGTGGCGTGCGTGGTGTTAGCATTAGCGTTAGCAGCGAGACTCGGTTGCCAGGCGACGGCGGCTTCAAGAGGCTAGACCTGTCCCATTTCGGCACGGACTTTGCGGTCCACGGAGGCCACACGGAGGAGGAGCCTCCGTCGGCCGGGTCCTTCGAAGGATGCAGCCGTTGAATTGGGACACAGCTATATTGTGTTCACAGAATGTGATGATGTGTGTCATGATTGTGATGATGTCATAATCTCAGATGGAGCAAGAGCCACTTTTCTCTGACATTGGACTTTGCAACGAAATAAAAATATCTCAAAGGTACAGTCACAAACGTTGAACCTCTCTTAGTGACATAGACATAAGAACTCATTGTATTATACTAAAAGTCTGCATTTAAACAATGTTCATTTTCGCTTCCCACTATCTGTATTAGATATCATGGCTGATGGAATGTTGTGGAACGCAACCTATTAGAGCTAATTTTTGATACCAGATACTTGCATTTTGGTCATTGTTTATTGGTTGAATTTTGCATTTTCTCTCAAAATTTTACAGTTACAATAGCGTTGACTCGCCCCCAAATGCCTGAGGTTTGCGGATTTCCATTCTGGATAATTCTTTTCATGTTTTCATGTTTTCATGTCATTTGACGAATGCTCGCGCGCGAAACCACGTGAATCTATGTGGCTTTCGTCAAAAACGGACCGCAGTTAACCGGAGCTGGTGTGACAGGCAATCTGCAAGAGACCCGCACTGGACATGACAGCATCTGATCAAACACACGGCTCTGGAGCCGCACAGCGCGTGGCTCTGTCCTCGCCCCCATGGTTCACGCACCATTTCACAGAGCACTCAGGTCTGCAGCTGTGCGTAAACGTGTAGTGCTTGACACCTGTGAGCCCAGTTACCCCCAGGGATTGGACTGGTCCCCATCTAACCGACCAAAAGAACGCGCGCACGGTCACAGCTGGAAACCCGAGTGCTCCGTGGAATGCTTGGTCCACAGGGCGCAGGACAGAGCCACGCGCTGTGTGGCTCCGGAGCCGTGTGTCTGATCAGGTACTGTTGTGCTGTCAGTCTGAACCAGTCTGAGCAGGGCCACGGAGAGCTCGGAATGGCGTGTAAGTCCACGGGCTTTTCCTTGAATGCCCGGACTAAGACTAAACCAGGTCCAGATCTGGGCTCTGAGCTCAGCATGCGCTGAGTAATGACTAATTAACGCAGCAAAGTGTCCTGTTTAGCCCGCACATGCTGCTTGTTTCCTGGGCAGCAGCTGCACAGCCACTGCAGTGGACGTGTGGACGATCCACGAAGTGCACAACGCAGACATCTCACGAAGCAGTCCAGACCTTTGAGCCCGACGTGGTTGTCACTTGTGCGGAGGAACCATAGACATAAAACAATGGACCGATGGTCATCACTCCGCCTCATTAATTTTTTTACGGCTCAGTCATGGAGAATTTAAAATGGCCGCGTTTACGCCCCGCTTACCCCTCCCTCAGAAAATATTCCTAAAAAGGAGAGAGGGGGCGGAGTCTTGGCTGTGAACTCTCAGCTGGGGATCGCTCTTGCGGTGTTCACGCAGCTGACGCTACAGGTGGCTATTGCAGCTAATGAGGCTAACGAGCTAACTGCTATCAACGAGCTGCTGCTGTTTATCTCTGCACGTCAGAGAAACATATCTCAGTAAAAGTGGTGAGTACAAATCCTACTCAAGGTTATCTTTACTGTTTAAATAAAAACTAAATGTCTCAGTTGTGAAGACACTAATTTGCAAAGTAGTTTTTTAGTTTAACTTAGAGCTACTACTTCTGTTCATCAAACTATAACAATAAGTTAAAGGTCCCATAACATGCAAAATCGACTTTTCAGAGGTTTTAACCTTCCTACAGTGCTATTTGGGCCTCGTATGTGTGCCCAAAGTGGTTTTTTGATTGATTCCCGCATGCTTTCGCTAGAGAACTGTCTTTTTTGTCCCCCTCGGCTGAGCAGGCAGACGGGGGCTCATCCCATGGATGACGCGGCTTCCCATGAATGACGCGGTGTTTAAGCCATGCCTCCGGGAAGTGCGCAGCCGCAGAATAAAAACAGCTAATGCTACACAGTAATTACACGATGGATACGACAGATAGAAGAGTTAGCTTGTTATTTACCAAACGGCAACATCCGTCGTCGAGGTACTGGGGCACGTCAAACTCCAGGTCAGATCCAGGACGTAGGACTCAGCACGACGCACCGTCAGGACGGATAAAATGTTTATTCAGTGTTTGTGTATCGCTGTTTACCGGAGCACACGGCGCATGCGCACTATCTCCGCTCTAGGCTTCAGCACGAGTTGGGCGGGGGAGGCGTGCGAGTTGGGCGGGGGAGGCAGCCTGCTCTCTGTTCGGGGGGGTCAGATCTCAGAGTGAGCCGTTTGCTTTTGCAAGGAGGGGGGCCAGTCCAAGAAATGGGTGTTTTTTGGAAACTGTTATGTTATGAATATTGCACAACGCAAAATTTTATCAACAAAGCCCTTAGAATAGACTGTGTAAAGGGGAAAATAGCAGAATATGGGACCTTTAAGAATGGACATGACAAAAATAACAGTTTAATCACGCTAAACGTACCTCAGCAACGTCCCCAAACAACGCGCCGCTCGCACCTGCCGATAGATTGCCACTGCCGGTGTTTTGTAAACTCAGAGTTTTCTTATTTTTTTCTAAACTGTTTTGTTTTGGTTCCCAGGTTTTCCTTTCCACGAGGAGCTGCGCTGGACGTTGTTCTTGTTGTTGCAAACGTCTGGAGATTTGCTTCGTTCTTCTACTGACAAAGATTAGCCTCTACTACTGCTCCATGTCTTTTTGTGCCATCTTCACCTTTACTATCTGCAGTTCACAGAGTACAACACTAAACTAAAACATTAGATTTGGTTTGAAAAAGAGGTGCAGGTGAGGAATTGAAAATGATTCTTTGGAGTGCAGAAATGTTCTTACAATCAAACATCACAGAACATATAATGAATGAGCACCTTTTCTGTCAGTTCTGTTTAATCCGTAAAAGTAAAGTTCAGAAGTTTTGCTCAAGGGGATATAATAATTATAATATCTAGATTTAGTTGCATTGTAAAATGTAATTACAGGTACAATTGCAGCTTTTTACAAATGACAGTTTCAAGTGCAGGTAACTTGACATTGTAATGTTTATGATCCGTGTACATAAAGCACCATCAGTTTCTGTGTTTGCAGAGTTAAATGTCCATTGTGTGGCGTCTGCTGCGTCTGCTCAAGTGTCTGGACGGTTCAAACATGAAAAGTCCTTCTCCTGCAGGTTTGGTTTTGCCGGCAGCACCTAAAGGATAAAAGTAAAATGATTATACTTCTAACAGCTTGAGTATCAAACTAAACACTTAATTACAGTTCACCATAACTTTTTTGAGCTCTATATTTTATTCCACCTGTAGTATTTGTACTTACTTGCCACAGTTTTAATTACATTATTTGGAATTCCAATTATTTTAATTATTGTAATGTGTGAGCTGTTGTGTTCAAGACTGGTACATTACCTTATGAATCAACATTCTAAAACTGAAGTATACAATACAGATTGTGACAGGAGAAACATCAATTTGTCAATATATACCCCTAATAAAAACATGATTTATCCTTGAGTTTGAGATTTAAATTTTAAATGTTTTGTTTTTTTTTCCTAAAAAGGACTGTTCAAAATGCAGACTTCCATGCATTGTTTGTGTTTTACAGCCTACAGTAAATTGATACTTCATGTCTCCATAATCATTGCAAAATCAAGGCAATAACATGTTTCTGTCTTATTTTAAACTATTTCAGTAAATCTTTATATATCTTTAGTAGTACTTCACTTCAGACTTTAGTTTTACTCACTATAAGTTGCCTTCTCTTCTTGGGTGAAGATCATTAGAAAGACAAGCTGCAAAACTTGTGTCAATACCTTTCCAGTGCAGCAGAAATATCCAAGGCAAACTATCCAGGGTGGAGCTAACTGTGATAAGCCCGCAGCAGTAGCCACATTAGCATGCAGCCATGATGTGCTGTGCTCCGAGAACAGGCGCCCGGAAATACCGCCGCCTTCATTAGATATGCAAAAGTTTAAAAAATCATAGCCCCCTCAGCGTTGTCACAGAGCCGTAAGCTAATGTTTGAGACCAAAGCCGTATTTTGAGCCAGGCTCTAAAGTAGGTTTTGAGACGTCTAACTCGCCATTGACTTGCATTGAATAATTCTACTTCCGCAGCCAGCCCCTAGCGGTCAGCACCAGATTGCAAACATGGGGGCCTCCGATGAACGGCTCAATTTTAGGGCTGTAGCCTCACCCACTGGGGGGAACACATGAACTGTAGCTGCTGTTATGTCGCTGGAGCTCGCCAGTTTAAAACTCGAAATTACGACTTTTAAACTCGAAATTACAACTTTTAAAACTCAAAGTACAACTTTTAAACTTGAAATTATGACTTCCTGTGGGGCTTTTATTTATTTTTTCACTGGCTGAAACGGGCTTCCATATTCTACTTTTAGTTACTCAACAGCATTTTTACGCCAATAAGTGTCCTTTAAAACATTTTACAGAATATTTTTGGATTGAAAACAACCGCTTTATGGTCATCACTTACAACAGAGCTGAGCTGAAATGCCTTACCTTATCTTTTGCTTGTGCACTCGGCTCCAGCTCCCCATGTCCAACCATGAAGCACGATTATAATCTCCAACAAATTTGGGAAAACCTGATTTTTTTTTTTTGGTTAAATAGATAAGGTTAGAGAGGTAGAGAGGAGATAAGGTTAAGAACTGCACCCAAATACTTGTTGTATTTGGGTGCAGTTCAGTCCTTAAAGCTTTAATCTGAAGTGCTTAAGCGTCTGTAGGAGACTTTCCAACAATAGAGTTGGCTTTTCTTAGCGTAGTCTTCTCTAATTACCGCACATCATCTTCCTCTAAGTAGATTAAAGCCTTTTTATAATGTCCTCCACTGAACACTGTACCCACAGAGGATACTAACTTACTGCAAAAGTCTAGAAGTAAGAGATTCAACTTTGAAAGAACTTTATCAAGAGGTCACATTCAGTCCATTTAGCAAATTGTATCATGTATAACAATGTGTATAATAACATATAATGTGTAATAACCCCCAAAATGTGTTATTTAATCGCAGACAAACAGTATTATAAACCGTGAAATGAATGTGACTTATCTGAAAGGAAAAATGGTTCAACATTTTTTTGATTTTCTCTTGAGGTATTTCTTGTTATTGGGTAATTGTGAATTCATAATTATTATTGGGCATAGAATTCGGGTGAAACTGAGACCACAGGGATTTCTCTGCATCTATTTACGGAGTGTTTTATTCTACAAGAAGCTGGAAGTATCCATGCACTAAATTTAGACCTTTGCAGACAGTTTAGAATGAACTGGTTTTGTTTCTCACATTTTTTAACTTGAAACACAAATATTCAAGAAATATACACATTCAATACATCATTCAAGTAGATCCATAGTTTAAAAGAAGCAGTGAGGAATAACTAAGCCTGTCATGATAAAAATGTGTCGTGCGATATATTGTTCCAGTAAACATCACGCTAAACTGTGATATTGAAACTAATTAATGCCACTGATATAATGGCATAACCCAAAAATCACAGTAAATCCCATTCCAAATCAAACTGAATGAATTAAACGCTTAAATCAGGGCTATTCAACATACATTTCCAGAGGGCTTTTCCTCTGTGCCAGATGTGTTACTTGAATAGGCCTATAATAACACATAGGCACTTGAAACTGTTCAGAGGGACAAATATACAACATCAAACGTCTGGCACATGTACGCACTGCGGTCACGTGCACCTCTGCACATTCATGAAGTTAGTTCCACCTGCTCGGTTCATCACGCGATCAGACACATGCTCACACGCACATCTCGTATGCATATGTCACACACTCACACAATTAAATGCAAACAGGCTCAACGTGATGTTTTTTCGGCATTTGAAGCAGATCGATACAGTTTTGCGCCAAAGCTCAACGGAAACTAAGCTACAGCTATTTAAGGCAGCCGGACTGTTTTATTGGACTATATTCATTATTCTGAAATGTATTGTTTTAGTTATTTGTGCCCATTAAGGTTGTTTTATTAGGATTGTCTGGTCCATATGAGGATAGTAATAAACTCCAGGAAACATTTCTTGTGTTTTTCACTGCATTAGTTTTTAAGTTTATTTGTTATGATTCTGGCCATTCACAGAATGGCTATACAGGTCCTACATTTGCTTCACTCCACCTCATATTTTGTCATGATCACACCTCTTGTTTAGAGCTCCACGCTCCACGATGTCACCATTTGCTCTGCTGCAAAATGTCATCATTAACGCCAACGCCGCGCTACAGCCAGGGGCAAAATACGCCCTGAGATGCCAAAGCAATGTTTCTCAAGTTTAAAGGACAGTAACAATACAAAGAATGCTTAAAGTCTATATGACTTTAAGCATTCTAATTATGACTTGGTTTGGTGGGAGGGCACCTGTGGTATTTATTTACGATAGTTTAACATTTTTTAAGTTGCAGTTTATGAGGAACTTTTGAAAAAATATCATTTTAAAATTACAGGAAGTGGTGCTGAGTTAACGGACACATTTTTCTGACAATTTATATGGTCATCCAACAAAATAAAGGTGTAATCAAGTATCATTATTTGTCAAATCATACCCATTGTGTGATTTTGGCACTTGTTTTCAAAATCGTTGCTAGGTGACAGCAGCTGTGTCACATTTGATGTCGATGTCCAACCAGGAAGTAACATTATAAACTTTATGAAAATAGGCAAAATGTTTAGTTAAATCTTAAATATAATCATGTCCGCTATGTTTTATTGAAATACGTCGTCTAACTATAGACTTTAACTTTAAATACCTTCACAATTTGGAAATGGCTACGAATTGGTTCGTTTTGTATATTTCAAACAGAAAGAGGTTTTCAACAAGTGACTTTTACAATGGTTTGCCCCCTGAAATGTGGAAATAACCAAATTCTCAAATGTGAATCCCACCTATTCTATTGACCCTTTGCACGTGCCGTCACAGAACGCTCACTTTACCATGACGGACGGCAGAAGCTCTGTCTGTGCATCTAAAATAATGGAAACTCTGTTGAAAACCTGCGCATTAATCAGATGATTGTATTGATTTTACAGTAAAATTGTGGTCTCCTGTTGTGCGGTTGGCTGCACTGACAGGCAGGGCGTAAACCTAATGTAATCTAGTGTTTTTATCGTATAGACCCTTCTAGGAGTGAGGCGTGTACCACGGTGTGCACCCTTGTGTTATATATGCTCTCAATTCATTTCCATGGAGCAGCAGATTAGTTTCTAAAGTTCACTTAAAACTGTTAACTTAAGAGATTTGTGGCACTTGGTGAAACAAAATATGAATTTTCAATTGTTGCCACCCGCTATGTTTTTGGTCCATTATTGTCCAGAATAATGGAAGATTTAAGAAATGTTTATTAGGAGGTTGTTAGCATGTACGCTAATTTCGGAGCTAATCATTCACGGCAAAAAACTACACAAAACACTTCTACACTGGTAATATTTTCTACTGAAGCGCTGGTATTACTCGCGTGTGTCCAGTGGCGCGAAAACAGTGGTTTTTCATTTCATTCATGTTTGTTGTGTTTGGAGGCTAACGCTAACTACTCCTTTGGAAATGCATTAGAGCTAAGACATGGGATAGAACCAGGCAAATGGAGCGCAATGTTTGGTTTATAAACTCTGAAGGGTTAGAAGCGATGATTAGCAGTGATAAACCAGAGGAACTGGAAGCACTCCGAGCACTCACGGATTTTCATTGAGCACTTTTTCCAAGGTAACATTAAGTCAATGCTAATGTTACAAAATGATCATGAATATCACAATGGGCGTTGCACGGCGACTTGTATGAATGTATGTACGATCCAACTTGCACCGCCAATGCATAATACATATATTCATAAACTGCCTGCCCCTGCCAGGTGTACATTAATGGAGCTCATTGATCATCTATCATTAAGAATAATCTACATCAAACTTTTCTCACCTCAGATTAAGAGTTTTTTTTTGTGCTTTGTTCCATTGATTCTTTTGAAATCCGCAATATTTTTTCAGTCCCCTGGGTCAGCCTCCAGTAGTGCAGCCTTTACGTTCTCCAAAAAATATGCGTTTTGAGCATCTAAACTATGTATCACTTCCAGCGACAACTGAACTAAATATGCATTAGAAGTAGCCATCACCTAACTGACAAAAAAATTGCAATTAGTGTGAGTTTTTGTCAGATTTGCGTTTCCTTCAATGCTGCGCTCACTCTTTTCGCTATGGCGCACCCGTGTGATCATGTGACGTATGTGCAAAGGGTCAATACCATAACACTGTCCTTTGAATATGAAATGCGCTCTTGGCATTACATTGACCATGGCCTTTGTGTCCCGTGTCCCGTCCAGTGCCGTATGCAGCACTGCAACGTGGACAAACCTCCCTGCCCTCGTGGCTTCATTATAAAGCCTTTAGCGGAGCATATGCCAGCGCTGGAGGTCACTAAATTCCCGTGATTGATTGGCCGAGGAGGAGTCCAGTTAACCAATAGACACTCGCTCGCTCGCTGTGGTCCGCCCTGCGCCATCTGTCCACTCACCTGCCAATAGAGCCGGAGCTGCGAGCTGATCCTGCGCTCGGGAGCAGGCACGGAGAAGTACAGCCAGTCTGCGGTCAGAGCACTCCTGGACAACGAGAGAGAGAGAGAGAGAGAGAGAGAGAGAGATAGAAAGAGAGAGTAGAGAAGATAGAAGACGAGAGAGTGAGAAAGTAGAAGATGAGAGAGAGAGTAGGTGAGAGAGAGAGAGAGCGTAGAAGATGAGCGAGAGATAGAGAAGATGTGTGTGTGTGTGTGTGTGTGTGTGTGTGTGTGTGTGTGTGTGTGTGTGCGTGTGTGTAGGTGTGTAGGTGTGTGTGTGTGTGTGTGTGTGTGTGTGTGAGAGAGAGAGAAAGAGTAGAAGGTGAGAGAAAGAGTAGAAGATGAGAGAGAGAGTAGAAGGTGAGAAAGAGATAGAGGGAGTGAGATAAATGGAGAGAGTGAGAAGGAGAGAGAGAAGATAGAAGGTGAGAGAGAGAGCGAGTAGAAAGTGAGAGAGAGAGACAGAGAGTAGAAGGTGAAAGAGAGAGAGCAGAAGGTGAAAGAGAGAGAGAAGAAGATAAAAAGTGGGAGAGAGAGAGCAAGAGAGAGTAGAAAGTGACAGAGAGAGAGAAAGAAAGTAGAAGGTGAGAGAGAGAAGAAGATAGAAGGTGAGAGAGAGAGAGACAGAGACAACAGTACATTTGGTATCAGTCTTATATAGCATGGTGCTGATTTAAACATTCTAGGGTTATCAAGTATTGAAAACCAGATACTAATCGATACTAACACTAGTATCGGAACTAGATACTCATTTGAGAAAGTATTGATACTAAAAATATCATATTAATAGGCCATAATGTGACTTTTTGTGATCAGTCCTAGATTGATTTTGAGCGTGATCAAAACTATAATACGACTGCAATATTTAATCAAGAAAGTACTATTATTTTATGTTAAGAATGTCAGTCTATTCATCTATTGTGTAAATTTTCATTATTAGTGTGGTATCGAAATCGGTCTTGAAAATCGAGTATTATCCTTAATATCGAGTAGAGTTTGTGGTATCGTGACAGCACTAAAACGTTCTATCCCACTCATTTTAAAAGGGGCATATTGTGCAAAATTAAGTTTAATGAGATTTTAACCTTGACACACAGTGTTTCCTCATCAATAGTTTACTCAAAGTGGAATTTGGATTGATTGCTGCGTGTTTGAGTAATCTTGTATTTTTCTGCAACTGAATTGTCCTGTTTTCACCAACCCCTTATCCCCGCCCACATTCTTGTACGTAGTTGTGATCATTTGAAAAATTAACGCGCTGAATATGAATGACTACACGAGAGTAAAACCAGAGCCCCATTAGAAAACACTACTTTCTGAAAAAAGTACCAAAATTAGCATATTTTCTCTTTAATTAGATGCAGATAAAGAGATGTGGTCTAATTTTCACCCAAATAGATGCTTTTACAATATATCTGTACTGGAACAACACAAGTTTTACTTTATTACATGTGGGCTTTTGAACTAGTTCATCTTGTCACGTTTCAAAACAGTAAAATCCTACAATAATAAGTGAACTTTAGAAACGCTGTGTTGAAGTTACATGTTGACAATTATTAATCGTTGGCAAATGCAATGAACATATGCACAAGAACCATGTGTCTGAGCTTTTCTCAAACAACAACATTCGTTTTTTTGTTTGTTGCTTCAATCAAATTAATACCATAGAATGTTTACACAAGTACCAGCCTACACATGCCACTTCTGGAAGGGTTTTTAGTGCGTACCTCATATTGTCAATGTATTATCAACATGTGTGTTTTTTATTCAGTATGTTTAAGCACAATACAAACTAATCAACTATAGCTATGCACTTCTGGTGACCTGAGCATGCATCTCTGTTCACTCAGCATAAGTGCACACATACGGCAGGATTAGAAAGGCCATAGATGCCGATAATGCAGATTGACCACATAATCCCTCCGGTCCTCACGGGCCTTGGATCGAAGCTCTGTTCCCAAACAGAACAACACAGCCCTGACAGTGTGGGAGACGGGGGGATAATAACTGATGGCAGCTGTCATAATGAACTGGGAATAAAAAGGGAGGAGAGTAGACATTGGGGAGAGACAAGCTAATGTTAAACTAAAATTACACAATGACAGGTTAGACTGCCTATTTCAATACGAAGCAGTTGAGCTGACATTCACCGGATGCACTGCCCACATACTTTTCCAACTCACTCCATGATGAAAATATGGGCTAGACGCAAAACTGTGTGCTTTCATTTATTTTTGATTTACAGCGTGAGACTGAAGCAACTCAGGTCTTGGTTTTGTTGTTTCTTTTATATCAGATACAATGGTTAAAAGATGATGTAATTACCATGTTTTGACAGTAACTTCCAAAAACAAAACAAAGTAACACATTATGCAATTGGAAAACGGGGAACAACTGGTTTTACAATTTTGTATTTTTCAAATCAAAACAAAAATGGAAAATAGCCAGCACTCAGACACAGAGAGAACATGCAAACTCTCCCCAGAAGGCGTTGAAAATAAGTCAGCACCATAAATTATTGTGAGCTTTTTAACAGTTTTAAGTGTAAATTTGATCAGAAATCTTCACCAAATGTAATACTTTAATTTATAGTTATCTATATTATAAAACTCAACATATTTTTTTCTTTTGTAGACTACTTCAGTTATTATCTATCCATCATGTTTCACCTTGGTCTGATAATACAAAAATAACAAATGGTAAATGTAGTGAACTGCCCTTTAAAATTGCAAACAATTTATTTATTTTTTTCTTTAATACACTCTGCTCTTCATTTACTAGCAACATCATGTCCTTCCACGCCTCTAATGTGTAGATCAGCAAGAAAACAGGTCTTATAAACTGCAACCGACTTCACAAGGCTGTCCTACGGTAAAACACAATGTAGCTGTGCTCCCCTAACCCAAGGTGTGCCTTAGTTTTTGCATCCAGCTTTACCTGTTCACCAAATCAAAAAACTGGAAATGTAGTAGACTTTACTAGTTCTGATATCCAATAGAGCTTGGGAAAAACGTCAAAAAAGGACTGTTACCATGGAAATACACGTCAGTGCAAAATGTCCATAAAACAAATTAGCTAAAACAATGTTAAAAATGGTAAATACTTTATGACTCTACAGTGTGGAGCAGTAATACCCATAGATTCAGCTGGGTCTGGCCAATGGAATAGTTTAGTATTTAGCATCTTGAAATCACCAATGGTTTACCATTGTTCTAACTGAAAAATGTATATGTGATGTCACAATCCTAAACTCCTAATTTGAAAACATTCCCTCAACATTCAAATTGAGTGGCAGTGGTTGGCAGAATATGGGCAGCAAAGCTGACAAAATCTGTTTCTTTTTTTTTCTTTTTTTTTTCCCTTATTTTTGTCTGTGGAGCTATTGTTTTGCTCAAATTACCTTTATATGGACAAAAAAACTGAAAGTATATCCTCAACACACAGACTCAGAAACACCTTTTTAAAGAGAAAGCTAATCAGTCCAACTGTGTGTGATCTCAAACCTGAAGATAGCAACAACTCAGGTTTCAAAACACCTTGATGACATGGGTAGAGTATTTCTCTCTGGTCCTCTATTCTAAACGGGTCTAAAATTACATGCAAGAGGCACATATTTCTGGCAGTTTAAACATCATTAAAACACTGAAACACAGTTTAGCAGTTTCCTGGTAGTAAATTCATTGTCATATTTAATATATCCACTCATAACTATTATGTTACTCTACATATCATCGGTTTCATAGCATAACGACCTAAGTCATCTTCCAAGGTTTTTGGGAAAATAGAAAAAACTTTTAATGAGTGTGTGATGACTTACAGACGGGAATTGTTTTTTGGTTGTAATAATTTTTTCTGACTGGCCAAGGATGGAGCCAGTAATACCCATAGATCTAGCTGGGGTCTGGGGAATGGAGACAAAAAACAAATTTTGGCCAAAAAATGACGGGTCGTCAATATGTTATGCCACTCAGGATGTTAAGCTCTAAATTTAACCAAAAGTATGGAACATTATAGGCAATATTTTTACAAAAACCTAATGATATTGTAATTATGTTAGCTACATTTTGGTGAAATTCGAAGTCTAACCAGTCATGTGCATGTTAACCAGACAGACAGACACACACACACACATATATATATATATATATATATATATATATATATATATATATATATATATATATATATATATATATATATATATATATGCAGACTTACTTTACTTACTTTCTAGGGCACTACACAACAATACACAACTTTTACACAACACAACTTTTACAAATCTCAATAATGTATTCTGTAACTTGAAATGGGGCAGCGTGTTAGCATAGACGTTAGCATTCCTACCTCACTGCTGCATGAAAAAAAATAAAATAAATGAATACATATATATACACGGAATTCAGAATGATGAGGAATATGGACTGTTGCCATAGCGATTAACAACTGAAACCCATAAATAGCCAGAATATTTGGTTTGGTGGTGTCATCATGCTCATGCTATCGCTCACTCGACCTGAGAGGACTCCATTGTCAGTCTCAAGTATTTTCCCGATTCACCTTATTCCAGAAGTTCCGTTGTATTAGTGTATACGAAGCAGAGTAGCTCAACAGAAAATATGTTCTACACGGATTACAAGGCTGTTTCCAGGTTGCCCAGGAAATTGGTGCATTGTGACTTGTTTTTGCACGTGTACATTAAACATTTTACAAAAATCAGTCTACTTAATAATTTAGCAGCGAGACTGAGCAGGGTTCTTGTCAAACCGAAGTGCGTTTACTACAGGAGTGCAGATCTGTGGCAAAAAGAGGAAAAAATGGACACACAAACACACATCGTGAATAATCCAGAGAGTGTCAGCTGCTACCAACCCATTTAGGTGAAGTCAAAGCCTCGTTAAGAATCTCCGTTGAGTGTATAAACCATTTGGTGTTTTAATTTACTGAGAGTTAGCGTGTAAAACTAGCATCTGAGCTAAAGGCTAACTGACTTTAAGTTGCGATTTCTTTAAATGTGCTTCAAGTGTGAATCTAGTGACCACTGAACATCCTCGTTTACATGTTACTGATGAAGGAACCAGATAAATTACACAAATATCATCAAATAAACATTTTATATGCTGTAATATGGGAATTTTAACGTTTGATTCGACATAACTCCAGGTTGCATCAACTAGTCATTAGCCAAGTCTCAGCAACGAACAGAGATAGAGATGTCTATGGGTCTAGAACATGGATGTATTAAAAGAACTGGATAAGTTCCTCTGTCTGTGGTCCCAGATTGATTTGTGGCCGTGCGAGGTACTGCAGCCTTTTTCTAAAATTGCACATTATAATTGCAGACAGTACTGAATTATTATCGGTATTTAAATAAAATAGAAGGAAATGTTCTTTTCTACCGTTTCTAAAATCACTGAAATTACCGTTTTTATATGAAGTGGGGGATTGTCGTCACGTGGCGCCCTAAAGCAAAGATGGCAGCCTCCGTATCAGGAAGTAAAGCAAAGATGTCAGCCTCCAAATCAGGAAGTAAAACAAAGATGTCAGCCTCCGTATCAGGAAGTAAATGCGGAAGTAAGAAACTTTTTGGGGGTCATGCGCCAATGAGCACTCTCCATAGGGATAAACAGGGCGGCCATTTTGGATTCATCTTCCAGGTTTTATTATAGTTCTATGGTCTAGAAAGGTATTCCGCCAAAACACAACACGATAACACGGTATTGAATGCAAAAAGCTCAACATAATATATAACTTTAATGCAGCCAATACGTTAAACAATGTTAGAAAAGAAACAAATCGGCCATTTTTGCTCATGATTATGCAGGGATTGTTTAGCGTATTGCATTTTATCCATACAATTGCGACATTCACTTGATTTGCATCTTCACATGTACCGGACAAATATTATGCCAATCTGTGTGGAACATTCTATGCACAATCAGAAAACTTACATCATTAGAAAACTCACTTAGTGCACCTTTAAGAGCATAGAGATCAATAGAAAGAGCAGTTGCATCACAGACTTGGCACATTTGCTCCATCATGCCCCTGCTCCCCCCCCGAGTACACAGCTTGGTCAGAATGATTATCTTTGGCCAACTTGTTTAATACCAACTCATTTTCAGAGAGGATATTTGAAAAATTTCTGATGTCAAATGCTGACTGAGATAAAAATGAACCTTTGGCTATACTGTTTGACTTGCATTAGCATTTCACAGGACTCATTTGCCTTTTTTCTGAAAGGAGAAACACACAATGGGAGGATAAATAGTCGCAGATAAAAGCTGCAGACAGATATAGCAGAGAATAAAGCAGTCTTCTTCAGAAAACTCACAAAACTGTTTTCAGTGTGTGGAAGGAAGTACTGAAACTTTTCACAGTTCATTTGTGTCAAGAGAAGAAAAGGTTGCATACTTTGGGGGCATGGCGGTTCGACGTGGGTTTGGCTTCCGAGGTGGACACGGCTGCTTTGTGCGTACAGAATTTGGATTTTTGTTCCTATGTTTGAGTGGATTTCCCCCATCAACCAAAACATGCACTACAGGTAAAATCCTCCAGCTAAGGTTCTGACCAGGCCTAGGTCAAGATGTGGTCCCCGGGCGCTGCACTGCTCCTGACAGACTGCTCCAGGGTCAAATTGCAGAGGAAACATAAAGTGTACATTGCCCTTAGACAACAAATATTATGCAAGATGTATTTTTTTCTTCTTTTAATCATGTTCCAGCATTGTTCAGTCATCAAAAACATACCTGGAGTTGCATTCACACTAGTTTGATGAACCTTGGTTTAGAAATCTTCTCCCTCTGACCGTCAAAAACACTCCATTCTGAATTTGTGATGATTTTTCAATAAGTGACATGGCTCAACTGCTCTGTTTTTAAGTCCATAAATCATTGCCAGACTCGTTTTGAGCATTTCTGCCGTCTAATCAAGTCGTTACATCTAGTCAAGTCGTCAAATCATTACATCTGTCTGACTGCTCAACAAGGTGGAACATGGCTAGCAATAGCAAGCAACTGTGTATTTAAAAAAATTATAATTCCCTCTGCAGCCAGTTGACGGAGACAAAACTAAGTTACTCTGGCATCTCCCAAGGCTGTGACAAAGTTATATTGTGTTTTGTAGAAACATCATATTTATGACCTGTGGCTCTTCCCATGTTAGAAATAAAGGACGTGCCTCAGGCTTTTTTGACCACTTTTAAACGTTTCGACTGTAAGTTTTATATTATTAGTATGTTCACTACTTGCTAAGCTACAAAGCCTTGTCCTTAATGAGCACCTGTTTTCACGTCTTCACGAAATTCCGTGCACAAAGCCTATTGCAAATTCTAATATAGAATTCTGACCTGCCTTTCATCTCAACTTTAAAAGAAAAGTTACATAGTGGACCTTTAACAATTTCTTTCCAATGTAGTTCACTTTTTCAGCACACCTTTACCTCATCACAAGCTCCCTCCGTCTGCCACTCCACTGCTGCTTTGAGGAGACACAGCCAAAGACACTCCTCAATATTGTTTGGATAAAAAGATATTTCCATTGGGACACTGAGCCGGTCTTGGATTCCGGCAGGGGAGGGGAAAAGCGTGCAACATTATGGAAATGTAAGCTCGCAATAATAGTGTTCGCTCGTCAGAAAAAGCCCAGCAGCGAAGGCCGTAAATCCACAACAAAAGCTTTCTCCTCTCTTTATCAACTCACGACTCAGTGGCAGAGCGCTCTGAAGTGGCGCTCTCCAAAACTGACTGCTACAGGGCACCGGCAGAGTGCCCCCCCAAATATTAAAAAAACTGCCAACGCAGCGGAAATATTCAGTCTCATATTTACTTCAAAGCAGTGATTCAGGGGAGCCAGTCTGGATATTTGAATGGGACTTTATTTAAAATTGCCTTTATGGATATTTATGGCAAGGGTTTGTACATCAACAATTGAGAAAAGTTGTATTAGTTTTTAAGGTAGGTTTATGGTACACATTTTTATATGTGTGTAAGGGGCACTAGGCTTGTTTGGAGCAGGTTGGTATGGTCTGAAAATTGTCTCCACTGTAAGTAAATCACACCAGTCCATGTAAACTTTCCAAGGCAGAACCTGCAAAGTCTACCTTCTAAAGCAGTCGCCAAACGCTGACTTGATCTTGTGATGCAACTTTATACGTTAAGCCAACATGCTTAGCAAACCAAAGCTAGTCCAGCATCGCTGTTTCCTGTCTAGATTGATCAGGTAGTTTCTTGTTATTTACTTCAGCTTTAGTAACGTCTCACAGCGACATAAACTTGAAATTACTACATGTCTTTTTGTGAATTGCTGAGATCAGCCTCATAATTCAGATATGATTTAGGTTGTATTTATTAAGAAAACATTTGTAATGTTTGGGTGACGTCACCAGATGATGTAGCAGACCTCTGCCTCTGGACCTAAGCATGGAGATGCACTCTGCCATTTAAAAAAACCTCCAAAGCACTCCTGGTCAATCAGTCTGGGGTACCAGAGCCAGGTGAAATTTTGCTATTGACTCCTCTCTCATGAGCTAAATTCATGGGCAGTTATACCTATATCTTAAGGATTTTCCCATTAGTTTTTCTGTTATTAACTGAGAGTGTTTGCATTGCCAAATGCCTTTAAAATAAAGACATGTGCACATAGAGGCGCTTTGTGCATTTTATGGATGGTAAAGATGTTTATGCTTTTCTCTCAACTGAATTTAATAAAAGTTTGACTTCTAGGCTTGTTTCGCTGGAGTATTTTAGTATATTTGAAAGTACTAGTCACTTTCAGCAAGAGCTTTTACAGATTGTTTCATGTATAGAACTCAATTGCTTTGTTAAAAGAGCTCTTCTGTCTGCTTTCACTCAGCCTTGTCGTGTGTAGTTAAAGACCTGACGCCGTCTGCTGTTGTTTTTCTCACTCTTGCATTACACTGTGGTCTATATTGATTATGACCCTATATGACCCTAACCCTAACCCTTGTGACTATCGCTGGTCACTTCCTTTCAAGATGCATCGTCAATTATTTTGAAATCACTGCTTTTTCACCTGCTGGACATTCAGACAGGACTCCAAAATGGCATGACCAATATTTAGTGCCCTGTGTAGTGATTAATGTGGACATTCGGACAGCCTAAGTGGACCTTCAGAGCTCAGTAAATGCAAGGATTCGCACAACACCAGCTCCAAACACGCACCCAAAGCAGTGTCTAAAGTCTGCATGTGTGAGACCAGATGCTGCCAGTGATGTTTCCTGGAGGAGGGACATGACAGATGTGAGCAGCTGGAGCGGGTTCACCTCAGTCAAACCCGGCCTCACGTCTCATCCATCACTGGAGTCAGACTTTTACAGACGACACCACACAAAGCAGCACCAGTCTGTAAACAAACTATTCACGTTTACAAAAGACTTTTTCAGACTTTTCATGGCCACTGGTCCGTCATGTTCGCAGCTGACAGGTTAGAGATTTTAAGACAAGCTCAATACAAAGACAGACAGAAAACTCCTAAACGCACCAGCCAAGATAATGAAGAATAGCAAATCATTTATACGTCTCTCTGTCGTTGAATAGAGAAAACAAGAGTGAGGAAAGAAAAAGCAGAACAGGAACATTTCAAATCTGCCGTATCCGATCACCCACTACAAGATAGAAAACCATTTTAGATTGTGAAAATGCCAAATGGAATATAGAAACATGCCACCAAAACCATAAACCATACACCTAATGGCACAACTGGACATTGTCAGCGTCAGAAAGTAGAGGTTACTGTCCAATAGCAAAAACATTTTCGAAACAGCTTTGAAGTCTGAGCACGTTTTCGACTGGCCCAGGTCCCTTGTTCGTAAGTAGAAAGTGGTATTAACGCGGTCCACTTTAGAGCACTTTGCAATGGTTAACCTCCATGTTCAACAAACATAATACTTTTTCTGTTTTTGGTAAATAAATACAATTTGTTACTGAATAAGGCTTTTTAATAATCAGCTATTCACAAAAATACATTTAGTAATTCAAAGTTTGTGGCACTGTGAGACGTGGTTAAAGCTACAGTAAACAAGAAACTACATCCGCTCTATTGTCAGCCATGCCATGATGACAATCTATCCATTAATCAGGTAATTTTACTGATTTTACAAGTAAAATTGTGACCTCCTGTTGTGCAGTTGGCTGCACTGACAGGCAGGGAGTGAACTGAAAGTAACTTTTTATTATTTATCTCTTGATGAAGACAGAAGAGGACAATGATTAGCAATGATAAACCAAAAGAACTGGAAGCACTCAAACTACTCACGGATTTGCATTGCATTGCAAGGCAATGCTAATGTCACAAAACGATCATGAATATCTGAAATGATCCACTTTACACTGTATCCATTAACAAAGAACCAAGTCAATGAAAATGAACTTGAAATGAATGTATGTGCGATCACACTTCTATACCTAATGCATCATACATATATTCACTGACTAATTGTGCAGAATATATTTTATTCAAGCAAGCTTATATTACATATAATTATATATCAGAATAAGAGTTTTGTGCTTCATTCATTGATTCTGCAGAAATCCGTAATGTTTTTCAGTCCTCTGGGTCAACTTCCAACCACGCAACCTTTACTTTCTCCAAAAAACACGCTTTTTGAGCACCAAAAAGATGTACCACTTCTGCTGACAACTGACCTGAACATGCATTAGATCTAGTCATTGTCTAATTGACAAAAATTGCACTCCCTGTGAGTTTTTGTCAGTTTTGCGCACCGTGCAATGCTGCGTTCACGCTATCCTGCCGTCCCACATGGCACACCCACATGTCTATATCACAGGATCAAGTCAGCGTTTGGTGGATATTTTTTGTTTATATAAACTTTTAACCGTTATATCTTCTGTTTAACATTTTGTCTGTGTCTGTGTTCTTCTCTTGTCCAATCATTCTGTGCAAAAGCTTTCCTGGAGCCAAACCGTTTTGGAAGCTTGTAGAGTCTGATTGGGATGGCTTAAATAGACCAGTGCAGACAGTGGAGACACTTTCAGACTGCCCTGATCCGCAGCAAAATGAATAAGTCGAAGCATAGTTTATGCAGGTATATTAGCCTGAGGGGATGAATAACGTTTATTGATTGAATAATAGAAATGGTATTTATTGGATTTTATGAACATTATTATTCTGATTTGGTTGATTACATATTGATACCAGAGAAAATGTAGGTAAACAACCACCTAAGTCTGATACTCAGCACTTGCTACTTTTACTTGAGTACAACCTTCGTCTAGTTTTCCTTTTTGAATGAATTTAACATCTGCAAAATCCCATCCAATAGCCCATAAAGACCATTATTTTGCAAAACTCTTTCCAACACTAATCATTTTAATCTTCCTACACGCACAGTAAAATCTCTGTCCTTCTGTCGTAGCATTTGTCATGAAGGAGATTTGACATTTGAACCATGTCTTGTGAAGATCTGTACCCTGACCTGTGTGCGTGCTCCAGGGCGCTCTGGGCTCGGCTGCTCCGGTAGTAGGCCTCCACCAGACAGCTGTGGATGTGAGCCAGCACCAGGCTCAGCTCCTCTGGGTCTGCACTGAGCATGTCCTCCAGCACCCGGCCCTCTGATGCCAACTACACAACACACACAGAGTAATCAGAATGTTTTGATCAAATAAAAGAACTAAATGAAAAATCTAAAGGATGAAACAGGCCCTACTGTTGTTTAGTGGTACTGCATTTTAAAAGCAGCAACCAGGATAGGGTAATTACACCTAAACTAGTGATGTCTTATTTACATGTAAGTAGTTAACCCTTTAAACTAATGGCGTTACCCATCACTCAAATATGACCTCCATCTAAATCAGGCATCCCAAACTCGCGGCCCGGGTGCCATATGCGGCCCTCAAGATGATTTTTTGTTTGTATTATACATAAAATAATACTGCATCAAAGCGCTGTATACAGCCATACTTTGCTCACAGACAACAAACAAACAGCTCTGTCCTAAAGCTGCAGCTGCTTGGACTTATGACTCCTGCAGCTGAAGGTTTGATCATTCACTGACACAAGAGCCAGAGTTAAACAGCTGTCTCACACAAAGAGAGAGGACCTGCTTAAAATCCCAGGCTTGTGCAGATCACTGTATCAGTGATCATACTTAATCAATATCAACATGAGCTTATCACTAAATCACATAGTTTGAAGCCGGTTTGTGGCTTATAAGGTATTATTGTTTTTAAATTCTAAAATATACCAAATATGCCTTAAAATGTAAAACGTCTGGCAACTAGAAACTGGAGCTGGACAATGTAATTTAGTGCGTTTCAAGTCTGTCTCTGTTGCGGACCCCACCAGCTCTGATTTTCGAAATTTGGCCCCTCTCAAAATGAGTTTGAGACCCCTGATCCACATTAAAGTCTATAGAACAGGTTCTCAAAATGTGAATTTCTAATTATGACTTGGTTTGATGTGATAGCACCTGTGAGAATTCTTTATTATAGTTTTACATTTGTGAAATTGCAGTTTGTGAAGAAATTTTGAAAAATGAAAGTAAAATTTCAGTTTCAATTTCAGAGTTCTAAAAAGGCATCCCTCTGTGATGTCAACAAAAAGGGACGTACCATTGAAATACAGTAACAGTTTACACTGAACTGACAAATTGGTTGACAGTTTGAACAGTAATTCAACAAAAGTTGTTATCGGTTATTATTATTAGTAATTTATGAGGATTTTGGCCCGTGTTTTCAAAATGGTTGCTAGGCAACAGTGGAATTACCTCTATCTATGTCATATTTGCTGCCCATACCCAACCAGGAAGTAACATTATAAACATTACAAAAACTGTCAAATTGGGGACAAATGGCGTAAATCTTAAGTATAATCATGTTCAGTACGTTTTAGTGAAATGTGTAGTCTAACCTGTCATAGAGACTTTCAACTATATAGGCCTATAGAATGTTGGGAATATTGGCTTGCGCTGTGAAATTTCAGGCCGATTTTGACAATAACTTTAGTTGCAAGGTACATTTTTAAATTGAATGCGAATTTCGGCTCCTCTGTGGGTCTGTGTTGTATGAGCTGCATTTACCTGCTCACGATGAGCCCACAGCTACTGATCTCACGGTCGCAGGGATTTCAGACATGTTTGATATTTGTTGTGAGTCATACGGTCAATCTTAGCACAGCAGAAAGCGAGTGAAAGTGGTGCGTGCACAACAATACAGCTGCAGGCGGCAGTAAACACCGCTCTGTGGAGCTGGAGGCACAACGGGCGTCAAGCAACAAGTGTACTGCTGACACTTCTCAAGTAATCACAGCACACATGAAAAGTTTTGACTTCAAACAAAGGAGGGCTAACGTTAACAGAGCCAAAGGTTTGCTAAAGTATTTCTATTATTTTGGCGTTTAAACAGAGCGTATAAGATAGTGGGACCACAAACATGTCTACAGCACACACAAAGCAACAACCTAGAGAACACAGCTACGCTAATGTACTTTTACATACACTGCTTGAAAAAGAAATCACAAGTTTGATTCCAAAGGGAGAGAAAAATATGTTTTACCCACCTGCAGAGCAGCGTGCAGACATCTGACCGAGTTTGTGTGTTTCCTGGATCTGCGGTAACTCTGAGCATCCACTAGGAGCATCATCAACCTATGGTCCAGAGCCGGCAAGAAGTCCAAACCTGATCCTGGTTTAGACCCAGGTTCAGCCTGACTCAAGAGCTTTTACTGTGAGCCGGGAGCCTCTCTGGTCCAAATGCCAGACTGAACACTGAGTAGCCTCCGAAGGAGCGGGTTGCGTTTACTCAGGGGAGGGTTTCGGGGTGTAGGTGTCTTTGAAGGGTCTTCTGGCTCTTTCAAATCAAATCAAATTATAAAGGGCTTTTCATACAAACATTGTAACACAAAGTGCTTTCCAATTTACATATTAAAAACAATTTCCCGAACCCACCCATTCACATATTTAAAAACGATCCCCAGAACCCACCCCCACCCCGGCCCCACCATCCCCACATTAAGCTTCCACGCAAAGACACAGACGTACACATGCACATATTCACACACATGCACACACACGTACATACATACATTAAGATAATGGGCATGAGGCTGAATGCAGGTGAACCAGCTGTGAGAGCATCAGAGGAGCCGTCTGCACCAGGAGCAGAGTCGCCTGCAGTCAAAGGACACAGACTCAAGACCCAGAGCAGAGATTAGGCCCAGACCAAACCTCCACCAGGAGCCCATGAGCCAGTGCCCAGGGGCCACAGCCGACCTCCGCTCCCAGTACAGAGGGCCCCTCAGAGGAAACACTGGAGAGTCTAAAATGAATAAAGGGATTCAAATAAAGGAGGACAAAGATAAAATATATAGTGGGTGGGGGTTTGATGCTCGGTTGCTCATGTTGGAGGGGGGCAGGTCTCTTCCGAAGTCGGCTGGAGATGCAGTCCTTCTCTGAGTGAGCAGAAAGTAACCCAGGACTATGCTCACTGTCACACATACTGCTCACAGTGGACCTAGGAAACGAGATGGGAGATATGTGGACAAATGTACGATGCTGTCCGACACTTATTAAAAAGATATTACATTGAGAGATGAATTGTCTAATTTACCAAAAAATAATTATATTTTCCATATTAGACAAATGTTTATTTGGTAGGAGGATGTTCGGATCGGCAAAAAATTGACAGATAAAATAGAGGTCACAGGGAGAAAAAGGTTGAGAACCACTGATCTAAATCGTCTACTTTGGCGTGGTTGACCTAGCTTAGTAAGATTACCAGTGAAATGCTAATTTCTGACCATGGTTTATTAGTCAAACTGCCTTAAAATGTCCGGAATGATTTTTAAAAAATATTATTTTACTTCCTGGTCGAACATAGGCAGCAAAGACACCTGGTTTGCGGGTGGCGAAAAATAAAATAAAATAATTTCTGTGGTTGTTTATTTTATTTATGCTTAATTTCATCAGGAATGTCAAACTGAGATTTGGAATCTCATCTCCAGGAAAATCCTTGCCCTGGGTTAAACTGAATATTGTGATTATGTGTATCATATGGTCTGGGGTTCTCTTATGATCTTATGAGCCCATATGACCTGTTGTTGTGCACTTCAGTCTGTGCTTTAGACAGAGCAGAACAAACACTACAGGCTCTAAGCCTTAAGGCCAATTCATACTTCATAAGAAGTACGAACTTTGTTCGTGCGCCTCAGGCTGTAAGAACAAGGACAAAGTTCGTTTCGGCTCTGGCATTCATACTTCAGCTCAAGCGCCGCAGCGGAACTCCTTCAGACCCCGCCCCCCGTGATCCCAACAACTGTTTCCACGCTGTTTCTATGGAGATTACCATCGCTCAGCTCAGCTGATATCGTTTTAGTAATAGCAGATGTAGTTTTTGAGTGGATGAGAGAGGAGGAGGAGGAAGAGAGGATGATGTTTGAAGATGAAGAGGATGACGACCTGCTTCTTTTACATGCGCTGGCCGACGAGACAGAACGAAATGAGTGAAGATGGCATGTCCGGCCGCTAAATACAACGCGGGGAGTACAGGGCGAATACAGTCTGCTCGTTCAACAAATGCGGGAGATGGCACTTTTCGTACTTCCGGATGTCAGCCCGTTGGTTTGACCACCTTGTCCTTAGGATAACTATTTCTCCAACATGCGCCCAAGGAAATTTACCCCGCCCCTTTTGAAAAAGTGGCCAATCAGAGCCTAGTTGACGCACAGCTCTGCCGAACAAAGTTCTGCTCAGCTGATGTGCCAAGAACAGGCTGCGAGAACAGCCGAACAGAGGCTGTAAGAACAAAATGACGTAATTTTGTTCTTACAGCCCGAGGCGCACGAACAAAGTTCGTGCTTCTTATGAAGTATGAATTGGCCTTTAATCAGGACGTTTGAACGTGCATTTTATTTTGTGTTTATGACGACAGGACACTGCTGAGATGGAGGGACTGTTCCTGTGTTTGTGCCCCTGTGGTTACATGCATCTTGGTTTGCATTGCAAAAACTGCACTGACATTTTCATCTGGACTTTGTGAACGTATCTCCGCAGCTATTAGATCAATTTTCGTTAAATAAAGTGGTGTAGAGTTTAAGAAATGAAGCACTCATATCAAGCTTAATCACAACAGCCTACATTTCTTTACAGTTAGATCAATTAGCTTTATCAAAACTTGGAAAATGTGACACACACAGAGTTGTCGACTGGTAAAGACTTAAAATTCTGCACATCTGGGGGAAATTTAGAAAAACCTCCCGGACATTTTTTGGGTTTCAAAAGGAGGACATCTATATAAAATACACAGTAGCTATGAATTGACAACAATTAATAACAACTCCTTTATTTTGTTGAATGATCATTTAAACTGGCAGTATAATGTGTCCCTTGTCTGTACCTAACCCTAACCTTACCCCAATTGTGAAAAGACTTTGTAAAAAATGCACTTTTGCCAGCATAGCCACCAATGCAAAGTGGCGGTCGTGTGGCATGAAAGGGTTAGGGGAATAAATAAAAAGCGTCCATGTATTTTTCATTTGTACGTTTCCTATCGATGACATCACAGAGGAATTCGGTTTCAGAGCTCAGCACTACTTCCTGTAATTTTCGACTTTTATTTTTCAAAATTTCTTCACAAACTGTAACTTCCCGGGTGAAAAAAACGAACTATGTCATAGTTAGAAAAATAAGAATAAACATGAGAACCTGTCAAATAGACTTTAAGGTTAGGAAAAAGGTTAGGTTTTAGAAGGATAAAATGAAGTACTTGGGTCTGTTTTATTCACATTATTCGTCCCCTCCCATTTTTGCCTCTTTTTGCCACAGATCCCACTCATGCAAATGACGAACGAGGGAAAAGTCTTGTCGCTAAAACATTACATTAAGTAGATGGATTGGAGTAAAATGTTTAAAGTACAACGTGCAAAAGGGCAGCAACAAGTCAGCAACGCACCGATTTCCTGAAAACGGCTTTTTAGTCCGTGTAGAACTTATTTTCCGTTCAGCTCGTCTGCCCGTGTTACACGAATACAACGGAAACAAGATGGCACGAAAACCTCCGGAATACGGTCAATAGCAACAAAAGTTCAGAAACGTTCAAAATTGCACATTTCCCACGTATTACCATGACAACCAGCAGGGACAGCAAAATATCAAAATGAGTTGATGACTGTCGGTTGTCACTGCCAAAGAAATAAAACCTGTTTTTCGTAATTGCAAGGTTGAGCCTGAGAAACTCACAGAACATTCAGACCATTCATTTTCACATTCATTAAATCTGGGCACTTTCGGAGTCAACAAATCCAAGCAACACAATACGAGCCTTGAGTGAAGAGAGCATTTGAAAACACAGGAAACTTGACAGTTCAAGTTCAGTGGCACAACATGACATTGTAAATAAAAGAAGGTATAGACCAACTCATAAGCACTTTTAGAATGAAACTTTGTATTTTTACTGCGCAGATCATGAGAAAACACACTTGACTTGTATGTAAATGCTTAAAAAAAACCTTGTGCAACAGTCACCTTTTACTCTCTTTCTCTCTCTTTCTCTCTCTCTCTGTTCAGGCTGGACAAAAAGATAGATTCAAACCACTCTAGTGCAGTTCACATGTAAACATTCTACTTGATCTGTGGCGCGTTCAAGGTCAGTTTCATTGTCTGTTTATTCAGTTCTTCATCAGGGACAAAGCTGACATTTGTTTGTAAAGTTAGTAGTAACCCCTTGATCTTGAAGTGCAGTACTGAGGGTCAAGGGCTTACCGGTATTTGTATGCAGGGTTTTAAAAGGAACACAAAATGAAAAATTATGGCTTTATCACCAGATTCCCTTTAAGATTACAACTTTTAACCCTTCACGGATTGGCTGTCACTCCATGAAATGTCTTCACTTTTGACTACCACGAGTCAATAACAAACTTAAAGTAGTCTCCAAATCTAGGAAATATAAGTACAAATAAATAAATACAATGAATCATTTTAAGAATATTGAATACCTCATGGACGTACTTGCCGTTTTGTAATTTGATGTGGAGGAATGGAACACTCAAATGACACCTGATGTCACCGCTGTGTGAAGACGGGTGAAAATCAGATTATATTATTGTTATTACGTTGTTTTTACTGTAACTGGAAGGTTCTACAGTGTATAAACGCATCTATGATTCATTTATCCAGTTTAAGGAGTTGTCATTGCCCAAAACGTACTTGGTTGTCTAGATTGCTTGGTTTTGTTTAATCTCCAGAAGAATATAATGTTTCGTACCCTCCACCAGCAAAATACATAGTGCCCCAATAATTATTTGAGCTCTTTGACTGAACAGAACAACATTTTGCAGTCAGTTGTGCATATCATAAGAAAGACTCAACACTAAGTGAAAATGGTAGGGAGTTTTCCAAAACGACTAACATTTAGATTTTGAGAAGCCTAACAACAACCCTTACTGGTTAGTGCTGTTAAAGAGCAGATTCAGTTATTTTATTTTGGGTGACCTCAGATAACATATCAATAGCACAAACAACTTGGGACTCCGACTTCTCATCAAGGAAACTCAAGCACCCGAGGACCAACTTGACAAATAAGCTGACTTTTGTCCGTCTCCATACAGTAAGTGTGGACATCAAGCAGCAACAATCATCAGTGACGTCTGGTCTTATGCTGGGTGTCCACTGAATGATTTTTTCCATTTTATAAGATTTATGGATTAAAAGTGGTAAGACAGAACGCGGTCACATCAAACAACAACAAATGTTTATCTGAGCAAATATCAGGCTCAGGCTCCGTGTGGGAAAGTCATTGCACTTGTACCAAAATTCATTTTTAGACCTAAATGATCATTTTTTCTTCTCCATTAAAAGTTACGCTCACTGATGTCCTTTAGTGTGGAAGAGTTTCTGTTGCCTGCAGAGGCTGCACTAGCTCTGAATCCTGTTTGGTGCAGGTGCTGGGATTTAGGCAGTGGCATTTTTTTTTATTATTATTTAACCTTTGTTTAACCAGGAGAGTCCCATTGAAATAAAAAAACAAACAAACTTTTTTTCAAAGGAGTCCTGGAAAAGGGGCAGCAAAGTAAAACAAACAACATTAAAGTTACATTAAATGACATTAACATTAAAAGTTATGTAAAACAAGTGCACATTGTTGAAGAGACCTCTAATGCTTTCAACGTAGTTTTAAACCATTCACACCAGAGAAGATGCAGAGGTTTACACACTGCAGTTCAGCTTTGAAACTGAAAACACTAATGAAAGACTCATGTGAGGCTCATTCTGCTTTCTGATTGGATAATTTTCTTGAAAAACAAAACACTAATTGAAACAATCAACAATATGTCCATCATGCCCAATGTTTTTGCAATTAATAAAAATCACCATCAGTAAAACCTATACTGGAGTTGAACATGTTTACCTGATCTACGGGAACACAGATGGGTCACGTTTATAAATGTGAAAAACAAACCAATCCTCCTTTAATGTACATACTTTCAAGTTTTCATCCAACTTCTACTGCCCCGCGCTCTTGCCTGAGGGTAAATTTGTTGAACATTGCTGTCGGATCAATACTTAATAAAGTCTATGTTTTTATGAACCCTTCTCGCTTTTATCACTGATAGGATCGAGATTGTTGCTTTAGCAGGTTTTACAGATACAATTTTTGTCCCATTGCGTTTTGCAGCATCGATTGAAACATTTCATCACTCTAATGTCATTTGAGGAAAACAAAACTTGGAGTCAGTTTTTGCATTGGAGTCAAATTATTGTATGGTTTTCTGTATTGTTTGTTAGTACCTACATCTGCTTTACTACAATGTAAATGTGCACTTTATGCTACTTTATACACTGTGGCTTTAAATAACACATATTAAACCATTATTTGTGTTGTTATTGGCCTTTAAACATGCTCTTGAGTCCTTTACTTAAAATGATGTATCCACCAAAAGCACACGACTTTATAATCTCAAGAATTGCGTTGGAGCAAAATCTGCTGGGAACAGAGGGAATTACAAAGGGAGATCAACTAATCTAGCTTGCCGTTGACATGCTAATGCAGGCGTGCAGTTGTGAAGGACGCAATTTCACAGCAGAAAAGCTGGACTCTGTGGAATCTGTGGACTCTGAAACAGAGCTGAAAACCTCCGGAGCACTAACTATGATGTCACAAATTTGGGAAATTCAGAACAGAGTGTTTTGTGAGACTCAGAGGGAGAGTCCTGGTTTAGACATGGTTCAGACCTGGTTTAGACCTGGATTAGACCTGGTTTAGCTGTGGCTTAGTTGTGGTTCAGACCTGGTTTTAACCTGGTTTAGTTCTGGTTTAGACCTGGTTTATTCCTGGCTCAGACCTGCGTTAGACCTGGTTCATATTTGGTTTAGTCCTGGTTTAGATCTGGTTTAGTCCTGGTTCAGACCTGGATTAGATCTGCTTTAGATCTGGGTTAGACCTGGTTTAGTTGTGGCTTAGTTGTGGTTTAGTCCTGGTTAAGTCCTGGTTTTGACCTGGTTTATTCCTGGCTCAGACCTGCGTTAGACCTGGTTTATCTCAGGTTTAGACCTTTTTTATTCCTGGCTCAGACCTGGGTTAGACCTGGTTCACATTTTGTTTGGTCCTGGTTTAGATCTGGTTTAGTCCTGGTTCAGACCTGGTTTTGGCCTGGTTTAGTCCTGATTTAGACCTGGATTCGACTAGGTTTAGATCTGGGTTAAACCTGGTTTAGTTGTGGCTTAGTTCTGGTTTAGTCCTGGTTCAGACCTGGTTTTGGCCTGGTTTAGTCCCAATTTAGACCTGGATTAGACCTGGCTTAGATCTGGATTAGACCTGGTTTAGTTGTGGCTTAGTTCTGGTTTAGTCCTGGTTCAGTTCTCCAGATGTATTTAGAGCCTTTCATATTCCATTTTTTTCCTATTTCAAAAGCTTTGGGCGCACTTCTGGCCCAGTGGTCAAAATCATCAGCAAAATCAAATAAAGTTAGCCCTGATATAGACCCTAGCCTAGACCCTGGTTAAGTCCTGGTTATGATCCGGGTTTAGTCTCAGTTTTGATGTTAAATGTCAGTGTGTGAGCGAGTGAACAGAGCGTCTCTCAGCCCGTTCCAGGTGTTATTCAGAGTGTTTACCGCGGCGTTTAACATCCCATCGAGGCTTCAGCGGTGACCGTCTGTGGGCAGAGGGGACCGGGCCCAGGTGGCTGGTTCAGACAGGACAGAGAATAACAAGACTGGAGCAGGACACCTCCACAACAGCTGCGCACAGATGTTCAACTCCACAGGAAGCGAAGGAGAGGAGAGAGAGAGAAGAGGAGGAGTGGGAGGAGAAAAGAGAGGACAGAGAAGAGTGAAGAGGCAGGGGAAGGAGAAAGAGAACAGTGTGAAGAGAGAGGAGAGATGGACGTACAGAGGAGAGTAAAGAGTGAGAAGAGAAGATGAGGAAAGGTGAGATCAGACATCGGAGGTGAGAATAATGAGGAGACGTACAATTGAAATAGTGAGACGCCTAAGACATGAAGCTTTTCTCTTTTTTTTTTCTTGCCTGAAGGCTTTATTAGACAGGACAGATGTAGTGTGACGTGGGGAAAGAGAGAGGATATAGACATTTGGTAAATGGTTGATTTATTCCATTTTATAAGATTTAAGGAAGACGCAAGGACTTTAAAATCGTAAGACAGTCCACATTCACACAGTGTGAATGTGGACACATTCACACCCCCTAAGGTGTCCCCCAAGGATCAATCTTTGGACCACTTCTGTTCTTTCTCTAAGTCAAATGATCTCCGCTCACAACATCAGCCTCAACCTGTACACGGATGACATTCAGGCAGCTGTAGAGCACTGAATCGTCTTTACAGCTGTCTCAAGGACATCAAAAAGTGACTTTCTCAGACCCTTCTTTTATCGAATTAGGGTAAGTATATCTTAATTAGCCCTGGATTGTCCCACAGCACACTGAGCTTTGGCCCATTTGCTCCTACAGTGGGAAACTTTGGGGTCCTCTTTGACAACAATCTTATATTCAACAAGTAGGTTAGTGTTGTGGTTAAGGCAAGCTTCTTCCAGTTCGGGCTCCTGGCTGAGGTAAAGCTCTTTGTGTCCCGTGCTGACCTGGAGAAGGCCTCGCGTGCCTCAGCTCGAGGATTGATTAATGTAATGCACTCTACACTGGACTGAACAAAATCTCTTCTCCACAGACTCCAGTTGGTTCAGACTGCTGCAGCACGGCTCCTCTAAACATGCTCATACCGCTCCTGTCCTCCGCCCTCTTCAAAGGGTCCCAGTGCAGTTCAGGGTAGATTTGAAAGTGCTTCTGTTCATGCACAAAGCTCTCAATGGCCACTCCAACTTACCTCTCAGACCAACGGACTGTCCACCGTCCAGTCAGGGCACTCTGCTCCTCTGACCACACCTCTCTGGCGGTCTAGTCATGCTTTTTCAGTGTATGGTCCCAGGCTCTGGATGGACCTTCCTCCTGAGCTGCGGTCCATACCTGTTGCAGTTGATCCGGGTGCAGTCTGAGCCAGGTATAGGAATGTAACTTTTCAAATTGTTGTTTTTTTTTTTTTTTCTTTTGTCAATAAGAACCTTCCCATGGAGACAAGCAGGTGGAGCACATCCCCACCAGTAAAGTTATTATTATTATTATTGTCGCTGGTATTCTGTGCATGTCAAAGGATGTTATAAACAGTAAATGTCGCAAAACCTTTAGACGTTAGCCGGTTATTTTTTTGTTCAATAACTTGACTTTTCCAATAATCTCAGACAGAAGATGACTGCTGTTTTCAATATTCTACTGATTCCAGAATAAAAAAAAAGTTCTTTCCCCCAAACACCTCTTTCTTCGGGCCGTGCACCATTTCTCTGCTCATTCATCTGCTCATATCTCCTCTTATCACAGACATAACAGCTCGATGGCCGTTCGCTCATAACCTCGGGCCCCTATTGAGATGACACTGTTGGTAAATGGCCTGTTCCCCGGCAGCAGACAGTGGGATGGCTGCAGGACAGTGGCTAATGTGGATCTTAAAAGCTTTAGCTGGAGTATAGATCACCTTAAAGCCCTGTTCGTCTGATATATGCCTCCCCGAGTGGCACTTATTTGAGAGCAGAAATATCCGTCTCCGTGTGCACGCTCCATGGACTGCAGACTGACAGCATGTTTAGGACAATAAAAGGCCGATAAAAGTATAAGTGGGAAACAAAACGAAGGGCAGTGCTTCAGATATTGGGCTAATATCTTGTGTTTTGCAATATGGAGTTTCAGTGATAAAAGACGTTGATATGTTAAACCCTTTTGATGTGGGGAACTTGAGACGGGGTAAGAATAAGATCTAACACTGATAGTCTGATATTATAATAATAGTTAAAGAAACGTCTCTTAGTCAGGTTGTCAGTGTATTATAGTAACTACTAGTATTATGTGTTATTGTTCCTAGATAAATATAGGTCATAGGACACAAAATTTACTTTTTAAAGCTTTTAACAATGTAATAACATTGTTCTTTCATCAAAAACATACCTGGAGTTGTATTAAGCTTTATTCAAGCTTGTTTTATTAATTCTGTTTACAAGTTCCTTTGACTATGAGCCTCACAAAAACTCTCTGTTTCAATTTCTCAGTGATGTTAAAGGTGCTGTATCTGATTTTTTATTTTATTTTTTTCTGAAACGTGAATACCAAAACTAGTGTGCCCAATTTTTAATATGTAATTAAGTAAAATCTGTATTGCCCCTATACAGATATATTGTAAAAGCCTTTGTTTGGGTGAAAATGAGACCATACTGCTTTCTCTGCATCTATTTACAAAGCTTCTTTTTCCTACGAGAAGCAGGAAGTGTGCTGTTAGTATGCTAATGTTTGTTAGCTTTACCTGGGATGGCAAAACTCGCTTTGGGCTCAGAGACGGGTGGAAAGTGCTTCTAAACTCATAGTGGTGAATATTTAGGACACTGGGACTGCATTAGGTAAGTGAGCGATACATGTGACTGATGTAAAGACTTTAAAATTAACTAGTTTTGTTTTTAATGTTTCAAAACAGTAAAAATCAGGTACAGCATCTTTAATGAAGACTTTTGTCTTTAGTATGTACTAAACCTGTAGACTGTTAGATTTTAGACATTTTAAAGCAGAATTAAGTGACTTCAGCGACAGAGGTCCCTCTGCAGCTCTCTTGTGAAAATGTACTGCAAGTGAAAAGATACAAACGCTTCTTTATTTATTTATTTATTATTTATTTTACTGAAACAAGGAAATACAATCACACACAAAAACATTTCATGTTGCCAAATATCAAAAAACAGAGCCAAGGTTTCTCAGGAGAGCTGTTTTTGGGTCAATGTCTGAAAAGTCTGTTTTCCGTGCAGAGACAGCAACAACAGGCTTCAAAAGTCCCGAAAATATTTGCAACCCATCTTTAATGAGGTGACACAATATTGATCTAAAACAACTTAAATGTAAATTATTTGTTAATACCAGGGGTTTAGTTGATAAAATATATAAATTTTATTGCATTCTTTATTCTATTAAAATACTGATGTTTAATTTAGCTTTTGATTTTCAACCAGTTTGGTCTTATTTTTATTGTATTTTTGAACTTCTAATTTCCTCTGATGGTTGGTGGCATGCTTGTAACAAAAATCATTTCCCCTTGAGGATGAATAAAAGCAATTCTGATTAATTAAAAACAAGTCCACTTACTTCTGTTATGAAAACTGCAGCGGAGAAAATAAAACTGCTCAAATCAAACTCAAATTGAGCCGCCGACTGTAGGCTGCCATGTTTGCAATCTGCTGCTGACCGCTAGGGGCTGGCTGCGGAAGTAGAATTATTCAATGCAAGTCAATGGGGAGTTAGACGTTTCAAAACCTACTTTAGAGCCTGGCTCAAAATACGGCTTTGGTCTCAAACGTTAGCTTACGGCTCCATGACAATGCTGAGGGGGGTGAATTTTTTTGAACCAGGCTGGTTTAGCCGCTGTGATTTTTAAAAGTTCTTGCATATCTAATGAAGAAGGCGGGCTTTACGCGCCGGAAATGTCAGGGCTCAGCCATACACCTACGAGTGGGCGGTAACTATAGAGGCTACGACGGCAGTACGTCAGCAAAAGGCCGCCCCAAAGTCGGCCTCTCCCCGCCTCCCCACCGAGGGGGGAGTGGTGGGGGCTAACCCGCGGCCATTTTGAATTCTCCATGACTGAGCCGTATTATCATGAATGGGGCGGAGCAACAACCGTCTGTCCACTATTTTTATGTCTATGGGTTACACTCCTAAAAGTCAACTTTGCATAATAGGTCTCCTTTAATGGTAGAAATCTAGAGGTCTCCTGCACTGTCCATAAATCGCTCGTGTTGTGCAACGTTTCCGTCGGTTGAATTCCCCCAGCTGAAGTGATATAATGACATTTAACACAAGAACAATTATTTGCAACTCCATGACACACTAATGACTGCTTTTAGACAAACAATAAAACAAACTCACGCGTTTAATCTGCTGTTTTGTGTTTGTTACATTCCCCAAATTAGTGCTTCATCCTCTACTGAAAAGGTCTGTCTTTCTTTTGTATTAAAATATCACTTGGAATTCAAAACAAACTCAACTGGCCTCAAAACACCTACACGCAAATCTCCAAAACACATTTTAATTAATTACTGTGGGCTATTTCATGTCAACACGCCAACACTTTTTTTTGGATAATTAGTGGAAATAACATTTAAACGGGAGCAGTGGGTGTACAACGGTGCCATGTGCGAATTTGTAAATAATCGCGACTCCCACAGTCATTCTCTACGGGCAGTTTAGACTCACGGGTTCAAATGAAACACATTACACATGCAACGGCTTTGGACTGAGCCTTTAACGCTTCCGTGGGATTTGACCGTGTGCGTACATTTCGTGGACCATCATTTCTAATTTCCATCGGACATGTAGACTAATTACTCATACACACATAATTACCAACAGTGTAACGACGCTCGGGTGTAAATCTGCAAAGCCCACAGGAGCAGGTTCAGCAGAAAGTGGCATGGATGAAGTGGTGCTGGTCGCTGGTTCAGGAGAATGATTGCATAGAGGAAATGACCCTCCCAGGGATAAAAATGTTACAGTTGGGATAGTGAAAGCTGTTTCTAGAGGGCAAATTACAATGGTTGATACGCATACAGTATTTACACTACAGATTGTACTTGACTTTATTGGATACATTTTTATTCTCAAATTAAGAATACAATCAAGCCATGTTTCCACTGGTTCGCTTTGGAGAGGATTGGCAATGCCAAAGTGTCTTAAATATTGTGCTTTATTTATATTGACATTTTGCTTTAAACATGCTCTTGAGTACATTTGCTTTGGCATCTCATGTTCTATAACAACAATAAAAACAAGCGACTTCCAACGTCTTTGGCTTTACCCACAAAAGGAACTGTGTGATTGGCTCCAGGATAAAGGGTCATACACATGCACCGTTCACGCCGGCAGCAGGTTCAACTTGTCTGGTTGACAAGTGTTTTCTAACACTCTTTTTATTTTATCGACTAACACTCTTTTTATCTATCTATCTATCTATCTATCTATCTATCTATCTATCTATCTATCTATCTATCTATCTATCTATCTATCTATCTATCTATCTATCTATCTATCTATCTATCTATCTATCTATATATATATCTATATATCTATCTATCTATCTATCTATCTATCTATCTATATATCTATCTACTGGCAGCAGAGGGAATTACATATAGAGATGACAAGATATCAGAGGAAAGAAAACAAGCTAATGCAGTCAAGCAGTTGTAATGATTGTGATGAGACGGAAGAAATGCTCAGAGCGAGCCTGGTAGTGATTTATCGACTTAGAAACAGCGCAGAAGATGGAGCCACACCACGCATCGAAAAAAACGTCACATATCAGAGAAATTCAGAGTGGAGAGTTTTTAATGGTTGGCGGTGAGAGGATTTTCTAAGCAGGATAACGTGAATGAAGCAAAATGCAACTCCAGGTATGTTTTTGATGACAGAACAATGTTAGAACATGGTTAAAAGCTCAAAAAAGTCAGTTTAGCATAATCTGTGTCCTTTAAGGGATCCTTGATCAGATCGTGCAAGGTCCAGCATACAAACCATTTAGTACTGACGATTGGATGAGAGAGAACACAGACTTAAAAAAGCAGATATAAACTGAAAATCATTTCTCACCAAACATTGACTTGAGCTTGTGAACCGCTGTTTTTCCATAGAAGTTATTTGTTGAAACGACAGACAGCAAAACAAAGCTCGCACGTGTTAGCATTAGCATCAGCCATTTACAGCTGTTTCACACAGCATTCACAACAAGACAGAAAATATTATACTTTCAGTGCATAATGCATCTAGCCAAACCCAATGCATTTCATAAAGAGATGGTAAAATGCAGCGTAGAGGAAAGAGAAGTGAAATAAAACAGAAAAAGCTAATAACAAACCTTACGTAGTTTGTTGTTTAATCCAGCTTTAGTCATGGCCGCACCACCAACTTGAAACTATTAAACTTATTTGTTTGGGGTGGCTGTAGTAGTAGTAATCATGGGTGTTAGTAAGGACACAAATGGCAGTAAATAATTGCATCCCTTTCATTAAAAAACAGCAGGGTCATACAACTCAAGCCTATGTGATAATGCAGTAACCTGGATGTGCACAAAATTAACGAAAATGTCTTTTTTATTTTACAGAGACCTCAAACACAAAAGCACCTTTAGTCCTTGGTGTGGTAAACTATTGCAGAGGAGTGATAAATGGTACAGCAGAGACGATGGTGGGTGGTTGTTTATTTTCCGTTATGTAACTGCACTAAGGGTTTGCTTCCAAATAGACTACTACTGACTAAAATCACAAAAGGAAGACGTCAGTGGATTAATGTACCACAGCTGTAACCCAGAAATAACGCAACAGAAGTCCTGGTTTAGTCCAAATTTTGTTCTGGTTTAGGCCTGGTTTTCTTTACTGTTTTGTTTTGTTTCAGGTCCTTAAGACTTGGTTTAGAGCTAATTTAGTTTCATTTCAACAGTTTAAAGTTTACACACGGACATTACAAAATATCAACAGTACAAACGACTCAAAAAGTAAACCACATTATAGCAAAAAGGTCCCAATTTTATATTATTGTTAAATTTCAGCTCTTCAACAGATGTGAATAATATAGTTCTGCAGACCATTTTCTTGCTATACTTTGTTTACATTTTATGAAAACGTGAATACAATTTTGTTAAAGCTTATTTTACCCTAGTTAGGCAACTAAGCCATGATATGACCAAGGTGATTCTATCACTGTTACCTAGCAACCATACAGTAATCAAGGACAAAAATATGCACAATGCTTATGATTTGACAAGTGATAATACCTGAAAACATTTTATTTTGATAAATGATTATTTAAACAGAGGCTGCATGAAAGGAATTAGTATTACTTTCTATGCTGCAGTAACCCTGTCACATGGAGCTAAGTGACCACATAAATGGACCACTTTGAGATGGCTGGCAGCCGGCATAATATGACGGATGTGACCAAACAGTGGAGGGCGAGGAGACTGACAGCGGAGCTTAGCAATCATCCAAATACACACAGGAGCTACAACAACATTCTCATTATCACATGACAAAGGCATCATGGGTGCAGAAAGTGTGGCTCTCCCTACCTTAACACGGCAGAGCCAGAATCAAACTGCAGCACAGGGATGCACGGGCAGGGCTCTAAGAGCAGATGAAGTATAGAGAAGCCAAAGTTTACAATAGTTCATACAATCTACAAAAGTGTTTGTTTAACTCATCATGCCTATGTATGACAGAAGGCAGCAAGTGCACAAGGTCAAGAAGCTAGAGGGAGTGGCCTTTCATAGGCTTTGGTTTGACCAGGTGGCAGAAAGGCCTGTACAGCTAAATACATTACAACATGTTTTGGGCACTCTATCGATCGCGACTCACCGTCCGATCCCAGGATCAAAACGAGTGGATCTCGGAATTATCAAATAATGGTAATTATATAAAACAAATTAAATGTCAAATAGTTACATCAAATAAATATATATATATATATATATATATATATATATATATATATATATGTGTGTGTGTGTGTGTGTGTGTGTGTGTGTGTGTGTGTGTGTGTGTGTATACATATATACATATAGATCTCCGGGGCCTTGCTGCATTATAACTAGGGTAATATTAGCACCATGCACAGCTCTTGCTCTCCTGCTTGTTTGGCCTGGCCAGGGCATGTCTACAGTCACCCTTTCCACTCTGTCTGCAGATACACAAGCTGGGTGGTCATGTGAGCATTTATATATGGCAAGACAAAACATATTGTGTTTCTACTACATAGAGCAACATCCGTGAGAGAAGCTAGACATAGTATGTAATATTTGAAGCGCTTATATTACATGGACTAACCTAAACAAACAAAGGCCAATAAAGTTTGAAAGAGTTTGAAAAATAAGTCTGAAATAATAAAATGAATGACTGTGAGAGTGAAGGCTCTGTCTTTGTGTCTTTCACTGAACTTCAATAACATGTCCGTTTTATAATGTGCGTGTGTGCGTGCGTGCATTTGTTTGAGTGTCCTTTATCAAGGCCCGAAAAAGCAGACTCAAAAACATTTTTTATGGACACCAAGAAATCATAGTTTATTTTTCAAACTTTTACACTGCTTGTATGAAACAGATACACTTGACAACATAGAAACAAAAAAAGTATAGAATCCTACTGGCAAAAATGTGCTGTGTACATTTCAAATGTATGCCTAAATGCTCAGAACGAGTCTGGCCATGATTTAAGGACATAAAACAACAGCAGACGATTCTCACATAAGTGATCTGAAAAAATGTCACAGATCGAGGGAGTTCAGGAAGGAACGTTTTTTGACGCTCAGCAGAGGATTTTCTAATAAACATTTCTCAAAACAGCCTGAATGCTACTCCAGGTATGTTTTTTATGACGGGACATGATTAATCGCTCAAAGTCACTGTAGCAGAATATGTGTGCTTTAAGGCTGCAGTGTGTGTCCAAACGGAGCCCAGTCCGACATGGCAGCTCCACTCAAAAACCAAACCAAACGACAGCTTTTGGTATCTTTGGGTATTGTAAAGGTCAATGAATACTGAATGTGGAAAATGTTGATATAAAGTTACAACCATAGGCGATGTGATCCAACATCTTTGAGTTTGTAAAGGAAAAAATATGTGTACAATACTCCAAATAAAGTTGCCCAGAGAGCTTAGGAGGCTCATAGCAAAAACAAAACACAATTGTGCATTAGGTGCGCTACATTTGATGTGAACTGTGATCTGAAAGTGAAAGTATGAGTAAAGAATCGGTTGAAATCAATTGCCAAAATGAATTGTATACCAAGTTAAATCAACCATTACGTTGATGTGCCACAAAGTCATTATTTACTGGATTTATTGCTAATTTCTCTATCATTATACTTACATTTTTGTGGCCCTACATTAAAAAATACAATGGATATTTGCAAGTTGAAATATCTATATATATGAAAAATACAATATTTCCTTTCTTTATGGTATTAAACGTAAAATTGCAACGTTTCCCCTCACAATAATAGCCACTCTAACATTTGATATTGTGACATCTGTATGGACAAAAGAAAGTTTCCTCCACCAAAAAAGTTTGCACGCTCTTTCCCTCCATCTCCCTAGCTCCTTCCAGCTAACTTCGGTGTCTTGTTGGAGCTGTGAGAACTCCTTTGTGGAAACAGATGTGTAAAAATAACCTTTGATAATTGCCGAGGTGAAATTTCTCAGCTAACCAGCAGCCTGAGTCACCATGTCTTTTGTTAGTCCTGGGTTTGTCGTAAGCAGCGGAAAATGTGCGGGGCGGGTTTTGTCTGCATTCAAAACCACAAGATCACAACCTCGGAAAAGACAACAGGTGCTATTACAGGGAAATGATCGTATGTATTGAAATTATGTAGTTTTACCTTCGAACGCCTGTAACATTTAAATTAATGTACTATTTCAGTATTTTATTATAGTAATTTGCACATGAACAACAAGGTACAGTCATTCACTTGTTTTTACAGACTTTATTCCAGAAATGGCTGACTGGCAAGCACATTGAATATGACACGAAGCTAGTAATTAATCCATGTGGCAAGTTTTTCTTCTATTTTAGATTTGTTTTTGGCTTTACCTGTGCTGTAGCTTCAGATGTCGTTCTTTTTACCATGTTGTAGTGATCAGAATGGCATCCACACGATCAGATTTCTTACGAAACAACTGTAGCTTCTCTCTTTTAGTGCATTCACACAGCCCCTCGATTAAAACTTTGCACTAAAAGCACCTAAACGTTCCAAAAAAGAGCCTCCATTCTGCTTGATCCTTTACAGCAGTTTGCTTTGTGATTTTTACATTTTAATTAAAAAAAACGAACAAAAACAAAACAATAGTTCGATTGGGACGATTCCATGGCGATATGAATATTAATCTAGTTCACATTTGGACATAAAATGGGTGTAAACACAAAAATACACAAAATAAACTTCAACACATGGACTAAAAACAGACCAAGTCATAGTCACATTTGCATGAGACTAAAATGACCCGCAGAGCTCAGAGTTCGTAATTATTACAATTCATGCGAGGTAAAGCTAATCTCATCCATACAGGGCTAGATCAATGGTTAGGGTGTGCTAAAATATCCATTCTTAGATATTGGTATTGAATAAAACAATACAGTATCAATACTCTTGCTCTTATTTGAGCTACTCCCCCAGGCCTGAGGGGGCAGTAGAGCAGCAAGTCTATTGTGGCCTTAAAGGAGTCCAGAAGCCCTGTCCCAATCGCCACACTACACTCAACACTTCACATTTTCTGAAAGTGTACATGGATGGTAAAACTTAGAATTGCACAAGTCTGCACTTCAGATAATTTGCGTAGTGAAAGTGAAACACACTTCCTGCTAAACTTCCTTGTTCTGGGACGTATTTTCACCTACGTCACGTACAGTGTTGCCAGATTGGGCGGTTTTCCGCCCAATTGGGCTCCTTTTGTTGGCTTCGGGCGGAAAAAAAATAGCGTTGGGCGGGTGCATATATTTTGGGCTATTTTTGGATGTCTCAGGCGGGAATTTGAAAATGCAAAATAGATTAATATCTTCATAAATATGTGTGTATTATTGATTGAGTTGTTGATAGAATATTAAATAGAATAGAATAAATTACAGAAATAGAATATTGAATGTTTTGCAACAGTGACATTGGTTGTGCTGGTTGTCAGTCAAAATGTCTAATCGACCTCTGATTGGATGGAAACAAACATCGGCTCAGTCTGCGCACCCTCGGGTTTGGCGCTGGGTCCTGCTTAACGTTTAGGGTTTAAGGCGAGGTCAGTTTATCTCACGGCTGGAGAGGAGATACAGGATTTAAAACAAGATTTCCAATTGGGGGAAATACAAGAAAGTGTATTGGAAGTAATGGGAGAACCACCCGAGCTGAAAATGTGGATTGCCCCAGTTCTGGAGAATGAGTCCAAAGCATGCTACAAGTATTACAATTCTGATGTCCAGTTTGCATGGGACTAAAGTCTATATGACAAGTTCTCATTATATTCAATTTATGGCTTAGTTTGGTGGGAGGCACTTGTGGTAAATATTTAGCAGTTTTACATTTTTGAAGTACAGTTCCAGAAGAAAGTTTGATAAATAAAAGTTTAAAATTACAGGTGTGTGTCATCAAAATAAATAGACAGTTAACACTATAAATGTTATGAAGATTGTCAAACAGATGACAAAATAGGCTAAATGTGTAGTAAAATCTTAAATACAATCATATTCAGTATATATTAGTCAAACGTGTCTAACCTGTCAACTTTAAAATCAGATGATGGTATTGTATAGTTGTCAAATAAGGAGGGCTAAGGGCCCGACTGTAGTCTATGTTTATCTGGTGTGTGTGCCATTGGTTTGTTCATGATTTTACGGTTGCAACTGTGCTTTGTATGCCATTTAAATAGTAATTTTGGAAAGTTTATCATTTGGGCTGGTTTTCATTGATCTTGGCGGGTTTTATGTGGACTTTGGGCTGGAAACTGTCAGTAAAATCTGGCAACACTGGTCACGTATCGAACAATCTTTTAAGTCCTTAAAGCATTGATTATCATCTGAGCATTTCTGCTGTCTAAACATGTTCACTGCTCCTGCTAGCCTGCACCATAGTGTTTGTTGATGGCTAACTTCACTAATTGTGAGAGCGCTGGGCGCCATCTACTTGCTGGATGTACTGATAAATCCTCATCATTTAATGAATGATAAAAAAAATGTTGATTTTGAACCATGAGATGGCAAATTTAAGGCTCTCGAGAGCATTTTTAAAACCTAATAACAATATGAAAAATGCGTAATATTTTTCCTTTAAGCTCAAAGCCACAGCGATAGCCCAGTTTTGATAATTTGCTGAGTCTCTCTCTCTCTCTCTCTCTCTCTCTCTCTCTCTCTATATATATATATATATATATATATATATATATATATATATATATATATAAGTAACCCTGTGTGTGCATTTGTTCTTTCTGGTTAGTCTTGGAGGTGTAGTAGTTGGAGGTGCTTCCTGGGTGACTTGCAAAGGCACAGCGACCTCCCGACATAAAAGACCACTTCCACCGCTGCTCTCACTCTCTCTGCCTCTGACTCCAGACTTCTGGCCACGCTGATCTTTTGTTTTTGCTCTGCATGCACTCAACACGTACATTCTTCAAAAACGCACCAACAGCACGCGACTCACTTACACTGATAACAGGAATACTGCACACTACAACAGTACATCCAAGAAAGGTTTTCTTCCACTCACACTCACATGCACTCATGCACCAGCACACCTCCATTTATACTGTTTAGAACAGTTTAACATTTATAACAGTTACATTCTTATTCTTCTTTACATAAACGCCCGGTAAGGGCATAAACACGATGCAGCTGTGTGAAATGTAATGTGAGGAATATACTTGCCTGAAGTCTGCATCGCTCCACACTTACTCAAAGTGAGGAGGGAAGGTCGCAGTGAAGAACAGACCAAAACATTGTAAAGAATTGGGACCCCCGCTATACTTCAGATCCTCGTCGTGAACGCACATCTGAAGTGAGCAAGTGTGAATATTAGGACAGGACTAGAGAGGTTTAAAGTCTATATGACAGGTTAGACATCACATTTGGCTAAAACATAATGAACATGATTATATTTAAGATTCCACTAAGCATTTTTCCTTTGTGTCCCCAGTAAAGTTGTCACTTCCTGGTTGTTCATGGGCAGCAAATATGAAATAGTTAGAGGTAATTCCACAACTGTTACCTAGCAACCATTTTGAAAACAAGGGCCAAAATCCATGTAAATTATACAATAGTTATGATTTGACTAATTATAATACCGGATAACACCTTTATTTTGTTGAATTACTGTTTAAACTGTCCAAAAAATATGTCAGTTGAGTGTGAACTGCCCATTTATTTTCAATAGCACGTCGCTTTTTGATGACATTGGTGGAGGGATTGCATTTTAGAACTGTGCACTACTTCCTGTAATTTTAAACTTTTATTTCTCAAATTTTCTTCACAAACTGCAACTTCACAAATGTAAACTATGATAAATATTTAACACAGGTGCCCTCCCACCAAACTTAATCAGTATTAGAGAAACTTGCGTACCTGTCATGTAGACTTTAACAAACAACTCATTCATTAAAAACAGCTCTGTGGACACATTCTGGATTTAAAACAACTGCGTTTTACAAAATGGAGAAAGCATTAAAAACAAGCAGTGACAGCCATACAGCTTCATCTGCGGAAGCGCTAAGCAGTGGAGCTAACGTTAGCATTAGTAACGCTGCAGGCAAAGGAAAGATTTCTGCTGCTATTATTCCATCAAACATGCACGCAATTTGTCCACAAGGTTTAAGCATCAAAAAGACCATGGAAACTCTGCCAGCGCTTTAAAACAGGATGTCAGCGTGTGTAGAACGGACAAAATAAATGAGGTGTTTAAGCTCTTAATAACAGACAGAACTAGTTACACTTTCACTGCCGCAAACTGCAATCATTCCGTATGTTCTGAACGGCACTATTTACTGCTCTTCCAATGAAATAAAATAAGGACACTGAATTATGGGGATGGTCGGCACAAGGTAGTGATCTTGAGATTTTTCCCCCTCACTTTTACATTTTGATTGGACAAAAAAAGCGCTGGTGTGTTGCACCATTTGAGAAGCCCTGGATCCAACTGCAGCTCTACAATGACTGCAAAAATATTAAATAAATCATATACTCTGAGATCAAAACTATGAACTGAACCAAGCAAGTTATGTCAAAATCTTGACTTGTCTTATGTTGCGTTCTAGTTGTCCTCAGAGCTCAGATTTTCCCAGTTCTGACATGTCAATTCACACTTAAAGGGCCTATGACAGGTACACATTTGACTAAAACACAGTTAAGATAAATATATTCAAATGTCTACTAAAATCTTTACAAATTTAACCCCAGTTTAGTTGTTTTTTTAGGTTTTAAATTTTACTTCCTGGTTGTAAAGTATGACATCACGCTAGGAAATCACCATAGCAACCACACTGTACAGTGGCCAAAACTCATCTAATGTCACAGAGAGAAAGAGAAACACATTTTTATTTTGTTGAATCAAAGTTTAATAATTTAATTTATAATAATTTGTAAATTATGCATAACCTTTGTCTCCCCAGCGTGATGTCATCAGTTTATTTACTTCCTGTAATTGTCAACAGATTTTTCAACTTTTCTCCACAAATAGCGACTTGATTGGTGTAAAACTATAATTTGTATTTACACAAAGTATTAATGCACTGAATAAAGTCAAAATTAGAAAATCATAAAAACCTGTCATACGCACTTTAAATTGAACAATACATCTCAGAATTCCTACTTGGAAACTTCTGAAATGTTGCCCGAGACAATCCACCATGTCTGCGCCTGGCATTTGAATCAAGTTTAACATCCAGACGTTAAAAATTGACAGTACTTATGTCATTTTCTTTTTAGTTGCTTTGTGAACCTGCCTTTTAGCTTCTGCAGTTATAAATACAAAGATGTGCTAATAATGTCATGAAGCAAAAGCAGAAATTCACTCATAAACATTGATTTATACCAAACTAATGTGCTGTATTATCACTGTCCGAGTGTCCAGGTAAACAATGACCTTAATTGGACTGATTTGAACACTTTCTTGGTTTGTATTATTTGATTGTAGTCGTTACAGTCCATAAAGTAGATACAGTGGACGTCTGAGGGAACGTCCACAAACAGATCTCGTCGGGGATCGTGGGGGAATCAAATCACTCATTAAAATGTGTCAGAGCTACTCTTTTACCCACAGTCCTACATCTGCAATAGCAAACACTGAGTTTAGGAGTTTATTTTTAGGAGAAAAATAAAGTGACCCAACAGCCCAAATTTGTAAAAATATCCCAAGAATGCTAACGGCAGATGCAGGCTAAATACTACCATAATGCTCGCTATATGCTGCTATATCTTTACATCAACAGAACAATCCGTTTACTTTTCTGAGGTAGCAGCGTCTATCAGTGACTTTTTTGAGATTTTAACCATGTTCTAACATTGTACCGTTATCAAAAACATACCTGGAGTTGCATTTAGCGTCATTCACGCCATTTTGAGGAATGTTGGTTAGAAAATCCTCTCCCTCCAACCATTAAAAACACTCCCTGCTGAACTCCCTCAATGGATGACGTTTTTCCGATTTCATGTCACTTCCGAGAATCACGGGCTGTTTTAAGGCCTAAAATCATTGCCATTCTGAGTATTTTTGCCGTCTGAACACGATAACTGCCACTACTAACTTAACTCGCGCTACTTCACAAAGGCTCAAGTAATAGCATGTTCACGCTTATGTAATTAGTTGTGTTTAAAATACACATAATTCACCAGGAAACATATTAGAAGAGAGAAAGGTTGAGTTTCGAAGAGTTTCCCCCATGGTTTCCCACACTGCAGCTCACACACTCTAATATGACATGTTACCGACTGTATAACGAAAAGAAAAATTCTGAAAGATCATTATAACTTTATTCATCAAGTTGCTTTTTTTGTTGTTGAGTAAATTCAATATAAAACAAGTGCAAAAAGTAAAAAGGATCAAAGCCATCCAGCTGGTCGGTGCTGGATCTTTTTGGTCCTATCATTAGCAGCTCCTCACAGCAGGTCTCTCATCTCTGATTATAAATATACTTTTACCACTGCGTCGCACCAGCCTCCTGTGTGAAAGCCAGGAACACACTGTCATTCACACCTCCTTCACACGTCACGTCAATTTCCAGCTAAACTTTACACCACACTTTCTCTTATACTGACTTTGGTTGACTGACTTTGCATATTCTCCAACGAAAACAGAGACATAAAACTGGTCTTAAGTTCTCAACAAATGCATGTGAGTGGGAGTTCTGCAGCAACAGTCAGCTCAATGTCAGTGTAATTAATCTGAAACTAAACTCATTTGCAATTCTCTTTGTGAAGCGTATCCACCATTTATTACACTAGTCACTGCGTCAAATGTGATATACAATGACAAAAACTGTGAGTCCGTCTGGTAGGGATGTTCATTTAAAAATGTTTCTTTAACTGAGTTGGTTAACAGTGGGCTTTTTTGTTGTAGTTTTAGTTTGCTGACCTCAGTGCATTACATTGTAAATGCAGAGCAGCAACAGGTCCCTGAACTGTGCACAACACGACTGAATGAAAGCTCATATAAACGTGGTTTTGATGCACTGTTGTAGTGATTATGACTTTGTTTTTTTTAGAGTTACATTGTAAAGTTGCCACCTTGCCTATGCTTGCCTTAGCTTATGCAGGTAAAAGATTAATAGTTTTGCATCTGAGGCAAAAAGCTGTCTGTTTTCTCCACCACCGTGAAATCCAAGTTAAATAAACCATGTCAAATGTATAGTAGTTCATAAATAAATAATAAATACTGCAGTCTCCACTATTTTGGCGCTTCAACAAACTTGTTTTCACTCAGAGGCGACACAGTTGCATGAGGGTGCTCCTCGGGCAGCTGTGAAAGATTGCACTTAACCGGGTCCTTGGTTTAGCGTTTGGTCACGGTTCATTGGCTAATTGTTAAACCATGAACACCTCTACCGTCTGGGTATAGTATGGGTTTAATATCTTCACTGTGTCTATATAAATAACAGATAATAATAAATTGGCATGAAGGCAATATGTTCCATTTGGTTTAGCACAACATTAAACGTATAAAAAGTAGACGTGGTGTTCGATGCTGATGCTATCAATCAATAGACCAGGAAGATTAGAGGTACTCCTGAGCCAATCCTCTGTTTATTCATATATTCCTAAAAAAAGTTATGAATAATCAACTTCATTTACGTGAGGTTAAACTCTCGCTCAAAGTCACTGGCGTGTGCTTTCTTTGTTTGAGCAATGCACATTTGGTCAAAGAGAAATATACGTTTTCATATCAGGAAAAAAAAAAAAAAAATATATATATATATATATATATATATATATATATATATATATATATATATATATATATATATATATATATATATATATATATATATAAAATTCCCTGCTCACCCTCCGGGTGGTCACATCCATCTCTGAGCTCGGGTCCTCTACCAGAGGCCAGGGAGCTTGAGGGTTCGGCGCAGTATCTTAGCTGTTCCTAGCACTGCGCTCTTCTGGACTGAGATGTCTGATGTTCCTCCAGGGATCTGTTGTAACCACTCCTCCAGTTTGGGGGTCACTGCCCCAAGTGCTCCGATCACCACGGGCACCACCTTGGCCTTCACCTTCCAGGCCTTCTCCAGCTCTTCTCTGAGCCCTTGGTATTTCTCCAGTTTCTCATGTTCCTTTCTCCTGATGTTGCCATCACTTGGTATCGCCACATCAACCACAACGGCCTTCCTCTGCTCTTTATCCACCACCACGATGTCTGGTTGGTTTGCCATTACCATTCTGTCAGTCTGTATCTGGAAGTCCCACAGGATCTTCGCTCGGTCATTCTCTACCACCTTTGGAGGTGTTTCCCACTTTGACCTTGGGGTTTCCAGTCCGTACTCCACACAGATGTTTCTGTACACTATACCAGCCACTTGGTTGTATGCGTTCCATGTATGCTTTCCCTGCCAGCATCTTACACCCTGCAGTTATGTGTTGGACTGTCTCAGGAGCTTCTTTGCACAGCCTACACCGTGGGTCTTGTCTGGTGTGGTAGATCTGGGCCTCTATCGCTCTGGTGCTCAGGGCCTGTTCCTGTGCAGCCATGATGAGTGCCTCTGTGCTGTCCTTTAGTCCGGCCCGCTCTAGCCACAGGTAGGATTTCTTGATATCAGCCACTTCAGTTATGTTCCGGTGGTACATCCCATGTAGGGGCTTGTCCTCCCATGATGGTCCCTCCTCCGCCACCTCACCTTCTGTTCCCCATTGCCTGAGACATTCACTGAGCACATCATCATCATATATATATATATATATATATATATATATATATATATATATATATATATATATATATATATATATATATATATATATATATATATATATTTTTTTTTTTTTTTTTTTTTTTTTTTAAGTTGCATAAATTATATATTAGTTGATGTGTTAGACCACCCATGAAAGTTTCAAATTGATGAAATAAAAAATCTAGATGGGGTCAAATGGACCCGAAGATAGCGGGAGGGTTAAGAGAGTAAAACTGGGCTAGAGGTAAACTTTAAAGGAGACATATTAGGCAAGATCAACTTGATCTTTCAACCTTGTTACAATAATGTTTATGCCCTATAAACAGGGTCCTAAAATTGTAAGCAGCCATGTACTTATCAAAAATTAAAACATCTAAATGGTAATCTGAAGTTTTGGAGAAACAGTATGAAGAGGCGGAGCTTATCAGTTTTGAACAGGAAGTCAAATTGTCCCATAAATCAATATGGCGTTTTACAATGAACAAAATGCAAAATTATGATCTATTAATGTTACAGTTTAATACTAAGTACTTACATTTTAAAAAAAACTTCTCCTTTAAGTTGAGTTATCTGCTTCATGTGAGGATCTGGTGACACTAAACATCCTCCTTTACAAGTTAGTGAAGAAGACGAGAGCAGATAAATGACATAAATATCATGAAATAAACATGTTATATACTTTATAATGTGGATCATCGTTCATTTGTATGTGGCAAACACTCGATTTAACCCAACTCTGGTTAGCGCTGGACAAGTGATCGAGTTTGAGCAATGAACGTCAATGGTGAAAGAGACGTACACTCTATACAATTGTTTGGTTTCCTCATTGCCTTTTGGACAATACCGCTCATTCTCTTTTGATCAAGATAGCGGTAATTAATGCGTGGGTTATAAATCAAAAGTTGTGGGAAGAAAAGGTAGTTGGTGTGGTGTGGACAGTGGTAATGGCTGCTGCAGGAGAAGCCCGGATCCTTGCAGAGGGTCATCTGAGTGCAGCCCGTGTGACGCTAAGCTCTAGGCTCATTTCATCATTAGTGCAGTGGGCACCGGAGGGGCACTGAGGGGGATTACTGCCCCACGCACCAGAGAAAGGCCTCTGTCTGAGGGAGAGGGGGAGGTAGAAAGAGGGAGGGCGGTTGGAGCTGTTTGGAATACATGCAAATTAAACTATAGACTAGAGCAGGGCTGTTCAATTTGAAGCAGAACCAAGTAACTTCTGCGACAGAGCTCCCCCTAAAGGTCTCTTGTGAAAATACACTCCCAGTAAAAAACGCAAAATTGTTGTTGTTTTTTTCGCCCGTTCTTTTTTTAATTGAAAGACAGTACAATCATATACAAAAATATTTCATGTTGCCAACTGCCAAGTATAAAATAGAGAGCCAAGGTTTCTCAGGAGAGTTGTTTTTGGGTCGCGGGGGCTTCAAACGCCCCGAAAATACATTAACAACCACCACACGGACTTAAAAAGACGTTTAATAAGGTTTAAGGCTTAGTTCTACTTTAAGCCCCGGTGGTCCAACCCATCTTGATCAACCCATCTTCCAAAAATATAGAAAATATTTTATCTCTTGTTGATTTAGACCTGGTTTAGTCCTGGTTCAGTTCTGCAGATGTTATTAAAGCCTTTTGTATGGCTTTTTTTTTTTTTCATATTTCAAAAGCGTTGGCTAAGTTTCCAGCCCATAGGACAAAACTATCTCAAAAATCTGTCCCTCGGTGAAATAAAGTTGAACAGTCCAGGACAAGAGCGTATCATCTATGTATATTTTGTTAAACTGCAAAGAGAACATGAATCATGTCTTGAATAAAACAAAAATCTGCATACACCACAAAGTGTTAAAAAGTGGTTGAAAATGTTATATGAATCGATTGTGTTTCGTTTGTGCAGTTTTGTGCCGTGTATAATTTCATTTGTGCTTTCATATTTAAAAAAAAAAAATTGATTCATATTTTGCGGCAATTGTAATTTCAGCGGCGTGAGCAAAATTCTGCAGCGATCAGAGATTTTGAGCTTTTAGTGCTTACTTTGATGAAGGTCTTTGTTAGTTACAAGTCTGTGTAAAGTCATGTAAAATCCCTTCAAAAACCCAGTTATATCTGCGCTGACTGCCCTCGGATGTTATTTGGGAAAAACTCCCATTCACCCAAAATCTGAGAACCATTTTTGTGTTTAGAAAAAAGCAAAGCACAAAGAGTAAATATATGTTGGTGACAAGCCGGAATTGAATTTTATCATTGATATGTGATGAACGTTGGCATAAATCCGGATTTCCGGTGACGTCACATCCGGTGAGTCTATTCTGCGTTTGCGAGTTGATCGTTCTCCACACTTGTTGTATTGTTAATCCACGAATTATACAAAAACTATCTTACCCTCCTACACATAATTGAAAGTTTAATTGCTCCCTAAGCAACCTGGAGCCTCATTTAGCTCACTTTGTTCAGTACTTCGTGGATTAAATCCCCCCCCTGCCCGCTAGCATCAACCGGAGCTAGCCTAGCCGACTAGCGCCATGGCTGGCCCATCCTCCGCCTCTTTCGCCCTTACCTGTTCAAGTTGTCATATGTTGAGTCAGAACCCTGCTTCCTTCACTGACGACAGGGAGAGTTGCGTGAAGTGTAGCGTAGTGGTAGCTTTGGAAGCCAGGGTTACAGAGTTAGAAGCGCGGATCCGCATTGTGGAGGAGCTAAAGTCTAGCTATAGCCAGGTCGTAGCATCAGGTTTACCGGACCGCGCCGCAGGTAGCAGTGTTAGCATGGTTAGCAGTGTTAGCGGTAGCAAGGCTAAGCCTCAGGATAAGACCAGCCCCCCAGCGCCTCCGCGCAGCCGGACCAGACCAGGAACAAGACAGGGATAGATTTGTGACAGTTCGAGGGATCGATGCGCTAAACGCCAGCCTTTAGTGCACCATAAGCTTCCGTCTGCAATAGGTTTGCCCCACTCGGCGATCACACGCCCGCCGAACGTGACACTCTGGTGATTGGAAGTTCCATAGTCAGAGACGCGTGAAGCTGCCAGCAGCCACAGTAAGGTGATATCCGGGGCCCACAAAGGGTGACATCGAAGGAAACCTTAGGCTTTTAAAACAGAGTAGTCAGAGGTTCCGTCGTATCGTGATTCACGGAGGTGGTAATGACACCCGGCGGAGACAATCAGAAGTGCTCAAATTGCAGGTTGGAGCGGTGTGTGAATTGGCGAAGTCGATGTCAGACACCGTAATATTTTCTGGTCCCCTCCCCAATCGGGTCAATGCTGAAATGTACAGCCGCTTTTCAGCATTCAACTGCTGGTTGTCTAGTTGGTGCCCCCAAAACAACGTAGTCTTTGTTGACAATTGGAGTGCGTTCTGGGAAAGCCCGGCTCATACGCAGGGATGGCATCCATCCGACTTCGGAGGGTACATCACTTTTAGTTTGGAATTTGGCCGATAGCCTTAGTCGCCTAAAGTGACGCTCTAAATATGAGTCCCGGGTGCAGAGTCTCTTCTCTGTCGCTAAGCTCTCGCCCGCTGTCACAGATCAAGTGTTCAGAGTCAAAGCAAATAGAGACTGTGCGTGTCCCTCGTGTAAATAACGCCAATAAGTCTGATCCAAATACAGATAATTTAGGTGTCAGACCAAATAACTTAATACAAATAATCCCTACACATGATACAAATAAACTAATAAATAAGCATGTAAAATGTGGATTGCTAAACATTAGGTCAATTTCCTCCAAATCACTTTTAGTTAATGAATTAATTAACGATTATAATATTGATCTTTTAGCTTTAACTGAAACTTGGCTTCAACAAGATGATTATGTCAGATTAAATGAGGCCACCCCACAGAGTCATGTTAACTTTCAAGCTGCCAGGAGCTCAGGCCGGGAGGTGGGGTGGCAGTAATCTCACATTCTAGTTTACTCCTGAGTCCTAAAATTAACAAAATTAATAATGAGTCTTCCTCATTTGAAAGCCTTATCCTATCAATCACCTGCCCAAACTGGAGAAACCAAAAAGCTGTTCTGTTCATAATAATCTATCGACCTCCTGGTCCTTATTCATTGTTCTTAACAGAATTCTTTGACTTCCTATCAAATTTAGTATTAGACTGGGAAAATATCGTGGTGGTTGGGGATTTCAACATTCATGTGAATGAAAATAATTGCCTCAGTAATGCCTTTTAGCGCTTTATTAGACAGCATTGGTTTCACTCAAAATGTAAATGAACCAACCCACAGTCACCAGCACACTCTGGACCTGGTTCTAACTAATGGCCTAGAGATAGGTGACCTGAATGTCTTCCCCAAAACCCGATAATGTCAGATCACTTCCTAATTACCTTTCAGTTTATTCTTAAGGACTATCCAGCTCCTCAGACTAAAACTATAATGAAAAGGACAATATCTGAAAAATCTATTTTAAAGTTCAGAGAAATAATAGAACCAATATTTAATATTATGTCATGTGATCCTGTCGTTAACAGCGCCAGTCCCAGTGCTATTGATAACTCTGTTGACTCAATGGTCAACTCTCTAAAATCTGCTCTTGATGTTGCAGCTCCACTTAAACAGAAAGTAATCAGGCCAAAACGAGCCTCCCCCTGGTACAATGAAGAACTACGTTCTCACAAACAAAGGGTAAGAAAACTAGAGAGATCCTTACGCCGCTCCCACACAGAAGAATCTCTGAAAGAATGGAAAACTTGCCTTCTGTCTTATAAGCAGGCTCTGCGTAAGGCTCAAACCAGATATTATTCAAATTTAATAGAAGTAAATAAAAATAACTCTAGATTTCTCTTCAGCACTGTAGCCAGGCTGACAAACTGTCACAGCGCAGTAGAACCCTCAATACCAGTTACTCTAAGCTGCAATGACTTCCTTCTATTCTCACAACTATTAGAGATAAACTAAATGCAATTACTCCCACTATCAGTACTGAGCAAGCCCAGACTGCAAAGCTAGTGTCCCATACAAATCCTTCAGTAATACTAGATAGGTTCACTGCTGTTGATCAGGCAGAGATAACTTCAGTCATTATGTCCTCCAAAACATCAACTTGTATTTTAGACCCAATCCCAAGTAGACTCCTCAAAGAAATTCTCCCCCTAATTATAAATCCCATTCTTAATATAATAAATACTTCACTAGAAAGTGGTTATGTCCCTCAGTCCTTCAAATATGCAGTGGTTAAACCACTTTTGAAAAAGCCTAATCTAGACCCCGACATACTGGCAAACTATAGACCTATTTCTAATCTGCCCTTTGTCTCTAAAATCCTTGAAAGAATTGTGATTAAACAGCTTTGTCGCCACCTGCAGGACAATAATTTATTTGAAGTTTTTCAGTCAGGGTTCCGTGCATACCACAGCACTGAAACTGCACTAGTTAAAGTCACAAATGATCTGTTATTAGCTGCTGATGATGGACAGGTCTCAATTCTGGTTCTGTTGGACCTCAGCGCAGCGTTTGACACCATCGACCACAACATTCTACTGCAGAGGTTAGAATGTGATGTAGGTGTCACCGCCCTTAGCTGGTTTAAATCCTATCTATCTGATAGGTACCAGTTTGTTAATGTAAACCAGAGATCTTCCCCATGTTCTAAAGTAACCTACGGTGTGCCGCAGGGTTCAGTACTCGGTCCAGTTCTGTTCACTCTTTATATGCTGCCCTTAGGTATGATCATCAGAAAGCATGGCATTAACTTCCACTGCTATGCAGATGACACTCAGCTGTATCTATCAATGAAACCTGATCAGACGCATCAAGTAGACAGACTTAGTGCCTGCGTGAAAGACATAAAAACTTGGATGACTCTTAATTATCTGCTCCTTAACCCTGAAAAAACCGAGGTCATTCTGCTGGGCCCTAAGCACCTGCGAGACTCCTTATCTGACCAGATAGTTTCTCTGGACAATATCACTGTAGCCCCCAGCTCTACTGTAAGAAACCTTGGGGTCCTATTTGACCAAGATCTCTCGTTCAAAGCTCATATAAATCAAGCCTGTAAAACAGCCTACTTTCATTTGCGTAACATAACCAAAATTAGAAAAATCCTGCCCAGAGATGATGCCGAAAAACTCATCCATGCATTTGTCACATCCAGATTAGACTATTGTAACGCTCTGCTTACAGCGTGTCCTAAAAGGTCTATAAGAAGCTTTCAACTGGTTCAAAATGCAGCAGCAAGATTATTAACAGGTACTAGAAAAAGAGATCATATTTCACCAGTGTTGGAGTCTCTTCACTGGCTTCCTGTTGAGTTTAGAATCAAATTTAAAATCCTCCTCCTGACTTATAAAGCTTTAAACAATATGGCCCCATCCTACCTCAAAGATGCAATAGTAGCGTACCATCCAAACAGAGCTCTTCGTTCTCAAAATGCTGGACTATTGTTAGTCTCTTTAGAGTCTCTAAAAGCACAGTAGGAGGTCGAGCATTTAGCTACCAAGCTCCTATGTTATGGAACCAGCTCCCTGTTCATGTAAAAGAGGCCGACACAGTCTCTACATTTAAGACCAGGCTCAAAACGTTCCTCTTTGAAATATCTTATGGTCAGGCCAGTTAGGAACAGAAATAAAAACCTACAGTTTTAGCTACGCTGCCCTTGGAGCAATTCTGCTGGGGGAAGTATGGCAGCTTGAACACTATCCTCTGGTTCTTCCTACTGTATCTATCAACAATATTTAATATTACTTCAACTGTAGTCTGTTCATTGCTGTTCACATGTTTCTCTTTCTCTCCACTTCCCCCGGGGAGTGGAGACTGTTTCAGACACTGCGGCGGCTGCTCCAGTGACGACCCCCCCACCCCCACCTGTCTGGACGATCTATGCGCCACCCGCCTGGACAGCTGGATTAGCCACACCTCGTCTGCCTGGACGAACTCCTTCTACTTTAGATGAACTGTTCCTCATCTCCTGCTGGAGGATCTCTCTACACTGGTGGACTGCTCCTCGTCCGCCTGGAGGAACTCTTTAAAGCCACCTCCCTCTTGAGTGGTTCTGGCACCACAGTCCAAGTGGATGCGTCAGTCCTAGTTCAGCTGCAGCCTGTCCGTCCGTGGGAGTAGGATCTCTCCTTCACTGTGGTTCTCCCCGATGGGGTTTTTTGTAGTTTTTCCTCGCCGCGAAGGAGGGTCAAAGGACAGGGGCATTCTGGGACAGTTATCTGAACTGCTTTTACCTGTGGCCCATCGAGGCAACTGTTGTTGTGATTTTGGGCATTATAAAAATAAATTGATTTGATTTGATTTGAAATCGATTCTGTTTTTCACATTTTTTAAGACAGTACAAATCATGTGTAGCACCTTCAGTGTAACATTGTACATAACACCCCTAGAAATTACAACCATACCATGCACATTTATCTTGCTACAGCTTCAACTTTATACATCACAACAAAGAAAGCAAGAAAAAGGACACGTCTTAAGGAAATTATCAGGAATAGCATGTTGTTTTCAGTTCCAGGAAATGCACAGTATGTTTGGTTATTTGCGTCAGTAAAGAGTTTGCACTATTGACCGGTACAACGCAGTCAAAAGTACAGGAAGGAAAAACTAATTGTGAGGGAACAAAGACCTTGAACAAACCTTGAGAGCTACACAGAATGTAGAGACAATGTTTACGATTAAAAAACATATACGGTACATATTTAAATCTCTTTTAATCCACTATTGACCCTTTGCACCTACGTCACACGATCACGTGGGTGCACCATAATGGACGGCAAGAGTATGCGAGCGCAGGATTACGGGGAGCGCAAAAGTAACAAACTCACAGTGATTGCAATTATTTTCGTCACTTAAGCGATGGCTACTTCTAACTCATGTTCAGTTCAGTTTTCAGTGGAAGCAGGACATCTTTTACACGCTCACAAAGCGCGGTATTTTGAGAAAGTGAAGATCGCTATCTTAGAAACTATGGGGTGAGATTTGTTTCATATTAATTTATTGACGCAAAAAGAAAGATTAATTCAAAATCCCAGATTTTTTCACAATCCCTGACTTGCATTTATGGATTTATGCACGCAAAATTTGATTTGCATATAAATATTTGTGAATAAAACATATTTTTGTTTTGTGAATCTGTGTTTTTGCATGCGAGAATCTGATACTGAATTTGAGGATCACCTAAATTGTGCATTCTTCACCTTTGTGAATGTGGATATTTATGAGACAAATGTTACACATTTTGTAAAAAATATCTATGCAGAATTTTGGATTCACGCAAAATCCGGATTTATTCAAAAAGTTAGACTTGCATGCAGAATTTTTTCACACAAATTCTCAATTGTAAAAATTAAGTTACATTTTATTTTGAAATCTGTAGTTTTGCATGTGAGTGTGTGACTTTGCATTTGTGGATCGCTCACCACGTGCATTCATCCTCTGATCTCGCCGAGGATCTTTTTGACACAAACATTCCGCGTTTCTGCACTCTCTCAACTCATTCAGAAGACAGCGCTGTTCCTCTGGTAAACACTAGGGGCAGTGTTGGTGTTTTTTTTTTTTTTTAAGCAAATGACATGTGAATGAAGCCAATCCCCTTATTAAAGTATATAAAACTTGTTATTTAATGATATTTATGGCATTTATCTGCTATCCTCACCTGTAACATGTAAAAAAGAGAATGGTTTGTGGTCGCTAGATGCTCACAAGAAGCACAAAGAATTCTCAACTTGAAGTCAGTAAGCCTTTAGCTCACATGACTGTACACGTTATTTATTTAAAATAAAATTCAAAATGGATTATTCATAACTTGCGTGTTTTGTGAGCTAATGCTAACGGCTATAGGGAAAATATATGAGGTCGTGTTGCTAAGTGGTCGATAGCACGAGCAGTGAATGCCGTGTCTACTTATTTAAATGTCTGCTGAAATACTATGCTGCTAGCTAGAACAACGATAAACATGTTATGTAACCCATCCAGCGACTTCACTCTGGTCTCTCTCCGCCATTTTTTTGGGTAATAAGCATGGATGTATTAAATGAACGTATTGTATTAAATTAAATGAGGTATTAAATGAATGTATTAAATGGTTTTATTATAGTTCTATGGTAATAAGGGTCCGTCTACATCCGGAAATGCCCTTCTATACAGTTAAAGTTGGTCAGCACTGCCCCTAGTGGTTACCAGAGGAACAGCGCTGTCTTCTGAATGAGTTGAGAGAATGTTTGTGTGAGAAAGATCCTCGGCGAGATCCAGTGGGCGAGGCTACCGCGCTCAAATTGAGCCGCCGACTGTAGGCTGCCATGTTTGCAATCTGCTGCTGACCGCTAGGGGCTGGCTGCGGAAGTAGAATTATTCAATGCAAGTCAATGGGGAGTTAGACGTTTCAAAACCTACTTTAGAGCCTGGCTCAAAATACGGCTTTGGTCTCAAACGTTAGCTTACGGCTCTGTGACAACGCTGAGGGGGGTGAATTTTTTTGAACCAGGCTGGTTTAGCCGCTGTGATTTTTTAAAGTTCTTGAATATCTAATGAGGAAGGCGGGCTTTACGCGCCGGAAATGTCACGGCGCAGCCAAACACCTACGAGTGGGCGGTAACTATAGAGGCTACGACGGCAGTACGTCAGCAAAAGGCCGCCCCAAAGTCGGCCTCTCCCCGCCTCCCCACCGAGGGGGGAGTGGTGGGGGCTAACCCGCGGCCATTTTGAATTCTTCATGACTGAGCCGCATTTTCATGAATGGGGCGGAGTGACGACAGTCTGTCCATTATTTTTTATGTCTATGGCGAGATCAGAGGATGAATGCACGTGGTGAGCGATCCACAAATGCAAAGTCACACACTCACATGCAAAACTACAGATTTCAAAATAAAATGTAACTTAATTTTTATAATTGAGAATTTGTGTGAAAAAATTCTGCATGCAAGTCTAACTTTTTGAATAAATCCGGATTTTGCGTGAATCCAAAATTCTGCATAGATATTTTTTACAAAACATTTGTCTCATAAATATCCACATTCACAAAGGTGAAGAATGCACAATTTAGGTGATCCTCAAATTCAGTATCAGATTCTCGCAAAAACACAGATTCACAAAACAAAAATATGTTTTATTCACCAATATTTATATGCAAATCTAATTTTGCGTGCATAAATCCATAAATGCAAGTCAGGGATTGTGAAAAAATCTGGGATTTTGAATTAATCTTTCTTTTTGCGTCAATAAATTAATATGAAACAAATCTCACCCCATAAGAAACGGACCCTTACCTGTTTCCTCCTGCCATGCTCACCGATTTAATCAAAACGTCAATATCATTCATTTTCTACCGCTTATTCCCGTTAGGGGTCGCGGGTGACTGGAGCCTATCCCAGTGACTTTTGGCCTTAGGCGGGGTACACCCTGGACAGTGGCCAACCATGGGTTCTCTCCGGGTTCTCCCACCGTCCAAAGACATGACTGTGTAGGTTAATTGAGAACTCTAAATTGCCCGTAGTGTATGAATGTGAGAGTGAATGGTTGTCTGTCAATGTCTCTGTCTCTCTGTGTCAATATCATCATAATCATAATATTTTATTCACAAATAATAATTCTGTGGATGTAATATGTATTATCCATTTTGCAGGCTTGAGTCTACATACATACATGCATACATACAAGTTAATTTCTTGGCTGGATAACTAACACCGTTCCCCGCATAACTTTGACTGTTTAACATATTCAGATATGTTTTCGAGTAAAATGTCATACACTTGTAACATAAAAAGTGCTCACTGCAAATCCGTGAGTACTTGGAGGGCTTCCAGTTCTTTCGATTTATTGCTGCTACCCATCGCCGTCTTCTGTCTTCATCAACAGGTAAATGATAAAAGGCTAAAAAAAATTAATTCATATTTTGCGGCAATTGTAATTTCAGCGGCGTGAACAAAATTCTGCAGCGATCATAGATTTTGAGCTTTTAGTGCTTACTTTGATGAAGGTCTTTGTTAGTTACAAGTCTGTAAAGTCATGTAAAATCCCTTCAAAAACCCAGTTATATCTGCGCTGACTGCCCTCGGATGTTATTTGGAAAAAACTCCCATTCACCCAACATTTGAGAACCATTTTTGTGTTTAGAAAAAAGCAAAGCACAAAGAGTAAATATATGTTGGTGACAAGTCGGAATTGAATTTTATCATTGATATGTGATGAACGTTGGCATAAATCGATTCTGTTTTTCACATTTTTTAAGACAGTACAAATCATGTGTAGCACCTTCAGTGTAACATTGTACATAACACCCCTAGAAATTACAACCATACCATGCACATTTATCTTGCTACAGCTTCAACTTTATACATCACAACAAAGAAAGCAAGAAAAAGGACACGTCTTAAGGAAATTATCAGGAATAGCATGTTGTTTTCAGTATCAGGAAATGCACAGTATGTTTGGTTATTTGCGTCAGTAAAGAGTTTGCACTATTGACCGGTACAACGCAGTCAAAAGTACAGGAAGGAAAAACTAATTGTGAGGGAACAAAGACCTTGAACAAACCTTGAGAGCTACACAGAATGTAGAGACAATGTTTACGATTAAAAAACATATACGGTACATATTTAAATCTCTTTTAATCCACTATTGACCCTTTGCACCTACGTCACACGATCACGTGGGTGCACCATAATGGACGGCAAGAGTATGCGAGCGCAGGATTACGGGGAGCGCAAAAGTAACAAACTCACAGTGATTGCAATTATTTTTGTCACTTAAGCGATGGCTACTTCTAACTCATGTTCAGTTCAGTTTTCAGTGGAAGCAGGACATCTTTTACACGCTCACAAAGCGCGGTATTTTGAGAAAGTGAAGATCGCTAGCTTAGAAACGGACCCTTACCTGTTTCCTCCTACCATGCTCACCGATTTAATCAAAACGTCAATATCATTCATTTTCTACCGCTTATTCCCGTTAGGGGTCGCGGGTGACTGGAGCCTATCCCAGTGACTTTTGCCCTTAGGCGGGGTACACCCTGGACAGTGGCCAACCATGGGTTCTCTCCGGGTTCTCCCACCGTCCAAAGACATGACTGTGTAGGTTAATTGAGAACTCTAAATTGCCCGTAGTGAATGAATGTGAGAGTGAATGGTTGTCTGTCAATGTCTCTGTCTCTCTGTGTCAATATCATCATAATCATAATATTTTATTCACAAATAATTATTCTGTGGATGTAATATGTATTATCCATTTTGCAGGCTTGAGTCTATATACATACATGCATACATACAAGTTAATTTCTTGGCTGGATAACTAACACCGTGCCCCGCATAACTTTGACTGTTTAACATATTCAGATATGTTTTCGAGTAAAATGTCATATACTTGTAACATAAAAAGTGCTCACTGCAAATCCGTGAGTACTTGGAGGGCTTCCAGTTCTTTCGATTTATTGCTGCTACCCATCGCCGTCTTCTGTCTTCATCAACAGGTAAACGATAAAAGGCTAAAAAAAATTAATTCATATTTTGCGGCAATTGTAATTTCAGCGGCGTGAACAAAATTCTGCAGCGATCATAGATTTTGAGCTTTTAGTGCTTACTTTGATGAAGGTCTTTGTTAGTTACAAGTCTGTAAAGTCATGTAAAATCCCTTCAAAAACCCAGTTATATCTGCGCTGACTGCCCTCGGATGTTATTTGGAAAAAACTCCCATTCACCCAACATTTGAGAACCATTTTTGTGTTTAGAAAAAAGCAAAGCACAAAGAGTAAATATATGTTGGTGACAAGCCGGAATTGAATTTTATCATTGATATGTGATGAACGTTGGCATAAATTGATTCTGTTTTTCACATTTTTTAAGACAGTACAAATCATGTGTAGCACCTTCAGTGTAACATTGTACATAACACCCCTAGAAATTACAACCATACCATGCACATTTATCTTGCTACAGCTTCAACTTTATACATCACAACAAAGAAAGCAAGAAAAAGGACACGTCTTAAGGAAATTATCAGGAATAGCATGTTGTTTTCAGTATCAGGAAATGCACAGTCCATCCATCCATCCATCCATCTTCTTCCGCTTATCCGGGGCCGGGTCGCGGGGGCAGCAGTCTAAGCAGGGACTCCCAGACTTCCTTCACCCCAGACACTTCCTCTAGCTCCTCCGGGGGGATCCCGAGGCGTTCCCAGGCCAGCCGAGAGACATAGTCCCTCCAGCGTGTCCTGGGTCTTCCTGGGCCGCCCCGGTGGGACATGCCCAGAACACCTCCCGAGGAGGCGCCCAGGAGGCATCCGGAACAGATGCCCGAGCCACCTCAGCTGGCTCCTCTCGACGTGGAGGAGCAGCGGCTCTACTCTGAGCTCCCCCCGTGTGACTGAGCTCCTCACCCTATCTCTAAGGGAGCGCCCAGCCACCCGGCGGAGGAAGCTCATTTCGACCGCTTGTATCCGCGATCTTGTCCTTTCGGTCATTACCCAAAGCTCATGACCATAGGTGAGGGTCGGAACGTAGATTGACCGGTAAATCGAGAGCTTCGTCTTTCGACTCAGCTCTTTCTTTACCACAACGGTTCGATACAACGCCCGCATCACTGCAGACGCTGCACCGATCTGCCTGTCAATCTCACGCTCCATCCTTCCCTAACTCGTGAACAAGACCCCGAGATACCTAAACTCCTCCACTTGAGGCAAGGACTCCCCACCCACCCGGAGAGGGCAAGCCACCTTTTTCCGGTCGAGAACCATGGCCTCGGATTTGGAGGTGCTGATCCTCATCCCAGCCGCTTCACACTCGGCTGCAAACCGTCCCAGTGCATGTTGCAGGTCCTGATTTGAGGAAGCTGTAAGTATGTTTTTTTTATCTCCGTGAACATGCTCTTCTCCTAGGTCAAAGGACGTTCAACATCTGGTTCACGTAAGACCTTATATGGTCTCCCGACGACCCATTCGTTACTTTAAGGCTCCTCTACACCCATTTACGTCCAGTCTTGGTATGCAAGGGCCTCTTTGATTAATATGTGTTCACACTTCTTTGTGTTCGTAGAAACATAAGCTCTGTACTTGGAACTCATTATGTACGCCCACTTTTACTCTGTTTTGCATAGATGTATAAACTGGTGGTCTCTTCTGTGCTTCTTTATCGCGGCGTCAGCAGATCCGCTGACAATGCGTCCTGGATCCAGTAAACTATTTTCACATCTACCTGGTCTGGCCTTCTTTGATTTGAATCACTTAATATCAAATGGCGTTGTCGGCAGGATCCATAAATCAAACAGGTAAGCAATAGCATTTGCTTATTTGTAATCTTGGATCCGAATCAGGGGCTTTAAGTGATCATGGTTTAGTGTATGTTAACTTGAGGCATGAACTGTCCGGGCAGCAACATTGGGTGACATAGGCCTATGTATGTGTATGTGTTTTGAGAGAGAGACTGCTGTGGATGAATGACAGGGGGTATATGTTGGCAAATAGGTCGCGGACCTGATTTGCGGCTCCTAGACGCGGTCTAGGGAGCGTTTGTGTTTATATAGCCTGCAGTAGGTCGCGGACCTAGCTGTTGCGGTAGATCGCGGATCTATCCGCTGCCAAATTGGATTTGGCGTTGCCAGACCGGGTCTGGTGTTTATGTTGTCTCGTTTATGTTCGTTGGCGGTAGGTTGGACTTACGCGCTGCCAAACCGGGTTTGGCCTTTATGTTGTTAGTTTAGGTCGTAGTTGAGTTTCGATCCTATGACTGGTGTTGTGTGTCTAGGGGACGTATGAATGTCGGTCTCCCACTTTGAGTATACAGTGGATGTTGATTTGTGGCTAGTGTTGGTGCTCGTCATCTGTATCAGATGGAGAGGGGTAGCCTGTCTCTGAGAAGAGTGCCTTTAATGGTTCCAGTCTGTGTGTGTGCATGTGCGGATACAGAGTGGGAGAGAGAGACCTGGTGGAGTGATGTGTTTTGCTGCTGCTCTGACGTGTCTATTGCCTCTTCCAAAGTCATTAGCAGGGGTGTCTAAATTTATGAACGTATAATGAAAAAGACCAGGTAGAGACTGAAAATCCCCAAATTTTTTTCATATTGGTAAATAAGTGTTGTAATGTAATTTTCTGATGTTGTATGTTGAAGATGTGAAGACAATTCAGTCAACCAAACAATGCCTCAGGCTGTAAACCACAAAGTGATAACTAGTATTCCCCTTCTGAGACATGTCAAATCGGACTAATTATCCTCTTTTGGACCCAAATATGACGAAAATGTTTGAAATATGATCATCAACTTGTTTTATCAATAGGAAGAATTATTTACGGCACTTTTGCCACCCATAAGTAGCACAGTTGAATACGGTCAGACTTCCTCCGCTTGTTTAAGTAAATAGCTGTAATACCCGTGAACTTATAATGAATTCACTAATAAAGCTTCTCATTTTTGAACGAGCAAATAAAGAACGCTTAGATGGGATAAAGGTTGAAAGTTTTGACTGCTGATTTATAGCTAAAGAGCGATCAATGCTAACAGAGCGTTTCCCTCTGCTGACCTCATGCTATGTTGTTATATTTATGGGACACGCTCTCTGAGACGGTGACCGTGGGGAATAGTGCATGATGGGTGTTAGAGAGGGTAAATAGCAGGACAGCAGAAAGGAAAGACAAAAAACAGATGTATGTAGGGGACGGTTTGTGGACTGAATGTAGAAGACTTGTTATTAACTTGCCTTGAATTAATCATGATCAAAGTATTGCGGTGGCTGGTGCTTTAGTTTGTTATTTCGCTAGAGAATGTGTAGTGGCATATTAAAACAAATATTATTAATGATGAATTAAAATGAATGATGAAACCCAAATGCTATTAATTCAATGCTAATTCCCAAAATCAAGAAAACCATGCTGCATATGAGTCCTGATGGAGACATGTAGGAAGTTCGCATTAGAAGGTCAATGGTCAACTTATCCTTAATACTGCACACGGTTAGACTCCTCTCTGTCATCCTCTCCACATCTTCTTTTCTACAATACAAAGCTGCTGTGTTGTTAAATTCACGAAGGCAGGAGGGGCAGAGGCCCAGGACAATAAGGATGGTCCTAAAGAAATTTATTTTTGTTTCCAAAACTAACAACGTTTATAGTCAAACCTCCTTAATTACGAGCAAGATTATCATTTGTCGATGCAAGTTACTTCAACCTTTTGTGCTTTAGGGGCACTAAGCCGTGGGGAGGCTTCGACAAGTCCGTAATGTGAAGTATAAGGGCACAGTTATTTTATAGACGAAATGAGGGCCAAAGGAGGAAAATCTGAAATGAGCAGAATTGTGAACCTCAGTCAACAGACATGTTTGGAGCTAGTAGTAGTGGTGGTATAAATTTAGGCCAAATCAGTAATGTTGAGGTTAAACTACAACTAAAATACTTCAGAATAAATGTCGACCAGATCTTGATCAGAATGAAAAAGTACTTCCCACAGCCTCTTTGATTGTCAAACTGTAATAATGTACAGTTTAGAATAGTACGCAACCAAAATAATCACATAATATAGTGTTAAGACAAGAAAGGGGTCAACCTGGTTTCTTTTCGCTTTAGATAACAACATTGCCATTACATGAACAAAAGTCTGGATAATGGTTTCTTAGGCTTCTGGAATTATTAAATGACATGAATCTTGGCGAACTTCACTGCACGCTGCCTGTACAGTATGTGACAACCAGTCCACAAAACAATGACTCTGCTCTGCTGATATGCACTCTGAAGTGGACATAATTAAGCCTCACAAAGACTGATATGTTTTTTGAGTTGGTCAACACTCCTGTGGCTGCCAGGCGACCAGACAAGCTCCTCCTCCTCTCTTCAGTCAAAGACGTAACTATGAACTGTTGGATTACACACGCTTCCACCGCTGCTGCTCTGCTCTGGGACACTAAAGTTGAACTTTTGCTACACGGGGCAAAGACTGAAGCAGTAGCTCATGCTGTCTCGCGGCTGTGAGTGATGGGAGTTGAATGCAGTGTCATATTAGTTTAAAAATGCACAACGACAACCTTTCCCTCCTTATTTACATTCGGGAATGGCATGCACTTATCCGTGAGGATCTCGATTGGCTTTGAAAATACATACACAGTATTTGCAAGAAAATGACCAGTACAATGTTGACCCCGATGTAACAGCTGCATGCCTTTGAGTCCAAATGAATGATAAATCTACATCAGACGGCTTCAATCATAATGCAATAAGCACAAAGCTAAGTTGTGTTTCCAAAGACGCTCTGATTGATTAATCATGAGCCACAAAAACAATTTGATACTGTAAGGCGACACACTTAATCTCTATGCTGATTTAACAAACCTTTATCAGGGATATAAATATATTCGGCTTAATATCATATTGTGGTGTAAGAGAACTTAACCCTCACGCTCTCTTTTGAACATTACATATTTGGTTAATGAGCAATATCCATTTCATATTAGAAAAAAACATACTTTAGCTAAATATGGTGTTAGGTGATGTTTTGGACCATCCATGAAAGTTTGATAGCTGCAGGGAAAAAAATAAAACAACAAAACGTAGAGGGTCAAATGGACTCAAAGACAGAGGGAGGGTTAAACTGAACACCAATTGTCAATTGTCATGTGACAGTGACCCACTAAAATCAAGATACTGAAATACCCAATATGCAAATGAGAGTTAATTGGATAGGACAGAGGCTCCTTCCCAGGTTTCTAGTTCTACAAAGTCGATAATTTTAGGACTTACTTTGCAATTTGCAAAACCAAGATTCTCTGCAATGTTTGACCCTCAGACTTATATATACAGAATGTTAGTTATAGCAAGTTTAATGCAGATGAGCAGATGAAAGACAGGTCATCTCGGTATTTATTGCCATCAAATCTCTTCTTATGTTTAAAGTATAAAGCGGACTTTTTCAATCCCTCTCAATCCATCGAGTATCTTATACTTTATTTTTGGCAATCACAACTATAGGCGAATTGGTTTTCTGAGCAAAATTTTAGGCCCTGAATGGTGGACCTGTCTGGGACAGTCTTTGACTTATCTATGAGTTTAGGTGACAATCAAATTTTTAGTTTGCTTCTGAGTGGACTCATTTACAGCATGTTCTGATAATAAATGGGATCTGTTAAGAATAAGTGAAGCCGCACTGTTATATGGTGTTAATTGTACTTTGATAATTTATGTAAGGTTTTGAGTTTTAAGTGCCACTATAGGATAAATGTCATTGTTTGCATCATCACTTCAAGTACTGCTTTAGCATCATAAAATCTCCATTGATTTAATATTGGACTGACTGAAAATTCTAGTATGTATAACGTCACGATCCTGCTTTCAACTGTCCTTATTCTGGACATTGTCGTGGGTGCCACCAATTTTATTCATTATAGTCTACGGGGCAGACTAGCTCAAAAGAAAATAAGTTCTACATGGAAAAATATTTGTTTGCAGGCTCCTGGAAATCAGTGCGTTGCTGTCTTGTTATTGCTTGTGTCCTTTAAACATTTTACGCACCTCCATCTACTTTATATAATGTTTTAATGATGCGTCTTTTCCCTCCTTTGCCATTTACATGAACGAGGTTCGACCGGTAGTGCGTTTACCGCAGGAGTACGATCTGTGGCAAAAAGAGGCAAAACTGGGAGGGGCCGAATAGGACACTTACGAGAATCACCTTGTTGATAAAAGAAAACCTTTCAATTGATATCTTACGAACCAAGCCTTTAACGTGTCTACAGTTTATGTTTAGGGCCAATGGAACCGAAAATTACTGTTTTGGAACTTTTAAATCCTGTAATATGGTTTTAAGGACATTAATAAATTTGCTATTAATTTGATCAGTGCCCGAGGTAACACAAGTATTAACCAAAGTTTAGTCGCTTGCTGTCCTAGATGATTAGTTACGACACTCTCTGTATGGTAGTCGGAGAAATTTTACAATGAAGCGCATCAAAGGAATAAAACCAAATTTAAATCTTGATTGAATATCATCATGTGGGAAAGCGTCACAAAATCGTAGGTGAGTAGTGTCTGGTAGGACGTTGATATATGTGTGAGAATGTTGAAGATTCCGCATGTGTAGACGTTTGGAACATTTTGTGATGTTTTCAACTTTTGACATCTATAGCAAATTTAATATATCTCCAAACAACCAATCAATAAACGTTTTATTGACAAGAGCGTTTTTATAACCTGTAATACCTCCCAATTTCGATTATCCCCTTCCCTTAGACCTTAGGAAGAATTTTATTTATAAAGCATGGTATTACAGTTTTAAATGTCAGACTGTTGTTAAACAAAAAACTGAGGGTTTCTGGACACTTATAAAACAAACGTTGGGGCAACGACAACTGTTCATCAAAGCAAATGAGGCCCTAAAACGAATGAATCCAATGATGGCACTAAAGAATATTCTCAGATTTTGAAATGGCCTGAGAAGAGAAATTGGTTGAATATTTCAAATTATTTTATAGTTGTCACTGGTTTAACCAATTGGAATTAAACTCTTGGTACTGAATTGTCTGAGCATGTGCTTTTAATGATAACTTTTCTCCTAGGACCAGGAATGAAGGAGCACGGGAACAAAGAGAATTTAAAGCATTTGTGTACATTGAATTAACTTTTGCTGTGAGTATCTTCAGTAGGTGTTTGATTCCCTGCCTTTCATATCAAGGAACTCTTCATTTTACTTTGATGGTTTGACGAATATCAACAGCAGCTGAGGAAACTCCCGGACCAACAAGACCATTTGACAAGTTTTTTTCTTTCTCATATAAACCTTCTCTGTGCATGCTGATTAACACGGTGAAACAACCTAATCTGTGTCTATATGAGTAGATGACTGTATGGTATGCTACTTCATTTTACTGCATGAACTCTGTTTGCATTACTCTGACCTCTTGTATGAAATTAGTATGTGATCTGTTATTAACAATTACCTTCGTAGTATTAACATACTATATGCTTTACGTAAATGTAAAAAGTAGTTTTTCCAGTCTCTGAGAGGAACACGTTTATGTTTACCAACTTTCGGGGCAATTGCAGGGAAACATATTTAGGGAGTTGATTTTCAGCATCAATTATTATTCACTGAGAAGGATTGACTCAGGTCATTAAATAAGAGTTGGTCTAGACCACTCAACAGTGCTCAATTGCTCAAGCAATGCTAAAGTTTAAGCTTTGTCTTTACTTTACTCTAACTTTAATCATTTTAGTACGGAACATCTCAATTGGATGAAAGATAATTAATAACATGAATCATGAAAAAATATACATTGGTAAGTACTGTGTCAGTTCTACATGACAGTGAACTTTGCGAATAAAATCTTACAAAGCTGGAGACATCAAAACCATACTTCTGCATGTTGCTTCCTACTGCTAAAGAAAATGTTGGTTCTTTCCATTCAGTTATTTCTGGACTATGGTGTTACAATTCATTTGTTTTAGTTCTAATCATTTTCCCACCTTCACTATTTTGAGGTGAAAGAATCAAATATCCCTGTTCTACCTTACCTTTATGAATCATATTTACGCAATACAATTTGTATCCAAACATTTTGTGCCGCTGACATTTTTCGATTATACGATAACTGATCAACATGATGATCATAACATTAGGATTTTTGGCAAGAATGAGGTGACACTGATACCCATTTAATCTTCTTCAAACCAACTAATTGGCGAATAGCCACCACGTGAACACCATAGTCACCCCTGTTGGTGTGGCTTTCCACTTTTGATGTTAACGTATTTAAGTGTCTCTCATGATTATCGTTTTTGATCACAGAAGGTTCTGCTCAGTGCTGTGGGAGTGTTCTCTGGACGTGGTGTGCAGGAAGGGGATGGAGGAACGGCAGGAGGTGTCACCCTGTTCGAACTACAGGGTCGAGGCAGAGTCAGCAGAAGAGACAGTCAAGAGGAGCTGAGCTGGTCCAGAGAAGAACCTTACAATGAATGCAGATTATGTTTGTTTGTGTGTTGTTTTGGAGTTTTGGACTATTGGCAAGCCCTGACACTCTGGATTATGAAGAAAAGGACTGGTGCTGAAATAAAGTGGCGTCTCCTCTTTAATAACAGTGTTGCTTTAATATCTAGGTAATGATCAATTGTGTGCTTATTTTGATTCTATAGAGTCCTTCCATGTTTCACCAGAATGTTTGTGCCTGTTGAATTACATGTTCTGTCGTTTACACAAATATTTAGCTGAAGCATTTGTTCATTTACTGAACTGTTGCATTTGCCTGTGGTCATTGCTGATGTTCATAATCTATGGTTTGTTCATGTAACATCACACCATTCCATCAATCTATGACATTTGATATAGACGGGGGTGAGCTAAAATAACTATGTTTAAAATGCAGATTTTGTTACACTGCAATTGTTACTACAATTAGTTCTTAGGTTCGAGACGTGTAGAGAAATCAGCTGATTTAACATTTGAGGTTTTACCTTATATTTCCTGACAAATTTCAATCAGGAACTACATCTACATCACGTTCTGAATGGAAACGATGTGTGTTAAATATTCTTTATTTTACTTTAATTTCTATTACTGTACAACTGTTTTTTACATTACAAGCCTGTGAGTTGATCCATGCTGTGTCTACAGACGACCGCAGGAGGGGCACTGGGTCATGATTATATTTTCCCACTTGAAGGAATAAGGTTTAACTGTAACAGTTATATTGAACATATTGGTTTGCCCGTGGGTTTTTCGTAATCATACAGTCATGGATCAATCATAATAACATGTAACCGGTAATATCAAAGTGGTTCTTGGCCTTGCATCAATTTTGGATTAAGCTTTAGTTTAATGTAGTTTGCATTGAATTGGACATAATTTAGAGGGAAATACAAAAGAAGTAAATTAAATAAAAAAAGGGAGGATTGTAAGTATGTTTTTTTTTATCTCCGTGAACATGCTCTTCTCCTAGGTCAAAGGACGTTCAACATCTGGTTCACGTAAGACCTTATATGGTCTCCCGACGACCCATTCGTTACTTTAAGGCTCCTCTACACCCATTTACGTCCAGTCTTGGTATGCAAGGGCCTCTTTGATTAATATGTGTTCACACTTCTTTGTGTTCGTAGAAACATAAGCTCTGTACTTGGAACTCATTATGTACGCCCACTTTTACTCTGTTTTGCATAGATGTATAAACTGGTGGTCTCTTCTGTGCTTCTTTATCGCGGCGTCAGCAGATCCGCTGACAATGCGTCCTGGATCCAGTAAACTATTTTCACATCTACCTGGTCTGGCCTTCTTTGATTTGAATCACTTAATATCAGAAGCCATCAGGACGACATCATCTGCAAACAGCAGAGATGAGATCCTGTGGTTCCCAAACCGGACACCCTCCACGCCCTGACTGCGCCTAGAAATTCTGTCCATAAAAATTATGAACAGAACCGGTGACAAAGGGCAGCCCTGGCGGAGTCCAACATGCACTGGGAACAGGTCTGACTTACTGCCGGCAATGCGAACACAGCTCCTGCTCCGGTCGTACAAGGACCGGACAGCCCTTAACAAAGGGCCCCGGACCCCATACTCCCGGAGCACCCCCCACAAGGCGCCCCGGGGCACACGGTCGAATGCCTTCTCCAGATCCACAAAGCACATGTGGACTGGTTGGGCAAACTCCCATGAACCCTCGAGCACCCGATGGAGAGTATAGAGCTGGTCCAGTGTTCCACAACCAGGACGAAAACCACACTGCTCCTCCTGAATCCGAGGTTCGACTATCGGTCGGATTCTCCTCTCCAGTACCCTGGAATAGACCTTACCGGGAGGCTGAGGAGTGTGATCCCCTGTGGTTGGAACACACCCTCCGGTCCCCTTCTTATACAGAGGGACCACCACCCCGGTCTGCCAGTCCAGAGGTACCGTCCCGACTGCCACGCGATGTTGCAGAGGCGTGTCAACCAAGACAGTCCCACAACATCCAGAGACTTAAGATACTCAGGGCGGATCTCATCCACCCGAGCCTTGCCACCAAGGAGCTTGTCAACCACCTCAGTGACTTCAGCCAGGGTGATGGACGAGTCTGCCTCCAAGATCTCAGCCTCTGCTTCCTCCTCGGAAGACGTGACAGTGGGATTGAGGAGATCCTCAAAGTATTCCTTCCACCTTCCGACAACATCCCCAGTCGAGGTCAACAGCTCTCCACCGCACCGTAAGCGGTGTTGGTGAAGCACTGCTTCCCTCCTGAGGCGTCGGATGGTTTGCCAGAATTTCTTTGAGGCCGACCGATAGTCCTCCTCCATGGCCTCCCCGAACTCCTCCCAATCCCGAGATTTTGCCTCTGCGACAGCCCGGGCTGCAGTATGCTTGGCCTGCCGGTACCTGTCAGCTGCTTCAGGAGTCCCACGAGCCAGCAAGGCCCGATAGGACTCCTTCTTCAGCCTGACGGCATCCCTTACTTCCGGTGTCCACCACCGGGTTCGGGATTGCCGCGCGACAGGCACCAGAGACCTTGCGACCACAGCTACGAGCCGCGATCGACAATGGAGGTGGAGAACATGGTCCACTCGGACTCAATGTCTCCAACCTCCCCCGGGATCTGGGAGAAGTTCTCCCGAGGTGTGAGTTGAAGACCCTGCCGACAGAGGGCTCTGCCAGCCGTTCCCAGCAGACCCTCACGATACGCTTGGGCCTGCCGAGTCTGTCCGGCTTCCTCCCCCGCCAGCGGATCCAACTCACCACCAGGTGGTGATCGGTTGACAGCTCGCCCCTCTCTTCACCCAGTGTCCAAGACACGCAGCGGCGAAGGTCAGATGACACGCAACAAAGTCGATCATCGACCTCCGGCCTAGGGTGTCCTGGTGCCACGTGCACTGATGGACACCCTTGTGCTTGAACATGGTGTTCGTTATGGACAAGCTGTGACTAGCACAGAAGTCCAATAACTGAACACCGCTCGGGTTCAGATCAGGGGGGCCGTTCCTCCCGATTACCCCTCTCCAGGTGTCACTGGCGTTGCCCACGTGGGCGTTGAAGTCCCCCAGTAGCACAGCGGAGTCCCGGGCGGTGCACTGTCCAGTACACCTCCCAGAGACTCCAAGAAGGTCTGGTACTCTGCACCACTGTTCGGCCCGTGAGGCCGACACAACGGTGAGAGACCTGTCCCCCACCGAAGGCGGAGGGCGCGACCTCTCTCGTTCACGGGGTAAACTCCAACACGCGTGGCGGCTGAGCTGTGGGGCTATGAGCAAGCCCACACCAGCCCGCCGCCTCTCCCCGCGAGCAACGCCAGAGAAATGGAGCGTCCAGCCCCTCTCGAGGAGACGGGTTCCAGAGCCCAGGCTGTGCGTGGAGGTGAGGCCGACTATATCTAGTCGGAAACGCTCAACCTCCCGCACAAGCTCAGGCTCCTTCCCCCCCAGCGAGGTGACATTCCATGTCCCCAGAGCTAGTTTCTGTGTCCGGAGATCTGGTCGTCGAGGCCCCCGCCTTCGACTGCCGCCCAGATCTCTCCGCACCGGCCCCTTATGGATCCTCCTGCGGGTGGTGGGTCCACGGGAGGACGGCCCCACGTCGCTCGCTGGGCCCGGCCGGGCCCCGTGGGGAAAGGCCCGGCCACCAGGCGCTCGCCGTCGAGCACCCACCCCAGGCCTGGCTCCAGGGTGGGGCCCCGGTGACGCCAATCCGGGCGACGTAACTGGCCTCGGTGTTTCTCTATTCATAAGGGCTTCTGAACCGCTCTTCGTCTGACCCGTCACCCAGGACCTGTTTGCCATGGGTGACCCTACCAGGGGCATGAAGCCCCCGACAACATAGCTCCCAGGATCATTCGGGTACTCAAACCCCTCCACCACGTTAAGGTGGCGGTTCAAGGAGGGGGAAATGCACAGTATGTTTGGTTATTTGCGTCAGTAAAGAGTTTGCACTATTGACCGGTACAACGCAGTCAAAAGTACAGGAAGGAAAAACTAATTGTGAGGGAACAAAGACCTTGAACAAACCTTGAGAGCTACACAGAATGTAGAGACAATGTTTACGATTAAAAAACATATACGGTACATATTTAAATCTCTTTTAATCCACTATTGACCCTTTGCACCTACGTCACACGATCACGTGGGTGCACCATAATGGACGGCAAGAGTATGCGAGCGCAGGATTACGGGGAGCGCAAAAGTAACAAACTCACAGTGATTGCAATTATTTTTGTCACTTAAGCGATGGCTACTTCTAACTCATGTTCAGTTCAGTTTTCAGTGGAAGCAGGACATCTTTTACACGCTCACAAAGCGCGGTATTTTGAGAAAGTGAAGATCGCTAGCTTAGAAACGGACCCTTACCTGTTTCCTCCTACCATGCTCACCGATTTAATCAAAACGTCAATATCATTCATTTTCTACCGCTTATTCCCGTTAGGGGTCGCGGGTGACTGGAGCCTATCCCAGTGACTTTTGGCCTTAGGCGGGGTACACCCTGGACAGTGGCCAACCATGGGTTCTCTCCGGGTTCTCCCACCGTCCAAAGACATGACTGTGTAGGTTAATTGAGAACTCTAAATTGCCCGTAGCGAATGAATGTGAGAGTGAATGGTTGTCTGTCAATGTCTCTGTCTCTCTGTGTCAATATCATCATAATCATAATATTTTATTCACAAATAATAATTCTGTGGATGTAATATGTATTATCCATTTTGCAGGCTTGAGTCTATATACATACATGCATACATACAAGTTCATTTCTTGGCTGGATAACTAACACCGTGCCCCGCATAACTTTGACTGTTTCACATATTCAGATATGTTTTCGTGTAAAATGTCATATACTTGTAACATAAAAAGTGCTCACTGCAAATTCGTGAGTACTTGGAGGGCTTCCAGTTCTTTCGATTTATTGCTGCTACCCATCGCCGTCTTCTGTCTTCATCAACAGGTATACGATAAAAGGCTACATTGGGCTTACGGCTTTGTCTGTTAGTGCAGCCAACCGCACAACAGGATATCACCATTTTACGTGTAAAATTGATCAATGTTAGCTTACTAATAGTTAGGTTTACAGCAAATTTCGATCATTTTACCTCGCACAAACAGCGCTTCCGCCGTCCGTCACGGCAAAGTGGGCGTTCCGTGACGTCACATGCAAAGGGTCAATAATTTCACTTCACATTACATTTACATTTATTGTAAACCACATCTGGATTTTAAGGTGCTGTACATGATTTTACCCAGTTGAAACATGACTTGTGTTGAGGTGTGCCATGTTTCACTTTCAGTTTTTCATACAGAGCAACTTTGACGCAGACAGACGCATCTGTACATTTGAGGCCTCATTTTAAGCAGACGCTGACTTTATAAATGCGACCGTGATCTGCGAAAAGGCGACTCCACTCACAGTGAGAATACATATATATTTACTAGTTTTTCTTTCTTTTTTTAACAGTTAAAACACTTGTAATTGAATGAACGTAAGATAGAGTCTAATGCCACCGCAGAAATGTTCAACAAACGCATATTATTGAAAAAATATATATGTATACTCATTATTAAGTATTCTGTGTATGCTCTTCAAATGCATCTACAAATTGCAAAAGTCACACCCAGACAAAACAAATAAAAGTGTCCCGGGCTGTGGCGAACATTCATTAATTCAGAGATAAGGCCTCACGTTGCAAAAGTTACAATCAGCCGAGCAAATGTGCGCCAAATAAATGTGTTTTCTCAGGTCCCATAAATCATCCTGCCACTCCCTTTCAATGAAGTGTGGAGATTGAACAAACAACAGTAATCTCCCACCAAATTCATTATAATAGATGCAATTTTGGTTCTATGTATTTATATGATTATGATAACAAATTGAAGGCTTATTTTCACATTTTTCAATATAGCAGCTAATAAAAGATTGTTTCCGGTTACATTCACCCTAAAGCGATGAGTTGTCTTTCCCAGTGCCTTTTTATTATTGTCAAATGAAACTTTGAATGAATGGAGCTCAATTGCACAAACTGATATCTCCGTTTTGAAAATGTGTCATAATGTTTGTTTCTTATTGTTTCCATCTTCTGCACATTGTATTAATAACAGTATAATTGATTGGGTTTGCTCAAGGAGGGATGGAAATCTAATTTTACTGCACAGAAATAGATTTGGCTTTTGAAAACACTGTTGGACAAAGGGTAAATTGTAATCTTTCAACGTTTTTTTTAATGAGCTCTTCATTTGCTCAGCTGCAGACCATTTAAGAGCACTGACAGATTATTAAAAATGCATGAACTTTAAATAACTCGTACATTGTTTGTTATAATTGTCTTTAAACACACTTGTATCTACGATGTAATGTAATATAATGTACCTACTGAAAGCATGTTATTTTGTATCAGTGAGGCATCTGGCAGCAAAAATAAACAAAAGCTAGCCTACCCCTGACATGATGATGCAGGTACGCAGTTGTAATTAACTTGATTTTAGGCAGAAATGCTCATGTGTTGAGGATTTATGGACTTAAAAACAGCAGAGATCCAGAATACACACTTCCCCAATTCTTTTCAAAGAGTGAGTCTGGTCATGACTCCCTCCGTCGCGCAGAGAAGTGCAATCAGGTTCAATTATTTCATCGAAACAAAGGAGATCACTGACCATCTATCATTTAGAAAAACATTAATGAAGTTTTTTGCTGCACTCACTGACATTCTGCTGAAATCTGCAATGTGTTTCAGTCTTTTTTCGGATGGACCGTGCATATCCCTGATTGGCTAATCCACCTGTCAATCCATTCACCAAACCAAACCGATGACCAGACTGACATCGAACTATTATAAAAATACAGAGAGATATCATTTTGGACTTTCCAGGCAAAGAATTTCTACCTGTGACATCGCAAATCTGGGAAGTGAGTGTGACAGTATGGGTTAGTGACCAGTAGATGGCGCCTACTATAAAAGTTCCTCAGACCACTCGCTCTTTCTCTGTCTCCGATACGCTCGCCTTCCCGTCTGGTGGGCTGTGCAGACAGGTCGCACACGGTCGTACAGATATTTTACTCAAGAGTTCATGATGATTCAGCACAGCAAACTCTAATCGACCTTCTGTGTAGTGCCGCGGTGAGGCAAACAGCCCCGTGCCGCGCTGCCGTCATGGTGCCCCATCACGAGGTGTGTTGGCCACTAGCAGTCCTGGGGTCCTTCGCTGCAGCTGGTGGCCGGGTTGGTCACATTGCCCATCGGGGTCCTCTGTTGAAGCTGGTGACTGGGCCGGTCCGTCATAGAGCGCGATGGCTTCGTTGCGGACGCGGGGGACATTTGGATCAACGCTGGCTAGCAATTAGCAATGTGCTCTGTACTGGGTAACTAAAAACATCTCTCCCTATTTGGGCTCCGGGGTTCAACGCTACTGGCACAACCTGCTGTCTTGCCTTTTTGCGTTGCCCTTAATCTTACCTTTCTGTTTTATTTCTTCTGGATAATCCGTGGATGTCAACTAAAGGGACTGAAAGTAATGTGGAAAACGAAACCTGTTAACATGTGTAAAATGAACCGAACAACTGAGGTTTTTTTAAGTGAACTGAAGGAAATTGTTAACATGAGTGACATCACATGAAACCCTTAAAGTAAATAAATGTTAACTTATGAAAATGGAACCTAATGCCTCGCTCAGTGTCCTTACCTGTGTGCCTTAATCTTACAATATTCTCCAGGTGAAATTCCTCGGGTGGCGTCGTTGGATTCATTTTTGTTACTATAAATTCACACACATTTACCACCTCTCTCGTCACGCCACATGAGCAACACCTTCAAAGAGATACATAAAACATGCTATATAAAAAATGACACATCCCTACTGCTCTCACGCTGTTGCACTGAAACACATCCTCCATAATGTTTAAAGTACATTCTATGCATGTTTTTGCCTAATTGCGGCGGAACAGACTGTCGTCAACTACCACTTGTCCCTGTGCACCTCCTCTGAATGCACTCATTAGACAGCGGCACATATGGGGGAAAAGGAACAGTGCATTAGCATATAAGTGCAAATACTACGTTTTAGATCCTCGTCTCCTGATTACATAACTGTTCCTTACTCAATCAGGGACTCATTATGGAGACAGTGAGGTGTTCCTTCTGCTCCTTAATCAGACCAACACAAGCTTAACACCACTGAGCCGCAACCCAAATATGAGCGGCAGGATCAGTGCTTACTTTTATAGTCAGCAGTGTCAAGTTTAGAGTAAAGTTCGGTTTCGATGAGCTTCAGCGGTTACATTTACATCGGTGGTGCGTCTTCAAATTGAAAAATCTACTGCGATCAGTGTAAAGGCCCCTTCGCACAGCTGTGTTCGCCGCCGAGTGGAGTGCAGGGAAAGGGGAGACGGCGAGGTGGTGTGGGCCCCGGAGCTGAAACACGCGAACAGACCAAGGTATAGAAGTGTCGTTACGTATATGAGCATGAAAAAGCATAAACATTTGCCTTACTCAAGAGATAATAACAAAATGACCCAAACAGCTGATCCACTTGGAATCAGAGCAAGATAGCACTTTCTTAGCTATTTTGGTGCCCCAGGGAAGATTTCTAATTGCGTTCCTCTGCTCCCAACACATATTCCCCGTTTTCATTTTGGACAGAGGTTGCAATCATAATGTATATTAAAGGTGTACGATCTAACTTTTATGTGGAGGGTCCGCCATCTGCTTATCATCACCATCAGCACGGAATTTACTACTAAATTGGATTTGCTGCTCTACAATCCCTCAGTTACACTAAATTATCTATTTACCCCCAAAAAACAAAACAACACGTTTTAACAGTCATGTAACATCTTACCGTACAAAGAAGAGCAGAAGAAACACTGAGGTGCAGAGTTGCTCCCTTTTCCATCAGTAAAACAGTCTTCAGTGCAGAGCCTTGTGTCAAAGGTCTGTGTATTGTGCTTCATAATAAATCCACATCCAGTCACAGCCTGCAGTGTTGGCATAAAGTTGAAGCCAAACGGATAATCCAGACTTCATCACCGCACTTGGTCCGGGTTGCAGTCTGTGAAGAAAACAAAAGTGAAACTTAATCACATGTTGGTCCACGTGAGCTGCACAAATCAGCCCTAGTTTGTTCTCTGCCGCAGCTCCTGATATTATATATAAAGACGCATTAGTTCATCCTTGCATAAGAGGCGGATTGACTCGACTGGAAAATAGCTTATGAGATGTACAACATGATTTCTTTCTAAGAAGTTCTGCATCAGAGGACACATATTCTGCTACAGTGACTTTTTTTTAAGCTTTAAACCATGTTCTAACAATGTTCCGTTATCAAAAACATACCTAAAGTTGCATTCAGTTACATTCACTCTGTTTTGAGGAAAGTTTATTTGAAAATCCTCCTCTCTCCGGGCAGCAAAGACACTTTCTGCTGAACTTCCTTGTTCTGGGACATATTTTCAGATCATCTGCGTCACTTATCTGAGATTCTTTTGATTTAGATTTAGATGTATTTATTTAAAAGGGACAGTGCATATTGATGAACATAGAATGTAAATATGCCAGAGTTAGCCATTGGCTACTTTCCATCTGTAGTCCCTGGCAGATCAGGACAAAAAACAACACATAAACACACATTCCATACAAATGACATAAGACAACATTAGACTTAAACAACACTTCAGAGACAATGATCACAGACATGGTTCTTCTTGAGCCAACGTTTCAAGTTTGTCTTAAATGAGTTTATAGTCAGACTGTCTCTGATCGCAGCTGGGATGCTGTTCCAAATCTCTGTGCCTTTGACTGACAGCACTAGTTGACTGAACGCTGTGCGTCTGAAAGGAACTACACAGTGGCCTTGAGTAGAGGCTCTGGTGACTCTGTCGCTTGTCCCAGATCTGAATTTAATAAACTCATTCAGGGCTGGTGGAGAAAGCCCATGTAGACTTTTATAAATTGAACAAGCTAATTTGAATTTTTTTGCTGTTTTAAGTCTTTAAATCATCGCCAGAGTCATTTATTTCTGCCATCCAAACATGATCACTGCAACTGCTATCGCATCTCTTAAAGCGATAACATAACTAAATTATGTACAGTGCTATGCGCCATCTACGGGCTACATACACTCAGTAAATGACAAATGTATGGCCAGACAGCCAGAAACTTGTTCATGTACTGCATAATAAACAGTTTTTATTTGTTTCAAAACATGAGATGGCAAATTTAACGTACTCAAGAGCATGTTTAAAGGCTAATAACAATATGAAAAATGAATAATTTTTTCCTTTAAACATCTAGCCGTTTCCTCATCACATCCAAATCAAAAGGTGGATAATGTAGACAAGGTAAAATTTCTAAGTTAGTTAATTTTTTTCACTGTAATAAGAGAAGTTTTGTAAAAGGTAGTCCAGTGCTTTTTAGTCCTACACGTCCACCAATCCCACGGATAGCAGCTCTATCCTTCTCCGACCAATGCCGAAGGACAGGCAGAGGGGCTGATGGCACAGACTGTAAGCCTCGCTTCTCTTAGTATACCTCAGGGCAGCCGTGGCCACTAAATAAGCACACTACCACAACCAACAGTATGGAGTGAATGCATAATAAAGTGAAGCGTTGGTAGAGACTTTGTCGAGCTTGTATAGCACAATGCAAGTGTAGTAATTATTATTACCAGTGGCTTGTTGCTTTTGTGTTTTAGTGTTAATTGTGTTTTTTCTGCAAAGTCTCCCTCTCTTCAGTAATCACTCCTTCATCTGAGTGCAAACAACAGCGGCCATAATGAGCTCAGCTTTAGTTTCATAAGATCCTGCCTGCGCAAGAAGACTGAGCACAGCAAGCTCCAAACACAGTTACATAAAGCTTTACCTGCTGAAAATGCTGACATTTTCCTACTAATAACAGTTGACTTTTGATGTTCAGTGAAGCAACTCTAACTTTGTTTTGGGCAGATGCAGACGTTAAAAGAGGTGAAGTCTAGGGCCCGACCAGTTAAAAGTTTGTCAGATTTTGTTCGGCTGGATTTTGGAGTCATCTGAAGTTGTCGTTTTGGAGTCTCGCAAGACATCGGCCGAAATGATTTGCGCCAACGTTTTGGATTATAGGCTTAACTGGCCCCAGTCAGTCACAAATGCCTTATCTCATTTTAAAGCTGAAAACCCTCAGAATTCAGTCGCTGAGTTTGTTTGACAATCAACACATGCCACGCAAAAGTCGGCAGATCGCGCTGCCATTGAGGCAAACACAATTTTATCAACGTTACCCAACTCTATGCTTCTGTTCAAAGTCCATATGCTGCAGAATTCGGTCGCTGAATTTGTTTCACATTCCATACAATGGTGTTTGATTATCATGCTAAATACGGTTTTCAGCATTATTAACATCTTTAACAGAAGCTAATGAGGGCAGCCTGGGTCAAAGGTCAGAGGTTACAAGTGCACATTAGACTCACACTGACATAATTTATATTTGGGAACAGGTCTTAGCTGTTATGAAAGTGTATGTACATCATGAAGGTGTTTTTTTTATCAAACGGCTTGATGTTACGGAGTCACAGTAAAAAGTTATCAAAATTAACATATTTTTACCAAGGTATAAAAGTGCAAATCAACATTAACAGCATTAACTTGCACATGAATCAACAACAACAAAAATCAAATAACCATACGACATATTTAATCATTGTTCATGGTAAATAACACAATCAAAAACAAAGTAAACATTGACCAATTAATCATAATCTTAACCTCGGCAAAGGTAATCTGCTCTTGTGAAATCAGTCTTCGTGTTCTGGTGTCGACACTTCTTTTGTCCTTGCCAGTATCCCTACAATTACAACTGTTATCAAAGCTGGATTTTCTGTGTCTTTCCTTCGTGTTTGATCAGCTCTCCTTCCTGCAGTTGCACATGACAGAGCCAGCAGGCCGTGTTGACGTTCTCATCTGTCAGCAGTCACAGATAAAACCACCAGGGAGACTAATGCCTTTACAACATAATGATTACACTGTACGGGTGCCAAGGTGTGAATATACTGCAGCTGTATAACTCACATGCAATTTATGAATTTATCAAGTCGACAATCACTATATAATGTCCCAAGAAGTCCAAGGCAGTGTGGATTTAGAAATGTAGGACCAATCTCAATTCTATCCCTTTACCTTTAAATGAAGGGCTCTTTTTGCACATTCACCCGAGACAAAGGGGTATCCCAGTTATCTATAGCTGGCTAATGACAGGTTTGTACAAAATGAGACCTATTGTGCCTCCGTCAGCTATATCAATGTTTTTCAACTTTATCTAAGTCATGTCACATGATTTTGGGGGGGAAAAATGTCATTTACGTTGCAAATGCTATCCATGCCATTGTGTTTGGTTTTTTAAATTGGGCAATGTTGTATTTTTGTAGCTCAGAACACGCCATAATGGTAAATTATTCATTTATATCCATGGATCTTACATTTTTTCAAGGCACACGTGACAAATCTCAAGGTACACTGGTTGCAAATCGAGGTGCTATATACTGTAGTTCTAATCAGCGACACATGGGTCATTATTTTGGACATCTTAACTTGTAAAATTGATCTAAAACAACATGTCTGTTTACTTCCGCTGTGATTTGCACCCGCACTTTTATGTTACGCTGCAGTTCACGAAAGCGAGTAGAGGATTTTTTTTTATTTGTGGCAAAATGGCTCTGACGTCATCATTTCAGCAGAAGATAAAATTGCAGAACGAAGTAAATATCAGTGGGCGTAACACAGGGAACAGTGTAGACCTGGCCTGTTGGAGCGATGGCGTCTTGTCTGCAGGAGAACAAACATTACACTGATATACACAAATCACTATAAATACAACTTTGAATGGTTTAAGGACAAGGACAAACAATTCTATTATGCTTGCACACTCCTAAAAGTTGATTTTGCAGAATAGTATAAGTAATTCAAGTCGAGACAGAACTGAGTCTTAATGGAGGCCATCTCTGTAGCTGTATTTTGTGTGATATAACTGCTAAAGTTTGTCTTGTTGAACAGTGAGTGATAGAGCAGCTCTTCTACTTTAAAATGAATGGATTGCTTGCCCCAAACAGGTCCGTTTGTGGGCGGTCCCTCGGATGCTGACTGCATCTGCCCGACAGACGTACGCCTGTATAGAAGACAAACTCCTGCTGTGAAAAGCCCTTCTAAACTTGTTGCAGGGAATAATTGTGTTTGGAAAGTGAGGAATAACTCTAGACCGCTGAATCTTCTTCTGTTTTTCAAGTTTTTCCAGACAAAAATAGTTACAGTGCCTTTATAGAACTGTTGCTGTCTACTTGGGCTGCAACAAGTAGCAGATTACATAACAGCAACAAAAGTGATTATATAAACAGTTTTCAACTAATTAAGTAATCAAATAATTGTTAACTGGTTTTCTTACTCAGAAAGAGCAGGAATCACACAAAAAAGAGACATATTTTGGATAAAACAAATGGTAAATGGTACCAAAGGGCTTTACATCAAGGAGCCTGTCACCCATTCACTCACACAATCACACACCAGTCCACGCAAACACTAGGACACAACAGGACCAAAGACACAACAGCAGTATTCACCTGAGGGAGCTGGTATCGCACTGCCAACCTTTGGGCCAGTGGATCCGAACCGCCGACCTGCAGAATAGAGGACAACCACTCTGCCAACTGAGCTACTGCCGCCCATGGGTTTTTGATTAAAATGTCCTCAAAAGGCTTTTTTTCCCCAGCTCTATCTGGGTAAAATTGTGTAAAAATCTCATATTCATGGGCCTTTCCCAATTTAAACAAGTAAATTGATTTAAAAAAAAAAAATACATCACTAGACTGACTGATTACCAAAATAATCGCTAGTTGCAGCCCTACTGTCCACGGTATTTTTTTCCGACTCTCGCAGTGCATTGTGGTTCATATTGACTGGTCTAGTGATGTACAGTCACTGCGCTCTTCACTCTTTTTCAAGGTGCATTTGTTTTGTATTTATGGTGCATTTTTTTACACACCAAATATGTGGACGGCACAAACAATAGTATGACCATGACATAGTGCTCTATGTAAGAAATAGTGTGAATATATTTAATAAAAAAAATAAAAAAAAAACATCCAATGTTTGGTGGTAAAAAACACCCAATATTTAAGGAAAACATAAAACACAAGCTTGAAATCAAATATAAAATGTATTTTATTTACAACGTCAATGAACAATTCTTAATTTTGACTTTATTCAGTGTATTAATACAGCTTGTAAAAATAATTATAGTTTTACATCAATCAAGTAGCTGTTTGTGGAGAAAGTTACAGGAAGTAAACAAATTGATGACATCACACTAGGGAGCCAAAGCTTAAGCATAATTTACACAAAAGAAACTGCTTTTTTTGATATAATATAATATAATATAATAAAGGTGTTCACATGTGTTTTTCTTTGACAAATAAATAATCTTTGACATTAGATGAGGTATGACCCAGTGTACAGGATGTTTTCTCGGTCATTTCCTAGTGTGACGTCATTATTTAAAACCAGGAAGTAAAATTAAAAACCTAAAAAAAATTAGCTTCAAAGAGAGTCTTGTTCAAGTTTCTTTATTTTTTTTAAGGCTCTACACGTCTGAGGTGTGATTCCCCTGACACTTAGTTAGTCCCATGATTTAGACGAGTGAGAAAGAGCAAAACGGGGAGAAAGAAAGAACCAGGAGACGAGAAAGAGCGAGGGAGGAAGTCAGAGGTTTAGGGGGAGAGAGCAAGCATAGGGAGCAGAGAGGGAGAGAGAGGAAAGGCACAGAAAAGAGTGTGAAGTCTGCTCTTGGGATAAGTGCGTTCTGTGAGTTTGAAACAGAGCTCCGAGCAAAACCACTTCTATCTTAAATGAACAACGCATTATGCAAAAGTGAGTTTTTGCAGCATTTATTTAACCGTGTTCTAACATTGTTCCCTCATCAGAGACATATCTGGAGTTGCATTTAGCTTTATTCACGCTTGCCTTATTAATCATGTTCTGTGAGTCCTCTCTGGAGCCTCAGAAATCACTCATTCTGATTTGTATAACTTTATTAATCCCACCAGGGGCAATTAGTTTGAGCAGTAAAAGAGCAGACACAAACATTAGCTTTTAAGTCCCAGAAATCATTGCCAGACTTGATTTCTGATTTACAATTTCTCACTCACCAAACATAAAATAATAAAGGTAAATTGGCCCCATGTAAATCTCATTTTAAGGTGGCGCTACTGAGCTACATTCTTGTTTAGTACTTGATTATTGTATATAGGTCCCCGGATGCAATTGCTTCTCGTTCCTACAGCTTGGGCCTAATAATGCATAATATCGCTTTGGACTGTCTCCACTGTGCCAAGTGTATCTATACTGTCCCGTTTGAGGGCGCTGTCTCTAAACGCTTTAATGTGAGATGATTGGACAAGAGAATGCAGACTCAGGTGTGAACGAATCAGCAAAAAGCTGATATAATATGTGACTTGATCTGGTAACAAACCACCCTATTTCCAGTGACGAAATCTTTGTTTGTTTAGTTTAGTTTTAGTTTAGTTTAGTCTTTATTTGAAGGGACAATGTACAGAGACATTAAGCTCAGATGTTCCGCACCAGATTATAGCTAAATAGCTAGTTTCCATCTGCAGTCCCTGATTTACAAGAATAAATAGTACAGTGCAAACAACAAAAAGATTAGTAAGATCAATTCACAAATTCCACTCTGACTCATGCGCTCACACAGCATCACACATGAACAGAAAAAAAGTATTTACAACATTTGTCTTATAGAATATACATGTCCTACTTAATTACCTTTCACTATTAAATCAGTCCATAAGCCACTTGTCTCAGTTCCATATACAAATATATATTTACATACTATACACATACAGACTTCCACTGTGTGTGGAACTAGAAAGCAAGAAAGTGCTACATTGGGCTTATTTGAGGAGAAGCAAATGTCTGTCAGTGCTGACAAGTCTGAGCGCTCCACAACCACTTTTTAAGTTCTACAGAGAACGTTGAATAGTTTGTTTGACTTTTCAGTTCAGTGGGAAGATTGTTCCATTCTTTTATTGCGTTATAAGAGAAGGCTGTTTGTGCAAATGTAGTTTTACGTTTTGGTCTGGTACACTGCCCCCTGGTGGAGGCCCGAGTGGCTCTGGAGGTCACTCCTGATGTGAACTGAACAAAGTGCTTAAGAGGTGCAGGTGCAGAGTTATTTAAAATTCTGTATGCCATTCGGATAGCAGCAAATCTTTGTATATTTTTGAAGTTTAGTAATCTGTATTTTTGCAGAATATGGCACTGGTGATGCTGTCGTGGTTTCCGGTCTAGGATTTTTAAGGCTTGTTTATGCAGCGATTCTAGCGGCCTTCGAGTGGTTTTGCTTGCCTGGGACCAGCATGTTATACAGTAAGCCGACAACAAAGCTTGCACATGTTAGCATCAGCTGTTTCCTGTTTATCGGCGCATGGCACACGCCAAGCACCAAAATATTATATTTGAGGTGCATAATACCTCCAGCACTTCGCATTTCATGAAGAGATGTGCAGAGAAGTGAAATAATGGCAGAAAAAGTCATGAATAACCCAGTTAAGTTATCTCTTGTTTACTCTAGCTTTAGCCATGTCTCACAGCGACACAAACTTGGAACTGATTATGATTGATTGATTATTTATCAAGAAAACTTTGGTTATGTTTGGGTGACTTCGTCTGCTCTTGTAACGGGCCTTTGTGAGCCTGGACCTCTGCACGGGAACGCAGTCCACCATCAACAGAAGCGGCCCAAGACACTCTGAAGTGAACCAGTCTGAGGGACCAGGGCCCTTCAGACCTGGTTTATGTGTCCTTTAATTCTGCAAAGGGTCAGGTTGGGTGTTATCTCTGTGATGTGTCCTCATATATTGAGTGAATATGTCGAAAACCAATATAGATTTTATTTGAAAAAGACTCACCATTCCAAACTGAAAATCAGAATGAGATCCTCACTTTAGGTTGCTAGATTCTACGACCAAAACCAAAAACGTTTAATGAGCCTTTTACATTTGTCCGAATGATGTAGGTACCATATACAAGTAATCATTTACAGCATCACACATTCATGCGGCAGACCAAAGTGTGGATGACTGTGCACTGCAAGTACAGGACTTATACTTTATATATTACAAAAAAAAAACAGGTGCAGTGTTAAATAAGGCCTGCTGGATATCTACAATAAATTCAGTTAAAAAAAATACTGCGCTCAGCTTTAAAATCTCAGGTTAAGTTGTTTGCTCTTATTCGATCAATAACCTTGTTCAAAAACACATTTAAGTGTCCTCAAACATTCCGAGCGTGCTGCACTAAATAATCTTTCATAGCTGCACCTGGTCTGAGCAGAGGATTGTAAAGGAGCTGCACTCTGGAATGAAAATGTGCTCTGGGGAAATAAAGTTCTTAGCAGGAGCAGAAACGTGTCTATGTAGCTATAAGTACATGACGTGGTCTTACAATCGCAATACGCTTTTATGTCGGAAAGTAATTGTTAATTTCAATTTGAGCAGGACACAATCTAGTCCAGTTTAAGAAGTGAGAGTCATTTTCCTAAAACGATGTCCCCTTTTACTGCTGCCTTGTTAAAAAGAAAAGTTTAAGAAGCACATGATTATAAAGATACAATAACAAAAGTGCTTCCTTCCATCATGATTGTTCCTTTTGTGCATTATGTCAATGTCAATGACTATTTTTCTTAAATTATTCTAGTTCTGTTTTGAAATATATCAGTCATCGTAACCCCATATAAAAATGTATTTATTTTAGTTGCAAGTCATGGCAAAATGTGGTCTCTGCAGTTGACCCATCCTGCAGTGCTGCTGGGTCACCTGTAAGGAACAGCAGTGTGCACAGGAATCCTCTTCATCTAAAGCCATGATCATGGTCAGAGAAGATTGGGTCCCATCCATGGAGAGTTCACGTGCTTCAATTCATTTCCAAGAACTTTCCAAGGACATCTTAGTTATGTAATTACAGTGTCTAAAACTCATTAGCCCCTTTTTATACAATTTTTTTTGTAGAGATGTAGTCTAAAGCAATACCCGAAGTACATAACAATGATTGCGAATGAATTAGACAGCAAAGCAAACAACCAATATTTAGATGTAAATCACAGAAAACTATTTTCTAGTAGAAGAAATGAAATTAGTCAGAGAACACATGTGAACCCAATCATACTGACTTAAACGAAACATGCTCTTTAGTACCTTAAATTTGCCGTCTCATGTTTTGAAACCAAAACATTTTAAATGTTTTGATTAAATGAAGCTTTTATCAGCCTCTGATGGTGGCTAGATGGTGTCAAGCTCTAAATACAATCTAGTGAAGTTAGCCGTCAACAAACATTATGGTCAGCAGCAGCAGTAAACATGTTTAGATGGCAGAAATGCTCAAACGAGTCTGATGATGATTTAAGGACTTAGCGGAAGATCCTTGGATAAGAGACGTATGCAATCCGAAAATACATCCCAGAACCAGGGAGTTCAGCAGGAAGTATTTTGACGCTCAGAGGGGCGAGGATTTGAACATTCCTCAAAACAGTGTGAATCCAGCTGAATGCATATTCAGGTATGTTTTTGATAACAGAACATGGTTAAAGCTCAAAAAAGTAAAATATGTGTCCTTTAAGATGAACATGCAAGAAATGTGCAAGTGTTGACTTCACATTCTCCTGATTTGAACAGTTCTGTGGGCCTCGTATTGCACTTTTAACGTGGGAAAATAAGGGCCGCCTGTGTGTGACACCAGGTCAAGCCAAGCAGGGCAGTTAAAAAGGTGCTCATTTGACTGTGAAGATGGCAGTAGCAGTCTAATAATCTAATACATTGAATCTAATAATTTGATATTCAATAACAGTCTAACAAAGCAAAAGAATGCAGAGATTTCCAAGGATAAAATGTGTATTTTTCTGCCCCTTCTTAGAAAATGTTTTGATTTACAATGTCTTCTTTGGCAGCCGATTTCCTTCTTAAATGAGAGTTGCGCGTAAATCACTGACATTTAGCTACGGACACCACACGTCGTCATTCATCTACACGCTTTTAACATAAAAATAGTACAGTATTTACTAAGAGACGCCCTCTAAACGTTTATATATATGTCCCTGCAGAGCAATCAAAATTTCAATTGGAATGGTTCCAATAAGGAACTCTCAAAGGCTGCAAATGATTTATGCATAAATTCCTGAACAACAACCTATTCTGTCTCTATGGGATCTTCTGTAGAAAACTTGCTAACCTTGCAATTTACATCCATACAATTCTGTGTTCACGCTTTGCTATATAGAGTGAAATATGTTGTTATCAAGTATTTTCATGCTTTTTGTTTCCTGTTTGAACTCTAATAGTCTCCACATTTATGATGTGGACTCAAGGGTTGTACTCTTTGACGAAATCCCAGACTAGACACATCCGAGCGTGGAGCTAATGGTTCGTGCATAACACCAGAAAAGCTGTAAATTCAATCTAGATACGACATAAAAGCTGCTCTACCTGGGCATCACACTCCTTTAAAGTATACATTTCTCACAGCGTTTCTCCGCCTCTGAACCTAATCCGAACCTAATCGCATCTGGACATTAATGGAGGCGAGTTCAACACAAGTTTTCCCCAGTAAATTTAGAAAGGTGAAGGAAAAACATGATGAGAAATGTGATCTGTTTGTGCTAAAAGCTTGGATTATAGAGTTATTGAGTAGTAGAGAGATGTGTGAGAGAGGATGCAGTGGGCTGACCCTTCAGACAGAGGCCACAACTCTTCCATTAGATAATAGAGAACAAATACACATTTACAGAACATACAGATGGACATTCAATGGGGAAATGGATTGGAAACACAACTCAAATAAAAAAAAATATGAAAAAACTTCTTGTTAGAAGGGTAAAATTGACTTTTTTCATCGTCAAAAACACACCTGGAGCTGTTTTTAGCTTCATTCACGCTTGTTTGATGAACCCTGTTTAGTAAGTCCACTCTCTCTGAGCCTCAGAAAGCATTCCATTCTGAAATTTCCATGTGTCATAGGTAGAGCTCCAAGATCTTCTGCACTTTTTTTTTTTTTTTTTAACTCCATAAAGGTTTTAATTTTCAGCTGCTCACTCAAAGTCTTCTTCAGATGTTGTACAGAGTTCTTAGATCACTTTTCTTCTGGTATTAAGAGAATGACAGCACCATCTGCAGTCCGACTTCTTCAGGTGTGTGAGAGTAAAAATGCCCCTTTGTCTCAATTTATGGTCCAGTGGGCACGTTTCTGTGTAGATTTCAAATGCCTCCTCAAACCTCCTCAAGCTTCGTGGCTAATTTTCCTAAAAACTTAAGCTGTTTCTGAATATGCTAGATTGATATGTGTGTCACTCTGAATTTAGTTAGTTACACATTATCAAACTGGGTAGTCTCTCACTGAAGGCCGTAACGTCATGATGAACATTTGCACTCATTGGTCGCTGCGCTGCAAAAGTAGAACAAGCCGAGAAATCAAGAAATCCAGTTGAGAGAAAAGCACAGACCTCTTCCTCGTCCTCAAGTATAAAGTACTTCTATGTGCACGTTTTCAAAAGCAAAATAGTCCGTAAATGTGTTAAAATAGACCGAGGTGCATCCGTCGGTGCCGCCATGTTTGTTTAGGTTTGTCCTTTTGACTTCCGCCCAAACTATAAAGCTGAGCTGTGATTGGTCCAGCACACAGCGGCCAGTGCAGCCCTAACAGCGGGACACTGTCCAGATGGATTCTCAAGAGTTTGTGATTTCACAAATATCGCCAGAATTCATATGGCAGGGCCAGGGTAGTTTCTGAACCCTTTGGAGCAAAAACTATTGGATGGACTCTTGGAAAGCTGAGACTCAGTAGTTTTGACCTCTGGTGTCTGATTTACTTTCAATACACTTGGAAAGAGGCTCTGGTCAGAGGAATATCAGATTTAAAATTTTGCATAGATTTTCTTTGTTAAATATATGAGGTAAAGCTGGTCTCTGTAGCAGGAGCAGACTGACACTAGTTTGGGCATTTGTTGGGTTTTGAGAATTCCTCTTTCAAAGATGAAGCTAATTTAATCCCCAATTCACTCATAAAAAAATTAAAAAAAATCACACTTGAGATCCTTAAACCAGGGGTTCCTGAACATATAAACATTTTACAATATGGAATGCTTTTGTGGAAAATATTTAAGATTTTGTCATTTTCCAATAGCTCAGTTGAGGTTTTTGTATTTATTATCGGCCAGTAAAGGGTTGAAAATAATATAAATATGACAAGTATTTGGTATGTAGGTGTCATGCAGAAGTAAAAAAAAAAAAAAAGAATGTATAGTGATTTTATAGACATTTAAATTAGAGGACACCAAATGGTTTCTAGGACCAAAAGTGTGATTTTTTTTTAAACTGCCACTGCGAAAAAGCTTAAAGACTCTCATTCATTTAATATGTGAGCTCCGGAAAGTTTCAGACACATAACAGACGGCATAACATTGATAATGCCAAACAAAACGGACACAAACTGGCTCTAGGGTGAACTGAGGGTTAACTAAAAGTCCTATTACAGTTTTTTTTCATTTGTGCTTTGGAACAAACTGGCTCTAATTCATCTCAGAATGGTTGATATAATTGAAATAAGAGGGTTACAGCTTTCTTTTTATATTTAACACGTCCAGCAGCTTGATTGTTCCCTTTTCATCAGATGGTGCATAAAAAGGAATGAATTAAGAAAAAAATCTGACGGTAACTGGTCAATCCAGCAGCGATATTTGTCCTTTGTCCCAATGACATTCACTCCCAGTCCATAATGTAGTTCTCCCTTTTACAATGATCAGAAATGACTACGGTGTTTTCTCCCGCTGTTTCCTTCTCACATTCTGTCCTATGTTCCTCTTTTGTGCGCTGAATGTCCTCACCGTCTCTCACTGTATTTCATAAAAAACTTGTGTAAATCAGCTGGAAAGACTGGTCACACCAACACGCGGCAACTCTGAAGAAAACTGAGTGAGCAGTGGAAAGTTTCGCGTATAAAATCTGTCAAAGTCCTTGTATGTTCATGTAAAAATGTACAAGTTCAACAGCTATCTTGTTTCTTGGGCCATTTCTAATTGAGAAGTTTCAACACACTTAAAAATATGTGTCTTTTATTACTTTTACAGACCGGGACATTGGAACGTGAGGTTACACCACAAAAAAGTTTCGCTTCGAGATCTATAAATTAAAACATGAGAATAAATCGACTATTTTCCATTCATGATTACATTGTAACTGGAGCGTCCGCCAGTCCAGTTCAAGAATATAAACCTCACACAGCCGCAGCCCATTGAATCACAAAGACCAGGGGCCTTACTGTTAATAGTCCACATAACGCAGAATCATAGCTTCAACAAACGGAGCTCAATAAATCCACACATGCAAATGAACTCTATTCATTCTTCCCAACACGAGGAGGAACAAAACATTTAGCCAATCGTTTTTAATTACACGACGACTCCTCCACGGTAAAGAGCGCCATCCTCACATTAAATTGACCGTCTTGTCTGGCATTTCAGCTCCATAATTTGCCCGATAATTCAGGAGCAACCGCAATCAGACCGGGACGAGCGACGCGCAAATCCAATAAGTGGTGGGTGGAGGTGAGCCGGGCCGGTAGATTGATAGGCTCGAGAAAATAGCGCAGGTTGTAACTCTGGGTGTTAATTGGCAGCATGCGTACAGCCTGGATTTCGTTGGATCATAAACAGTTTATGGCCGCTACAACACAAGTCACCATTGATCTTTGTGACGAGGAGCAGAGCCGAGTGATGCTGGAGCAGGTGGTAGTGATAGCACCACTCCAGGACTATAAATGTATAAGTATACATACGTAGCGCCATATGCAGCGAGAGGATCCGCACTGCCCCGTGATACGTTTTATTATTGAACATTTTATGACGCTTTTACAACTAGCGCCTTGTGAAGTTATGCTACTTCTCATTGAGGAAGAAGTGCACAACAGATCAAAAGGCGCGATCAAAAGGGGGGCTGAGAGCAGCGGGTGAACGTGTTAAAGGTGCACTATGTAGCTTTCCTTGTCACACTTTGTTTGTTTGTTTATTTGATTGGGACAGTGCGTGTTAATGGACAGACGTGATACAACATGAAAGTAAACACACCAGACAGGAGCCAAAGGAGCCAGGGCCACAAAAGGGCCAACAAGAACACTAACACACGCACAATACACCAATTGCAGAATCCACATTATTGCAAAGTCCACTCACTGCACAGTCCATATTAATGCACAATCCACTCATTGCACAACCCAATCATTCCACAGTCCACATTATTGCACAATCCACTCATTGCACAACCCAATCACTCCACAGTGCACATTATTGCACAATCCACTCATTGCACAGTCCTCACTTGCACAATCCACATTTTTGCACAATTCACATTATTGCACAACCCACTCATTACACAGTCCTCACTTGCACAATCCACATTATTGCACAACCCACTCACTACAAATACCACAATATTGCACAATTCACATTATTGCACAACCCACTCATTACACAGTCCTCACTTGCACAATCCACATTATTGTACAACCCACTCATTGCACAGTCCACACATTATTGCACAATCAAATCGGCCACATATTCTAATGATGTACATTTTACTCACACACACCATTCACACTCAGCCCAGACATGAAGTCATGTCTCAACAAAAAGTAAAATTCTACAAGACCAGCAGATGATGATGCCACCAGGCAAAGTGACAGGTCAGGGCTGTGGAGAGGCAAGTCTGTTAACAGCAAGAACGAACCATTTTCCAAGAAGAAAAAAAAAGCGTGAAGGACCAGTTGCTTAATGAGAACGACATGGAAAGAATTGATTATCCCTTTGGTCATGGTGCAAAATGAGAGTGAGAGAAGAGATAAGTGGGCGGGGACACAACTGAAACATGTTCTTTATGTATTGTTGTGGCTTTGTTTAAAAATAGAGAACGTTGTGGACCTTTTTAGAAACTGTATTGACACTCTACAAGCATTTCACGGTCAAAAGGGAGCCCGGATGTGTTGATCCTGTCTGGTTGTGCCACCTGCCCCAGACTCTGGGGTGGTATAAAGGCTTAAAGCATGGAACAAGTCAGCTCAAACGAAATACAAAGCAGAGCTGCAAATAGAAGGAAAAGTACAGTATACAGTGGGATTGAGGATGATGAACATAATTGTAAGAACTAAAATATAATGATCGTGACCATTTTTGAAGCAGAATTTGTAATAGTAAAATCTGTAGTTCAAAAAGTACACCAAGATATTTAGAGCTTTTTTAAATGTTACCATGATTGTTATTTATTGTATTATTATTATTTCTATTTTTAAACCTACCACAAAGAATACAGCCCAAACCTTTTTTTTTTTTACTTTGCGAGACAAAATGAATACGTGTTAGCATTACAAAAAAAACACACTGAGTAATGTTTTATCCATGAAAAAAGTTTGTCTGCAAAGGTATTAATGATACAATTCTTTTCCGTTATTATGCTTTTTTGTGGATATACACTGGTGTGGGCTACCTTCCATATCGTAACAGTCTTTTTAGTAAAGAATTGTGTCAAAATTTAACTAAAGTAGAAAGTCATTTACTCAAAGAGTAATAAAATAAATTGAGAAACTACAAAAGGAAGATACATGAACACAATTTCCCATGCAGCTCTGCTATAATAAAGCTGACTTCTATCCGTGTCCGCCGCTCTAATATCTTTCTATTAATCACACTATAATCCCAGTTTACCTGTACAAATCCCCTCCATATGTTTGAGATTAGAGAAAGTTTAAAGGGCCCATATTTTGCTAAATTTCTTAAGCCCTATTCACACAGTATTGGTTTTAACTCAGGACGTCTGAAAATTGAAATTACCCCACGATGTTGATGTTTTATTGTGAGCAGTTTGCACAGGATAAACAATGTCAGTAATTCATTTGATTTTACGGACTTTATTCCTGTAATGGCGGATTTGCATACACATTTGATACAATTTTACTTCATCCATCTTGCAAGGGTTTCGTCTATTTTCAACTATTTTAGGTTTGTTTTTAGCGTTATGTAGCATTACCTGTGCTGTAGCGTGAGACTTTGTTTTTTTTTTAACCACGTTGTTGCGATTAACAATGCAAATGTCATCCACGAGATCAGATTTCTTTCTTTTCTCTTTCATTCACAGTGATCGATTTGACTTCCGGGGGTCTTTACTTTACTTTACGTCTTTACTTTAGTTTGTTTTGGGGGTTTTTACTTTTTAATTGTACCATGGCGAACTGATATGAATCTAGTTCAGATGAGCATAGGGCTAGAATCACCTCAGAAGCTCTGACTTTACAGAAATAAAGTCAGAGCGGGGACATTTTAAGAAAAATATTTACAGACATGAACAATTTGCACAGGACTAGTGACACAGATGACGTTCATAATCATTACAATACACCCAAGGTCCCAAGGTAAAACTAATCCCATCCCTAAGGACATTTAATATAATATTATGCGCTGTTCAACATATATTACATAATAGTTATTATGTAACTATTGAATCAGCGCTTACCCAGAAGTAGAAATGAGTACAATTAGGTATGGCTTGGGCTTGCTGTCTTGGCATCTTTCTTGCGTCCCTCGCTGATTTGTTCGTGAGTTTTCATTCGCCAAGGTTACCGTAAAATTTGAACTATTGAGGTGAGGTGTCCATGTCATAACATGAGACATTTACACAGAAGGGTGGAACATGCAAATTTTTAATTGAGCACATGCCTTTTTCCAAACTGTACCTGTAACACGGCAGTGCATTGAGTCCATTTCTCACTCGCCGCCTCCGACGTCTCACCATTGATGACAAGCTCATGTGCAACAGCTCTATTTCCTTCTTTGGCTCCACATCGATTGCTTTTAACTTTAAAGCTGCATCATATGCATTTCTTTGTGTGTTTTCCATGACGATGGTGTGCGTGTGATGCAAACTGACTGTTCAAAACACAATCAAACTAGCGTATTCCTCTGCGCACTATCTCTAGCACCGGTCTGTCGAACTCTTGCGCTTCCTGCTAGAGCGCCCCTAGAGGCTGTTCCCAGAAAAATACATAAATTAGCCTCATCGTTGTATAAGCCGCATGGTTAAAATCATGAGAAAAAAGTAGCGGCTTATAGTCAGAATTTTACAGTAAATCTAAGCGCTTCTGGTATCAGCAAGCAATGTTGGGGGGAAAAAAACACTTTTGAATGACTATTGCGTCGGCATGCTCAGTGTTCCATTTGGCTTTTTTTTTTTTACATTAATATTGTCCAAAACTCTGGATGGGAGACACCAGTGCATTTCTGGTGTAAATCTCACTTGTAAACCATTTTTAGTTTGTTTTGAGGTACACTTAACATTAAAAGATGGTTAATGGCAAGCTTTCATGTAATTTAATCCATTTCATCCATAGATTTCTCTGGAACATTGTAACTTCTCCTGTAGGGACATAAAATCATCACTGACAGTAGCTCCTACGCACACCAAACTTCACAATTTTATACAAAACAAGGTACTGATGAAACGCACAGAAGGACTGGTTGATATCTAAATCTAAGCCTGATTTATTAAAGTTTTAAGAGTAAAAATGAGGCGAAATTTGAATTCTTAGCCAATTTTCAGTCAGATCTAGTGTACTAAAAACTAAATAAGAAATTCAAAAATCCCCTCTGTACATTTTTGTTTATAACTAATTTGTTTAAAACCAACCAAGAAATTTAAACCTGCTTCTGTGCATTTTTTCAGATTTAAACTTCTGAAATATGTGTAATTTTAATTAGTCCTCTGTACTCTGCATCATCGTCGTCCGTGATGAGTCCGATGATGGCAGAGTCGTCAGAGAACTTCTGCAGAACACAGTGGTGGAAAGTAACGAAGTATAAAAGTAAAAGTACTGTGTTTAATTACATTTTGGAGGTATCTGTCTTTACTTAAGTCGTTTTTACAGTGAATACTTTTTACTTTTACTTCACTACATTTGAGACCAAGTATCTGTACTTTTTACTCCACTCCATTTTTTAACTGGACCGAAAAGTAGCAAGTACATTTCATTTTGTTTGAGGGATATTTTTAGCACGTTGATGGTGACGTTCTGCCTGAAGGTTTGGAGTTCAAGCTCAACAACAAGAAACATAAAATTCTCTACACAAAAATTAAGAAATTGATTTGAATTGACCTTAATTGATTACCAGAATCACATCATTTAATTCATAAAACTGGTCTCATAATCTGCATGAAATACTTTTACTTTTTACTCTTAAAGTACATTTTTAATCAGGTACTTCAGCACGTTTACTTAAGTAGATTTTTAATGTCATACTTTCACTTTTACTTGAGTAATTTTTTATAACAAAATTGGGTACTTCTGCCACCTCTGAAACTATCACTACTACATTTAAAGCCCTGTTTTTCAACCAGTGCCTTGATGTTTTGCCAGGTGTGCCTTGAAAAGACGTCAGACTCAAGGCTTTTACCTGTGGCCCATCGAGGCAACTGTTGTTGTGATTTTGTGCATTATAAAAATAAGAGTGTTCTGATCAACTTCTTCACAAACAGACAGATAAAAAACACCACTACCAAATCAAAATAACCTAACACAGTGGCATGGACACTATTTTCAAAGTAAATGTCTTTTTTTCCCACAAATGGTGTGATTAGGTGTTGTGGTACGGAATATGTTTAACCAAACAAGTGTGCCATGACTCAAAAAAGGCTGAAAAGGGCTTATTTAAAGAACCAGACAGAGCCACTAACATTATTTGCCACACGATATCATATTTTTTAAACTAAATTGAGTTGGTGGTGTTCCATGGAATCTTTTAAAACCCAAAAGTGTGCCGCAACTCAAAAAAGGTTGAAAAACACTGGTCTAAGGTAGAACCGGTCCCCCATTTACACTTCCATCCTCAGACCTAAACAAAGGAAACAATAGGGCTAATTAGAGTGTTCTAATAGGAGTAGGATGAACCATTAGGGGCATGAATGAGTATGACTCAGGTGACAGTTCACACCTTAGTTCAATAGACTAGAATCAGAATCAGAAAGCGGTTTATTGCCATTGTAAGTGAAATTCACAAACATAGGAATTTGCTTCGGCGTAGGTGCAACATACAGCAGGATAAAATAAGATATATATAAAAAGGCATGCATAAAATTAGAATAAAATAAAATAGACTAAGATAAACTGACTGATATACAGAATGTACAGTTGGCAGATAGTGCAATGTACAAATGAGTAGTGCAAATAGATTGTCCTTATATAATAGTTAAAGTGACGGGTGTTACAAAGTGTTTATGAGTCCAACGGCAGAGGGAAAGAAACTGTTCTTGTGGCGGGAGGTTCTGGTCCGGATGGACTGTAGCCTCCTGCCCGAGGGGAGTGGCTCAAATAGTCTGTGTCCAGGGTGAGAAGGGTCAGCTGTGATCCGACCTGCTCGTCCCCGAGTCCTGGAGACGTACAGGTGCTGGACAGATGGAAGGCTGCAGCCGATCACCTTCTCAGCAGAGCGCACAATGCGCTGTAGTCTCTGTTTGTCCCTGGCTGTGGCTCCAGCGTACCACACGGTGATGGAGGAGGTGAGGATGGACTCGATGATGGCCGTGTAGAACTGCACCATCATCTGCGCCGGCTTTCCTCAGCTGCCGCAGAAAGTACATGCTCTCTTGATGATGGAGCTGATGGTCGGCTCCCACTTGAGGTCCTGAGTGATGGTGGTGCCAAGGAAGCGGAAAAAGTCCACGGTGGTGATGGGAGAGTCTGTCAGGGCAAGGGGGGGCAGGGGGGCTGAGACTTTCCTGAAGTCCACGATCATCTACACTGTCTTCTGGGCGTTGAGCTCCAGGTTGTTGGTGCTGCACCAGGACACCAGCCGGTCCACCTCCGTCCTGTAGACAGACTCATCGCCGTCCGAGATGAGTCAGATGAGGGTGGTGTCGTCTGCAAACTTGATCAGTTTTACAGAGTCGTGGCTGGAGTTGCAGCAGTTGGTGTACAGGGAAAAGAGCAGAGGAGAAAGTACACAGCCCTGTGGAGTTCCTGTGTTGAGAGTCCGAGTCTCTGAGACATTCTTCCCCAGCCGCACGCACTGCCTCCGGTCCGTCAGGAAGTCAGTGATCCACCTGCAGATGGAGTCAGGCACGTTTAGCTGAGAGAGCTTGTCCTGGAGCAGAGCAGGGAGGATGGTGTTGAATGCAGAGCTGAAGTCCACAAACAGGACCCTGGCGTAGGTTCCCGGGGAGTCCAGATGCTGCAGGATGAAGTGGACTAATCTAACAACAGATACTCCTGACTGTACTACTACAACTACAGATGTTGTTTTCTCCTCCTTTCAGAAAGATATTTAAAGTGTACATGACAGACTCTCATGTTTTACTTATTATTACTTCATTTGGTGGAAAAGTCACTGTGGTAAATATTTGTCATAGTTTTACGGCAGTCAGTTTGTCAAGGACAAAAAAATCCCAAATAAAAGTTGGTCATTACAAAAAGTAGTGCCGAGTTTTAAAACAGTAATCAGTAATTGACATTCCATTGAAAATGCCGGGGCAATTTACATGCAATTTGCATTCAGCAAAACAAAAGTTTTATTACAATTTTACAAATATAAACATCACCAAAATGGGCTCTGTGCAAAGCAGAAATTTGGCTAAGCTAATAGTTTCTTACAGCTATTGCTAACTTTTAATAAAATATTAAATAAACAACCAGTAAATCTTAAAGTAAAGCCTGTCTGATTTATTTTAAATAAAGATTATTTCCATTTGTTTTTTAATTGGTTTTAGGCCTCAACATTACAATTAGCACTGAGACACAAACACGTCCTTTTATGAACACACGAGTGTGCTTTGTGGAAATATTCACCTGTAAAGTCTTTAACATGTCAGCGACATCAACCACAACTTGTTGTTGACTTATCTTTAAGTATTTATTTATTTTAGACTGACTCAGCCAAAACCCATAGAGAGAATTAGACAGGAAGTACTGAAGCTAACACTGAGCTAACAAAGAGCTAACCAGGTGCTGCTGTGCACAAACTGAGAAAGGAACATTTTTGAGTATCAGTGAAATGTGTAGTCTAACCTACTTTAAGACAGTGACTTGCCAGAACCGTCAGATCAGTGAACAAGCTTCTTGGATGAGTGGCAAAATGTTTTCAATCTTAAAACCTTTGTCCAATTGACAGAACTGAATTTTCTTTTGCCATAGAAACTACCAGGACGACTGCTTATGCAGACGTCTACTGTACATGTATAGGTTGATGAGAGGCAGGGCAGTAAGCAAAGAAAACCCATCAAACCTCTCTACGATGTTACTCCTGTAGTACAATTCAGCCCTACAATCGTTTTAAACATATTCTGCTTTAAAAGTGCTCCAGAGAAGTGGCAAAACGTGAAGAACATGCCAACTGAACAGAAGACCTGTGATCCTGTAGAGTTTTTGGACAAGTATTTGATTATGAAAATGCATGCAGGACTGTTGATTAATGGCTTGGCATTTTGGTAAGTAAAACTGAGCGGCACAAATGAGTTGTTGCATTGGCAATTAGCTCCCGACGAACGCGGCGCGCTTTGAAACGGAAGTGTTTGTCTGTATGACCCAGATCTGGAACGCACTTGTAAATTTCAAAGTCCAATCTGTGTTGACTGAGTGAAATGCCAGGGCAGACGGGAGACTCCTCGGAGCCATTTTGTTTGCGTTGTTAATCAGTTACGGGCTGATGCTTTTAATTAATATCACACACACACACACACAGTCACAATCTTCACTTTCCACTCCTGCTCCTCTGCCTTTGTGCCAAACACGCCTAATTCTGCACAAACTTAGAAACTACGCAGGAAACTGCAGAGAGAGAGAAGTTGGAGCTGTGTTAATGACTGTACCGGATCATATACAGTGATTTTTAACATATCACAATATAGAAATGTGTTTCCCTGCAGAGGCTTGCTGGGGTCTGCTACGTCAGTGGTTCCCAAAGTGGGGGTCGGGACCCCTCGGGGGGTCGCGAGGGATGAGCTTGGGGTCGCGAGATGATTTCAAGATCTAATTTTAATTATTTTTTATATTAAAAACAGTATCTTTTTGTGAAATAAGGCCCAATAAGACTACAAACTATTCAAATAACCAGCATTAAACCTGATTTAACACACCGGGACACTTAAAATTATTACTATATTCATTTCGCTTTGGGGTCCCGAGTTGGTTGCATGGCTATTATAGGGGTCCCGGCCAGAAAAGTTTGAGAACTACTGTGCTATGTCCTGTTTTAGTCCTGGTTTAGACCTGATTTCTGGCCCTGAGAACAAAACCATGCGAAAAATCTGTTTTTAAAAGAAGATTTAAGAAATCACTGTTGGAAAATGTAATTATGCTGAATGTTTAAGATAAACTGTACCATCACTGAATTGTAATTGTAAGATTAGACCTGAGGAAGAACGAAAAAGGGAAAATGAAAAGGGCTGATACTTGAAGAAGACAGAAGTTTTGATCCTTATCTAATGCATTGACACACTGACGCTGAGAAGCAGCAGAAACTTGACACAACTAACTTTTTTGGACATTTGCATCAAAGCTTGCTCGGTCTCTGTACAGACAAGTCCTTTCAACAAGCTTTCAAGAACACGGACTTTGTGTCGAAACCTAAAATATACGTCCTGGACAGTAGAAAATGAGGCTAACATTAAGTAGTAGTAGTGCTTTATTCAGTCAATATACATGGATCATTAGTTTAAAAAATAATATTTTATATCTCCTTCTGAAGGCATCTATAGGATGTCTTTAATTGATCATCCCGGTTGTTCCACATACTAACCCTTTTAACTGATAGACAAATCCTTTTTTTAGTGGTTCTATTCTATGTAGTTCTAGACTTCTAATCGCCTAATCATGTTTATTAATAAACCAATTAACGTGGTAGTTTAATGTGTAAATTTGCTCCTGAAACTACGTGCTTTTTTATATTAAAAACAGTATATTTTTGTGAAATAAGGCCCAATAAGACTACAAACTATTCAAATAACCAGCATTAAACCTGATTTAACACACCGGGACACTTAAAATTATTACTATATTCATTTCGCTTTGGGGTCCCGAGTTGGTTGCATGGCTATTATAGGGGTCCCGGCCAGAAAAGTTTGAGAACCACTGTGCTATGTCACCCAAACATAGGGTGACCAGATTTTCATAATTAAAAAGTGCGACACTGACTGGAGTGGGGAGTTACAGTAAAATTGTAAAAAGATAATTAAGTACATTATACACTTGGTCCATTCACGGCTTATTCACGACTTCAGTAAACAGTATAATATAAGAAACTTCGATTTATAGTGCTCTGATTTTTTTGTGTTCTGGTGATTTTCAAAAATGATTCTCTCTATTTTGACAATTTATTCCTCTCTTTATTGTTGGCCAGTATCAAATTGGTCAAAAATAGGGACAACTGGGATGTGACTTGTGTAAAACTGGGACGAATAAAGGGTTTTGGACATTCTTCTGGGTCAAAACTGAGACTGTCCCGGGTAAATAGGGACGTCTGGTCACCCAACCCAAACATGATAATAATAATAATGTTTTTGTGCCAAATAAAATCTAAACCGTACCTTAATTCAATTTTTTCTTCACGCAGCCGATTCACAAAAAGACGTTTAGTAATTACACGTTTGTGGCGCTGTAAGATGTGGCTAAAGTTGGCATAAAGACTTTTTATAAAAAGGAGCTTTTTTATAAAACGAAAAATGTATTCTCTGCTCTGCTTACTATCATTTCCAAACTATTTAAAAACCTTTCTTCACTAACTGCACACTAATTGGTGTAAAACTATAATTTATACGTCCAAATATCCCACCAAATAAAGTCAAAATTAGTCACATGCACTTCAGATTTATTTTTAATCCTTTGATAAAATTACTATTACGTTTTAAACATTTTTCCAAGCGAAGCACCTGCGATTTTGCGACATTGGAGCAGATGCAGTATATTTAGGAGCAAAGGCAGCAGGTGAGTCTGGAGTGAATGAGCTGACAGCATAATTATGCCAAATGATACTTGAAGATGTTAACTTCTCACTTGTGGCCGAGTTTGTGCACAGCTGCCTCCTCATTCCCCTGCACACCTGAGCCCCGGTGCAGAGCTGGGAGCAGGCAGTGAAGAGCTACCCCAGGGTCCTCTACTGTATGGAAGGACAATGGATATGGAAATAAAACACTGTTACTATATACATATTCACTTTATCTTTGAGTTAGAAACGTTTTTGGAGTATTCTCGTCTCTAATATGTGTAGTTCTTGGCCTGCAATGTTTCATGATGTTTCACGATATGACATGTAACTATCTTTGTCTACTGCACAAAGTCACACTTACTGCCCACCTGTGACCTGTAGGTTTAATACAGAGCTATTCAACTTAAGGCCCAGGGGCTAAATCAGGCCCACCAAGGGAAATGATCCGGCCCTCAGCCCATCTTCAAAAATATGGAAAATATTTTAAACATCTCATTACTGGTTCAGTCCTGGTTTAGATCTGGATTACTCCTGGTTTAGACCTGGTTTAGAGGTGGTTTAGTCCTGGTTTAGACCTGATTTAGGCCTGGCTTAGTCCCATTTTTGTGCCGGTTTAGCCCCGATTCAGCCCTGCTTTAGTCCTGGCTTAGTCCCGGTTTAGACCTGGCTTAGTCCTAGTTTAGACCTGGCTTAGACTCATTTTAGTCCCGGTTTAGACCAGGCTTAGTCTAGACCTGGCTTAGACTCATCTTCGTCCCGGTTTAGACCTGGTTCAGACATGGTTTAGACCCGTCTTAGACCCATCTTAGTCCCAGTTTACACCCGGTTTAGACCTGGCTTAGTCCTGTCTTAGTCCTGGTTTAGTCCTGGCTTAGTCCTGTTTTAGTCCTGGTTTAGACCTGATTTCTGGCCCTGAGAACAAAACCATGCGAAAAATCTGTTTTTAAAAGAAGATTTAAGAAATCACTGTTGGAAAATGTAATTATGCTGAATGTTTAAGGTAAACTGTACCATCACTGAATTGTGATTGTAAGATTAGACCTGAGGAAGAACGAAAAAGGGAAAATGAAAAGGGCTGATACTTGAAGAAGACAGAAGTTTTGATCCTTATCTAATGCATTGACACACTGACGCTGAGAAGCAGCAGAAACTTGACACAACTAACTTTTTTGGACATTTGCATCAAAGCTTGCTCGGTCTCTGTACAGACAAGTCCTTTCAACAAGCTTTCAAGAACACGGACTTGTGTCAAAACCTAAAATATACGTCCTGGACAGTAGAAAATGAGGCTAACATTAAGTAGTAGTAGTGCTTTATTCAGTCAATATACATGGATCATTAGTTTAAAAAATAATATTTTATATCTCCTTCTGAAGGCATCTATAGGATGTCTTTAATTGATCATCCCGGTTGTTCCACATACTAACCCTTTTAACTGATAGACAAATCCTTTTTTTAGTGGTTCTATTCTATGTAGTTCTAGACTTCTAATCGCCCAATCATGTTTATTAATAAACCAATTAACGTGGTAGTTTAATGTGTAAATTTGCTCCTGAAACTACGTGCTCACTGTACAGTCTGGAGTGATTTCTTGGAGTGCATTGGTCCTTCCTGATGGTGGTAATCAATTTTTGTTGACATACAGGGTCTTTGGGGATGTTATAGAAGAATAATCCATTTTTTTCCTGACTTTTTGTTACAGCCCACTGTGCAGCAGACGGCCCAGTGGCTTCTGTCCTCAAAATGCCAGCGCCAACAAGTGTGTGACGTCACTTTAGACCTATGAATGGTTAGCATGACCTGCAACGATGAAACTCCTTTGTTTCCTGGAAGTTGTAACTTGTGCGCTTGGGTCGGTCATCTTTTGTCTCCATAGAGATGTTATTGCCTAGGAATGTTCCATCATATTTATGTCTTTATACTGTATAATCTAGTCATGAATACTTAACTTGCATTTATTAAATGACAGCTGTTTTCTATTGCAAAAAACACTGCAAGAAAGTTGTGGGTTCGACTCCCTGGCCAGACCGGGCCTTTCTGTGTGCAGTTTGCATGCGCCTCCTTGTGCCTGGGAGGGATTTTCTCCGGGTGTTCCAGTTTCCACATCCCAAAGCATACACAGTAGGTAAAATCTTCCAGGCAGCCCTGACCAAGCCTAGCACAAATATCAGGAGATGGGTCTGTGGGCGCTGCACTAGGCCGCCCATAGCTGCTGAGAAGATGCCTCAGCGGCACTAAAGCATGGGTCAAGTGCAGAGGACAAATTTCCCTATGGCAGAGCTATCCAACTTTATTTTCAAGAGGACCATATTTTTTGTTGGACGTTGGCCTTTGGGCCGGAGGTCCAAAACCAATATCAACTAGAACTTACCCAGAATTCAACCAGTAAACAAGAGAAAATACATAATTTAATATTTGGAAAAATTTGTCATCGTTTGGCAGGCCTGATTTGGCCCTCAGGCCTTAAGTTGAATAGGCCTGTCCAATGAAGACAATAAAGTTCACCTGAAACTTGACTTGGCCTGGTCACGTGCTTATCTCCATGGATTTAGATATGTTTAGTGCAATACTGTAGGACATTAGACGCAACCTTTAATCATCAGCCAGTTGCTTTCTTGTAAATACTGGCTGATTGTGAGTCTATTTTAAACCATGCAACAGATTTGTCCTGTTTTGTGACTCGTTGGTTTCCTGCACACGACACTTCACCGTATTAGCCTAACTGTTCCTGATGAAACGCTCTGTTAGTTCCTGGTGTGGGTTCCTCCAAGGGCTGCAGAATGAGATGTGTGTTGTGTGTGTGTGTGTATCTGTGTGTGTGGTCCTTAGAGAATCTGCTGAGCTCGACTGGTCGGGGCGGACAGCGTGATCCCAGTGTGTGCGTGGGTGGTACTGTACGCGGGGTCAGACAAATGGCTCGGTGCGTAGGCCTGTGTATCCTGCACATACTGTGGATGGGTGCATGCTTAATGTGATTGGTAATGCACCGTAATAAGCAGTGACCAGGCGAGTGAAACCAAGTGGGCTCCTAAGCATTGATCACTGCCAAGGATTCCCCCACGGACTCCAGACTGACCCGAGAATATGCGTGTGTAGGTGTGAGTGTGTGTTTAAGCGTGCAAGGTGTATATAGGCGACACAAGGCTAAAGTTAATTATCAGAACGCCTCCTGCAAATGCGAGTGGGTGCTGGGGGGCGGAGGGTGTTATTGAAGCAAATGAAGCTCCGTACAGTCGCCGCTTATTTGTATTCCCGGACCGTGCACTCGCTCTCTCTCTGCCGTGACTGTTTCTCATTTACACACAAATGTAGCAGCGCATACACGCTTATGCAAACTTTAGTCTTACTTGTGCAAATGACTGGGCCTTAATTTAATTTGTGTGCTCCCCCTGAGGAGACAGTTAAGGCTGTGAGTTTGGATTTGACATGAGTCCATTTGACGCGTGTGCCCAGTGGTACAGATCACAGCTATAAGTGTTTTGTAGCAATATTAGCAAGTAAAGCACTTTCAAAGAAATGCAGACTGACTGCTACTCACTGTACCATATTGTTAAGTTACACATTTTACAAAATAATGTTACAAAATGGCCTATAAGCATTATGCCTCCTAATGATAAGAGACTATCTGTGATAAGGGTAGTTATCTACAAACCAGACCAAAATCAAACACTTATATATGCCGTGCCTATTTTAATCAATTATTTTAGAGAATACTATACATTTAATAGACAGAATAGAACTTTATAACACCAAGTGAATCTTTCAAATTGAAAGCAAAAAAAAAAACCGCAATACAACTTGGAAATCGTTTATATATGAATAAAGCAATTTGTACAAAAATGTCAACGATAACCTTCAAAGCGGACTAAAGTATTTCTAAAATTTGATCAATGGAGTTTCCCTCTAACGGACCTCTGTGGAGGAGGCAATACATTCATTTTAATGTAGAAGAGCTACTTTATCACCCACTGTTCAACAACTACAAGAGCAAACACAGACATTCAAAGTTATATTGTGCCAAATAGACACAAAGGGATTGAAAAAGATGAGGTGATCCAATGGCCCAAATTTGTCTAAATAGCCAAGAATGCTAATTGTAGCAGCAGGCTAAACGCTACCACGCCGCATGCTGTATTTAGCATTCACAGAACAATCCCTTTTCTTTTCTGGGATAACACCATGTCAGCCACCTCCATGAAGACTCAGTTGTGACTCCTTTTGAATTAGTCGTGCTTAAAATAACACAATTCATCAGGAAACGTCTTAAAAGAGGATGCATTGCAGACTAGATCTAAATAAAAAGAGAAACGAAACGGCGTAATCTCTCATTTGTCCGACACCAGTTCATGGAGAAAAAAAAGTTTCAAAGGTTGCTATCAGGTCAATCTTCTACAATCTACAGGAAAAACCCACATAGTGATAAACTATTGCTATTACTCATAGTTTCATTTCAATTTTGATTTTTTCATAATTACAGAAAGATTGGAATGGTCAAGTTGTTTATGTTGTCGTTTTGGTTCTCAGGTCAATTATCCAAAAAAAGGTGCGTTCACACTTGCACAAACACTAGATTAAAACTGGGACTGATCCAGGACAAAACATGGACTCGACCAGAGACTAAAACAAGACAAAATCCAAATTAAACTGGGCTCTCTAAACAAGTTCTCGCGTTGAAGTCCCTGGAATACTTCACACCTCACTTTCCCCCGCTCTGCTGCACTGATGTGACTCATAAAAGTAGTTTCTCTCTCGCTCTGCGCCCGGCTGTCCCTCCCTCTCTTCTTCACAAAGGCGACTGATAAATAACTTGTATTCCTCCACACGGGCTGTCCTCGCTGCCCTCCTCAGCGCTGTCCTGTGCTGAGCAGCTGAGACACGCTCTGCAACTTTAATGGCATTTTGACGAGTGTGACGCCAGCCAGTCAAGTGACGGGCCCTCTGCTCTCTCTCTCTGCTCTCTCTCTACTCTCTCTCTCTCTGCTCTGTCTCTGCTCTTTCTTCCCACTCTCTTTTCCTATCCATCTTCTCGCTCTCTCCCTTCTCACTCTACTCTGTCTTTCTCCCCTCTTTCTTCTTGCTCACCTCTCTCCAATCCCTTCACTATTTCCCTCTCTCATTCTCTCTCCCCTTTTTTCACTCTTCCCACTCTCTCTCTTCTCACTCTGCTCTGTCTTTCTCCCCCTCTTTCTCCCCTCTTTCTTCTTGCTCGCCTCTCTCTCTAATCCCTCCCCCATGCCTCTCTCTTCTCTCTCATTTCTCTTGTCTCACTCTTCTCTCTCTCCTACCTTTCTGCTTTCCTCTCTCTATCTTCTTGCTCTGCTCTCTCCCTTCTGTCTCTCTGCTCTTTCTTTCCTCACGCGCTCCTCTCCATCTTCTCTTTCTTCTCGCTCTCTCTTCTTTCTCTACTCTGTCTCTTATCCCTCCCTTCTCTTTCCTCTCTTCTTGCTCTCGCTCTCTCTCCTGTCTCTGCTCTCTTCTCGCTTTGCTCTCTCTGTCTGCTCTCCTCTTTCTCTTCTCGTTCTGCTCTCTCTCCCTTCTGTCTCTCTGCTCTGCTCCCCTCTCTCTGTTTTTGCTCCACGCTCTCTCTCTCTCTCTCTCTCCTGTCTCTCTCGCATCTCGCTCTCTATCTCTTCTCACACTACTGTCTTTTTCTCCTCTCTCTCTCCTCTCGCTCTACTCTCGTTCTCTCCTCTCTCTCTTCTCACTATTGTCTCCTATCTCTCTCTTCTCGTTATACTCTTGTGCTTATCTCTTTTTGCTCTACTCTCTCTCTTCTCGCTCTCCTCTCTTTCTCTCCTCTCTCTCTCTTCTCGCTTTATTTTCTTTCTCTCCTCTCTCTCTTCTCACTATAGTCTCCTATCTCTCAATTCTGGCTCTACTCTCTCTTTCTCTCCTCGATCTCTCTTTTCTTGCTCTACTCTCGCTTTCCTCTTGTGCCCCTCTCTATCCTCTCCCTCTTCTAGCTCTCCTCCCTCTCTCTCCTCTGTCCTGCTGCTGACGCCTGATAAATGTTGCATGGCTCTTGCTCCACAGAATCTGCCCCTAATCCTTTGGTCTGAGCGCACACTGTTGCACTCTCCCTCTATCACCTGCAGAGGCCCAGACGCAGCTCAGCGCTGGTCTCTATAAAAATCTTATTTTCTGCTCTTGTGTGTAACAAGCTTATTCTTCATTAGAGTCACAGCTTACATATCTGTAGTGTCCTTGGTAGTATTGGTTATACTCACACTGAGACTGTAGCTGCTGGGAAGAACTAAGTGATTACTCTTCAACAACCCCTTATTGTAATATTGATGGAGTAAGAAAAGAAAAAATATGACACTGCACTCACTAGAGAGACCAGACACTTCAAAACAAAAGAATGCAGAGAAGGTGTAAAAAGTTAACGCCTGTACCAAAATAATTATTCTATTCTTCGATTACAAACCCATCAGCAACATACTGGAGTGATATGTCAGTGTTCTGTTTGACCTTAAAACTAGATTATATAGCTTATTTGATAGCCGTATAACATTGTTTAAGCACAACTGTTTCAATTTATAGTTTAAAAATATGCAATATAGAGTTTTAATAGCGAAATATGAAATGGAAATTATTTTCAGTACCGGCTTCCCACTATTTGGGCCCAAAAACTCCTGCCATGTACACAATAAATTGACACTTTTGGAGATTACTTCTGTCTGCATGGGAAAAGGGCATCACGAAAAAATGAACAAACCGATCAAGACGATCAAAGACTGGACCAACTCAAATTCAGACTCAATTTGAAAGTGGACAAATTTATCAAACTCTGGACGATTTGTGTTGGACAGTATGTGCCGAAGCTTTTTTTGATGTCTATATTTCTTCTTCATTTCCTTTGAAAAACACAGAACATCGCACAGTTTACTTTGAAACTAGTCTATTTTGAAACACCACCCAGTGATTGCCAGTTGTGGTCATTGACAGGAAAAGTAAGCATGGTTGAACAACAGATATGTTCTTGAACCAAAGAATAAAGTAAAATATACAAAAGACAAGGGCACATTATAGAATAAGACTGGTACTTCACTTCTTTGTTTGCAGTGTCTTTCCAACTTCTGAGGATTTTACGTCATTATTTTCAAGTTTTTGTCCCCCTTTTTTAACTACAACAAGTCTTCACATTCACTGGCTGTTTGTACTGTGCATTTATGTCCTCTCCTGCCAAAACCCAAATTGTATAGTTGCGCTACCAAAACCCAGCACGACAACTTTACACCAAAACGCGAAAGAAAGAGTCCGCCGAACGTTCAACGCCGCACAACAGGAAGAAGGCGAACTGAAACATGAAATGGCTAAATAAAACTTCACAGACGAGAGGATATAAGACGTGTTACATGCCGCACTTTGAATATGAATGTTTGAGTGAAAGAATGGAGCAACTGCACAGCGTAGGTAGATCCAAAAAATCTTTCACCTGCCGCGCCTGGCCAATTAAATCGGAAATTGTGACTCCGCAAAAATCCCAGAGTCCGATTTAATTTGAACTTTCGAACCAATCTAGGCTGGAGTTTTTTGCGCAGCGGCGGGGTTCATAATCGTTCAAGCTGTTTTCCTAATTATACGTCTCCACAGGATCAAGTCTCAGTGGTTACAGAGACACAAGGAGGTCGGGGAAATTGCTTGTATGTGCAACGCGAGGTACAAAATGTCCGGGTATATTTCTTACGAGAAGCCGTTTTGGCAGTAAATAGGTAATGACCTCATAGTTTGACCCCAAAATCTTTTTTAAAAGCTACCCAATGGCGCGCTTTCATATTGTGTGTAATTATTTTTGAAAAGTATCATAGTCTGTTTGGGTTGCAGTACGTGAATCCTTGACTATTATTTGCTCATTTCATTCACTGGGAGCGATTACGCCTCGTGTTATCACCTGCCGTCTCCATGTATAGTCCCATACGGTGGAACGGTTCTGTCAAAGCAATAACATCTTCATGGAAAACAAGCAGGTGGCAGAATTACGTAGCATACCTTTAAGATGAGGAAGACTGTTTTTCAAATTCTCATGACGATGGACAATGCCTGGATTACTCAGTGATTGCGCACATATCAAATTGTTGCCAAAAGTAGAAAGTGAAAAGTGGCATTTAAATCTGGCGTACTTGACTTTGAAAACACAAAAGGAGGAAATATTTACTGCTTTTTTCCAGGGCTGGGTGGCGGAGGCAGCAGACTTGTGAACATAACCTTGTGATTCTTGAACTCCTTGGGGCAGGGACTCCTCACCCACATGGAGAGGGCAAGCCACCTTTTTTCAAGGCGCGAACCATGGCCTCATATTTGGAAGTGCTGATTGTGTTGGGGGCAGTTAAATGAAACCAACAGGCCAACATCATTTGCAAATCCTCATCCTGTGGTCCCCAAACCGACCGCCCTCCGACCCCGACTACTAGACATTGTGTCCATAAAAAGAATCAACAAACACGACAATGAGTCCAACAAGCACTGAGAACAGGTCTGACTTACTGCCAGCAATGCAAACACAGCTCCTGCTCCTGTCCACGAGGGACACGGTTGAGAAAACACCCATGAACCCTTGAGCCCCCCATGGATAGAATAGAGCTAGTCCAGTGGTCTTCCTGAGTCCGAGGTTTAACACTCAGCCGGATTCTTCAAGTGGAGTGGACCTTGCCGGGGGAGAATGAGGAGTCGTCCCTCTCAAACAGAGGACCCACCACTCTGGTTTGATAAAAAAGAATGGAAATGGAAATATTAAGGGTTGACAATTATAGTTTGTGGTAATACTAATAATGGCCAACAAGGACAGTTACATTTTATCCATGATCTTCTCCTCTAGATAGTCGTTATTTTCACTTGTAACAAAGTCCAATAGTTGTTTAAACATGGAAATTATTCATAATATTTAAATTACAATTATTAATATATATAAAATGTTTAGACCATCAACTATCTTTACTATTATGATATAATCAATAATTATAATTATTTTGGTCGTAGTAATTGTGATAAAAATTGTTCCATTCCCTAACCGTCACGGGATGTTTCTCAGACGTCCCACAACGTCCTGAGACTTTAGATACTAAGGATGGATTTCAACTACCCCTGGAGCTCTGGACCTCAGTGACTTCAGCTTGGATCATGGACAAGTCCGCCTCCGAGTTTGCAGCATCTGACCCCAGCTTTAAAGTCAAATAGATGCGTGCATATACTTGATTATATTTCGCTTTAAAAACTTTTGGGAAGTTGAAAACTTTTGAATTAGCATTTTTTTTACCATAATTCATCTGTGTCCTCAGATATGAAGGAAACAAAAAAGCAAATGACTCAACGAGAAACGAGACAAAATGAGCTTCTCGTTTCATGTTGCCAGATCCTACAACGGAAACCAGTACGCAATAAACCCTATAAATCTCTCTTTGATATCATGTATCCTAAATATATGAGCAAATGTCATCCTGGGTTCAAACGTGACTGTTTCCAAACCAGTAGGAGCGCACATTACAGCTATTAGCATTTACGCAAAAACTCTAGACGTAAAAAATAAAACTCTCCCGCTGATAATTTAATCCCGTCAATGAGAAGCAGGACATTTGTGCCCATTGAACACGCTCACCGTCTAAGTCTTTACTCACTCATTTGGAGAAGAATTGTGCACATCTTAAGTGTGTTCACGGCAGACTCTCAGCAGGCTTCAGTCGAGCAGCAGACTCGTTAGATCCGAGCCATAACTTCTCCAAAGTGGTGGGGTAAATGAATAAAACAACATGTGGCAGATAGGAGCAGGCTGTTAACGTGCTGCAGTCGCCATCACAGCACCATTACCCTGGACGCTTCTACGCTCGCCCGCCTCGTAACGACTGGGACGCCTCTCAGGAGCTCATTCTGGTTTGGAACGCAACGAGCGAGGCAGAGAAAGATACCCTCGTTTACCGTCGGCAAATTCAGAAAAAGGAGGATGGTGTGGTTGATTTCAGTTGATTTCAGTTTCTTTCTCCGACCCACTAGTGCATACACCGCCACTTTGCGTTGGTGATTATGCTAGCAGAAGTTAGGGTTAGGGTTAAGATCAGATCATTTCTTTACGTTTAGGGCTGTGGGATAGATAAGCTAACTGGATCTTGGCAGAACTGGGTGAAGAAACAAAAGGATGTGCGTCAATTACATTTTTTCTTTCACTAGATTAGCCTTTCATTTTGAAGACAGCAGTGCTTGGATTAAAAATGCATTACGGTAGGGAAAACAAAGATTTGAGAGCATTTCATCAAGCAAAAGCACTGGACATCATCTACTTTGTGTCAATATTAAAATAAATATATATAATTGTTATATATTTGTATTGTGTTGTTGGCCTTTGAACATGCTCTTGACTTGATGGGTTCATACAGTCTTTGCTTATCATTTCTGCAGAATCTGTAATGTTTTCATTTCTTTTTGGCGAAGTTCACACTGCAGGTCGAATGTTTTTGTTTTTTTTTGACAAATTATGATCTTTGTGATTTTCATGACAGTGTGAAAAGCCCCAATCTGATTTTTTCAAATTCGACCCAGGCTACTTTAATATGTGGTTCTAAATAAGATTATAATCTGATCTTTTGCAAAGTTTGAACAGGCAGGTCACATTAATCTGACTTCTGCACTGATATGCAAAAGATGCCACATTTTTAAACTTTGAAAAACACAGTAATTAAACAGATTCAATCTTTAAATCCCTGACAACAGCAGCGATGCTAGAAAGGACAAATAAGTGAAGTTTTAAACTGAATGGATTTGTAAAATGTGACAAAGATAAACTATTACCTTTTGTTTTTTTTAAGAAAAAGAAATTATATATTATATTATATTTATAATATAAGATGATTAAAGGCTTACAAGTACTGCTAAATGATGGTTCCTCATTCTAGTCTGTCTGTGTCTCTTTGAGTTCACACACATTTGTGTCACATTTTATTTGGAATGTGAACTTTTACTTCTTGATTGTTCCCTGTTAGCTGCCACGTTTGCCCCTGATTGGCTACTCCACCTGTCAATCACACCAATCTGAACTTGATGATGATGAGATGAAATCAGTGACCAGACTGATATCTGTAGAGATAACATTTTGGATTTTCCAGGCAACTCTTCTTTACCTCTGTTTTGGCTTCTCATGTTCTAGAACATACAATAATGGAGTGGAAGCCACACATTGCCATCAGTTGATTTGTGTTGTTGTGTGTGCACACGGCTTCTATGGCAGTAAAATGAAGTACCAAAGGGAGAAAAAAAGCTGCCCCAGGCATTCTAATGTAATGTGATGGCAAAAATGCTCAGAACAATGATTTATGGACAGCACAAGAGTACTCTGGCCTTTTATATATGATGTCACAAATCTGGACAATTAAGTGTTTTGTGAGGCTCAGAAAAGCAGAGAAGAAGCCATTGTAAACACGATTAATAAAACAAGCGTGAATGAGGCAAAATACAACTCCAGGCATGTTTTCGATCAAATTTTCCCCTATATGTGTATAGTAAAAAATTTAAGATATTCCCAGAACAACAATAGGATAAACAACCACCTCTGCCTCTCAACCTCCTACAAACCCATAAAGCCGGCGTAACACAAACTCCAGCTGGGATTGGACCGAAGCGCCATCCTGTCCAGACTAGAACCTTCAACCTACAGTTCAGGCCTGGCCTCTACAGGGCACAGGAGATCAGTGACAGCGTAACTATTAGAATAATTTACAACGACACAGGAAGCATAATGTAGCATAATCTGACTTCTTCTGCTCACACATTGTTGCTGTGCGCCTCAGATCACCGTTCAACCTGCACTTAAAGACAGAAATGCCGTGATTTTATGTTGTTTTTCCAGTGTTATGTTTGCAAGAAATCCAGATCCTTATTTGTAAGGAGTGAGAAACACAACATAAATATTTAAGATAAAGACAGAAAAAATGACTCACTCCACTCCACAGAGTCCCGTTCCAAACCATTGTCTGATGTCTGTTATACTGGTACTGCTATTAGTAACATTAAAAAGTTGTTTTCCCTTAGATAAAAAAAGACAACACCTTTAAATACTTATCCAACGCTCTTATATTGTGTGGGGCAGTGGACTACACGTTTACGTTTACATTACGTTACATTTGCAACAGGAGCAGAAGAGTGTACTTAACTGGACAGAAGAGGTGCAGCTAACAGAAGTGTGAATGGGTTTGGTAAAAACATTAGAAAATGAAGCCACACAACAGTGTTTATTATAATTGGCAGGTGCTTTTTGAAGAATGTGGTCAACAATGCTCTTTACACTTTCACACAAAGAGCACAAGAGCCTCATGTCCACACTCAGGAGATATCATAAATATGTAAAGACAAATCCAACAAATGACTGAAAAGCCTGGACCAGAACATGGCTGTTACAATAATGACAATAACAAGCAGATGTGCATTAGTCTTTGTGAGCTTCTCAAAGTACTTTGTCCTTCTCCGTAAAACATAAGGTTGTGTGGTCAGGGGACAAAGACAACTCTCACTCTCAACTCTGGACTAAAACACCTGCATCAATACTGTAACTACTGTAACTGTAACTGAACTTTGCATTGTCACATGATGGCATACTATTCTAAGGATCCAAGGAGAAGTCTCAGCAATGTCTGTGTCTGTGACAGTTTTTTTTTCCAGAAAATATAGTTAAGTCATAGTTTAGTCTCGAAGCCAATAATTTCCTATAATTAATTCCAATAAATAACATTTGCCAGTCTTATCACAGCCAACCTTTTTTTCCCCTTCCTGATAGATACAGATATACTTATCACAATCACAGCAGGCTGAATTTCAGCGGTCAGGGTGAGTAATGGAACATGAAATCATAATGTCAATCACATCAGCTTTATATAGAATAGCTGTATGTGGAGCCTGTATCTGCAGCATGTACAATACAGAGGAAACACATGGAGTCCATGCATTAGCAGCATGGTGCACAGAGATGGACCTGGAATATGATATCTGATAGGAAATGTTGCTGCATCAAACTCAGTAGCTTAATATCCATGTATATATATGTGCGTGTGTGCGTGCATGCGTATGTGTGTGTGTATATATATGTATGTATGTATGTATGTAGTATAAGGAGCTTAAACTTAAGGATGAACTATAAGTTGATCAAATTAGTGTATTCTGATTGTGTTCTCAATGTGTGTTACCTGCAGCTCCTGATCTCTCCAGGTTTTGCTCTTGTTTGAATGTTCTCCTCTTGTTTGAATGTTCTCCTCTTGTTTGAATGTTCTCCTCTTGTTTGGATGTTCTCCTCTTGTTTGAATGTTCTCCTCTTGTTTGAATGTTCTCCTCTTGTTTGGATGTTCTCCTCTTGTTTGAATGTTCTCCTCTTGTTTGGATGTTCTCCTCACAGAGTTTAAAGTTTATTTCTTGTTGTTAGTGTCCGCTTTTCCGCGTATATCTGCTACAAACAAAGTTTAAGTTTGTTGATGGAGTCAGTCTGGAGGAGACGAGAGACAACTGCAGCTGCACGGCGCCAGCTGCGCGATGGAGGGGCGCTGCTGCAAAGGCTCATGGGACTCGTAGTTCTAGCGAGAAAAACTCGATCAATCCAAGTATAAATGTAAATTACTAATACTGTGCGGGCCTTGTTGGCCGTATCTATGACACCTCTGAAAAACACCTTTCGTGCACTTAATCCATCTCCAAGTGCTGAGCACAATAAACATTAATATAACACACAAAGTTTAGATTAGTTTAGTATTTTTGTGATCAATGATCAGCTATTGTACACTGTTATTCTGTAATTGTATTACTATTGCATGCTGCTATTTATCCTCAGGCTTTAATATATTTTCTGCTTTAACTGCTGTAGTTTCGTTTTATAGGGTTTTTAGTTTTTAGGGACACAATTTAACATCTGTCCAGGGACAATGGATGAAAAAATGCCTTTTGTGTAATTCTGGCACATTTTCAACATGCTTATTAATCTTCACTATTCTTGTCAAATAAACAAATTAAAAATATATATAATTAGACCACTATAGTAGGATGAATTAAGTACAATATCAGTGAAATGTAGGAATTGATGCAGAGGTCTGATGACTAAAGGCCCTCTACTTTGCACGTTGTCTGCGCTTTGGTAACAAAGGGTTTTGTTTGAACAGTACGGAACAAGGAGATCTTTAAGAAAAGGACATGATTATTAATGGATTTGTAAAATAACTATTGATTCAGGAAACAGAGAGAGGCAAGCAGGGCAGGTCTCTTCTGTTGTCTGGTGTCTGTCAGACATCTTACTTCTACACGCACTGCAATAGTCGATTCATAACAAAATCTAGAACTTCTAACACCTCTAATTTACAACATTTAGTGAAAGAACATATCATAAAAACACTTTATACAAATCAGTTTTATAAATACCAAAATACTCCGGCAGCCTGGTCTCTTCTTAATAACGGCGTGCCATAAATCAGCCGTGGCGGTTTCTTTGTAGACTTACCATCATGCATACATTATTATGTCTTTACCTTATGTTGGAGCAGGCTGTAGGCGGCCTCATAAATCACGGCACATTTAGCCACCGTCTGTCAGTGCAGTTGACTCCGGTAGTGCTCCCATAATCCACTTGCGTGCGGAACAGCCGTGGATCAGAAAAGGTGTCTCCCATCAGAGCGGCTGACAGTAACCACAACAAGAATGATGTCTTCTTTGGGAAAGTAATAACAAGCCTCATCATACGTGTGGTACACATTTTTCATATTTCCCCCTACAGTGTCATTCGTGGAGTTTTATAAATAGAACCAGCATCCAGGAGTTTGGCATTAACGGGTGAAAGACAGCTGAGCCACGTCATGCTTAAAGTACATGTGACAGGTTAGACCACACGTCACTAAAAAGTACTGAAACATGATACTGAAAATACGACTTTACCATTTTCTTCAGTGTTGCATTTGGCACCGTTCAACAGATATGACACAGATACAGTCTGTTCTGATACATTTTCTGCCGATTTGTGTGTATTTTAAAATCGGCAAATTCAAGTTGAGTCACAGCTGAGTTTTTTGTTTTGTCAGAAGAATAAATAAACGGACACCACTAGCATCGAGTTTAGTCAACATTGCCGTTAGTATTCTTATTCACTCACCAGAATACTATTGTACATGTTTTTAGTTGTAGCGGAAACCAGAGCATCAGGAGCACACCTAAGCAGACGTGGGGAGAACATGCAACCTCAGACCTACCCATGCCGCCCTTGATTGATGACACAATAGTTATGATTCGACAAAGGATAGTACAGATACGATCTTTATTTTGTTCAATGATTCTTTAAACTGTAAAAATGTGTCAGTTGTGAGGAAATTGTTCTTGCACTTTCACTGGAATGTCACTTATTGATGACATAGAGGGATTCTGTTTGAACCTAGAATTACTTTCTGTTCTTTCAAGTGTTATTTTTCTTCATAAACTGCAACCTGACTGATGTAAAACTATGATAAAACAGTTACCACAGGTTTCATCCCAACAAATCAAGTCATGATTAGAAAAACATGAGAACCTGTCATATGCATTTTAAAGGGCACATACGCTATATTCTAACATTGTTTGCTCATCAGAAATATACCTGGAGTCATACTTTGCTTCATTCACACTTATTTATCGTATCCTGTTTAGTAAGTCCTCTCCCTCTGAGTTTCACAAAACATTTCATTTCAAATTTCTCAGTTTTGTGGCCTTGTCGGTAGAGCTCTATAAATTATCCCCAGGTTCATTCTGAGCATTTCTGCCGAGATCATTAGAGTTGCATTAGCATGTCGGGGGCAAGCAAGGTTTGTTTATCTCTGCTGCTAATTGATAGAGCGTTAACTCAATTGTTGATGTGGAAAACAACTGATATGAAGTAATGTGTAATTTCTAAAGCATAAGATGTCAAAGTAAAGGCACTCAAGGGTTTAAAGGAAAAATATTATTGTTTATTAGCCATTAAACATGCTCTTGAGTACCTTAAATTTGCCATCTCAAACAAATAAAAACGATTCCCCACTAATTGAACAAGTTTCTCTGCTGTCTGCCCTGACATTTAGTGAGTGTATGCAACCAGTAGATGGTGCCTAACACTTACAAAATTAAGTTACGTTATTGCTTTAAGAGATACAGTTTACACAGTTATTAGCCAGTTTAATATGGGAGATTGGCTAAATGGCAGTTAAATGTCAATGTAAACAAAGTCAAGATAAACTAGATACATTATTAATAGATTTTTCCTTAAAAAAGAAAAAACATTTTAAGGAGTTGCAAACAGAAAACAAAGAAAACAAAGCTAAAAGCAGAGCAATCTGATGTTAACAGTGACTTGAGATTTTAGTGCAGGGCTATTCAACTTTATTTCACTGAGGGCCAGGTTTCTTGAATGGCTTTGTCTTTGGGGCCGGAAACCAGGTCTAAGCCAGGTCTAAACTAGGACTAAACCAAAAACAAGAGACAACAAGATATTTTCTGTATTTTTGGGAGATGGGTTAAGGGCCAGATCATATACCTTGGAGGTCTCGTAAAAGCTGAATACTGTATCTGACATTGCAAATGTAACCCAAGTTGTGCTTTTCTGGAAAGACGCTCTTCTTTGCACGCTCCTCTACTCTTTACCCTCACGCTGAACTTCCCTTTGCAAGGATGAGTTAACAAAGCCTAGAGGAATCCACCAAATGAACTCCGAAGTCGATTAAACGATTAAATGAATTTATCATCCAGCCCTAATTGTTGGTTTAAAACAGTGATAAAAACGGTGGCAGTGGTTACAGCGTCCGTCGACAACCCAAAAGTCATGGACTGATCCTGACTGGACCAATGTATACCGCCTTTGCATCCTTGAGGAAGAACCACATATGACTACGTTTGGCTGCAGAGCATGAGTAAACTACTGGTCAGAAAGCAGATGGCCCAGACTGCATCATTTTACTTCTATCAGATTTATATGTGCTCACTTATCCGTGTTTCCAAGGGAGACAAAAGCATCTTTCTGATAGGAATTGAGAGTCAGATCATTGGAGATGCTTCAAATGTCTGAACACAGAAATAGAACGAGGGTAAAAAGTGAGAAATGAGACGTGGAGTCAAACCAGACGCTTGAAATGAAATGAAAGTGAAATGAGAGGACACAAACGTAAGCAGGAAACGAACCATGAATCAATGTTCCATCGACGTACATGCATGGGACAGTTTACGTTGTTAGATTTATTAACATGTACCTAAATTATTGTGTTCTTATTTTGTGAGATGTTTTTGGTTGGGTTTAATGTTGAGTCAGGTTTCCCTTCTCACATACGGGATAAAGAATATATACGAACATTTTTAAATGAGTCAATAGTCGTAAAAAGTCACTTCAAGATGCATTCAGTTGTCAACATTATTAGTATTGTGGTAATATAACATAATGTATCAAAAAGTGTCTCCAGAACCAATGTCCATAAACAAAAGAACACAATTGCACTGGAGCATAAAACTCAAAAGTCCAAGAGTTCAGGGCAAGGCCAGCAGGTATAGAATAAGAAGTGCCACAGATGGAGTAGCTGTCAAACATTCATTATTCATTATGTTCTCATAGGGTTACACAGCAAAAAATGTAAATCTAACCTAGTTTAACATTATTTGAATTTATAATTTTGAACTGGATTTGAGTAGTTTTTACTCAATGAGATGTACTCGCTGATGTGATGCCGAATATTTCACTGGTTTCAAGGGATTTATGACTGATAATGCAATAATGCCAATGGGTTAAGTAAAATTATCTGAACTCATTGGCAGATAATTTGGCTTGAACTTAGAAGTAATGTATTGAAACAAGTCAGAAATGGTTTGAAATAAGTAAGTGTTAAAAAAAAATAGTCTTAACTAATCTTAACATGTCAAAAGGTCTGAAATTAAGATTAATATTCTGAAATCAAGACTTTTTAACTCGTCTGGAAATTCATCTTTTGCTGTGTATGAAGTGTTTGCGATACAAAAAGATATTCTAGATCAGAGCAAAACCTGATGCAGAGGCTAAAAACATGGAGCGTAGATTGTGTTAGAATATGCAAGACCCAGTGCTGCCAGTTTTTGGGAGAGGAAAAAGAAATGGATTATCAAGGGTTAGGGTTAGAACTAAAACTTTGTCAAAATTAGTTAAATTGGAGAGACTAGTGTAACTTTTATTTTATTAGTGTAACTTTTATTTTGTGATTTGTGCCTATAGGCTAACTTAAAAGCTGCATAAGGAATTATTTACACACATAAAATAACTCCTGGATGAGGTGGATCCGTGTACTCTTTGTTCATTTCAGTTTCAAAAAAGCAAATAAAGGAAAATATGATTTGATTTTCCATTTTGCGCTTTTGTTCATGAAACATAAAAACAGTTTGATTTTAACATTGGATTAAATATACACAATTTGAAAGGTTTGGAGCGCGGATTCATGAATTAATTTAACTTTATTCATTCTGTGCAACACGGGAGTTGGCTCTGGACCACGGCGGCTACCGTTCGAGTGTTCCTCGCACTGGGTGAGAACCATCTCGGGGGCTCAAAGGCCTGGACCGGGACTGCTCCGGGGTCATCGGTGTGGACAGATGACGAGGTCTGGGGTGTGCGCTGTGTGGATCGTGGCTGTGCTGCTGCGGCTGAGGAGACAGCAGAGTGTGGACACTTTGCTCCGTTAGTGGATCACAAGTCAAGTCTTGGAGCAAAGATGCTGGGACTGCGGCACATGCTGAGCTCAGCGCCCAGTTCTGGACCTGGTTTAGCCTTAGTCCTGGGCAGACAAGGAAAAAGCCCACTGACATACCCTCCATTCGCCGCGAGCAAGCTCTCCGTGGCCCCGCTCACGTGAACAGGACACAGCGCCGTTACGCACTGAGCTCTTTGCTGGACGGTCCTCCCATACAGGCTTCTGGGCCACAGAGCCAACAGGGGGAGACAGCGGGGGCTTCAAAAGCCCCAAAAACACATTTGCAACCACCACACGGACAAAGACGTATATAATAAATTAAAAATGTTACTTAGCTCTTCTTTAAATACATGATTTCCAGCAGAAAGACAATCACTCATGCGGCAATTGGAGGCTTGTGCTTACTAAATGTTTTGTTCCATCAGTTGATTTTCCAACCGATTTCTTTTTGACCTAGAGAACATTTTTTGTAAAGCTCTGTGGGACGCCTGGTGGTGTGACTTTGGAATAATGAGCTTGGGCATGTTCGGAGCCAATGTCCTGTTGATTTTAAGGCGAACACGAAGTAAATACACCACTTTGGCCCCATACGAAACAGTCAAAACGCCAATGTCGCCAGTTGATCAATTCTGGAATCCCGCTTCTTAAAGTCAATCTCTACATGAAAGCCAGGTTGTGTGTTTCATATCAGCGGGCCGCGGCGGAGACAAAGACTGGAAACTGGAGTGATCTTTGTTGCATAATTCAACAATGTGATGTGAACTATGAGGGCTCACGTTTGAAGCCGCTGCCTCTCCCGGAGCCACAGGTCGGAGAGATGGATCCTGATTAGAGATGTGTCCTCGGGCGTCAAACCTTCCTCTGAACAAGGGGCCCCTGCTGCTGTGGCACTGCTCTGACACGGGCTGATGTATGCTTTATGTAACACAGAGAGCTCACTCGTGCCCAAGTGAGAATGAAGAGGAGTTTGAGGAATCTGGGTCAAAGATTTCAAGGAAGTCGGAGAAGTCGAAAGTTACTCGGTTGAGTAAAGAATAAATGTTGTTACGCGCACGCGAAATTGTAAGAGCCGACTGGGGGAAGCCTTTCATATGCTGCTCCCATGGCTTGGAACTCCCTCTAGTCGGATTTTTGTCTCACGTAGGGGTTGCGACTTGATTATTTTAACAACAAAGAAAGAGAATAGTACATGGTCACATTTTATATGGCGCTTTTACACCTTCAGGGCACTCAAAGCGCTTTATATCAAGGAACCATTCACGCACTAGTGACCAAAGACACTGGGGGCAAGGCGAGTTAAGTATCTTGCCCAAGGACATAACGGCAGTATCCATCTGAGGGAGCTGGAATCGCACCGCCAACCAGTGGGGCTTTTAAATGTAGATGTTGTTTTATTTTCTTAAAAGTCTCTTAAATGTAATCACATCTGTTCTGTTGGAAAAATTTATCACATGTTTTCATAACACCATGTCAAAGTGCCCACTATACACAGGGAAATACTAACTGCTGGAGAAAATGTGGTTGCCAGGTGGCCCATCATTATCATGTGTTTTGGGACCGTTCTATGGCTCAGAAATATTGGACTGAAACCAACAAAGTGCTTAGAGATCCCACTGGATTTCAGTAGTATGTATTTGAGCCTCAAAACACCTGCCACAAACACAATAAACGGATCCCTATGGAGTGTACATTTGGTGGCGACAAAGAAGGCCATCACAAAAAAATTTATGACTCAAACTACATTCACGATCAAGGACTGGACTGACATTCTGACAGACATCAAAACATGGAAAAAATAACATTCAGGCTAAATTCAGAGGTGTGCTTTCTCTGGTCTTGTTATGTTCCATGTGTTTAAAAAAAAAAAAAAGGTCTCAATCTCAATGGGTAAGTAAATGTTGATTAAAGGACACATCTGCCACAGTGACTTTTTTTTAGCTTTTAACCATGTTCTAACAACGTTCTGTCATCATAAACATACCTGAAGTGCTGCATTCATGCTGTTTTGAGGAATGTGATGCAATGAAAAATGTACCATATGTTTCCTTTAAGTCAAAGAATTTGGCAAAAATTATATTTTTAGGCCAATTTTCAGTTAGATCAAGTTTACTCAAAAACCAAGTAAGAAATCCAAAATGCCCTAAGCCAAAAATGTTTTACTTTGTTTTGTCTGTTTTTTAGATTGAAATGTCCCAAATAGGTGCAATTTTGGTCATTTTTACACATAAAAGTTTCAAATTTAATACCTATAAATTTAAGATTTTTCCTATTCACTTGTTTTGTAGTTTTTCATCATGTAATGCTTGATATATAAATGAGGCATTTGATGTGCAACTTGGGACGTATAGATCTGAAAACTGGACAGAACCACGTATACATTTCTTTGTTAATCTTGTACATATATTAGTTACAAAGAACTCCACAGAGGGGATTTTAGATATTTTATTTAGTTTTTGAATAAACTAGACTTGACTGAAAATTGTCCTAAAAATTCCAATTTACCTTTTTTTACTTTTACTTAAAACTTTGATAAATTAGGGAGGGAATAGAATTAGATATCAACAAATCCTTCTGTACGTTCCATCAAAATCTTGTTAAATCCAAGTTCCACGGGTGAAGTGGATTAATTGAAATAATCAAACATCTTCAGCAGATTGAACAAGTTTGTTGTTTCCACATGAAAGCCTATTTGTTGAGAGAGCAAACTGACCAAAATCAAACATCAAAGTGTTGGAGGAATTGTGGGGAAAACACAGCAGACTACACCCATATCTTCTGGTCATGACCCGTATTAAAACCATACTGAGAAAACATATGTAACAAAGTAAAATGTGTTCTAAAACTACATAGAAAAATTGATAAAACTGCTATACTTAGGAAAAACCCCAGAGGAAACTAAAAGACAATTATCTTTTCAGGATGCTCTTAAGTTAATCACCACTCACTGTTACAAAAAGACAGCTCAACTATAGGGAAGTGGGAAAATTTGATCAGTAAAATTAAAGAAATGGAACAAATTACGTTTAGAATTAGAGGGCTGAGACAAACAGGCCAATCAATGTGGGAGAAAGGGGACATCATGTCAACAGAAAACAAAACTTAAAATGAAAAAAGTGAAAAAGCCTCAAAATAATTGCATGCACCAACCAAGAGGAGCACGTCTTCTTCTCTCTGTTATGCAGTAACTTATGTATGAATTAAGGACTGTTACATGAGTCGATATAGGTCTGTAGGTATGCGACTACGTGTAGGTGTACTATGCATGCATGTATATGTATGACGCTATGTGTATATAACACTATGTGCATGTGGATATATGTATGTATATGGATATGTAAATAAGGGGATGTATGGGTTTCAGGTTCATGCAGCCAGGATCTGGAGCGATATTCCTGATGTTGTCAGACAGGCCCCGACACTGGCAGTTTTCAAGTCTAGGCTAAAGACAGTTCTGTTTGGCTGTGCATATGACGATTTTATATGTAATTTATGTTTTTAATATAAATATTTATGTTTTTATTTTGAATTGTGTTTCTTAATATGTGTTTTAATGTTTGTAAAGCACTTTGAATTGCGCTTTGTACGAATTGTGCTACACAAATACATTTTGCTTGCTTGCTATGGGTGTGTGTATGTATGTATGGACATATGTACACATGCATGTGTGTTTGTGTACGTTTGTGGATATTTTATATGTGTGTGTGTGTGTGTGTGTGTGTGTGTGTGTGTGTGTGTGTGTGTGTGTGTGTGTGTGTGTGTGTGTGTGTGTGTGTGTGTGTGTGTGTGTGTGTATGTTTCTCTGTGCTTAATTGTAAGCATGTATGTACATTTTTTTGTATTATTATTAACATTATTTATTTATTGTTATTTTTTCCCATCTTTTTTCTTCCCTTCTTTATGTCCATTATAGTCTATAATAACTTTTTACTTCATGTTTTCTCTTCTAATTTTATGGAGCACTATAATTGTGGCTCACTGGACACATTAAGCAACAAAAAACTAAAAACAGAGTTACAAAAAAAAAAGAAAAAAATATTTTTAAAATGAGTTTTACCTGTAGTGTCTCACCTTTACTAATGAACCCTAACTTTAATTCCTAACCCTTAACTAAGTAGTTACTAAGCCTGAATCATGCTTAATAAACTACACGTCCATTAGGAATTAAGTCATTGTTCATGCTTTATTAAGGTGTAATTATCATAATGTAGTGCCCAACCATTTTTAACCCTACGCATGTGATCAGAAGTACATTTTCAAACAATTCCAAGTATGTCCAGAGCCTTGTGCGGTACAGGTAGGCGATTGGTGCATCGTCATATTCTCTGATTGTTGAAACCCCAGACGTAATTACTACACACAAACATGCATGAATCGGTCTCAAAACACAAAACAGATTTAACTAACAAAGAGGGAAAACCATTAACAACCCGAAAAAGTTCATCCGTCTTCTACGTTTAGCAAATCAGCACCAGCGCCGCGTGGAAGGCCGCATCTCTCCGGCTGCATTCCCGAATTCCGCTCACAAGCTCTTGATGGATGACTTCGATCTGCCGGAGAGTGCCGAGTATCCCAGTCATTTAATGTGTATCAGGGGCTGCGAAGATCGGGAACATCTAACAGCGAAACACAACTACCCACGTGCATTCACTTCACACTTCACACGCACAAAAAAGGCGCGCTGTTATAATCCCGCGCTCGCCCCACTCCTCCGTGCTCATTGTGCACGTGGGAGGGACCAAAGCGTCGGCATAAATGCATTTTCTCTTCCTTTAATCGCGCCCCCGGAGGAGTCGACGCGGGAGCCGGTAATGCGCGGCCAGTCGAGCGGTGTTAAAGGCTGGATACGTGCATTGTAAATGGGTGAGAAGTACGCATTATGGTAAACATTATGGTGACTGAAGCTCTGAGTGGTTACAGTAAGTGCTGTAATGTGATTGGGAGGGTTAACAGCCGGACATAACACATGCAGATGGACGGAATAAATAAAAGAAATGGCTGGTGTTATCAGCAACGTGGTGGTTTGTAGCGGGGCACTTTACTAAGTAGTGATGGGACTTCTGATTCTTAAAATATGTGACAGGTTAGACGACACTTTTTACTAAAACGTAGTGAACATTTAAGATTACATTTAAGATTTTACTGAACATTTTGTCAATTTGTACCCAGTTTTTGTAATGTTCATAATTGTACTTCCTGGTTGGTCACGGGACAGAGTTAGAGGTAATTCCACAACTGTTACCTGGCAACCATTTTGAAAACAAGGGCCAAAATCCATATAAATGACACAATTGTTAGGAACTGACAAATAACAATATCTAATAACACCTATATTTTGTTGAGTGATCATTTAAATTGTCAGAAAAATGTGTCAGTTGTCTGTAATATGACTGTATATATCTTCAATGGTGTGTCGCTTTTTGATGACATCACAGAGGTATTCTGTTTTAGAGAGATTCTGCAATTCAAAGGACAACATGCTTAATAATGGGGTAGATGGAGATGGAGAAATCATATCTGAAAGAGAAATGCAAGAAACAAAAGTTCAGATCAAATATAGTCAATGTAAAGCTTTGTCAATTGTAGACTAACTCAAAGAGGGAAGAGGAACCTAAACGTACACTACAGTTACATTGTAAACTGTATTGTAGGAGTAAACATAAGATTGTAAAATGTATTGTAGGAGTAAAAATAACACTGTAAAATGTATTGTAGGAGTAAAAATAAGACTGTAAAATGTATTGTAGGAGTAAAAATAAGACTGTAAAATGTATTGTAGGAGTAAAAATAGAAAGTAAAATATATTGTAGGAGTAAAAATAGACTGTAGGAGTAAAAATAAACTGTAAAATATATAGTAAGAGTAAAAACAGACTGTAAAATGTATTGTAGGAGTAAAAACAGACTTTAAAATGTATTGTAGAAGTAAAAACAGACTGTAAAATGTATTGTAGGAGTAAAAACAGACTGTAAAATGTATTGTAGGAGTAAAAACAGACTTTAAAATGTATTGTAGAAGTAAAAACAGACTGTAAAATGTATTGTAGGAGTAAAAATAGACTGTAAAATGTATTATAGGAGTAAAAACAGACTATAAAATGTATTGTAGGAGTAAAAATAGACAGCAAAATGTATTGTAGGAGTAATAATAGATTGTAAAATATATTGTAAGAGTAAAAATAGACTGTAAAATATATTGTAACAGTAAAAATAGACTGTAAAATGTATTGTAGGAGCAAAAATGGATGGGAATTTACAAGCTGTCCTACTCAACAATCAGTTTTATTTACAGGAATCCATTAGAATTGTACGTCTCCTCCTTTAATGGCTTTTCTTATTGATGCCACTCCAACCTTGCGCAGCTCTCTTTACTTGCACTATGAGCAAGAGTATCACCCCAGCCTGCACAAGACACTTTTGCGCACACGGAGAAGGAGAGCCAACACAGCGGCAATGAGGCCCACACATGTAGAGCTCGCACGCACACCGAGCTTTGAGAGGTCAAGGGTCGTCAGGAGCCTCCTCTGTTCATGTGGATTACAATAGGACACACGTGAATAGCCGGTGCAGTCAAGGCAAGACACGGCAGTGGTCTAGAGCGGTTTTCATTTGAATTTGTACAGGTTTGTGTACAATGAACATTAAATAAAAAAAGAAAGATGCCTTGTACCAGGTTATAGCATAATTTGCTCATATCCACCTGTGGTCCCTGGACAGGTTGATGTAACAATTTAGAAAAAATGAATCCAAACGTAGACGCTTGAACTTGCCATTGCCATGTTTCAATCACATTTAATTACAAACAAATAAACCCACCCTTAGATTAATCACTACTAAAACTACGAGACAGCACCATCCTGCACAAGCACACACACACACACTCTTCTGTTTTTAGACACAAACGTACACACCGCACATAAATCCATTACTCATGGGTACAAACTTGCAGGCAGATTTAGCAAAAGAGGTCCTACATTATGGGACGCTGCATTCTCCTCTTGAGGTTGATCGAGCAGCTCGAGTTATTTTCTCTGAGCAGAGAGCCACAAATTTTCTTAGAGGAGGTGCTCCACTGATGATTTGAAAAGCAAACATTGGTATAAAACATATGAATTTCTAGATTTAAACGTTCAGACTTGGTGAGAATAGAACAATGGTGATGCTACCTTGGTTTCCGATCATGGATTTTTAGGGCACGTTTATATGTTGATTCAAGATGCTTTAGAGCTGATTTGGAGCCTGTGGCCAGCTCAATATACAGTACATAAAGTGAGGGAAGATCATAGAATTTAGATACAATTGGACAGCCTCAGAGGTGAGAGACCCTTGTACGTGTCTGTAATTGCCTAGATTAAACTTTAAAGTATTCTCAAGTTTCTTTGCGTCATTTTAAAATTGCGTTTTTTCAATGTTTGATCTAAGGTAACTCCTAAAAAGGTGAATTCATCAACATTTTAGAAGATTAGGTGAAGTTACATGCTTACCTCTGTTTGTAAAAAAAAAACATTTCAACAGCTTTGTCTGTATTTAAAGTGAGGTCATTTTGACACAGCCAGTCAGCATTACTTTGCAGTACGCACCAGTGTCCATTATAAGTGAATAACGCCATATTTACCTAATCTTGAATCTTGTTAAGATGAACCTTTGATGCTAACGTTATGTCTTAGTCTAAAACCTCCGGCCTTGTGCTGATTTTCTCCAAATAGAAGTGGTTTTGATTGGTCAAAAAGGTTCCCACCTCTGGCTTTTATAAGGATGGGTTTCTTTGCTTTTTGGATTTGAGTAGGGAAAGTATTTTTGACAGCGTTTTAAGAAAATCCACAACACAGGCAGTCAACAAGTAACCTGTGGCCCTCAAGCTTCTGGGCATGACCTCTGAGCTTTTCTGTTCGGTATTTGCATATTCTCCTCGAGCGTCAGTGGGTTTTCTTCTGGCACCTCAGTTTCCTCCATCAATCCAAAACATCCACAAATGGTCAAACCCTCCAGCTACAGTAGTCCTGACCAAGACTAGCTCAAGGTCTGGAGATGGTCCAGGACGCTGCACTGTTGTCGCTCCTGACCGTTTGACAAAGCGACAGTGATGGATGGGTCAAATGCACTGGACAAATTTCCTTACAAGGGCAATAACGTGTAAACCTAACCTGCTCAACGTACGTGCTAAACCTGGTCCGTATCAGAGCGTAAATGAGACTTTACTGCCTGGAGAGCGTAAACAGTCTGTCAGGGTAACGCAGTGTGATAAACTATTTGAGAAATTTATTTACGCCTGATTATCTTCAAACTAGCTTCAAATCCTGTTTTACTTGATGCTTTATATGTAGTTTAAGTCATTATGTAGCCTTCGCTTCCATTGAAATGTATTTAAATTAGATAAAATACAAGCTTATAAACTTGGATTTTAAAAACCTACACATTTTTCTATATTTATTAGGAGTAAAATTGGTGGCTACACTAATTCGTCCATTGAAAATGCACTGGAGCAGTGCTTTGCCGGTGGTGCTGTTGTCTTAGGGGCTGTACCAGATTTTTACTGTTTTACATCTGTCACATGTATTGCTCACTTACCTAATGCAGCCTCAGCGTCCTAAATATTCTGTGTGATGAGTTTATGTGCACTTTTCTCTGAGCCCAGAGCGTCATTGTACCTTCACGGGTAAAGCTAACAAACATTAGCGTGCTGACAGCGCACTTCCTGCTTCTCGTCGGATAAAGCATGCTATAAATAGATGCAGAAAAGGTGCTGTGGTCTCAGTTTCACCCGAATAGATGCTTTTACAATATATCTGTACTGGGGCAACACAGATTTTACTTTATTACATTACAAAAATAAGGAACAGGAACATGGATTAGTTCTGTTTTTCCCATTTCACAACAATAAAATCAGGTACAGCGTCTTTAAAGTCTATATCACAGCTTAGAAAACACATTTCACTAAAACATAGTGAACATGATTGTATTTAAGATTTTACTAAACATTTTGCCTCTTTGTCTCCAGTTTGGCGGTTTTTTTGTAAAGTTTATAATGTTACTTCCTGGTTGGTCATGGGCAGCAAATATGACATAGATAGTAGAGGTAATTCCAAAACTGTTACCTAGCAACCATTTCGAAAACAAGGTCCAAAATGTATATCAATTACGCAATAGTTATGCTTTGACAATAAATAATACCTAATAACACCTTTATTATGTTGAAAGAAAAATTGTGTCAGTTATCTGTAAGTATTTTCAAGGGCATGTCGCTTTTTGATGACAGAGGATTCCGTTTTAGAACTCAGCATTTTAAACTTTCATTTTCTAAATTTCTTCACAAACAACACTTTCACAAATACAAAGTCTAAATAATAAATAAATCATAAATAAATAATAAATAAATAAATCTAAATAATTGCCACAGGTGCCCTCCCACCAAACTAAGTCATAATTAGAATATAATGAGAACCTGTCATATTAAAAGAAAAAAATATTCTGGATTTTTCATATTGTTATTAGCCTTTAAACATGCTCTTAAGTGCCTTAAATTTGCCATCGCGTTAACAAAAAAAAGTTTCTTATTCATTCTATTAACTGTGTTATCAGTCAATATGAAATTACACTTATTGAGTGCATCCAGCCAGCAGATGGCGCCAGTACTTTATATATACGATCTAGAGAAGTTATCGCTGTTAAGACGTCATTGTGCTGATTTGCTGCAGGAGTTATCGTGTTTAGATGGCAGAAATGCTCAGAACAAGTTTAGCGATGATTTAAGGACTTAAAACAGCAGAAGATTCTCAGATAATAATAATATTAATAATACATTTTATTTATAAGCGCCTTTCAAAACACCCAAGGACACTGTACAGGACAACAAGAAATAAAAACAACAGAATAAAACCCACAAACAGAACTGGATGATGCTGTTGGAGTGACTGAGTTATGTGGTGTAGGATTGTCTGAACAGGTGAGTTTTGAGTCTGGATTTGAAAAGTGGAAGGGTGTCTACGTTGCGGAGGTCAGGAGGGAGAGAGTTCCAGAGCTGAGGAGCAGAGTGGCTGAAGGCTCTACCCCCCATTGAAATAAGACGGAAAGAGGGGACAGGAAGCTGGAGAGAGGAGGAGGACCGGAGGGAGCGAGAGGGAGTGGAGATGTGGAGGAGGTCAGAGATGTACGGTGGAGTGATGTATGAAATCTAAAAATACGTCTGAAAATCCCGAAAGTTCAGCAGGACGTGTGTTTGACGTTCAGAAGGGGGAGGATTTTCTAATAAACATTCCTCAAAACAGCGTGAATGCAACCGAATGCTACTCCAGGTGGGTTTTTAATGATGGAACATTGTTAGAACATGGTTAAAAGCTCAAAAAAGTCACCGCAGCAGAAGATGTGTCCTTAAAGAGCGTTGCGCCATCATGCTACCAAATCCTTCAAAAAAAAAAATCTATAAAAAGTATTAAAGACATCTGGTTCCAGCTTTTTCCCCAAACTATTAAGACTATTCCACAATAATTTCTCGCTTCCTACAAAATCACTTGGGGAACGGCTGTCAGACAGACGTCTCACTACCTGCTGTTTGCTTTGAAGACAAACTGTCAAGCCTTCTTTTCAGCTCAACCTCCCCAAAAAAAAGGACACTCGACAAGCTTGCCAATACCTTCGCTTCAAATTGCTGCAAAAAAGTCCTCCTCATCCCAGCTCTGCGCCTGTCCTGTTGCGCTCAGTGTGCTCTGGGGATTGTGGACAAAGTCTGTTTACTTTGACTCCGTGGAAGTTTCAGGGTCAGCCATTAATATGCCTAAAAGTAGTTTAGCCGCGGGTGAGGAATATTGAAGTGAGACGCAACAAAAGCAGCCCAGATAAGCTCATGCCAAGGACAAACAGAATGCGGCGCGTGCGATACACCTGCCCCAGCGTAAACCGTTAGATTATCTGTAAACGGCACATTGACAAGCACTCATAACTGATCCATTTTTGGCTGTAGGGAAATAACAATGGACGCGCCGTTAAATGTATAAAAATGGAAGCGTCATAATTGTGCCGGAAGGAGATGTCACGCACGTCTAATAAGGATGTTTAAAGGTCAGACGATGGATTTTTCGAGGGTCAAACTGCAGATTAGAATGAACACAAGAACCAATTTTGAGTGGAAATCAGGCGTTCATTTTCTTTGCGGGAAACTGTGAAAGGGCCTGCACCCACTTGAGTAAAGAACATTGAACCACGACCTCATTCTCATCCAAAAACTTTTCGGAGAGTTTTAAATAAGATGTGCTCAAATTTGTTGGATTCTGTTGACATTTGATCTTTCAAACAGTAGATGGCACTGTCTTGAGAAGAAGAAAAAAAAAAAGAAAAAAGTCTGAAAATGCAGCTACTAAAGTGAAGCGCCTCTGGACTGTAGTTTCATCAAAATGTAGATTCTTTTAAAAACACATTTAGCAACTGTTTTCAAATATTACAATTTTGGCACATACATAATGCACCAAATTTTTTCCATGTAATTACGTAATATTTATTTTGCCCCAGTTAGTGTTGGGTGCAGCTTAATTACTAATACTTATATATTATATATTATATTTTTGGGTAAATGATGCATAACCTTTGGATGGAATGAGTCTCCCTAGTGTGATGTCATCAGTTTTTTTACTTTCTGTCATTTTTAAACAGATTTTTCATATTTTCTCCGCAAATTATGACTTGATTGGTGTAAAATAGATTTTCTATGTATAATAGGTATCAATACACCAAATAAAATCAAAAATTGAAAACTTGTCGTACGCACTTTAAATAACTTAGTAGTGCATTTACTGTGAAAATACTAATAATTAAATTACATTTACCAACAAAATGTAACCTTCCTCTGCAGCTTTATGTTTGACACAGCTGAAACAAGGGGAAAAAGTGAAAAACCCTTTGACTTCTGCTGGCAAGTAAAAACCTCAGAGCAAGGGAATAGTAAAGTATAGAGTATAGTAAAAGCTCTTAGATTGAAAATGTGACTGCTGTGTGCTGCCTGAGTCTAATCAGGGTTTTATTCTCTGCGAAGGAGAAGGTGCGATGTTAGCATGCTATTGTTTGTTAGCTCATCCACATAGATAAACTCTACTCCTTGAAGTAAGTTGAAGGAGGAGCTGACAGGCAGATTGGAGCAGCATCTGCAGTGATAGGAGGACAGTGATGGCTGTATTGGAGCCAAAAGGCTCTAGATTTACCGGTCAATCTACGTTCCTGCCCTCACCTATGGCCATGAGCTCTGGGTAATGACCAAAAGGACAAGATAGCGGATACAAGCAGTGGAAATGAGTTTCCTCTGTAGGGTGGCTGGATGCTCCCTTAGAGATAGGGTGAGAAGCTCAGTATCACAGGAGGGGCTCGGAGTAGAGCCTCTGCGCCTCCATGTGGAGAGGCGCCAGCGGAGGTGGCTCGGGCCTCAGTTCCAGAGCATCCTTGATGGACACACTGGAGCAAATGTGTCTTCTTGTGGCTTGTGAATGCCCTTGGATCCTCCAAGGAAGATTTTTACAGAAAAATCTGAAAATAGACAAAAATCCTCACAACATCTGACCTTTGTGAAATCTGTAGGTTCCTGTGACCTCTGTGCGTTCTATGGGGCAGGGGGGCAGTTTAAACCTTTGTGTGCTTGGTTTTTGTACACATTACATTTATTTATTGATCATTTATTGTGATGAAATATCGACAGTGAACTGTTTGGCCATCTAGTGTTAATGACATAATCTAAATCGTGTAGCCCCTGATTTCTAAGCGTGTGCGTGTGCGTGTGTGCAGTCATTCAGTCTTACCTGCTACAATTAATTCCATTACACACTTTATTACATCCCCAGCAGCGGCATTTGTCAAATTGAATCAGATTAGATGTGCCCATTAGCCTTGTTTAGCCCGTTCACGTAATATAAACCACAATGGCCCTGATTTATCAACGCTGTGGTGAGAAGAGTATTTGGAGGATAGTTGTCCATACACCAGAGGGAGCATTTCACTTGTCATGTCATTTAAAAGTCACATTTTCAGTTTAAAAGTCAAAACCTTTTGTTTAAAACATTTCAAGTTTTAATATCCTGAAATTTAAAGTCATAATTGTGACTCCTTCAGTTTTCTTAAAAACAGCATTTTAATCTTTAGCTTCTGCGCGCTCTGATCCTCTCCTGCAAATCTCACTCTGATTGGTCAGAGCACACATACCTGTCTGTTTAATGAGAGAGGAGAAGTAAGTATATGTGTGTATCAACACCCTCGCTACACAGTGCCATTACTGCAGTGCCACTTAAAAACAGTACATTCTTGTTATTTCCCAATGAGCAATATTAACGGTTATGAAAATAGTATGTCAAAGGCTACATTCATACTGCAGGTCTCGATGCTCAATTCAGTGTATTCTGAAGAGGCCGTTCACAATACAATTAAAATGTGACTCACCTCAGTTTTCATGGGTGAACACAAACAGCTCTGAAGTCTAATGAGGCAGCACCATTTGTCAAAGCAAGCCTATATTCAACTTTATCTCTTGTCTTAGATTGGCAAAAGATTATATTTTATCTTTGTTACTATACAAAACCAATTATGTTTAAAACTTCACTTTTTTGCCCTTTCTAACTTCACTGCTGTGTCTGGCAGACGTTTGACGGTTTAATCTGTTTAATTCCTGTCTTTTCCCATGTACAAAAATGTGTCAGTTTAATGCAACCTGCCTGTTCAGACTGCAGTCATTTTGCAAAAGATCAGACTCAAATCTGACTTCTCATGAAAGTAGCCTGGGTCGCATTTGAAAAAATCTGATTCAGGCTGTTCACACTGTCATGAAAAAATCAGATCCAGGTCACTTTTGGGCAAGACAAATGAGATTCAACCTGCAGTGTGAACGTAGCCAAAGGGTGTTTTGGTCCTGTTCTAGTCCTGGACTTGTCCCAGTAGTGACCCAATTTTCATGGGATGTGTACGTCTGAAAAAAATAACTTTTAAGATTAAAGCTGGGGTACCTGACTTATTTGGGTATAAATTAGTACATTTTGCGTTTCCCACCAAATAGTATCTCGTAAAAGCAGCATTTTATGACATGAATGAGAGCTCTGCGTGCTGTCTGCATCAAATAATAATAAAAGTATTTTGTCTTGAAGTAAGAGCTTAAAGCGGTGCTCTGATTGGTTACGCTTGGGTGGTCCTCCCCAGTTTTACTTTGCTGTCAGTTAAAAGCTGTGTTAAAGTAGAACTAAGTAACATTTTTACCCTCTTAAATGTCTTTGTAAGTCCATGTGGTGGTTGTATATGTATTTTCGGGGGGTATGAATCCCTCGCCATAGCCCCCTGCTGTCTCTGAGCGGAAAAACAGCCATGCAACTTTCTTGACGCCGACTCGAAGACAACTCTACTGAGAAACCTTGATGCACATTTAGCGATATTAAATGTTTTTGTATGTGATTAAATTTCCTAAAAAAGTCGTCATTTTACTGGGAGTGTACAGTCACGAGAGACCTGCTGGAGGAGCTCTATCGCTGAAGTTACTGAGTTCTGCTTTAAAGCTGTGCACTGGACCGAAAATGAATGCATGTGAATTTTAGCGGAGTGCCAAAAGGTTTGAGGACAAGGGATGAGTTAGATCGATTTAAAAAACGGTTCCACGGTGTGAAAATCAGATAACCCATCTTTAAATTATCAGAAGCCCAACCAAACCTCATTGGTCTCCACAAAAATCTGCATTTATGGCGCAGATAAATTGAACAGGTAAATACAGCATAAGGTGTCACCCACAACTGAAATCAAACAACTCCGCAGACTTAAAAGGCACTATGTTGTTTGTCTTCTGGCCAAATATAACTGCACAACATGTGTGCCGACCATCACACAGACAGAGTGGACTTATCTTGGGTATTGGAGCACTCTGCTGCTGGTTGTAAAGGATGGAGGAGCTCTGACAGATTAGTGGCTGTCACAAGAGATACTTTCTATTACAGAGTGTGTGAACTCTAATAACAGCAAAGGAAATGGCTCGGCTCAGAGATGTTCACATTCTGCTCACTGCTCCATTACAAGATGTTGTGTGTCTGCTGTAAAACTTCCATTCCACTGTATGGGCTTCAACTTTTGCTGAATTGAGTTTGTGCTACAGTGTTTTAAATTAAATGACATAGCGCGTAACATTTCCACCTGCACGACTCCAAGAAGATAGAAAGTTAAAGCATAGAGATAGACAGTTAAAGCCTTACTTAGTGTAACCGAGGGGCAGGTCTTTATCTATTAGTTTTTAATTAAAACAATTTAAACCAATATAAAAGGATGCAGTGAATGGTTAAAAAGAGACAGATTCAAATTTACAATTGTAAACTGTTTATTTTCTAAATAAAAACAAAGACAATAATGATAAACACATCCTAAAAATGAAGGAAAATACTTTAAAACTGTATTTATTATATATTCTAAAAACGGGGAAGATTTATAACAAATTTTAAAAGAAACTGCTCAGGGCTAGCCGGCCATGGGTGCACGCGGTAGAGGCCACTAATATTTATGGGACAGAGTACTCACTACAGTCCGTGCAACACACGCACACAAAAACACAGCAAATTATGATAGAAAATAAAGCATGCAAGTATGTGAAGGGGGTGCAGAAAATACCACAACACACGAGGAGTGATGGAGCTGAAGTGATACCACCAACCCTCCACCTAGCGGGCAACCACACTCGAACCAGACCCTAAAGTATAAAAGCCTGGCCTGGTACAGTGTAGCAAACACGCGGCCACTGGGCAACCGGTTGTATTAAACCGCGTCAGGCCTACAGCACTCGAGGGAACCACGATCAGACAGCAACAGCAGGACACGAGGCTTGCCTTTGCAGTGGAAACAGCTAGCTTCTACCGGCTTCTACCGCACTTTAAATGCTAGGGCAAATTAGCGGGGGATGCAGAAGCACGGGGGCCCCGCCTCATATGCATTCGGAACAAATCTCCACGGCAATAGGTCCTTTTCACGAAACCAACGGGCTAGTTCTGGTGGTCATAAAAATGCGTGGCTTCACTGATGGAGAATTAGCCAAGTCCTGCCAAAATTCCTCGAAAATCAATTAACATAAAGCGGACAGCGAGTAACAGCAGTATAATCGCTGGCAGTATCTTAATACCTACAGATACGGTATAAAAACTGTGTTTTAAAAAAGGAGGTGTTTCTGTCTCAAAGCTAATGCGAATCTAGAGTCAGATACACTGCTACGGTTTTTTTGAGCTTTTAACCATGTTCTAACAAGGTTTGAAAATCGTCTCCCCTCCAACCGTCAAATCACTTCCTGCTGAACTCCCTCGATCAGTGACGTCACTTATCCGAGAATCTGCTGTTTTAAGTCCTTAAATCGTTTCCAGACACGTTTTGAGCATTTCTGCCTCTAAGCACGATCGCTGCTACTACAGTCTCTTAAAGCGCTAACTTAACTAAATCTACTGGCTACTGGCTGCATACACTCAGTGTCAGGGTAAACTGCAGAGAAACATGGGGAATCAGCATTTAAATTTTATGCAGCTAACTCTGGAACAGTCTTCCTGAAGATGTGAGACAGGCCTCTGCTCTAACAATGTTCAAATCCAGGCTAAAAACAGTTCTGTTCAGCTGTGCATACGACTGAAACATTTTATCTGCACTCTTCTCTTTTAAAGTATTTTTATAATGATTTTGTATGTCTTAAGCTGTTTTGTGATTTTAAATTCATTTTATTCTGTTGCATAAAGCACTTTGAATTGCCTCGTGAACAACATCAGTTGTCTTTAATTATTCCTTCTCTTGGATGACTGAAAAACAGGCATGGGAGGTGCATTACGGAACATTGTGTGTGTTCCAGTGCACAATATAATGTATAGGACACTCAAGACGAAACGCTTTTATTCAACTTTGCAAAGAACCACAGTCTGTGTCGAAGTCCATAGAATATAGAAGTCAAGGAGTGGGCTTGTATGTCTTGAGAAGAAGAGGTTTCTTACAAATCAAACAGGCCCGGAGACACTCTAAAGTGTCAAACACAGTGTATAGACATTGACCTTTCAAGCCTGGGGATTAAGTAACCTCAGTCATGCGCCACATTGAAGGACAGTAAATGAGTCAGAAGACTAAACATAACACATCTATACTGTAGGTGCCATCCATACAATAAGTGCAATTTGACCTGAGAAACAGTAGCTAGGTGCGATTTCTCAGTCTGGAATCATATCCTGTGAAACATTTAGTTCTGAATCACACAAGGATATTCAAGAGGAGATTTCGTCCACCTTTGAGAGACACGTGCAGTAAATTAGTGTCTGTGATAGTAAAGCGTTCTAGGGTGTCGTACCACAGCCCCCTGCACTCATAACCGGCATGAAGATACACAGTTCATTTTGTCTTGAAGAAAATGAACAGTTCAGAGAAGTTGGATCTTTCTATTCTAAACCAGTATCTTTTAATTCTTACTTCTACATGGGGCCTACAGCCACCAACCTTGGTGTAATCACTGATGTTAAGTTTGACAAGCAGATAAATGCTGTGGTTAAATCCAGTTTTTATCATCTTCGACTCAAACCGGTTTTATCTTTCAGCGACCAAGATCCATGCTTTTATCTGTGCACGTCTTGACTGTAATGCACTGTACACTTTTATCAGCAGTGCCGATCTGTCACGGTTACAGTCAGTCCAAAATTCCGCAGCATGTGTTTTAACCGGCACAAGTTGTAGAGAACCCCTCACCTGCTGTATTTATCCTCACTGCACTGGCTTCCTGTTGATTTCAGAGGTTATTTTGAAAGTGTGTTGTTTGTTTTGCAAGCTTTTCACACCTTGTATTGAGCTCAGGATTGTGACGTCGCACATAACGGAATTTTCAGTTAGCACAATGATAAATCAGTGACGCTAGATACTAAACTTAGCATTGATTCAAAAGTATTCTAATGCTCTATTATATTATATTGATAAATGTATCCATGGATTTTTTGTTCACTATTTTTTTTTACATTGTTTTGGCTAAAGTTCTTCTGTATAAGTTTAGCAAACCAACAGCAAACACGGTGGATTTCCATGGTAACAGCAGTTTTTTGATGTTCTATCCCGCGTTCTATATCTTGTTTGATCGTTAACATGCACCGTCCCAACCAAAAATAAATAAATGAGGTCTGTAAATCTTAGACCTCATAGTTCCTTACACTCCTGCACGCTCACTGAGGTCTGAGTGCAGGTTCCAACTTTTTTTTCCCCAAAAATGCAACTGTGGTTGGTCTCAAACTTCAGAGCGCACATTTTTACCTCATAAAACGTCTGTGCGGTGGTTGCATATGTGTTTTTGTTTTAAGCACCATCGCCTCACCCCGCTGTCTCTGGGCGGAAAACCTGCCACTGCAACGTTTGACAACATCGACCCGAGGACAACTCTCCTGAGAGACCCTGGTGCGTTTAAAAATATTTTGTGACGTGAAATGTTTTTGCATGTGAAGAATGTATGTATTTCCTTGTTTCAAGAAAAAAGAAGAAATCTTAGCGCCATCACTGAAGTTAATTGGTTCTGCTTTAAAGGACACACATTCTGTTACAGTGACTTTTTTGAGCTTATAACCATGTTCTAACAATGTTCCGTCATCAAAAACATACCTGGGTTTGCATTTATCTGCATTCACGATATTTTGAGCAATGCTGCTTTGAAAATCCTCTGCCCTCCGTCAAAAACACTCCCTGCTGAACTCCCTCGATCTATGACATTTTTCAGATGTTATACGTCACTTATCTGAGAATTTTCTGCTGTTTTAAGTCCTTCAATCGTCGCACGGCTCGTTCTGAGGATTTCTGCCGTCTGAGGATTCTGCTCCAGCAAGCCTGATCATCACATCTCACACAGTCTCTTAAAGTGATAACATAAGGAAATCATGTATAGCACTCGGCACCATCTACTGGCTGCATACACTCTGTAAGTGTCAGAGCAGAGAGCAGAGAAACATGTTCAAATAGTGCATAATAAACTGTTTTCTTTGTTTCAAAACATGAAGGTTCTCAAGAGCATGTTAAAAGACTAATAACAATACAAAAAAATGCATAATATTTATTTTAAGTCGCTCCTTTAAAAAACACACTTTTATCCAGTGGCATTACACCCAGGGTAAGAATTGTGTGGTCCTCTGAAGGGCTTTTATTTCAAGGCTTTTCTATTGCTTTTTTTTTTTTTTTTTTTTTTCATGTTTATTTATTCATGCAATTTATGTGAGTTTATGTAATTATTGATGTTGTGTTCACTCTGTGCAGCACTTTGTAACCCTCGCTGACCCTGTGTTGGAAAAAAAATGTGCTGTAAAATTCAAGTTGGATTGGATTGTCTTCAGTGCACCTCCCTCTAATACCATTGTTGACCGTTTTGGCTAATAACACAAGCTAACATGATTGATTCTCGCCATAGAAATAGCACAATAGTTGCCCGTTTACCACTTTCAAAACTACCCTGGCACCATTTATATTTTCATTTGAACTTAACATCCCTGCCTTACCTTTTGTCCGTTCATTTTCTGTGAGACTTCCCTGTTTTCATTTGACACTAAGACTGAATTGGAACGCTTGGTGTCATTTGCCGGCATAATCCACGCAAATGAAAAGCTCTTTCTTTTTGTTATTATTGCGGTGAGTATTCAAGGGCGATATCCTTCTTGTGACCCCGGCGTTTCCAACGCGGCTGCAGCTTTGAACTGTCCGCACATCCCGCTCAAAGAATGATTACAAAACAGGCTTTCAAAAGGCGCCACGGACGGATTCTTTTCAAAAAATACATGCCGCACTGTCGACATTGTGAGGCAGTCGGGTTCAATCACAGCTACAGAAATGAGACTTAGGAGGTTTGAGAAAAGCAACTTGGATAATGAGGTGAAGTTGCCATGGAGATTCTGTTATAGCTGAAATTGCTGTAGAGGTTAGAGAGGTAGCATCTCAGAATACTGTATTACGGGGCTGAGTTCCTGACATTAATTTCACCGTATCGATCAAAGCTTTTGCCTATTTATCAAAACACTTCAATGCGAATCTTAGGCCTGACTCGGTGGTGCAGTGGAGGTCGCGGGTTTGACTCCCACGCCAGACCGGGCCTTTAAGTGCACTCTAAGAAAACAAAGTATGCTATTCTTCTCCTTGGGTTGCAGTTACATGGGGCAGTACTGTCTGAAGTCCATATTTGTACCTCAATGTGGGATACAAATATGGACATTTGTATTAAAGGTGTTCCACAATTTGTACCTCCAAATGACACTGTTATTGTACCCTCTTTGCTTCAAAACTGAGACTGAAAGGTTTGTTTGTACCTTTTCAAACTAAATGGGAAAAGTACGTGGTTGTATCTGGATTGTGCCCTTTTTTACCATTCAGAGGTTCAAATATGTATCCTGAAGGTCCAATAACTGTCCACAAGGTTAAAATGTTCTAAATTTGAACCTATGAGTACAAAAATGGTCTCCTAATGTACCTCTATTTCTGAGAGTGCGTAGAGTTTGCATGTTTCTCTCTCATCTCTGAGTGGGTTTCCTCCATCAACCCAATGCATGCACCACAGGTCAGATCCTCCAGCTACAGTCCTGACCAAGACTAGAAAACAAGATTTGGAGATGCATCCCCTGGGCGCTGCACTGCTCCTGAGAACAGGCCCCAGGGACAATAGCGTACCTTAACCTTAACTTAACTTAATCTTTATTTAATTTAAAGGCTATATGACAGGTTAGATGACACATTTCACTAAAACGTAGTGAATTATATTTACGATTTTACTAAACATTTTGTCTAATTGTAACAGTTTTCATAATGTCTATATGAATATACTTCCTGGGCAGCAAATATGACGTAAACCCACAACTTTTACCAGAAACTGTTTTGAAAACATGGGACAAAATGCATATAAATGACACAAAAGTTAGGAACTAACAATTATTAATACCTGATAACACCTTTATTTTGTTGAATGACTGTCTTAAAATGTGTCAGTTGTCTGTAAATTCTCTCTGTATTTTCAATGGTATTTGATGACGTCACAGAGGGATTCCATGGTAATTTTAAACTTTTATTTTTCAAAATCTCTCCACAACCTGCATCTTAACGGATGGAAAACTATTTATTTACCACAGTTACCCTCCCACCAAACTAAGTCAGAATTACAACTTGTCATGTACACTTAAACTACTACTACCTGTGTACATACTATTGTTCAATGTTTCCAGCTAAATATACTTTGTTTGTGGAGTTAGCAAGGGTCAAAGCAAGACGACCTCAGTTTGGTCATCATCTCCTTCGCGACGTCTCAGGCCAGACTTAGACAGGGAACCGTGCAATCAGATTCATATATTTCAGCGACTCAGAGATGACTTTCCGTTGCGTGAAGTTCTGGTCCGTTTTTTGGCTAAAACATCTGGTTTCATTCACTGGCAGTAGGTAAAAATTGTTGGATTATTGCTCGTTCTGGGAATATAGTACCTGCCATCATAGTATTTATTTATTATGTATTTATTGTTTTTCATTTAGTTCTTTTTTAAGACAATAACTGCCTATTATTGCTAACTTCCCTGTGGGGAAGCTGGCCCGAAGTGGTCGAAGTAGGAGGCAGACATACAAAAGTCTTGTACCAGACAAGATTTATTAAAACGAACAAAACATGTGCACGCAACTGCACTGAAGTCTCTCTCCTGAAATGGGCCAATGTCCCCAAAACAATTCAGACTGGTAAATGAAACTATGAACACAAAAAAACAAATTTTAAACACCTTATTAAACAAAATCCAAATTGAACTATGGCAGTTCTCCCCTCCACATGGTCTGGCCCATGCCCCTACAAAGGTTTTAAAAATGGCCGCCATGAGGCCCTCCTCCTCTTTGATCAGACCATGTGGTGGACAAGGTAAGTTTGTTGGAATGAACTGAAATACAAATTTAAACAAATAAACATATTGAAAAGATACTTGTGTTGTGTAATAATTAACTAAAAAACTCAAAACAAACCCGGGATTAAGTTTACAGTTGTGTAGGAGAAATTGAAAAATGCAAATTAAGAGTGATTAAAAGGGACAAAGACCCACTTTGTCACACACCCCCCCTCTTAAAACCGTTACTCCTGTGAGTCACGGGACAGGAAATCCATAGATACACATTTTTTTTTTAAATTCTAGGCAAACACAGCAACCAATTTACAATAAACACTTTCACATTAATACAGTAGGTTACTTCAAAGTGTCCAAAGCTCCTCTTGTATCAAGAACTTCTTCTCCAATGCAAGTACCTTACTTCACCTGGAAAGAGTCTAGTTCCAAACAGCTCCCAATCTTCAGCAGACCAAGAACGCAGGCCTGGTGAACCTTGACTCCTCAGTGGGTTCTTGGACCTCTGGAAAATAGAACCAAACCATTCTCCAAACTCCTCAGATAGCGCTGGCTGCTCCAACTGCACACAGCTACAGTGAAGACACCAAGCACTCCACAGCTCCCGACAGCAGCTCATAGCAACTACTGACGTTTATTCCAGTCGCTGACCAAAACACGCCACGACTCTTATGGTGTCCAAGAAGCCAAAAGTTGCTCCATTTTTCCGTGGTGGACCTCTGCACGAGATGCGTTCCTCTCTTCAGGGGCGTTCTCTGCAAGCTCCACACGGCTTTGCTGTACCTCCCATTGGAGGTGAGAAAACTGGTTCCTTCGTTGCCTCATAAGATCTTGTAGACTTGCCTGTTGTCCCGAGATGTTCGACTGTAGTTCTTTGCTGAATGTCCCCTGTAGGTTGTCAGGTGGACCTGTGACTCCATCAGCACGAACCTTCTTCCGTCTGGTTTCCATTATTCTTCACTGCCCCTACTGGCCTGGATCCCACCACTGCCACCAAATGTGGGGAAGCTGGCCCGAAGTGGTCGAAGTAGGAGGCAGACATACAAAAGTCTTGTACCAGACAAGATTTATTAAAACGAACAAAACATGTGCACGCAACTGCACTGAAGTCTCTCTCCTGAAATGGGCCAATGTCCCCAAAACAATTCAGACTGGTAAATGAAACTATGAACACAAAAAAACAAATTTTAAACACCTTATTAAACAAAATCCAAAGGGGCAGTTCTCCCCTCCACATGGTCTGGCCCATGCCCCTACAAAGGTTTTAAAAATGGCCGCCATGAGGCCCTCCTCCTCTTTGATCAGACCATGTGGTGGACAAGGTAAGTTTGTTGGAATGAACTGAAATACAAATTTAAACAAATAAACATATTGAAAAGATACTTGTGTTGTGTAATAATTAACTAAAAAACTCAAAACAAACCCGGGATTAAGTTTACAGTTGTGTAGGAGAAATTGAAAAATGCAAATTAAGAGTGATTAAAAGGGACAAAGACCCACTTTGTCACATTCCCTCTGCCCCGAGTGAATGAATGACTTAACACTGTGCCCGCCGTTTGGTTAAAAAAAATAAACAAACTCATTCATCAATTCTGCTGCTTCATGACAAATAAATTATGTAAATACTCAGTGTGCAGTAAAAAGAGTCTAAAGTCCATTAACATTTCCCTTTCAATTAAATCAGAAATTGCAGTGGCAATCTCCTTTAGAAATGTTTGGAGTTCTTGACTTTTCCACATAGAGTGAAAAAGGGTTCACATTTTACACAATTATCAGCAATATTTGGATTGAAATTATTGAAGTTTTACAGGTGTAATATAAATACTAAGCAATCATTTATACTGCAGCAATCTGAACCTGGTGTTGATAGTTCTTTTTGTGTCTGTAAACAGGAATTACTCCATTCCAAGTCAGTTCATGAATCCTGGACCACTCTGTCACAATGTGGGCCATGAATCCTGGACCACTCTGTCACAATGTGAGCCATGAATCCTGGACCGCTTTGTCACAATGTGAGCCATGAATCCTGGACCACTCTGTCGCCATGAATCCTGGACCACTCTGTCACAATGTGAGCCATGCATCCTGGACCGCTTTGTCACAATGTGAGCCATGAATCCTGGACCACTCTGTCACAATGTGGGCCATGAATCCTGGACCACTCTGTCACAATGTGGGCCATGAATCCTGGACCGCTTTGTCACAATGTGAGCCATGAATCCTGGACCACTCTGTCACAATGTGAGCCATGAATCCTGGACCGCTTTGTCACAATGTGGGCCATGAATCCTGGACCACTCTGTCACAATGTGAGCCATGCATCCTGGACCGCTTTGTCACAATGTGAGCCATGAATCCTGGACCACTCTGTCACAATGTGGGCCATGAATCCTGGACCACTCTGTCACAATGTGGGCCATGAATCCTGGACCGCTTTGTCACAATGTGAGCCATGAATCCTGGACCACTCTGTCACAATGTGGGCCATGAATCCTGGACCGCTTTGTCACAATGTGAGCCATGAATCCTGGACCGCTTTGTCACAATGTGAGCCATGCATCTTGGACCGCTTTGTCACAATGTGAGCCATGCATCCTGGACCGCTCTGTCACAATGTGAGCCATGAATCCTGGACCACTCTGTCACAATGTGGGCCATGAATCCTGGACCGCTTTGTCACAATGTGAGCCATGAATCCTGGACCGCTTTGTCACAATGTGAGCCATGAATCCTGGACCGCTCTGTCACAATGTGAGCCATGCATCCTGGACCGCTCTGTCACAATGTGGGCCATGAATCCTGGACCGCTTTGTCACAATGTGAGCCATGAATCCTGGACCGCTCTGTCACAATGTGAGCCATGAATCCTGGACCGCTCTGTCACAATGTGAGCCATGCATCCTGGACCGCTCTGTCACAATGTGGGCCATGAATCCTGGACCGCTCTGTCACAATGTGGGCCATGAATCCTGGACCGCTCTGTCACAATGTGGGCCATGAATCCTGGACCGCTCTGTCACAATGTGGGCCATGAATCCTGGACCGCTCTGTCACAATGTGGGCCATGAATCCTGAATCTGTCACAATGTGGGCCATGAATCCTGGACCGCTCTGTCACAATGTGGGCCATGAATCCTGGACCGCTCTGTCACAATGTGAGCCATGAATCCTGGACCGCTCTGTCACAATGTGGGCCATGAATCCTGGACCGCTCTGTCACAATGTGGGCCATGAATCCTGGACCGCTCTGTCACAATGTGGGCCATGAATCCTGGAAAGCTCTGTCACAATGTGGGCCATGAATCCTGGACCGCTCTGTCACAATGTGGGCCATGAATCCTGGACCGCTCTGTCACAATGTGGGCCATGAATCCTGGACCGCTCTGTCACAATGTGAGCCATGAATCCTGGACCGCTCTGTCACAATGTGGGCCATGAATCCTGGACCGCTCTGTCACAATGTGGGCCATGAATCCTGGACCGCTCTGTCACAATGTGAGCCATGAATCCTGAACCACTCTGTCACAATGTGGGCCATGAATCCTGAACCACTCTGTCACAATGTGGGCCATGAATCCTGGACCACTCTGTCACAATGTGGGCCATGAATCCTGGACCACTCTGTCACAATGTGAGCCATGAATCCTGGCATTGTCATCTTGGAAGAAGAAATGCATTGATGGAATAACCTGGTCTTTCAGGATGTTCAGGTTGTCAGCTGATCTCATTCTTTGGGCACATAGTGTTGTTGAACTAAGGCCTGAACATCTGCAGCTCCCCAGATCATAACACTGCTCCCACAGGCCTGTACAGGGACTAGGCATGATGGGAACATCACTTCACCAACCACAGTTCCTCCTCCTAGACGTTGGTCCCCCACTATCCTTCCAGTTTTTAACAAAATGCGTTGGACAGTTCTTAAGCTAATTTTAGTTGTCTCTGCATCTCCTTAGTTGTTTTCTCTGCTTGATACCAATGATTTGACCCTTCTCAAACACACTGACATCTTCTCCACGACCACAGGATTTGTCTTTTACTGCATCAGTTGGGTTTAAATACAGTGTTGCAGTTGAATGACACAGTAAATCTAGATACAAGATACAGACAAATTAAAACCTAGCACAACTCTTATGAAACATTAATTATTTCCAGTTTGATCATCATAAAACATTCATTCATTTTCTACCGCTTATTCCCGTTAGGGGTCGCGGGTGACTGGAGCCTATCCCAGTGACTTTGGGCCTTAGGCGGGGTACACCCTGGACAGTGGCCAACTCGTCGCAGGGCTGACACAGATAGACAGAGACATGGACAGACAACCATTCACTCTCACATTCATTCACTCGGGGCAATTTAGAGTTCCCAATTAACCTACACAGTCATGTCTTTGGACGGTGGGAGGAGCCGGAGAACCCAGAGAGAACCCACGGTAACACGGGGAGGACATGCAGATTCCACCCAGAGAGATCGTGTGATGTTAGGGTGGTTCGGAATTCGAAACCACGATGTTGGGGTGGTCTGGGATTCGAACCCACGATTTCCTTATTGAGAGGCAGAAGCTCTAGCCGCTCTGCCACCATGCACCCCATCTGGCTTTGGGTCCAGGCGAACACTTTTAACATTGTCTCCCATTGTCATTGTCTGTTTGTGACTACACAATCTCTAGAATTGTGTACAACCGATCGCATCTTACTATGGAAAACTGCACCGCTTATTAGTCATTAACAAAATCAAACTTCTCTCCACTCAAATTAGCAGCGGTTTGACTTTGATTGATTCTGCATATATCAACAATGTCTTTCAGTCGTGTGACATCCATTTTCCTTTCATTTTTCCAACCATCAGTCCCGCCTATCTGAATTTGAAGAGATACAATCTGTGTCCAGATTGCCCTACTTTGTAAAGTGTTGAAAAAGTGTGCTTTTGTGTGGCCAAGCAATCAAACAAGCGCACTCTGATCCACTTGAAATCAGAGGTCTGGGAGAAATATTTATGCCTCCAAATCTCCAGAGCCCACACAGACCAAACTAAAGACTAAGTGGGAGAATTAAGTAGTAAGCACTGTTTGAAAGTAGCATAAATCCTGCACGCACTTGATGACCATGTGAGGAAAATGAGTGCTAACGTGTCAAAGTTACCAGCTTACTTAATATATAAATGCAATAAAACAATTAGACAGTAAAGTAAATGAAAGCAAAAAGGGTAAAAAGGGTTCTTGGCCCAAAGCTTTTACTAGAGGACAGCCACAGTATGGAATGGGGAAACTATTAATATTAATTCTTGATCTCCATAGTTCAACAAAAGGAAACAGGTATCAGACTTTTGTGAGCTTTGAGTTGTTGTATCGGTAATATTTTAACCAATTTTTGGAAGTGAGCCTTAAAAGAGAACTCTTGGGCAAGTTAGTACATAGTCAAGGTACTTCAGATTCGAAACAAACTCAATAGCGTTACACCGAAAAACCATGATCGGAGGGAACAAGTGGCAATACCAATCTCAGCTAATCAGGGGAGTAGAATTTAAAGCAGAATGAAGTAACTCTCTTGTGAAAATACTCGCAAACGTTGATCTTTTTTTTCCTTCCTTTTTATTGAAATAAGAAGTACAATCAAATATGCAAAAACATTTCATGTCGCCAAATATAAAAAAGAGAGCCGAGGTTTCTCAGGAGCGTTGTCTTCGGGTCGGTGTCGGGAAAAGTTGCAAGGCTGGTTTTCTGACAGCAGGGGAAGCCGGCAGGTGCTTCAAACCCCCCGAAAAACCCATCTGCAACCACCACACGGACTTACAAAGACGTTTAAAAAGGTAAAAATGTTGCTTAGTTCTGCTGTAATGTGAAATCATGTCAAAAGTTGGACTTAAATCCAACATTAAAAGGATGAACAATGGTGATTGCTGATTTTTATTCTAGTTTTCCTACATACTGAAAAACTCCATCAACATCCACAGTTATAGCTTTTGAATATACAGTCAAAACAGAAAGGCATGCCACCAGTCTTGTTATGTTTTGAATTCATTAAAACCAGCACTATACTACCTCCGTAATAATTACAAATTGCGTGAGGTCCAGAGGTGAAACTTATCCCGTCCTAGGGCTATTTAACACTGGCACTTCCGGTAAAGTTGGAGTTCTGTCCACTTAAATGGAAAACAAAGGAAAGTTTCAGTGTTATATAAAGTAGATTGATTTGTATAAAATGTCCAATGTTCACAGCAAGAAGTCAACGCTGCATCGTCTCTATGGGCGCCTTGAAAACACTGTTCCCCAGAGGAACATTTCAGAAATTTGACCATATTTCCCATATGTTGACAAGTTCCAGTTGATTTAAATACATGGTTTCATTTTTAATTTATATTAATCAATTTATATTTTATTTATTATTTATTAGGGGGGCTTGGGCAGAATTAAGACATTTGACAATCCAAGACTATTTTGTTGGTCTTTTTCTTGTTTAAAGTAATTGTTGTTGCAAGTAGTTGGGTGATATTGAGAGTTTCAGAGCCTTGCGTTTATGATGATGGGTTTCTCTGATTGGTAAATTCACGCCATCGGAACCACATAGAGATAAGGCAGTGTCCCAGACTATAAATCGGAAAAGCATCTTGGCTGGAGAGGCTGGTTATGTATGTCTCTTTAAGTAAGTCATTCTTGGAGCAATGGCATGGGATTCCCCATTCACAGCACTAAGCCCTGTTATTATAGCTTTAATGATGGCTAACCGGGCCAGTATACCGTTATTCACAAAGGAGTTATTTAAAAACCTTTTCTACTGTACACAATGTGACTGGATTGGGGCTTTGCTGGATATTTCCGCCGCAGTATTATATCACAGGAGCTTAGCCGTTCCGTTTGGCACCAGAACACAATTGGCAGGATTTTGTATTTGTCTGCTTTAGAACAATACGTCTTGTCAACAAACGCACACTCTCCAGCCAATTGCCCCTGTTTTAAGGATAAGACTTCTTTCTATCTCTCAAACAGACAGCAGCAGCGTCAGAGTCTTCTGGCGCACTTCCTGGTCCAAACATTACAGACGAGACATGATGGAGTGAACATTAACAAATGAGAGCAGCGAGGTCGCTGTAATAGGATTTGAGGATCAGACTTGGATGAGGTGCAGGCAGTGGAAGAACACCTTGAAACCTGTAGTGAACAAATGTGGATGTGTCATTTGGGTATGTGGGTATTCTGTTAAGAAATCTGGTGAACAGTGTTCTTTGATCCCTATTGGATAAGACACAAGAACTACTTGCAATGTAAGAGTGCATTAAGTAGAGTTCATGTGATGTCACAACTGAGCTGAAGGACAGCTCAGAATTTTCTTCTTAAATTTGCTGCATAACTATTGAAGCATAGAAAATGACAGTGCCTGCCCACGTGACAAAACTGGCACACATATCAACCACCTTTTTTCAACTATGCTGAAATTATATTTTTTTTTTACTATTAAAAACTGTGTTTTCAATCACGTCAACTGACAGCTGACTGGAATTTAAACCTTGAGATTGATGACTCATTTTTGGAACGAAAACTATTGATACATATAGAAATATAATTTTCTTAATGGATAAATTAATTGCAGTATGAGGTATATAGGCCTAGCCTATAGAGAAGTAATTAGGACCTAATTCCAGAACATGATGACGATATCTCACTGCCATGACTTTGCGTGACTTATACCTGGACACTGGTGGTGAGAGGATGAGATGACGAGGGGGAGATGGAAGCCTGATATCAACAATCTCTCTGCTACTGATTGTAAAGAGGCAGAGGTAGAAGTTTGACCAATGTCAGCTTGTAATAACACATGTCTGTTACTTATGTACAGAGACAACTGATGGTTAGCATTGACCACAGCTAGCTTTGATGTTTCCTCTCATGTTTGACTCTAGATTTAGAAAATGGTGGAACTAAATTGTATTAGAATATAAAATGTTTTTTGTAGGACATTTTACATTCTCATCACTATTTCTGTTGGACAGGTTTGGCATACTGTTCATATAATAAAAACAAGGACACCTAATAGCTATGACAGGCAATATACTAGTAAACAGACTCACGCACCATAAGGGTCCTCAGAATATGAGAAAATGCTCAGGAGCTGCTCACCACTGCAATAATCCATTGTCCAGGTTGAACCCTATAAGGACCAAAGTTACCAGCATTCTCCAAGACCCGTAAATCTAAAAAGGAATAAAAAGAAAAATGCATAAATTGTCAGGTATGATTGAGCCCACTAGACGCCTGCTCTCTCCTGTCTCCTCCACAGAGCTGGTGGTGTCTCCTCTCAGCAGACTGCTCCTGTGTGCAGAGGTACCAGCAGTAGAAGTGTTTAACCTGCCAAAGGGCAGCCCTCCAGCCAAACACAGGACAGGCTGACGTGGTAACTGACTCCGTGGCAGCAGCATGTCCAGTCTACTTTCAAAATATAGCTGTCATTTAAAGGGGCAGTGCCTTCTGAAAGAAAAGCACTTATAAACTCACTGCGGGGAATAATTAGTATGCTAGGAAGGAGTTGACAAATGGTGGATCAGTGCGGTCCCAAAGCATAACCACTGTCTTAAGTAAAGCGTACCAGCCCATTTAAGCAGTCCAAAGGGGACCCTGCTTGGTAACAGCGACCAACATTATACATGCTCATTACACAAACACATGTTCAAATTAAATGCTGAGGCACAGATACTGTACATGCGGAAAAGGTTGACGATAAAACAGAAGTAGTTTCTTGTTTACTGTAGCTTTATCCACATCTCACAGCACCACAAATGAATTATTTATAAAAAGCTAAAATTGGACTTAGGGGCTCACATAGCAGACCTTGAACCATGCCAAAGCACTCCTAGTCCCAGTCTGGGGGACCTGGGCCAGTTGAAACAAGTAAGTAATAAATTTGCTGTAAAAGATGAACTAGTCCTGTTTTTCACTTTTATAGCCCTTGCGTTATCTTCGGGTCATTTTGACATGATTTTTTATTTTATTTTTTATTTCATCACTATGGAACTTTCATGGATGATCCTAAACATCACTCAACAATTTATGCATATTTTAAAATGTAAATGTGTATTTTTTCTGATATGAAAAAGTATATTACTCATTGACCAAAGGTGCATAAGTCAAACTGAGAGAGCAGGAGGGTTTTAAGACTGTAAAAAACAAGTGCCACACCTTTCACGTAATACATTAGGCTTTTTCAACAAGGTTGAATGTTTAACATATAAGGGCTTTGTAGTAATAAAATCTGTCATGAAAATGAGGAACTGTTGACATTTTCACAGTTTGAAAACTTTTTTTTTTTTTTAAGAAACATCCAAGAAGGTAAAGTTAGGTTTAATTATTTGTATCATGCCAATGCACCCTCACCCCCTGCATTGACCCCATCCTCCAGTGCTGCTGGGGCACACTGTCATGAGATGGGAGGGACAGGAGTGCAGTGTCTAGATGCTTTGAGCGGGGTTTAGGCTTAGGACTACCTTAGCTGGAAGATTTAGTGCATGTTTTGGGTTGAAAAGGGAAGCCGGAGTTCTTAGAAGAAACCCATCCAGACATCAGGAGAACATGCAAACTCACATGAAGGCTCCAACCCAAGACTTCCTTCACCTTCGGTACGTAAAAATTGTTTGTAAGCCTATGATATTTTTTGTGTCATGTTTGCTAATCCATAACTGACTGCGGTGCTGTGATGTTGTCATGGAAATTGCAGAACAGTCTTGTCATGCTGTCCGTAACATTACCTGAGATGCCATGGATAAAGCGAATGCAAAATGCTAACATTTTCAGACGTGTGAACAGATAGATGACTGGATAATGTAATGTCTAGGGCTGTCAAGATGTTTTTTTCTTCCGTTACCCAGTGTCTCGCAGCCTTTCGTGAGTCACAGCATTTTTCACATTTTCGTAGGGCTGTATAGTCGATTAATCGGTCGATGGTGTCGTAGTTGACCAACATTTTTATTATCCAACTAATTATTTTATATAGATTTCAAGGATTTATGGCAAAAACAAGCAGTTATGGAGTGAGTTTGATGAAGATTTTGGAGTCCGACATATAAATACATGGTGGCAAATACATTCGCCACGCCCCCTTTTTAGTCGATTAATCGGCCGATAGGGCAGTTCTTTAGTCGACCACAACCCTATGGTTTTTATTAAGATTTTGCAGCACACAACACGCTTAAACGTTACCAATTTACACCATTTAGACAAAAAAAAAAGCGCAAATGTTTTCCTTGCTCCCGTGTCCGTTTCCTTCTATTTGAAAATCATGATTATTTTTCTCTCTCAACTGGTTCACAAATTGCTCAGGACACTTCACGAAATGGCAAATTATTCAATCAAGCCCATGTATGAATCAGTTAACTGTTTTTTCCTCAGACACGCCGGTTGAAAAATCAGTATCTTACCCAACCCGGCATCATTTCCCTTCAAAAACACTCTCTGAATCCTAAACATATCAGACTGGATGGGTTTCAGTGAGTCTGCTGCAGCTGCCGTGCGATGCAAAGTCTACCTCCAGGCCCCTTGATGCAGAGCACATTATCCCAATAGGATTTCTGTGATATCTGTATTAATCTAGGCGAATATTCATTTATCCAGCCCCCATTCTTCACTGCTAATGTACTCCCAGCTGTAAATACCTGGAGGATAGCGGTGGATAAATAATGCAGTAGTGATAGATGCATCGCCGCCCGGCCCTCCGCTCCTCCTCCTCCTCCGCCTCCTCTTCTCCGAGTTGCACTTTTGTCACGTTTTGATGAACCCGCAGCATATGTTTCCGCGTGTACGCCGGCTGGGTGACGCGCCGAGTCTTGTAAGGTGCTCTCCCTGGACAGAACAGCTGTACGGCAATTACGCGCAACACTCGGGTCAAGCGCTATGTCTCCGGCTCGGCGGCCGCAAGATTCGCTCTGATTAAAAATACATCGCCAAGCAGAGTTTAGATAGAGATATATGAAGGGAGCGGCTCTGTACGGGGCTTTACAAAGTGCTGTTGGACGAGCCGGAGTTTGTGAGGCAAAGAAGATAAATGCACTGTTGTGGGTTGTGGGTTGGGTAATGCAATGTTAATGTTTTGTACTGACTAAAGCGATGGAAATAAATGTACTACAGTATAAAGTAGTACTGCTGGAGTTTAGCTTGCGATGCACGAAGCAAGACGGGCGTCACCGTAAAGCATTATAAGCGGTAGAAAATGAATGAATGAATGATACTACTTTGCATATTGTAGTAGCAAGTAGATTTTGGGTGAACTGGTTTGTCCATAGAACAACAGTGTATTTGTTTAACTTTTAAAAACTTTCAACCATGTTATAAATGTTTTCTTAATAACCGTTTAAAAAGATGATCTATTGCTTTTGTGCTTTTGTTTTCTACAAAGTTCTAATCTGCGACACCCGTGGATCATTGTGTGATATTTACGACATCTTAAATTGCAATCTAAAATGACAAGTAAAAAAACAAAAAGAAAGAAAAAGAACGCTTACGTGGGTGTTGAAAAATGCAGCGCTGATTTGCGTCGGGCCCTTTATGTTCCGTCAACTTTCGAGAGCTGTAGTTCATGAGAGCGAAAAGATTTATTTTCTACCAAAATGACGGATTGACAACAGACAAATCCTACGTGTGTCGCTGTTTTAGACCATAAAATTGCTGTTTGAAATATGTAAATATCAGTGGGTGTGACACGGGGAGCGGTGAAGACTTGGAATAGAGATTACTTAAAAATGTGGAAAATTACTAAATATTTGGGCATTATAAATATAAATTGATTTGATTTGATTAAATAAGATGGAGGGGACAATTAGCAATGCCACCTAGCCATTTTGCATAATAAACAGAAAAAATTTTACTAAAAATTCACAATACGTAGTAATTAGCTTCAGTTTCAAACCCAGAATTCAGTGCATATGCTTCTTTTATTAAAGGTGCTAGCATGCCAATAATGCACTTCCTGTTTATAAATAAAGAATAAAACTCTATAAATAGATGCAGAGAAAGAGCTGAATAGATGCTTTTACAAGATATTTGTGCTGTGAGAAAACAGACTTTACTCTATTACATGCAAGAAATTGTGTGCATGACCCTGTTCTGTTTTTCACATGTCAAAACAAATAAATATAAAGTAATGATCCTCAAGTGTCAAAGATTGGAACTATAGAGCATATTTTATCTTATTTAAATTTGTAACTAGCTTTTTAAACTTTTTTTCTAACATAAAATAATTGTTACACATAGAAAACACACAGTTTCCAATAAGGTATTTATCCGTTGGAGCGCCCCCTATTTCTAGCTGTTGAAATGAACAATGAAAATATATATAAATGAAGCACTTAGGAAACATGACCTTCATACTAACTGAGCCATGCATTTGTCTTGAACTGAAGAGCACAGAACGCAGAGTCCGGTGACGGTTTATGAACTTAAAAACAGATTTTTGCTTGTGACTAGGGCTTCACAATTCGGGAAAGAGTCTTGCAGTAAAAAGAATAATTTATTAATATTACAATTCTGTTCAAAGTTCACATTTTAAACGCGTCCAGGAGAATTTAAAAGACTGAAATAGGCCTATGATCTAACAAACTAATAAAAGAATCACTTTTTGGCGTTTTAGGACATCTACCTACTCTAACTACAAAGCTACTACCAAAATTGTCTTGCTTGGCCAAACTATTGTAATTTCACACTTTATTTCCAACCTTTTTCAGCACAGAATGGCACCAGCATCTTTACTTTGAGCTTCTGATCATAACTCCCTGCCCGCAAAACTTTTCTTTGCGTTCGCATTCTTTCTCAGTACTTCACTTTCCTCTAACAATGCAAAAATGTACAGCTGTGGGTGATTTTCTTGACTATGGAGCGAGCTCAAGATCCAAAGCGCTCTGAAAATACTTTGCCATTCTTGTAGATTCTAATAACAGTGGTACAGTACAGGAACAGTAGCCCACAGCACTCAGCTCCTTACCTACTATTGAATCACAATTGCCTGATCCATTTTATTTGCTCTGTCAGTTTCCATCACGTCTCGGAGGGTTCACCAGCTGTGCTTTCTGCCCGGCTCGATCCAGCTCTCTCTCTCTCTCTCTTTCTGTTCTTTTCTTTTTTCGGAGCGCAGTTGCTATAGAGATTATGTGAGAGACGGCGCTTGGAGTATGTATGTATGTATCGGTCGTTACCTGACTGACATTCGGGACGTCGTGGGTCAAATAAATGCTTTAGAGTGAGGTAAACGCAGAGTGTGGCAAGTGTGATTCAGTTGGAGCTTCATGCATGGTAGAAACTAGTCACAATATAATGACAAGGACAAAAATAATAATTATCGCAACAAATTGGAGGCAAATGTAAGTAATTTCTGTTCAAATTTTCTCTTCGATCTGTTTGTCATGTTAACTTTACATTATTTTGTGTACTTTTACACATTTTGATTGCTAAAAAATACATAGACAAACATTTAGACAGATATATTAGTAGGCTCTGTGTTCGAGGCTGATCGATGCTCACTTAGCAATTTGGCTACTCTGGAAGGATCTGAGGAAAGCTACAGCCAGTTCTCTGTGTATTTTTCCTATAGGCGTTAGCGTTAGCCTGCAAAAACTACAAGTTATGAATAATCCAGAGGGTTTGGGCTGGTACAAGCGCATCAATCACATTTAGGTCAAAGCCTCGCTAAAAGTCATTGTTGAGTGTGTAAACCAAGGGTGTGCCAAAGTGGCGCTCAGACCAATTTTTCTTGGCCCTCAGGCTTGCTGCTGAGTCTTTGTGCTGCATTAGAACTTTTAAGTCTAACACCTCATGTTATTTCTGCTTGATAATGTGTCGTGGGCGTAGCCTTTTAAAATCTCAGATAAATGCAACTTTTGAAGATTCTCGGTACTGACCCCAGACTGTGGCCCTCAGTTTGATCTATGTCACTGTGGGGTGCAGGAGAAATTGACGAGTTCTTAGGCAAGACACTTCACCCACATTGTCTGGAATGAAAGTGGTGTGTGCACGAATGAGTAGTGGTGGTCAGAGGAGCCGATGGCGCAGATTGGCAGCCAGGCCTCTGTCAGTCTGCCCTAGGGCAGCTGAGGCTTACTACCACTTAGTGTTGAGCGTAAGGATGGGCAAGGTATTATTATTATTATTTTATCATTGAGCGGTAAAACTGGCAACTGAGCACAATGCTTACTAACATTAAGTTGACATTTCTGATGTGATCTGCATTTCATTTTCAATTAAAATTATGCATTAAAAATACCAGAATCAGCACAAATCAGTTTTTATTACATTAATAACATTGGTAGAGTTTATCTTTCCTCTCAGCGAATGATTGCAGCATAGAAACAATTAAGTATAAAAAATATCCTGTCTCAGTGAGCTCCCCTGTGGATTTAAGGCCAAATAACCAAATGCTAACAACCATTTTTTTTATTATTAACACATACCTTTAAAATATTCAATTATGCATGTGTCATCACAATTATAAACATGCATTATTTAAGTATGTTCATAAAAGAATATGAAAAAGAAGAGGTTGTCAGCAGGATGTTTTGGAGTTACAAAAGGCAGGGGGCTCCATTATTCTGTCAGTCAAACAGCGCCCTTCTAAATATTACTGTAAAATTAGTATGTGCCACCAGCATGTATATGCAAATGTATATGGTGGAACACAAGGGATGGTCTACTGTCACTGCGTTATACTGTTTCAAGAACAAATTTGCAGTAATGGGTAAAGCACTTCAAAAGGAAAAATATTTTGCATTTTTCATTTTGTTATTAGCCTTTAAACATGCTCTTGAGTGCCTTAAATTTGCCATCTCATGTAAAAAAGCAACAACATATGTTTCTTATTCATTAAATGATAGGTTTTATGAGCCTTGTATGAAACTCACTGAGTACATCCAGCCAGTAGATGGCACAAATTTGTTATGTTTGAAAAAATACATGCTCTGAACATACTTGACCACCTGCATCTCCACATATGGACTTTGCTATCAGTTTCATTTGGAAATTACTTGTCGTGACCTGTTTTGATGTAAAACAGGTGAAGTAAAATGGCAAGAAGTCTTTATTATCTTACATTTGCAACATTAGTCAATTAGATTTAATAATGCTTCCAATACTAGTGAAAATCATAGCATAAGAATAAATAAGTTAAGTCTTATTATTAAAGCTCTGCATTTGATGCAGTCACATGTGTGTGGGGATGAGAGTGTTGACTGTTCTAATGCTGTGCACGTGATACTAGTGATGTGCAAAAGGGTTTGGTAAGCGCTACCAACATTACCCTTTACAGCCCACTTGTTTGTTCCCCCTGACAACTCTTTCACCTTAAAGTCCCCAGAACCATCAGTGGAGCCCAGAACTCAGCGGCAGGACCTGGGCTTTATGTGCTACTTGTGTTTTCAGAGAGGCTTTCAGAAAGTGCTGGTTTCTGAATGTGTCGCACCAGGAAATAAGGGAACAGAAACTGCATTTAAAAACATTTCCCCTCTGTGTGTGTCTGACTTTCGACTCACCGCATTTGGATTTAAGCTGTTTCTTTTGGTTTGGAATGGTCAACGAGGGTTAGAAAAGATTCTGGTGCTGCATGGCTGACAGGAGCGCAGACAGGAACAGAGACAGGACCAGAACAACTGACAGGAGCAGTGTGAAGTTAAGGCTGGTTAAGAGCACAAGACTCAATCCTTCACTATGGGTAAGAAATGTAGAAGAGAGACTATATTTCCTTGTTTCCTTTGGTCCGTTTTGGCCCGTTTTAAGGCGTTTTAAGGCAGTAAAAGATGTACAGTGTTGTACAGCTGGCCGCCGCTCCCATAACGGACATAACGCGCAGTGGGCGGGGCACCAAGTGCTCTGAGGGGCACCAGCTCAACCAGGCAGTTTGGACTGAATGACAGAATAGACTATTTGTGCAGCAGCTAAACTTTCCCTTTTCCAAACAAACAGGTGCCTACATTAGGCTTTAGTTCTGTATCATTTCAAAACAAATAAGACTCACGCGTTAAGTTTATGAAAATCAGCCTCATTCAAAGTGTAAAGTGTGAGCTCCGTTCATCTTGTGCTGCGTACCGCTCAGCCGACATCAAGGAGCGTAAATTCAAAGTGCTTCAACTTCTCACAAATGTCTAAATCATGTATTAATGCAACAGAAAGCATCTATAGTTTGCAGCCTGCAGTGTTCTCTAGAGCTTCGATCTGTCGCAGAAGAGCAGGAGAAGCTCTGCGTGTGATGCTCAAACAGGGCCGGAGCAGGCACATTTAAGGACTAAGGGTGCTGACAATATTATATTTGAAATGCACTAGAATTTAGGAAATTTTAGGATTTTGTTGAAAACTTATTGAAGGAAGATCATTGGGATTGTGATTCATACAAAATAAATAAATGCCCCCAGATAAGCAGAAGAATGGATGGATGGACAATTGTATTACGAGCATATTACAAATGATGTACTGTTTTTCTACAATAAGTATAGAGTATGAATGTTTGTGGATTTGCATTCTATTGCAACTCAGCTAAATAAATAAAATAATAACATTACGTGCTGTGTATTATGCCCGACCAGTTATTATTAAAATCGATTCCTGTCCGCCTGCTGCTCTTACGCTGTTACTGCTTTGGTGTAAATTGGGAGTCAGAAATTGACTCTTTTAAGGCAAGACACTTCAGACAAAACTATCGGCTTTCATCTGAAAACAACAAACATGTCCAATCTGTTCCTGAAGATATTTTATTACTTAATCTAATCCACTTCATCGATTTCTCTGGGACATTATAACATCAAAGTCCAATTTCTTAAAATGCATTTTTCTTCCTTGAGACATAAAGATCAGGTTTGGGCTGGCTTTTTAAGGTCTACTGTGGGTCAAAAATGTTGTCCGTTTGGCCAGAGCAATTTGCCAGATCCAAATCCTCATATATAAAGCCATCCGAGCGCTGTGGAGCTTCTGTTTGAGTGTGGGACAGGACGGTCAAGAGCGTTCATACATTGGAAAATACCAGCAGCACCGAACATCCTGCAGCTTTTGGACTGTTTTTCAGACGCTCTTCCGTGGGTTTGGCTCCTGAAGCCATGGCAACCCTAGATCTGCCCGGGATTTACCAGGAGCTGCAGCAGCTCGTGGTATTGTCAAAGCTCCATACACATGTATTTCTATAAAGGTCAATCTACATCAGAGACGTAAAGCTGCTCCAGCAATGCAAGTCTGTGCATTTGAGCTATGTTAAAACACCAAACTGTTTTATATTGCTTACTTTGACCTATATAAAGCTGAAGTTAAGTCTCTTGAATTTATGGACAAAAGAGTGTTTTTGTCAAATACACACATTTTTTCCACATTTTCTGCGTCATTTTCATGCATTTGCGGCTCATTTTGGGTCATAAAGCTTCCTTTCTGAACTCATGCCATGTTGAAAAGTCTTTTCATCAGCAAAAGTCCCATACTTTTGCGCTGTAAAGCAGTGTTTCCTAACCAGGGGTACGCGGACCCTTAGTCGTACATGAGCCATTTCCAGGGGGTACTTGGAATGGTTTCAGATTTTAAAAGAAAATGAAATGTACTTCTATCTGAATAAAATATGCTTAGTTAGTTGTAAATTTAGCATCTTTTAATTTAATAATATAAATATAAATAATTTAATTTAATTAAAACTAAAATATATAAGTGTAATAATTGACAATATGTTACTAGTAAACCCATTTATTTGCCTGAAACTTAAGCTTAGGGGGTACTCAAGACAAAAAAAGGTTGGGGACCACTGCTCTAAGCAACTAATCAAATAATCGAAAGTCTAATAATGGTTTAATAGTCGTTAGCCACAGGCGGAGCCACCGGGGTGGCTGGGGGTGGCACCGGCTACCCCTACAATCTGATTGGCCACCCTGCCGGCCACCCTGTTCAAGCTGCTGAAAGTTACATATTTTTGTATATAATTGTAAAATTTTATAAATTCAATTTTATACGGTAATTATATATGTTTTGTATATATAGAGAGAGGGAAATGTGTATTTCCAATGAAAACGCGGTTGGCTGCTGTTGGCGCACAGGAAGTGATTCCCATGCACCCGGTGTACCGGTGAGGTAGTCCTCAGCGAGAGACGACCACGCCACAAGACGCACCGTTTTTCAGGAATTGGTAACGCTAGAGGATTTGTTTACGACACGACGACGGCTGGATGGCTACAACAAGTGTAAGTAAACTTGTAATTGACTTGCAGGTTGTGTTTTTTCACGACTTAAGTCACGTTACACTTTGAACCCGGACCGGTTGTTAGGCTAACTTTAGCTTTCTTTTCGCTTTAGCCTCCTGCCCTCCTCGCTAAACGACAGTCGGGCTAGTGCATGGTGCTTGCTTTTTAGCGTTACAAAACCATAGAACAAAAACACGAAAGCTGCTGCATATATAGCTAAGTATGTTTTAGGTAATAGCCATGTAGGTGAACGTATTTGTCCTCTAACCATATGTGCGGTTCTGCTTAATCCACAAGTTCTAACTGTATGGAGAAGATGCACACGCGCATATTACTGATTCTAATGTGTGATTTGTATATATTATGCATCCAACCCCTTATTGATTGTTTGTTCTTGTTGAGGTTTTGTGATTTCATATAACCCTCTTAACAAAACATGATTTATTTCCCCAGGGGCAGACATTGTACCGTACAAACTAGGGAAAATGAAAAGGCCTCAGACAATTGGCAATTTCTTCATAGTAAAGAAGAAAAAGCAAGCAGTTGAAGGTGACAGTGATGACTAAGTCAGCAGCTGTGTGTGTGTGAGTGTGTGAGTGAATGTGGTGACTGGTTAATTGAAATCTGATGTGTTCCAAATTACCCAAGGCTATAAACACAAGTGTGTAGTCTGTCAGTGTAGATGGTTTGTCAGGAATATGTATTTTTTAATGTATTTTGTTACATTCAAATGAGATGACTCGTGATCCTCACATTGTTTTTATTGTTACTAATTGAAATGTTTTGGGGCCTTGCTTATGAACAACATTGAAGCAGCAGTACCGTCATCTTCTACTCAACATTCAACAAGTAAATACTTAAAAGCAACTAACAATTTATTGCTAATTCTGCTTTATAATTAGACAAAATATTACTATCTGACTGTGTTTATTATTGATTCAATTATCCTTTGTGTTTACAGCCATTCCCTCTCTACAGTCTGATGGCAGCTCAAGTGACGGAGAAGACGCCTCTCCACCGCCAGAAGACGCTTCGCCGCTGCCACAGGACGCCCCGTCACCAGAAGGCGCCCCATCACCAGGAGACGCCCCGCCACCAGAATGCCCCCCGCCACCAGAAGGCCCCCGCCACCAGAATGCCCCCCGCCACCAGAAGGCCCCCGCCACCAGAAGACGCCCCGCCACCAGAAGACGCCCTGCACACTTCAAAACCCAAAGCCCTTCAACCACTGGGTATGCTTAATGATTGCATATATTCACATTACTGTGATTGAAAAGATTTATGAGTGGATTTTAAAAGGACACATGCTACGTTGACTATTTTGAGCTTTTAAACATCTTATACCATTATTCTTTTCAGGTCAGTTCTGCTCCTGGCTTGTGAATATGTGAATTGTGGTTTAAAACAACTTAATTCATTTAAAATAATTTCATTTTTCAAACTGTTCAAAATTGTTTTTCAAAATGCCGTTAAACTGTTTACACATGAAAAATTATTCAAGTACTAGTTACTAATTGATTTTTACTTTTTTCTTTTGTACAATTTTGGCAGCTGTTCTTATATTTGAGTACATATTTAGGCATGCAACACTGATTTGATTCACTCTTTCCACCTCTAAAGTGCAGTGTATATGGCAACTTTTGGGTATTTGCATGAATTTAACATGTTTATTTTTTGTTTTGTTAGATATTTCCCAATCTCCTGCAGATGGGCCGACTCAGCGCAGATTAGGACTTTCCCAAGGACACTTCAAGGGGAAAGACAAAGGGCATTCAACAGGTCATGGTACAAACAATTCACATGGTTGGAGTACTCACAGAGCCAAGACTCGTCACATTGCTTTGCCTGCAGGCACTTTAGCTTACCTGGTGCAACTGAAAGTCCTTTCACAGCTAAAGAAGGATTTGCAAACTGGAAAAAGGCAATGTACAAGGATGGAGGGTTTAAATGGCATGAGAAGTCTGACATTCATGTCAATTCAATGTTTGCATGGACCGAATACAAAAAAAACAAATCCCAAGACTGGTCACTTCAAAAGACACTGAACAAAGGCTATAAGAAGAAAGTTGAAGAAAATAGAAGCTACATTAAAAGTATTGCAGAAGTTATTAGGCTTGCATCCATGCAAAACATTGCATTAAGAGGACACTTAGAATCCAAAGACTCTCAAAATAAAGGCAATTTTCTTGAAATTCTAAATTTAATATCTAAGTATAATCCACTGGTGGCCAAGAAAATGAATGCTGAACAAAATGCAAAATATACTAGCCACATAATACAAAATGAGATATTACAGTGCTTATCTGATATGGTCCGTGATGACATAATAAAAGAAGTTAAAGAGAACCAGGTATTTTCAATAATTGCAGATGAATCTAAAGACCTTAAAAAGAAAGAGCAGCTCTCATTAGTGTTGAGGTATTACTATGATGGGGCAGTGCATGAGAGTTTTTTAGATTTTGAGGGAGTCACTGAACTGGATGCAGCAGGCCTAAGTGCGAAAATAATACAGTCTCTGCAAAAATATGGACTGGACTATAAGTCTCACCTTGTTGGTCAAGGATATGATGGTGCATCAGTAATGTCTGGGAGGTGTAGTGGAGTTGCTGCTAGAATTAAAGAAGAAGCAAAACATGCCTTTTATGTTCATTGTAATGCACACGGTCTAAACCTTGTTATTGTTGATTCTGTGAAAGCTGTGCCTGAAGTTGACTGTTTTTTTTCATTGCTGCAGAAATTATATGTATTTATGTCAGGCTCCTATGTGCATGCAAAGTGGTTGTCTGTACAAAAGGACATGTTTAAAGAGGCACCTCGAGAGTTACAGAGGCTGAGTGATACTAGGTGGGCATGTCGCTATTCAGCCTGCAAAAATCTTCTGGACAGACTACCAGCAGTGTTGCGTGTTCTACATGAGATTGATGTTGAGCGGCATGGGGATAGATCTGTCGAAGAACGAGGTTTACTTAACCAGATTGATCTTGCATTTATTGGTACTCTGGTGGTTTAAAAAAAACACTTGGTGACTTTAAATGTCTTTCTGATATGCTTCAAGCTCCATCACTTGATCTTGCCAGGGCTGTAGATCTAGTCGATGCACTGCAAGAGAGACTAGAGGACTGCAGAGTTGGATCTTGTTATGAAGAACTTTGGGAACACACTGTGGTCACTGCAAAGCAATGTAATATTGCAGTTGAGGTTGTTTCTAAAAGGTCCCTAAAAGAGAGCTCCAGACTTGGCTCTTACTCTGTAGAGTCCACTGTAGGTCACCGGATGTGCAAAGACGGGGACAAAGAAAAGTTCAAAATATCGGTTTATTATCCCATTCTTGATCACATGACTGAAGTCGCGTTTCAGTAAAAACAACTGTGACATAATGAAGGGGATACAAGCCCTTAACCCGAAGGCTAAAAACTTTCTGGAAGAGGCCATAGTTTTACGTTTTGGTGGTCTTTATGATTGTGACATTGATGACCTCAAGCATGAACTTTACCAAGCAAAGAAGGTAGTGCAGAGGAAGTTAAAAAGTGGCACTGAAATATTGAGTATTTTAGACTTCACCACTTTTATTGAACCTTACAAAGAAGTGTTCTATCAGCTTTTTTTCTTGTGCAGAGTAGCTCTAGCTTTGCCACTGAGCAGTGCTCAGTGCAGAGAATAGTTTCTCTGCACTCAAACTTATAAAAAGTCATCTGCGCACAACAATGATGGATGACAGGTTAAGTAATCTTGGAGTGCTCAGTATTGAGAGGAGAAGAGCAAGGCAATTAAATCTTGATGACTTTGTTGACCGGTTTGCTCATCACCATTGCAATAGACGTATACTGCTATTATAACATTGTTCCTTGTTTAATGTGTATTCTTGCAGAGAAAGATTTCATTCTCTTAGATATTCTTGTTGGTGTTAAAAAGTAACTAACTTGAGTATTTTGTTCTTTTGCTAATTTCATTTCATTACAGGCATTTTCTAATTACACTACCAAATTACTTAAAATTGTATTTATTTACAGAAAATACATATTAGTATCTTACTTTTAACCCAACAGTGTTGACCAAAAAGCACTTTAATATGCAAATGCTGAAATGCAGTTGTAGTTTTCACTGCTGATTACTTGAATAAAATTCAAAGTAAAGTATTATGGAGTATTGTGATTGTTATTATTCCAGATAATATTATATTCTCTTCAGTACACTGCCATTGCTCATTTTTTTTAGTATCTAGCATTGTCCTCTACTTTTTAGTTTTCTAATTTAGATTCTAAAATAAGATGATATACTTTGATATTCTTGATAGAAAGTATTAATGCTCTTCTCAGTTTGAGTCTGTGTTAATTCTGCTCTTTACAGTACATTAATATTTATAGTTAGGAAGGGTATTAACATAGCTTTGTCTTAACTAAATGTGGTGTTTTGCTTAATGTGTCTACTGAAAAGGTGTTTTTACTTCAATTAGTATAATTACAAAATAATTACTTATTTTACATGCCACCCTGATAAAGTTTGTGCCCCTGCCTGGCCCCCCTAAGAAAAAAATCCTAGATCCGCCACTGTCGTTAGCCAAGTCAAGCTGACTGATTGGCAACGTTTATTTTCCTAAACATGACACACGTAGGATTCGGCAGCATGTGTAGCATTCATGTAGCCAAAGTTGGTTAAATTAAGGAAAAAAATATTCTCAGCTCTCTATTGCAACTCTCCATAACACAACTTCAACGTGGAAGTCAGTGGACCTATTTGTTTATTATATTAAGTCAGTGCTTCTCAAACTTTTTCTGGTGCACCCCCTTATATAATATATGATATAATAATGTATCCACGCCCCTCTACTGCTTCGACTAATTATGAAGTAGACTATTATAAAAAATAAAAACAAAAAATGCAAATATGTCTTGGTAGGTGTTTTTCTGCTCAAAATGTGTCTGTCACGGATAACGTGCGCACAAGCTCTGTATAAAGTCATTTTAGATCAATATTGCAATTTTAAATGTCTGAAATCTAAAATAATGATTCATGGGTGTCGTACATTAGAACTATATAGAGGACAAAAGCACAATACTTCTTCTCTTTATAGGGGCAGTAACACAGTGAAATCTGTTTGGGTTTAGAAAAGTTACATAGTACACCTTTAACACCCTAATTCTAGTTTAAAGGTTTACAAAACTGCAATGACAGGTGCTCATGGTCCATACGTGCTTAACATGACTGTGACTAAGGCAATTACTTTTGAGGATTAGTATTAGCCAGCTCATTACTCTTCGCTAAACCCCTTCCAGTTTTCCCCCCGCTTTTTTCAATCAAAGTCAGTCACCGGCTTGTCCCCACATTAAGCTCACACCGCAAATGAGTTGTTTTGGACTACAAATTACATGATTGTGTCACCTTTAGTGATTTTGTCGATGAAAATCACCTCAACTCTGACGGCTTGGATTCAAATTACACTGCGCTCCGGGCTTTACTGCTCTGAAGGAGACTGATTATCCTTCATGGACTATGTTTGTCTGCTTCAATTAGCCACGCCATTATTCCCGCACGCAGCCGGATAGAGAAACACAGCGCAGATGCTAACTCAGGTATGCTAGCTTTAGCGCCCCCAGCTCCATAATTACGCTCTAATTGGGCCGCAGAAGAAAAGCAGCACGGGCACTGTTCCTGGCTCGGCTCTTTCAAGTGCTAATGGATTATTTATCTCGAGTTCGGACCAAATCCTAGCTCAGAGCAGAGTAACCAGCAGGGACCAGCACATTCAAGTCGTTCCTCATTCAGAAGGATTTAATACCACTATTAAAGGTTGCTCACCGGGCAGAGCTTTTTCCCTTTATGATTGTCCTTAGTTTATTACAAAAGAGTCAGGTAATTTGACATGAATTCAAAAGCGCTGCTTAGAGAAAGCTATCGTGTAGAGACCACTGTGCAGAGCAAAAATATGTCTTATTATTCCCACTAAAACTGATTTTCTCATTTTTGTGATTTTGGATAATCCCAATACCTAATTATAGTAATACTTTTAGTTATGGTCAACTAAATTAATTGGGACATATTATGCTAAATCAACCTTTCAAGGGCTTTGAACTGTGTTATAAGAGTGATTCCTCATCATTAGTTTTCTCCAAAGTGTATTAAGATTTATTCATGCATGTTTGAGTTGACCCTGTATTGCCCTGCATCTGAGACAGTGGCAGACCTAGGAATATGGGGGCCCCAGGCAAAATTAACCCCAGGCCCTTCCTCAACAAATTTTTGAAAACTTTTCTGTCTCATCTTTTGAATTGTTCTTCAAAAGAAGCTTTTGTTTTTGTTTTTTGGGGGCTTATGGGGGGGTTTGGAGGTCCTCCCCTAGAAGATTTTTTAAGAAATTAGACCATATTTCCTGTTTGTTGTTGCACATGTTTCATTTGATTAAAATACTTTTGACGATCCCAGACTAGGATTGGGGGGCATATTTTTGGGGCCCCTTCTGGTTTGGGGCCCAAGGCAATTGTTGCCTAATGGTAAGTCCGCCGCTGACTTGAGAGCTCGGGAAATGTATGTTTTCACCCACCTCGTACACCCACCCTCTTCTCTTCTTTGTGTATATTAAAAACTATTCTAACTATCGCTCAAACGCGTAATATTCAGTCTCATTTATAAAGCATGCGGAGTACAACAATGTTATGTATGTGACTTTCCAAGTTAAGTTGTTGACCTTAAAAAAAACAAAAACTTAGCGGCCCATTCCAAAAACCCACAATTATGCAAGGGTTTCTGAGACGAGGTAGAAAATGATCAGTGCTCAGAAAGACCAGAAGTGAGCTGGCTTGAGGACGTTTATGGAAGTTTGTGTGCTGTTTTTACGTACACTAATTTTTTCTTCACGCAAAATTGAACGCGATAAAGAGAGACAGAGAGCAATAAAAACTGAAAAAAAGTAGCACAAGTCATCCAATAATGTCACAACACATTTTGTCCTGTGCATAAGTTCCATTTGGTCCCTTTGTACATTTTATTTTTAAGAATTCCACGTAAAGTTTAATAAGTTGAATGTTGTATACCAATGTTCTAACGATAGGGCAATGTTTTTGGCAAGCTTCCTCTTTTTTAAGAACACGTATTTTCGTTTATTTTTCGCAACTCCAAAAAAGGGACACCCCAGCACTTCTACAGTTCTATTCGACAGACCAAGTCACGTTCAAATATAGGCACACTGAGGCTGTTTCCTCCCTAATCCCTAACCCCTCAATCGCTCCTCAGACTATCCAGCTCCTCAGACTAAAACTATAATGAAAAGGACAATATCTGAAAAATCTATTTTAAAGTTCAGAGAAATAATAGAACCAATATTTAATATTATGTCATGTGATCCTGTCGTTAACAGCGCCAGTCCCAGTGCTATTGATAACTCTGTTGACTCAATGGTCAACTCTCTAAAATCTGCTCTTGATGTTGCAGCTCCACTTAAACAGAAAGTAATCAGGCCAAAACGAGCCTCCCCCTGGTACAATGAAGAACTACGTTCTCACAAACAAAGGGTAAGAAAACTAGAGAGATCCTTACGCCGCTCCCACACAGAAGAATCCCTGAAAGAATGGAAAACTTGCCTTCTGTCTTATAAGCAGGCTCTGCGTAAGGCTCAAACCAGATATTATTCAAATTTAATAGAAGTAAATAAAAATAACTCTAGATTTCTCTTCAGCACTGTAGCCAGGCTGACAAACTGTCACAGCGCAGTAGAACCTCAATACCAGTTACTCTAAGCTGCAATGACTTCCTTCTATTCTTTAACAGCAAAATCACAACTATTAGAGATAAACTAAATGCAATTACTCCCACTATCAGTACTGAGCAAGCCCAGACTGCAAAGCTAGTGTCCCATACAAATCCTTCAGTAATACTAGATAGGTTCACTGCTGTTGATCAGGCAGAGATAACTTCAGTCATTATGTCCTCCAAAACATCAACTTGTATTTTAGACCCAATCCCAAGTAGACTCCTCAAAGAAATTCTCCCCTAATTATAAATCCCATTCTTAATATAATAAATACTTCACTAGAAAGCGGTTATGTCCCTCAGTCCTTCAAATATGCAGTGGTTAAACCACTTTTGAAAAAGCCTAATCTAGACCCGACATACTGGCAAACTATAGACCTATTTCTAATCTGCCCTTTGTCTCTAAAATCCTTGAAAGAATTGTGATTAAACAGCTTTGTCGCCACCTGCAGGACAATAATTTATTTGAAGTTTTTCAGTCAGGGTTCCGTGCATACCACAGCACTGAAACTGCACTAGTTAAAGTCACAAATGATCTGTTATTAGCTGCTGATGATGGACAGGTCTCAATCCTGGTTCTGTTGGACCTCAGCGCAGCGTTTGACACCATCGACCACAACATTCTACTGCAGAGGTTAGAATGTGATGTAGGTGTCAGTGGAACCGCCCTTAGCTGGTTTAAATCCTATCTATCTGATAGGTACCAGTTTGTTAATGTAAACCAGAGATCTTCCCCATGTTCTAAAGTAACCTACGGTGTGCCGCAGGGTTCAGTACTCGGTCCAGTTCTGTTCACTCTTTATATGCTGCCCTTAGGTATGATCATCAGAAAGCATGGCATTAACTTCCACTGCTATGCAGATGACACTCAGCTGTATTTATCAATGAAACCTGATCAGACGCATCAAGTAGACAGACTTAGTGCCTGCGTGAAAGACATAAAAACTTGGATGACTCTTAATTATCTGCTCCTTAACCCTGAAAAACCGAGGTCATTCTGCTGGGCCCTAAGCACCTGCGAGACTCCTTATCTGACCAGATAGTTTCTCTGGACAATATCACTGTAGCCCCCAGCTCTACTGTAAGAAACCTTGGGGTCCTATTTGACCAAGATCTCTCGTTCAAAGCTCATATAAATCAAGCCTGTAAAACAGCCTACTTTCATTTGCGTAACATAGCCAAAATTAGAAAAATCCTGCCCAGAGATGATGCCGAAAAACTCATCCATGCATTTGTCACATCCAGATTAGACTATTGTAACGCTCTGCTTACAGCGTGTCCTAAAAAGCTCTATAAGAAGCTTTCAACTGGTTCAAAATGCAGCAGCAAGATTATTAACAGGTACTAGAAAAAGAGATCATATTTCACCAGTGTTGGAGTCTCTTCACTGGCTTCCTGTTGAGTCTAGAATCAAATTTAAAATCCTCCTCCTGACTTATAAAGCTTTAAACAATATGGCCCCATCCTACCTCAAAGATGCAATAGTAGCGTACCATCCAAACAGAGCTCTTCGTTCTCAAAATGCTGGACTATTGTTAGTCCCCAGAGTCTCTAAAAGCACAGTAGGAGGTCGAGCATTTAGCTACCAAGCTCCTATGTTATGGAACCAGCTCCCTGTTCATGTAAAAGAGGCCGACACAGTCTCTACATTTAAGACCAGGCTCAAAACGTTCCTCTTTGAAATAGCTTATGGTCAGGCCAGTTAGGAACAGAAATAAAAACCTACAGTTTTAGCTACGCTGCCCTTGGAGCAAGTCTGCTGGGGGAAGTATGGCAGCTTGAACACTATCCTCTGGTTCTTCCTACTTTATCTATCAACAATATTTAATATTACTTCACCTGTAGTCTGTTCATTGCTGTTCACATGTTTCTCTTTCTCTCCACTTCCCCCGGGGAGTGGAGACTGTTTCAGACACTGCGGCGGCTGCTCCAGTGACGACCCCCCCACCCCCACCTGTCTGGACGATCTATGCGCCACCCGCCTGGACAGCTGGATTAGCCACACCTCGTCTGCCTGGACGAACTCCTTCTACTTTAGATGAACTGTTCCTCATCTCCTGCTGGAGGATCTCTCTACACTGGTGGACTGCTCCTCGTCCGCCTGGAGGAACTCTTTAAAGCCACCTCCCTCTTGAGTGGTTCTGGCTCCACAGTCCAAGTGGATGCGTCAGTCCTAGTTAATCTGCAGCCTGTCCGTCCGTGGGAGTAGGATCTCTCCTTCACTGTGGTTCTCCCCGAGGTTTCTACTTTTTCCCATGGGGTTTTTTGTAGTTTTTCCTCGCTTGTGAAGGAGGGTCAAAGGACAGGGGCATTCTGGGACAGTTATCTGAACTGCTTTTACCTGTGGCCCATCGAGGCAACTGTTGTTGTGATTTTGGGCATTATAAAAATAAATTGATTTGATTTGATTTGATTTACATAGTCCTGCCCTATTCAGTGGACTTTATAGTGCACTCTATCATGGAGCCAACCAGACACTCCGCGCACTACTTTCTCCTTGTCGAGGGTCACTTGACTCTGGTGTCTGGGAGAAAAAAAATCGGCACAACTCTAAAAACAAAATTGATTTTTCTAATGAAAATGGGTAAAATCTGCTTGATACGCACATATGCACGAGCCGCCGCATCGACAATGGAGGTGAGACGCACATGAACTAACAGTCATACACGCTTTTTTCATCTTGGATCGCACGTTAATCATCAAATAGACTGATTCATTCAACTTTTTGCTTAAGATCAGAATTTTATCACAGCTCCAAGCTACGTCAGGCAGTTAAACGATAAAAGCTCTGCTGAATAACAGTTTATTTAAAGCAGTGGTTCTTAACAGTTGGCATTCGCAACCTCAGAACATACAAAATATTCGACCTACAAAATGAAAAAAGTAGCCTTATGTCTAGACCTAGAAATATTACTTTTGTATGTCAATCAATAAGAATTTATATTTACCACAGGATTGGAATACATTTTCAATTTTCCCCCACCCTCATCTACCCCCAGATGTCATACCGCAACCCCCATGGGACCCCCATGGGACCCCCATGGGGGTTGCTGTATGACATCTGGGGGTAGATGAGGGTGGGGAAAAATTGAACCCCCAGGTTGAGAACCACTGATTTAAAGCATTTTATTCGTAATCTCGGGTCAACAGTTTATTTAAAGGACACATATTCTGCAACTGTGACTTTTTTGAGCTTTTAATCATGTTCTAACAATATTCTGTCATCAAAACACACTCCTTAAATTGCATTCACACTGTTTTTAGGAACGTTTATTTAAAAAATCCTCTCCCTTCGAGCGTCAAAAACACTTCCCGCTGAACTCCCTTGATCTGTGACGTTTGTTCAGATCATCTATGTCACTTATCCGAGAATCTTCTGATGTTTCAAGTCCTTATATCATCATCAGACTCGTTCTGAGCATTTCTGCCGTTCAGTGCAACTACTAGCTTCATACTGGCGTGTCGCACATTCTCTTAAAGAGATAACATGACTAAAATGTGTGCTAGGTGCCATCTACTGACTGGATGCACACAGCAAGTGTCATTGGAGACAACTGAGAAAAACTAGTTATTTCATAATAAACTTTATTTTGTTTCAAAACATGAAATGGGAAATAGAAGGTACTCAAGAGCATGTTTAAAGGCTAACAACAATACAAAAAATGCATGATATTTTTCCTTCAAATTCTTCCTGCTCTGTCCAGTTATAGACCTGTTGCTTTTGTTTTTCCGCCTCTCGCAATGCATTGTAGACAATATTGACTATGTAGTGACCAACGCTGGACACTACTTTTCAAGATGCATTGTGGGAAATTTGAGTGCACCACTTTTTCATCTGCTGGACATTCAAGCAGCACTAAAAATGGCATGACCCTCATATAGTTCCCCATGTAGGGAATAGTGCAGAGACACTGATGCAGCCTTAATCAGACTGATGGAACTCAACCAATCCTACACCACAAACATTCAGATGGATAAAATGTTTTGCCCAAGGACACAACAACCAATGGCCTTCAGGTTTGTGGGTATACATACACTGCTGCCTAAAGTTTAGGCTTACACTAAACAAGCGCTCCTACAGACTCATCACAGTAAACTTAAAAGACTGTACTTTTACTTGACACCTTTTGACACAATCACTCCCACACTCACACAGTCCGCTGCCTCCTCTGAGCCCGGGCATATTCCTCTTCTGATGTATAGGGCACGTACCTGAGTACTGCACGCCGCAAACGGAGCAACTTTAAACCACAGCGCAAGGTCAACAAGTGGAAGCGCCTGAGGGCTTACAAGAGTCCCGGCTTATTACTGCGGAGGAGAACCGGAGAGGGGCTGGAGATAAGAACAAACGAGTGTGGGAGAACAGGCTACTGCAGCAGAAGAGCCGAGAGAAGAGAGGGAGGGGTGGCGAAATCAGGACAGAGCGCCCCGCACGCCTCCAAAAACCAAAAGACAATTTATCAGTTTGGATAAAGCTGCTTCAATTAAGTGCAAATGACAAGGAAAAAGAGTGGAAAGTCTGGAGGGAGGAGGAAGGTGAGTGCTGCGTCGCTAATCGGGAACAATTTGTCATTTCGCAGCAAGGTCAAGGCGCGAGAGCAGGCGAGTTGTATAAAATCCACTGAGCTTTCGGCTAACATCTTTTTCGGCTCCCCATCAAACTCTATCTCCAAACAAAAGGACGAGGAGAGCACATTTGTTGTCCTTGCAAGGCCCAGAGTAAACAGCCAGCGCCTTCAGGGCTGATTTAAATTCACACCTTCACACAGCTCTGTCTCTGCAGCCGGGGAGGAGAGAACACAATCTGTTACTAGGTTTTTGGCACAAGATTAAAAACCAAACCAAAATGTACTCAGTTTGGTGTGTGCCGGCCTCCACAAATACCAAGGTTTGCCTGAAGTGCAAAAGAAGGTTTTATTAGAGCAGAGGCAGTTGTAAATGTTGCTTTGTCAGCCAAACTGAACAACAAAGCCAAGTAACCAGTAATATTTATAGTGCATTTAGCCTATATAGAGCCTTGCCAGACGTTCAAAGTCGTTTTACTATTGCATGTATTATTCATGCGCTGCACACACTTTGTGGTGGTGAGCTGCGTCTGTAGTCACAGATGCCCTGGAAAAGGTGTACCGCGGCCAGCACCAATCACTCACTCACACATGTTGCCAACAAAATTAATAGAAAACTAATATCAAAACTAAATACTCAATTGTTGATCAGAACCAGAATGAGACCCAGTGCTGGCCCTCACTCTTTGGTGCCCTAGGCAAGGTTTCTGGCCTCACATATTCTAATACTGGGTACTTTTGCCAAGAGCTTTGTAGATATTAGGTATTATTAGGTCCCTGAATAGAATTCCAAATTGATTTTGTAGCAGGTAGTTTTGAATGCACAAAACAAATGCAATTTCCTGTTAGGCCTATCCACGTCTCAAAGTGATTGTACAGTATCCATAGCAATCAACTATTCAAAACAAGCTATTATATCTATTGAATGTGCAAAGTTCTTCAAAAATTACCATTAAACTGGAAGCTGAAACCCATGAATCCTGGATCAACAAATTGAACTGTTATACTTTGACAGTTTGGATGCAGTGTAGGCCAGCGGTTAGTGCTCTCACTTCACAGCAAGAAGGTCCTGGGTTCGACTCCTGGGCGGCGTGGGACCTTTCTGTGTGGAGTTAGCATGTTCTCATTGTCTCTGCGTAGGTTTTCTCCAGGTGCTCCAGTTTCCCCTACCACTAAAACATGTACAGTAGTATGTGGTGTATGAATGTCAATCATGTCCATTTAACATACACTGTCCCGACCAAATAAATAAATAAAAATCAAAAAATTCTACAAAATTTATGTCATTTGATCACACATGATTGTAGGCTACTTCTCTCCAAGATTGAAATGGAAAGAGTGTTTATTATAAGAGCACTTGTGGCACAGTTGGGGTTGACCTGTTGTTCACATGCTGCTGATCACTCGTGTCAGTGGAGCCTCTGCCATCTCTTGCTTGTCTGTGCTCTGTTCTTCAACTCCAGAGCGCTGAGCGTGGCCTCCGTGAGCTGCACTGGACTGTGTGGACAGAAAAACTAAAGCCTGAAACTTTTGTCACAAGAACTGGCCTCGTGTTTTATGTTGCGCTAAATCTGTTCGTTAATCGGATGTTTGTGCCTGTGGTTCTATGAATATGAGATGGTTTGACAAAATGTAAGACTTGCTAAAAGCTAAAGGGATGTAGATTCCAAACTGGATCTGATAAGACCACACAATAACATGAAAGAAACCACTATTATGTTCTTTTGTATTCTATCGTGTATAAAAGTGTTTTTTGTGGTATCAAGCAGTGTGGTATTTTTTCCTTACTAGTTATCTTTGTCGTGATCGTGAAGCACCAGTCCCACCGCAAACAAACAAAGGCAAGGTGGAGGAAGTGTCTTGCCCAAGTTGCACTGGTCGGAGCCGGGAGCATAACATAGACCTCGTAAATCATGTGAGAAATGGCACAGGGCAATGTTTTAGGCGGACTTTGTCTCCTCTAAGAATAAAACTCCATTGTAAATTCTCACCAGTCCAATTGATTTCCCTCACAGCTTTACTTTCTCTCCATCTGTTTCCACCGGTCGTAGTTTGGCCCGATGGCGGCGATGGTTAACCAGGACGGCAAAACACGGCACTGGAGGTGAAAAAGGAAAAAAAAAACGCGCCGACAGCCTCATTTACAGTGACACCACACATGCTCCCTGTGACGTTACTGAAATGACTTTTGTGATTTGAAAGTATCTGGTGGACTCGGGGCCCGGTTCTGGCTGGGTGCGCTGCTTTGGTTTGTGCTGCTGTTGTTTCGGCTTCACTGCTCAGCCTCATGTCGCGCTCCATTACCTCCACACATACACACACGCACATACACACACGCACACACACACACACACACACACACACACACACACACACACACACACACACACACACACACACATGCACACATGCACGCACACATCTCTCACAAAACTTCCAAATCTGACAGACTCTTGTTTCAGGCCTGGTGTGTCCACTTTCCCAAACTCACCTGCTGGACACCGCAGCCATTAGAACGCTCTCTGAAAGGTGATAGAAAAGCTGGTACTGTGGATTGTTCGAAAACGGTGGCTGGAAAACAAAATGCGACAAAACAAAGTCCCAGCAAGTCTAGCAGGCACTATTTGATGACATTTGAAGTAGGGGTAGCTTACTCTATTTCTCTACAACTATTCCTCATATAGGTTGATCTCGATTTTCAATTAAATATACATTATGCTGTCAAATTTTGTTAATGCCGAAAGCATTCACCTTGCCTTAAGGGGTTCATTTATTTATTTTTTCATTGTTCATTTCCACTTTTTACAGCTGAATGACTCCAACAACTAAATATCTTTGTGGAAAATGTGTTTTGCAAGTTTAGACATTATAAAAAAAGTTGTATGAAACGCGTATTCCAAGGTGACAATAAGCATGTTTAAAAGCACATTTACTGAAGAAAACATTTCTAGTACCATTTAACCCCCAAATTAATCATATTTGTTCCTCTATAGTTGGAATTCTACTCCAAACCACATGCTTTTTGTGACAGGTTTGGCTGTGGACCTTTCGATTAAAAAATACCAAGCCAATAATTGCAATCTACGAACAATTAGTATTTGATACAATTGAAACTCGATTAATTACTCAAACAAACCTATGTCGGTTCATAACCTGTATGGCATCCACAGCCATCTTGGTTCTAGACCAAATGCAGTCCAAATGTAAACAAATGTAAACTCCAAAACTGTCTGCTTAAACTATTCAGTCCTAATCTTTACTGTCAGCTGTGATGCTGACATTTACACATATTATACAACGTATTATATTACACAAAAGTTCATGCATTTTAAAACTTTAGTTTGGCTTTGTTGCGAAAAATGTCTCATTTGTAAAAAATGCTAATAAGTGATTTGCATTGGTGATTAGCATTGAGGTCAAACTTAATAATTCCAAGAAATCTTCGAACAACTGAAACATGGCTTGTAAGTGTCTAAAACTTTCTGTGTGTATGGTAATAGTGCAGCACTAAATATGACTACCTTTTTATGGAATGTTAAGCATTTAGTTCTTATTTTAATGAAGGTCTTTACCAGTTAAAAGTCTGTGGAAAGTCGTGGAAAAAGCCCCGATATCTGTGCTGACTGCTCTGTGAGACATTAGTTGGCAAACACTTTTCAGGCAGCATTTACAGAGCTGTGCCACACAAAGCTTGAAGCTCAGGCTAAAAACAAAAAATGTTGGCCAACTAATAACTTGCCCTAAAGCACATACTCGCTGTCTGATCTTCATTAGAGGAGGAACTCCAGGATAGTTCATGTTAGTCCAACATCCAAAGTGTTGGGTGACTTCAACGTTCATTCTTTTTAACTTCAGTGCATGGAGCAGTAATACCACATCATCAACCTGCCCAGGGACTACAAGTGTCAATTAATTTGTGCTCCAACCTGGCACCAGTATCTGTCCTTTGACTTTGTCTTGGTTAATGTATTGTTGTGCACTGTCCCTGTACAAATAAAAGAATAACGAGAAAGTATGCAGCTAACGGCTATATAATAGAGAAAGTTCATCTCTAGCAAAGTCAAAACAGCCTGTACATGGTGCGCCCTCTGCAGCATCAGCGGAGTCACAGAACAGATCAGACAGGTGGCTCCTGTATCCTGGGAACCAACACCCAACTATGCGCTCGAAACGGAACAGAAATAGAACAAAATTCACATTTGTTATTCGCTTTACTTAAGTGGATTTTGATAATATGCGCAAGGAAACACAGTTAGTGTCAGCTTCTTTAACATGTACAGGGAGTTGATTCCATAACACCAGGGATTGGTAGCTAAACGCTCCACCTCCTACTGTGCTTTAAGAGAAGTGGATGTCAACTTCTGACACTGCTCACTGTTCCCATCCGGAAGGCCCAGTGCGAATGAAGAATGAGTAAAATACCAAGAACAATATTTCTTCTTAGTGTAAGTTGAAGTCTATATGACAGATTAGACATTAGACAACACATTTCACAAAAACATTGTGAAAATTATTATTTAATATATGACTAAACATTTTCCCCCAGTTTGACAGTTTGCGTAATGTTTAAAATCGTACTTCCTGGTTGGACAAGGGCAACAAATAGGTAGCGGTAATTTCACAACTGTTACCTGAAAACAAGGGCCAAAATCCATTTAAATGACACAACAGTTTTGATTTGACAAATACCTGATAAAAACTTAATTTTGTCATGAGCTTAGTGCCTCCTCCCTCCTGTGTGTGTGTGTGTGTGTGTGTGTGTTTCCTCCTCCCCTCCTGTGGTGTCCTTGTTTGGAGCTTCCTGGGCATGACTGATTGGCACACCTGGAACCCATCTGCAATCAAGCATACACCCTCTGCAGTACAAAAGCTTGGCTCATTCATCCACACCCTGCCAGATCGTTCAGTCTACTTCCGTGGTGAACTCCTTGGCTTTTTTTGTATCTCTCGTTAGTTGTCTCTTGTGGATTTTGCTTACCAAGGACTTTTTTCCCTCCAGCCTGCTCCTGCCTGCTATCCTGGTTCTCACCTGTGCTCCTCGGTCCTTCCTGCTCCTGCCTGCTGTCCTGGTACTCACCTGTGCTCCTCGGTCCAGCCTGCTCCTGCCTGCTATCCCGGTACTCACCTGTGCTCCTCGGTCCAGCCTGCTCCCGCCTGCCGTCCCGGTCCTCACCCGTGCTTCCTGGTCCAGCCTACTCCCCCTCAGCCAACTCTCAATAAATAATTCTGTATTGATCCATATCTCTGGTCTGCTTCATTGGGTCCGCCTGTCGTTACCTCCTAACAGAACGATCTGGCCAAACAATGGACCCAGCAGATCCAGATGCGCTACAGAAAATGATCGCCACTCAGGGGAATCTCCTCGGCCAACACCACACATCGTTGCAGGAGTTGAAGGAATCTAATCAGTCTCTCGGAGCCCAAGTCACAAATCTAACCAGGTTGGTGGAGCACATTTCTCATCAATTATCTGCCCAGTCTGTCTGCCCACACACCCTACTCCTGCTGTCTCCTCGGCTGTGAATCCTCCCCGTGAAACTCCTGTTCCTCATCCTGAGCCATATAACGGGGACCTGGGTAAAAGTAAAGGCTTCCTCTTACAATGTGCCACCGTCTTCACCTGCCAACCTCTGACATTTTCTACAGACCATTCCAAGGTAGCTTTTGTTACTGGATTGTTGCGTGGAAGAGCACTTGATTGGGCTGAAGCTATGTTGGGTGGTAGAGGCGTTGAAGATATCAGTTATTCTGAATTCATTGATGACTTCAAAAGAGTTTTTGCACACCCTGATTGTGAGGCTAATGCTGCTAAGGGGCTTCTAGATCTCCACCAGGGGAACAAGAGTGTGGCTGATTACGCTATTCAGTTTCGGATCCTGGCCGAAGAGTCTGGGTGGAACGAGGCAGCATTAAAGGGTGTATATTGGCGGGGTTTAAATGACACCTTAAAAGATGAGTTGTCTCTTCGTGATGACCCTGGTTCTTTGGAGGAACTAATCTCTCTCTCTATCCGCTTTGACAACAGACTGCGAGAGCGCAAACGTGAGAGGGTGTCCCGTACAACTTCTTCTCCTACGCCTAGTTCCTTGCCTCCAGCACTAGTTCAGCCTGACACCAATTTACCAGCGTTTCCTTCCACCTCTCAATCCCCTGACATTCCTATGCAAATTGGCCAGACCAGATTGACAGTTGAGGAGAGGTCCCGGAGAATTCGAGCAGGCGAGTGTTTGTACTACTGCGGTCAGGGAGGTCATTTCCTCAATCAATGTCCAGTTCGTCCAAAAGACCCGCTCATCAGTAAATATGGGGGTACTGATGGGCAAGGTATCTAAAATCCCCAATGACCCACCTAGACTCCTGTTACCTGCTACCCTCTGTCATAACCACCAGTCACTTCCTCTTCAAGCCCTAATAGACTCGGGGGCTGAGCAAAACTTCATGGACTCTACTTTAATTTTACAAGCAGGGATCTCCACTGAACCTCTTCCAGAACCAGTCCAGGTCAGTGCTTTAAATGGTTCTTTTCTAGCTCAAATCACTCACCATACTGTTCCCCTCCATTTGATTTTGTCTGGTAACCATCATGAAGACATTCGTTTCTTTGTTTTTTCTGCACCCCAGACTCCAATTGTTTTAGGCTACCCCTGGCTCAAGATTCATAACCCTGTTATTGACTGGTCTCTTAATAAAATCATTAGTTGGAGTTTGTTTTGCCATCAGTCTTGTTTGCAGTCAGCTCTCCCTTCATCAGGGGAGGTTTTACCTCAACAGCCTGTGACCGCTCCCGATCTGACTGCAGTTCCATCGGAATACCATGACCTAGGGGAGGTCTTTAGTAAGGAGAAGGCACTGTCTTTGCCGCCGCATAGACCCTATGACTGTGCAATAGACCTCCTTCCAGGCGCCACTCTTCCTCCTGCTCGCCTCTACAACCTGTCCCGACCTGAGAGGGAGGCCATGGAGACATATATAAAGAACTCTCTCGCAGCAGGTATAATCCGCCCATCTTCCTCTCCTGTCGGTGCCGGGTTTTTCTTTGTTTCTAAGAAAGACACGACTTTAAGACCATGCATAGATTAGAGGTTTGAACAATATTACAGTTAAGAACAAATACCCCTTGCCTCTGATCTCCTCTGCCTTTGAGCCATTGCAGGGTGCCACCATCTTCACCAAACTGGATTTGCGAAATGCGTACCATCTTGTCAGAATCAAGGAAGGTGACGAATGGAAGACGGCATTCAACACGCCCTTGGGACATTTTGAATACTGTGTCATGCCATTTGGACTCACCAATGCTCCTGCAGTGTTCCAAGCTCTGGTAAACGACGTCCTTCGGGACTTTCTTAATCGTTTTGTTTTTGTCTACCTGGACGATATCCTTATATTCTCCAGAGACTCGCTTGAACATCGCCTTCATGTCCGCCTAGTCCTGCAAAGACTGTTAGAAAATAAACTGTTTGTGAAGGCAGAGAAATGTGAATTCCACATCAGCTCCATCTCCTTTCTGGGTTTTATCATTGAGAGTGGACAAGTTAAAGCAGATCCCGTGAAGATCAAGGCTGTCTCTGATTGGCCCCCTCCTTCCAATAGGAAACAACTGCAAAGATTCCTTGGTTTTGCCAACTTTTACAGACGGTTCATTAGAGATTACAGCAAGGTTGCCCTACCCCTCACCAGACTCACATCTGCAAAACTCCCTTTTCAGTGGACTGCCGAAGCAGATTTTGCTTTTAATAAGCTCAAGAGGTTATTCACTACAGCACCGGTATTGACCCAACCTGATCCGTCCAAACAGTTTATTGTTGAGGTTGATGCCTCCGATGTAGGAGTTGGCGCAGTTCTCTCCCAGCGTTCTGACACAGATTCTCGTCTCCACCCTTGTGCCTTTTCCAGGAGGTTGGCTCCTGCCGAGTGCAACTACGATGTGGGCAATAGAGAACTTCTGGCAGTAAAGCTTGCACTAGAGGAGTGGAGGCATTGGCTAGAAGGAGCAGAACAACCCTTCGTGGTATGGACGGACCACAAGAATCTAGCCTATATTCAATCAGCAAAGAGATTAAACTCTCGGCAAGCCAGGTGGGCCTTGTTCTTTGGGAGGTTCCAGTTTACCATCACTTACCGTCCAGGTTCAAAGAACGTTAAGCCTGATGCACTGTCCCGTCAGTTTGACCCATCTGAGCAGTCAAATTCAGAGACTATACTTCCTAGTAACTGTGTCCTTGGTTCTCTCCACTGGCAGGTAGAAGCAAATGTAAAGAAAGCGCAGGAGGCTGAGCCTGATCCGGGGGATGGGCCGTCCAATAGACTCTATGTTCCATCATCTGTACGCAGTGAGGTCTTACAATGGTCACACAACTCCAAATTTGCATGCCATCCAGGTATAAATCGCACCTTGTCTAGTCTCTGGCGTAATTTCTGGTGGCCAACTATGGAGGCAGACACTCGGAGTTTCGTGTCTGCCTGCACAGTATGTTCCCAGAATAAATCCTCCCATGCTTCCCCCTCTGGTCATCTGAGACCTTTACCCATTGCCAACCGCCCCTGGTCACACATTGCAGTAGATTTTGTGACCGGCCTTCCCCTCTCAAATGGGCAATCTGTCATTCTGACCATCGTTGACAGATTTTCTAAGGCTGCTCACTTTGTAGCCCTCCCTAAATTACCCTCAGCTCGTGAAACCGCAGACCTCATGGTGGAACATGTTTTTCGTCTCCATGGCATCCCAGCTGATATCGTTTCTGACCGAGGCCCCCAATTCATCTCCCAAGTTTGGAAAGCATTCTGTCAATCTCTGGGTACCACTGTCAGTCTATCTTCAGGTTTCCATCCACAGACAAACGGTCAGACTGAAAGAACCAACCAAGACCTGGAGTCTGCTCTCCGCTATGTGGCCGGTCGCAACCCCTCTTCCTGGAGTTCACACTTACCTTGGGTAGAGTACGCACATAACTCTCTAACCTCCTCCGCTACGGGTCTCTCCCCTTTTCAGTCCTCCCTGGGCTACCAACCGCCACTCCTTTCTATGGAGGAGATTGAGGTCTCCGTGCCTTCGGTCCAGGTCCATATGCGGAGGTGTCGTAAGATCTGGAGGGAGACCAGGAAGGCCCTGTTACGGACTTCTTCCAGTGCAAGACCCTTGCTGACCGCCATCGCCGTCCAGCACCAAAGTACGCCCCAGGTCAGAAAGTCTGGTTATCTTCCAAAAATATCCCTTTGAAGGCTGTTTCTAAAAAACTGTCACCTTGTTTCATTGGACCATATGAAATCGAAAGAATCATTAATCCGGTTTCTGTCCGTCTCAAACTTCCTCAAGCTCTCCGTGTCCATCCTACTTTTCACGTATCCCAAGTTAAGCCGGTACGATCCAGTTCTCTGTGCCCTCCATCCGAGCCCCCTCCACCCCCCCAAATGGTTGACGACCATCCAGCTTATTCTGTGCGGCGGATCTTAGATGTCCGTAGGCATGGGCTCCAGTACCTTGTCGATTGGGAGGGGTATGGTCCTGAGGAGCGGTCGTGGATTGGTCGTGCCCTGATCCTGGACCCTGACCTGTTGCGGGAGTTTCATCGTGCTCACCCTGAGAAGCCTGGTGGTGCGCCAAGGGGCGCCCGTTGAGGGGGGGGTACTGTCATGAGCTTAGTGCCTCCTCCCTCCTGTGTGTGTGTGTGTGTGTGTGTTTCCTCCTCCCCTCCTGTGGTGTCCTTGTTTGGAGCTTCCTGGGCATGACTGATTGGCACACCTGGAACCCATCTGCAATCAAGCATACACCCTCTGCAGTACAAAAGCTTGGCTCATTCATCCACACCCTGCCAGATCGTTCAGTCTACTTCCGTGGTGAACTCCTTGGCTTTTTTGTATCTCTCGTTAGTTGTCTCTTGTGGATTTTGCTTACCAAGGACTTTTTTCCCTCCAGCCTGCTCCTGCCTGCTATCCTGGTTCTCACCTGTGCTCCTCGGTCCTTCCTGCTCCTGCCTGCTGTCCTGGTACTCACCTGTGCTCCTCGGTCCAGCCTGCTATCCCGGTACTCACCTGTGCTCCTCGGTCCAGCCTGCTCCCGCCTGCCGTCCCGGTCCTCACCCGTGCTTCCTGGTCCAGCCTACTCCCCCTCAGCCAACTCTCAATAAATAATTCTGTATTGATCCATATCTCTGGTCTGCTTCATTGGGTCCGCCTGTCGTTACCTCCTAACAAATTTTGCTGATTGACAGTTTAAGCTGGCTGTGTCTGAATGTCCTCCCTAGTCCCTAGCCCCCTCATTCACTACATAGTTCTGCACTCTTGAGCAGACTGAATAGTGCACTCAATCACGTAACGATTCGGACACACAGCTCACTACTTTCTCCTCGCCGCGGGTCACGTGACTTTGGCGTCTAAGAGAAAAAAAGTTGTCAAAACTCTCGTAAAAATTGATTTCTGTAATGAATGTGGGTCAAATCCACCGGACACACACATATTTATGGACTACAAATTATCATACAAGCTTTAGTTATCATGGATCGCACGTGAAACATCAAATGGACTGGATTATTCAACTTTTTGCCTGAGATTTGTGATCTATTCACAGCTCAAGCTAAGGTAAGCAGCTAATGCTCCGTAACGGTTCATTTAAAGTGTTTGTTCATAGTCTCGGCTCAACAGTTCATTTAAACAGCTCCTCTTTCTGCTTTCATTCAGTCTGTTGTGCTCAATTAAAGACCTTTCACTGTCCACTGTTGTTTTTCCGACTGTCGCAATGCATTATGGTCTATATTGGCTGCTTAAGTGACCAGCGCTGGACACTACTGGACAGCACTAAATGGCGTGACCACTATATAGTGCTCTATTGGGGGAATACTGCAGACATTCGACATTTTCAATGGGACGTCGCTTTTTGATGACATCATAGAGGGATTCCATGTTAGAACTCCGCACTACTTCCTCTCATTTTAAACTTTTATTTATTTTTTTAAATCTTCACAAACTGCTAAACCACAGACGTAAAACTATAATAAATATCTACCACAGGTGCCCTCCCAGCAAAAGTCATAATTAGACAATTTTGAGAACCTGTCATATCGATTTAAACTTTCAATGGCTGTTTCGCCTTGACTCCAGAGCAATAGTAGGTCTCCTCTCACTACACACTCTATAATTACAAGCAAATAAAAACAATATTTGCCATTGCTCATTTTACGTGCTTATTGCTACTGGCCATGACCTTTTATTGTTATTACCATTGACATTCCTCCATGCCGATCAATAAACTCTACTCTGCTTTCATTCCTTGGATACGCCGCATACCGTCTGCCTCTGTGGCTTTACACTGTGCTGTTTTACTGTGTTGCTCCTGTGCTGGCGACACAGGTCATGACACCGGGGATGTACATTTTATTTCATACGACAATAAATCAAATGAGATCTTTTTCCATTCATCGTGGGACGCTCCACTCAGCAGAGGCAGGACAAAAGAGCAGAAGTGCAGAGAAAACCTCAGCTTATCAGATGACAACAATGCTGGAGGATGTATTTAGAGAGAATAACCAGCTATGAGTAATACACTGAAGTAAAGGTTTCGCTGTATTAAAGTGGGTTTAAACTGGCTCCATTTCTGTCTGACTCAGCGCGCTAGCACCTATTTCCGCTAACCCAATTAGATATTTTTGAAGATGAATTTGTCATGATTCAAAGATTGAATTTTGCTTAATGTTGTCTATGGTTTGTCCTTTTCTGTTTTTTTTTTCCAACACATTTCCCTTGAAAGAAAAAATATTATGCATTTTTCATATTGTTATTAGACTTTAAATATTCTCTACTTTAAAATTGTGATCTCAGGTTTTGAAACAAAAAAAAAGTTTTATTATGGACTACATGAAAGGATTTATCTGCTCTGTGCAATGATACGTACAGAGTGCATCCAGCCAGCAGATGGTGCCTCGTGCTATACACTATTTATTTATGTTAGCACTTTAAGGCACACGACATTCAGGTTAGCAGTAGCAGTTATCGTGTTTAGACAGTCGAGATGCTCAGAATGAGTCTGGCAATGATTTTAGGAGTTAAAACAGCAAAAGATTCCCGGATAAGGAATGTATGAAATCTGAAAATTGACCGATTGAGGGAGTTCAGAAGGAAGTGTTTTTGATGCTCAGAAACATTCCTCAAAACAGTGTGAATTCACCTGAATGCAACTTCAGGTATGTTTTTGAAGACGGAACATTGTTAGAACATGGTTAAAAGCTAAAAAAACTCACTGTAGCTGAATACGTGTCCCTTGAAACTAACCAGGACATATTTCCCATGCACTCTCCGTTATTCACACCCAGAAACACGTGCACGACATCTCAGAGACTTACCATTCATTTCCTGGGGACTTAACCATAACCTAAACTCTAACCTCTAACCTTTAGCATCTTTTGTTTTATAAAAAAAAAGTTTACAACAATCAAAATAAAATGACTTCATGTCACTCTGGTGTTTCTCGTGCCAGGAACTGACTTGGGCTCTGACATGGTATTGCAGCTACGCGGTTATAATGAACAGGATTTGATGGCAGAAATGCTCAGAAGTCTAGCCATGATTTAAAAACAGCACATATAATGTGTTTATAAAGCAGCTTAGACGAGAGGCAAACCGTGTTCACTCTAAAAGCCTTTGTTCAGTTGACTGAATTTAATTTTATTTTGCGATAATATAACTAAATGAACAAAAGGGCTGTGGAACAACCCCATTTACTGCTGGATCCTGGCTGGAAATCATAAAGTGTTAGTATATTATAAGCTAGCTAGCATCTCAAAGTCTCTGTTGGTTTATTAACAAGCTAACGGGGAACTTGCTGGACCATGCCAATCCTGAGGCCTATTAGTACAGCCACCAGCGCTTTTAAAACTGCATTAACCAGATTTTCAAACCCACAAAGGAAATCTATCTAACTGTTTCCTAAGAGTTCTCTCTCTTTCGCCCATTTAGCAATGGGCCAAAAAGAAAAAATGTTTTTTTCCCATGTAGTACAGTAAAATCTGGTTTTATGCAACATAATTACATTAAAATAGTCTCAGTGAAGCCGTAAGTGTGTGTTAGTGTGCTAATGTTTGTTTGCTTTACCATGACAGCAAAACGCGATCTGAAAGTGCCGAAAAGTGCTTTTAAAGTCAAATAACTGCGATGCTCAGACTGCATAAATGTGACTAAGTATTTGGGGAAAAAAATAAAAAATAAAAACTTTTAAAACATGAGATGTCAAAGTAAAGATGTTGTTAACAGGCCAAATAACAGCACAAATAACGCATAATATTTCTCCTTTAAAACTAACTACCCTGCAAAAAGGGATTATCTAACTTAGTTAAATTTACTTGAATTAAAAAAAATTAATCTTAAAAGTCCAATTTTAAGATTTTTTCACTTGACAGGACTACATCAAATTGAGATTATTTGACTTGTTTTAAGTAAACTTGATAAGTAAAATAATCTTATTCCACTGGCAGATAATTTCACTTAAATTAGGGTAAAAAGGTCTTATTTTGAGTTTATTTTTCTTATTTTTTTATAGGCCTTTTTTGCAGTGTAGTTTTGGTTTAAGACCTTAAAAATCTGATACTGTACAATATTATACTAAAATACTTTATCATAAGATGCAGACAGCACACAGTGGCCTGATTTTGCCACCAAGTACTACTTTTACAATACACTCCATGGACGCAAACACGAAATGTAGTCATTTACTAGAATAAATGTGGGTACCATGCAGCTTATACACAGTTCTACACTTGCCTTGCACAGTTAAATTCTCGCTTATTTCACTGCCCTTGAAAATATGTGTTTTTTTTCATCAGGTTCCAGAATAGAACACTTTTAGTTCTGGTGCTGACAGGCGGTAGGTAGGTGTGTCTCTTCCATGACCATACCCAGACTGGAGACTGGAGAGCGCCGCGGGGAAGTACAGATCTACTCATAAATAGAATACGAACGGCGCTTTTCACTTTGAAGCGCCAACTCTTTTTCTTTTAAACCCAATTCATTTTGCAGAGTGGAATGTAAAATATGACTTTCTTCTTTGGCCGAATCAAATGTATTATTTTCTTGATGAGGTAAGCCACTTCTGAAGATGACTTCCCATCCGTACACGCACACATACGTTTATTATAGTCCACCTGCATAACTAATTATTGCCGTCAGCACTCACGTATACAGGACAAGGCTTCAATCACAAATGGAAGCGTTTTCATTTCTTTTCATTTGCCGCTGGATTAAAGCTGACCCATTTTGGGCTAATGGAGCCGTGTTGTACAGGAGAAGAAGAAGACATAGGGGATTCATGGTCATCAAACACCTACAGGACTTCTGACCACATCAAATTGTTGAAAAAATTGGGGCAAATTGACGAATGTGGCGAGACATGGAGAAACAGACTGGAGAAATTAAAGTTTATAAATCAGAATTGAAATAATACCATATGAATTTCAGTTTTTATCAGTCATAATGCACAAATTGGTTTCAGTAAATGCCAACATATTACTGCCTGGGAAGTGAGTAAACCTACAAAGTATTAAAGAGAATATTGTATCATCATGTTTCCTAAGTTAGCAAAATCTCACTTTTATACTATTAATGTGGGATTCATGAAAAAAGTAGGACATTCTGCTTATACGTTGGATAAAGTATGTAAGGATATCAATATTACTCGGTTTATTACCATAATAAAACATGTTACGGTTTAGTATTTGGAGGTACTCAAAATAATGATTGCGATAATTTTACAAGCAAAAAGTATTTTCAATTAAATCTGCAATTCTGAATGAATAAGTATGATTTTTTTTTTTTTTACCCCTGCCAGTCCATTAAATTAACTTTTTCAGACAGATTGAGTTAATGAACCTGTTCCATGAAAACGCGAAAGGATATCTATTAGACATTGTGAACAAAAGTGAATGAAGGATTTTGTGGGTTTCTTTCACAATAAATGCGGTGTTTCCTCTCACAATAAGAGTAACGCTAACATTTGATATTGTGACATCCCTCGCTGCCAGCATGAGGATTGAAAGTGAGAAGAAAAGATCCCCTCTATCTTTATCTTTTTCTTTTAAAAAACTACAAAAGAATGCCATGCTTTTCTATTTGATGTTTTGGGATGCAAACGTGTTAGCTGCGACTTTAAGGACACACATAATGCATTATTTGTGTCGCTAATGTCCTTGAAACATGTTCTTGAACCTCTGCTTTAGCATCTCATGTTACAGAACCTTTTTAAAATGTATCTACAAAAAGCACACATTACTTCATATCAGTCAGGCATTTCCCACATCAAGAATTGAGTCATCGACTGGGAGCAGAGGGAATTACACAGGGGCGATAAACAAACCTAGCTTACCCTTGACATGCTAACGCTGGCATGCAGTGGTAATAAACACGATTTGAGCCAGAAATGCTCAGAACGAGTCTTGCAATGATTTATGGACATAAAAAACAGCACAGAAGATCTCAGAGCTCTACCTTGATGAAATGTTAAACCGAGTGTTTTCTGAGGCTCAGAGGGGGAGGACTTACTAAACTAAATTCATCTAACAAGTGAATGAAGCTAAATAAAACTCCAGGTATGTTTATGCTGAGGGAATAAGGTTAGAACATGGTTAAAAGCTCAAAAAAGTACATTTTTCATTAAAGAAGCTGTGCCTGATTTTCAGTGTTTTGAAACGTTAAAAACAACTAAAAAAAACTGGTTCATGTACCCATTTTGTTGCATGTAATGAAGTAAAATCTGTGATGCCCCAGTACACATATATGGTAAAAGCATCTATTCGGTTGAAAATGAGGCCACAGTGCTGTCTCTGCATATGTTTATAGAGTGTTTTATTCTACGAGAAGCAGGAAGTGCGCCATCAGTATGCTAATGTTTGTTAGCTTCAGGGGCGTCGGACTGGAGGGGTAAAGGGTACTGGTTTCCCCAGGGCCCAGGGCAGGGAAGAGCCCTCAAATACGTGTTGTGTTGTTTTGTTTTTTACCGCAGTTGCATTTTTCTACACTTTTAACTATTTTTGTTGTAATAAAATGCAGAAAAGTCATTGAGGCACTAAAAGTGAATAATTCATGACATCTGAGGATCCCATCATCCTTTTAAAAAAGTGGAAAATAATTGCTCACATATTAGCCAAGTTGTTAATAAATAAAACTAGTGATGTTAATTTGCAATTTCTTGCTTTTCAAGTTTGTGAAATTGGTATGAGAGTTTCTTGCTTGTTTGCAACAAACAGGATAAGCTGGTATCTACACAGGATGTCTATAAATGATTATTATAAGTTATTTTTAGGTGCAATGTATAAAGCATAGGGTGTATGTTCTAGAAAGGTGAATGAAAAACTAGCAATAATAACCAAATTAGCTACGTTAAATTAATCATGTACAAAATTAGGTAACACTTTATAATAACTATATTACTCCTGCCTTAATAAAGCAGAAACAAATACTTAATTAAGAGTGAACAAATAGTTTATTAATAATTTTTAACTAATAATCTAACCGTAAATCCTAACCCAACCCTACCCCTAACCTTAATTAAGTACTTACCAATCCTGAATCATGCTTGATAAATGATATGTTCGATATTAATTAAGTCTTTGTTAATGCTTTGTTAAGGCAAAATAAGGTGTAGTTATTATAAAGTGGTACCCAAAATTATGTATAACAGGCCCAGGGAGAATGTTTGTACCTGGGGCCCAGAATTTGGTGCTACGCCCCTGACTCAGAGACTCATGGAAACTGCTTTTAAACTCATTACTGTATTTAGGATGCTGGGAATGAATTACGATACATGTGGACTGCTGTGAAGAACTTAAAATGAACTAGTTCTGTTTTTTCATGTTTAAAAACAGTAAAAATCAGGCACAGTCTCTTTAACGTAGCTTCCCCGTCTGAAAAAAACTATTCTAAAGCTGTGCGCCTGAGAAAGAAATATGAACACAATGTGCCACAGGCTTTGTGAGAGCAAGGAACAGGTTTGAGTTGTGGATAACAGTACATGTCTATATTCTGCTTTCATGTTTTGAAAATCAGATACTTTACAGCTTTAGTAGATTCCACAGTAATGATATCTTCATACAAAGCTTATGAAAGATCAACAAAAATCCTTTCTGGTCTGATTTATGAGCAGTAATTGTCTAATACCTGAGCACAAATGTGAGAACAAAACGTGTGTTCCTGATATTGTGTGCACACGTAGCACATTGATCTTTCCATAAACTGAATATTAGATCAAATATCATCTGCTCCGTGAAAAGTCGTTGGTTTTTGTGACTTGAGGCCTTTTCTACCTCCCACTCGGGAACTTTTCAAGCGACTCGTGTAGAGCCACTTTTTCAAACGAAACTTTCTTTAAACCCAAAATAGAACTCAAACATTACTATGTGAACCTAAAAAAAAACTGCTAGATGTATGCCGCTTGTGTTGCTCTTCTCCTAGAAACCCATGAATCCCAATGAAAGCCACATCCTCTGTCATATGCAAATGTGGAGAGGTGGGATTCGGAGTTGGAGAGCACCCTGATGTTTACTGCATTTGAAAGTATAATGTAAATATGTATTCCTCACAGGCAGACATGGTGGTTTGTGGTGGCTAATCAGTTATTTTTAGCCAGATGAATTGACTTTTTGAATAAACTGTAATATGAGGTAACCATGCTCGTACTTGAGTAAACTATTTGGTTACTCGATGTCAGCATTAACTGACTCACCGTGATTATCTATGTCGAAAAGATAAAGATAAAGATAACCGTTTCTCACTGCTAATGCTAATTCATATTAACATATAAAGAAGCAACAAATTTAAATGTAAAGTAAAGATGATTTTTTAAAATGATTATTATATTCCTATTTTTATTATGTTTCAAAATTAGCATTAGCGTTAGCATTGACCCACAAACTCCTTCATTTATCACCACAGAAGTGTCGCCAGGGATGTTCGTCTCACCTTTAAAGTAGGCAGAAGACAGGTTGGACTACTAATTGTCAAGATTCCTGTTTCCTGCGTTCTCACCGTCCCATCTGTTGTCCTGAGCTGGGCGGAGAGTGTACATACTGCACCACCTTCACCTTATAAATCTTGTATTTTTCAACTATCCAAAACTACTTTAACTACTTATTTTTATTTATTTATTTATTTTTTTGACAAAGAAAAATATATGCCAACACCCTTTGTTCAATGTTTAAAGTGTCAAAAAAGTACTTTCTTTGGTGTAAATTATGCATAACCTTTGACTCCCTTGTGTGATGTCATCAATTTGTTTACTTCCTGTAATTTTTAACAGATAATTCAACTTTTCCACAAACTGCTACTGATTGATGTAAAATTATAATTTACATTCACAACAGGTATTAATACACTAAAGTCAAAATTTAATCGTAAAAACCTGTCATTCGCACTAACATGTCAGTGACATTCCCACTGCCTGATGAGTGACTCTGCATTTTAAAATAGCCAACTGAAACTCCGTGCACAGAGCCCATTGTATTGAAAGCTGTAATTAGTTAAATGGCCGTTTAAGTCCTGTTGATGTGCTAATGTTAACTTTTCATTCAGAATGTTTAATTTCATACATATACAAACAATCTAATAGACCGTATTGAGAAAGTAAATGCACCCTACCTAAATTTTACTGTCTTAAAAATCTGAAGAAAAGAACTAATTAATTCTAAACTCTTTGGAGCGGCACACATGACTCTTACTTAATGCATTCCAAGTCTCCAAATTATTCACTGCGATGACTTTACAGCGTTTTTCACAACTTTGAGAGGGAGAAAGTTCAACTCATAAAAACTAGCATGTGCACTTTCTGCTTCGCGACTAATGATATAATCGATAATTGAATGCAGAGAAAGCGTTATGGTCTCATTGTCACCCAAAAAGCAACTTTTAAAATATGTTTAGGGGCAGAATAGATTTTACTTTATTACATGGAACAATTTAATAGGCTTTGGACTAAATGGGACTTTAAAAAAATTTCATGTCATGTCATTTTTTGATTTGTTGCTTTCTGGTTCTGTTATGTATATTGTGTTTTGTGTGTTTTACATGTAAAAACGCTGAGGAGAAGAAAAAGGAAACTTAAAATGGGTACTGCCCTTTTGAAGTTTTATGTTGAAGGTTTTTATGTTTTACTGGTTATTACTTTGATCGGTTTCTGTGGTGAATATTTATCATAGTTTTACATCAGTGGGGTGGCAATTTGTGAAGAAAAACTGACAAAAGTTGAAAGACAGAATTCCTCTGTCTATGTCATCAATAAGCAACATTTTGCAGTAATTTGCATAATATGGACAAAATCAGAAAAATCTATGCTAAAGTAAAACTCATCCATGCATTTGTCACAGCCAGATTAGACTATTGTAACGCCCTGCTTCCTGGTTCAAATACAGCAGCAAGACTATTAACAGGAACTAAAAGAAGAGAGCACATTACGCCTGTGTTAGAGGATCTTCATTGGCTTCCTGCAGAGTTTAGAATCAAATTTAAAATCCTCTTCTTAATATATAAAGGCATAAATAGCATGGCCCCATCCGACCTCAAAGATGCAATAGTAGCGTACCATCTAAACTGAGCACTTTGCTCTCAAAATGCTGAACCATTGTTGGTACCTAGAGTCTCAAAAAGCACAGTAGGAGGTAGAGCGTTTTGCTACCAAGCTCCTGTGTTATGGAACCAGCTCCTTATCTATGTTGAAGAGGCCGACACAGTCTCTGCATTTAAGGCCAGGCTCAAAACTGAATAAAATAGCTTTTTTTTGACCTGCCCAGTAAAGAGCAGAAAAACAACCCACCATTTTAGCTACATTGCCCTAGGAGCAACTACTGTATGCTGGGGGAAGAAAAGGCGAATTGAGCCCTATCCTCTGGTTCCCCCTACTTTTGATATCAACAACAAAATTCAATTTTAGTTCACCTAGTCTTATTATTGCTGTTCACAAGTGTTCCCTTTCTCCCTTTCTTGACAAAATGAGTTTGAATTGAATTCTGTTTTATTGAAAGTTGTCAAAAGACGTTATAATATATGTCTTTTTTTTTTTCTGGAAGTCTTTTATTGCCCTTTTTTTAAAAAGAGAAAAACACTTTGAAAACTCTTTGCAGTGACTGATGAGGACAACATGAGGACCACTGCAAACAGTTTAAGAATGCGTTGACACTTGCACATTCACTACATCAAAATCAATGCAGAACTAAACTCAAAACTAAACCTGGACTGGATCAGACTAAACTCGGACTAGAACATGACCAATCCATATCAACATCATGAAAAAAATTGGCTCAATTTAGGACCAAAGACGACGTGCACCATATACAATTCATTTCAATAGATGAGTTAAAAAGTCTTGACTTCAGGATATTAATCTTAATTGCAGACGTTTGGTTTAAGATTAAGATTAGTTAAGACTATTTCTTTAACAGAACTAGATTATTTTACTTGTTTACTTCAAGCCAAATTATCTGCCAATGGATAATTTCACTTACCCCAATGGCAATTTTTGTTTCTTATTCTAGGCTAAATTATCGCATCATCAGTCAGAAACACCTTGAAACCAGTGAAATATTCTGCATCACATCAGCAATTACATCTCATCGTGTCAAAACTCCTCAAATCCAGATCAAACAGACAACTCAACAAGTCATTTTAAACCATGCTAGATTCACATGTTTTGCCGTGTGAAGTGTGAAAGCAGGTACAACGCCTCTGAGAGTTTGTTTTTGTCGTTATTTAGGTTCACTTTTTGCCTCCCCTTCCCCCGCCTGCACGCAGTATTCCAGCTCCACACAGAGACTGGCAGACAGGGCCGTGGACAGCTGTGGAGGAGCACCTGTCTGGATTTGGCCGGTGCTGAGGTGCTGACCTAAATAGTGCTGCGCTGAAGAGTCTGCTCACATCTGGCCCTGGTTTATCCTCTCCACCAGAGCGGCTGCACACACTTACTATGAGGGACGGGAGGAAATAACCTGGACAAATACTGTGCCGTGTGTCTGAAATGCACGAGGTCACACAGATGGGTTTGCTGCTCACGACGGACTGATATGAAGGAGGAGATTCCAGCACATAAAGCATCTCTGTGGCAGAAAGGTTGCGTAACAGAAATTGACTGAGTTTCAACAACATTTAGAACTTACCAATGTTTATTCCCCGTTTTTACATAAAGAAAACTGTTTTTAGATAAAGAAAACAATTCTTAGATGATACACTATAGCTGTAAATATTCCCTGTTCAGAAGCCTTCAGTGACCATATTGCAGCTGAAAAGTAAATTAAAATAGAAGCATGTCTTTTTTTTCCCGTTTTGGACATGTTTATTGCACTGAAAAACCTAGAAAATCCTCTGCTCTTATTTTGAGTGGGCTTGCATCTCCACAAACCCTACTTGGCCTGGAGGATCCTCCTTGTGCTTGTTTCCATCCAATATAATATTACACAACATGGCATAAAACATAGTCTCGATCAAACGTTTAAAGTGCGTATGACAGGTTTTCATGATTTTCTCATTTTGGCTTTATTTGGTGTATTAATACCAGTTGTACATATACATTTTAGTTTTACATCAATTAAGCTGCTATTTGTGGAGAAAAGTTGAAAAATATATAGAAAATTACAGGAAGTAAACAGACTGACATCACATTAAGGAGACAAAGTTTAAGCATAATTTACACAAACAAAACAACTTTTTTGATCCTGTAAATATTGATTCAACTAAATAAAGGCATTTGCATGTACAGTGATCCCTCGTTTATCGCAGGAGTTGCGTTCCAAAAATAACACGCGAAAAGTGAAATCCGTGAAGTAGTCACAGCTTTATTTTTTATTATTTTACAATGCAATACTGAACTATGGAATGAAACCAAAAATCAAAACCTGTTTTAAAGCCCAAAATTTGTTTAAAACAATCATTTTAATATAGTAATACAAAGTTGGAAACATTGTCACTGGCGTATTTCACTGTCTGTGCCTCTTGGTCCTGACTCCGCTCCGTCTGTTTCTACTGAAGGCGCAGGAGTCTTTCTCCGAGAGAAGAACATTGTTATGGGTAGTTGTTGGCGCTATAGAGCCAGTATTGAGTCCGTGCTCCGATATGGAATACTCAGCTGGTTTGGAAACCTGAGAGTTAAAAACCCTCAGATTGGTGAAATTAGCAGGTAAAATCATGTGTGTGCCCACTCTGACTGTTCCACAGACCGTCTTTGAGCAGTCAGTTGTGACACAGGCCAAAAAGATCATTAGAGAGCCCACTCATGTGCTCCACAGTGAGTATGAGCTCATGCAGTCTTGGAATTCCTTTATGTAAGAGCAACAGATATAAAAACTTGTTAATTCCTCAGTCCATTCAATGAATTAACGACTTGAACTTACAATGCAGTGTGTCGAGTCTGAGTGACTTGTACATTGTTCATATAATATGTTCTAAATGTATTTTTGTTTGTTTGTGTTATGTCACGTCTCTTTATGTTTATGCTATCGACCCTGCGTCCAACACAAATTTTGTCAGTTCAAATTTCTCCAATTTCTGCTGAGAAAACATTTTATTGAAAACAACAATTAAACTGAAATAGGTTGTTCTGCAGCTGATTAGAGATTTAAGACCACACCTCAAAAACAACCTCAAAACCCCCTCAAAAAAGAAATCAGAAAAGAAAATTGGTTGCGGCAAGTGTTTCCAGGAGATGAGTGGGAACATTTCTCTAAGCGGCCTCATAAAGGGCATCTACTGTCTTTGGGTTATTGGGCTGCAGTCGGCATCTGTAACTGCCTTAATTTGGGTCGAAGATCGGCCAGTGTCTTGACGGACGGCCAATCAGATGCTAAGACTCAGTGTCGGTGTCATTTTTTTGGGACTTAACTTTCCATAACCCTCAGGATTTTTTAAGAAATTCAAAATGGCTGTCTTACTGTCTAATGGCAGATTTGGGCTTTTCAGGGCATGTGGTCCTTAACTTTTGATCAGCAGAACAGGCTCTTTCAGTTTAATTGTTGTTTTCAATAAACTGTTTACTTTTTTTGTCGTCTCACTCCTATTTCGTGTTTCTTATTGAAGCTCTACTTGGAACCTTGTTAAGATCCAACCATGTTAAATGTGACTTTTGCCATTCGAATCCTGCACATTCGAATCCTGCTCAGCATAAAAACATTGCTGAAATCTTTATTAAGGCGAATTTTCAAGGAGGATAACATCTAAATGGAATAATTGCATAGTAGAATAACAGCCATTCTACTAAATATATTAAAAATAAGTGGAAAATGGAAGGCCGTTTGATAAGATAAATGGGTACCTTTGGAATACAATCTTGGCGGCGAGGAAGAAGGCCATAAGCAAAAAATGAAAGCCACAAACTGAACCAAAGATCAAGTGTTGGACTGACCTCACAATAGACATAAGGCAAATTTGACAAACTTTGAACTCGATGGGACAATTTTGTTGAACAGTTTTTGCTGTAGTATTTATTTTATGTTTTCATTTGATCTCTTTCTGCATCGTGTTCTGTGGTCTTCTTTGTTCTGTTTATACATATTTGTTAAAAAACTGAAAAAATAGAATACTTTTTTTTTTTTTTTTTTGCACATATGGTAGAAATGGATTTTATTAATGTGACAATTTACCATTTTATCTTTAACATGCCACCCCCAGACAAGTTCTACACTGTTACTATAGAAAAGTATTTTAAAAATGTCACTGGGCTGGTTTTCTTTGATCTATTGGCTGTTGCACTTTTTTTTTTCAAGCAGCGTGCCAAGGAACACTGGTGTGCCCTGAGGTATCGCCAGATGTGCCTTGGAAAAAAACAGAAAAGAAATAGAAATTGTTAACAGAGTCACACATTGGTACGCCAAAACACCGAGCAGAGCGGACATGAAGAAGCAGGCTGTTCCATGATTTAGGGGCCACAACTGAAACTGCGTTGTCTCCTCTGAATACAAGCCTGGACTTATTAAATGTCTTCTAAATGGGCGTAATTTGGTCATGTTTTAGTCATGCACCGCAGAAAAGTGTTATTCGAGAGGTACTATCTCAGGCTTAAGGACTGTATAGGCGTTAGCTCTACTAGTGATACCCGCCCCGGGGTGTCGGTCAGGACACAGGAAACAGGATGCAGTTGATAGTTATGGTTGCTTTAATGAAGCTCAGGCAGCAGCATAGGTACATCCATATGACCACAGGTGAGTGAGTATAGGTATGTGGGTGTGTGGTCTATAAAAAGAGAAAAGTAACAAATTAAGTAATGATGAAGCTAAACAAATGTACTGATTACATAATAAGCATAGAATAAATACAGACTTAAAAGGGGTGAAGCAATGAACGTCATAAACGCATAATATAATACACAGCACGACACATCGCCGACAACAGACTTAGTGTAGCCCAGGGGAAAATATGGGTCAATCCAATCCAGTTCCCACTCCAGGTTTCCATTCCTATTCCTCCTTTCCAGCCCTCTGTATTCAATCCAGTTGCCAGTCCATGTTTTCCACCCTCTGCCATATGACACACCTCCTTCAATTCAGTTAGCCAATCACAGCCCTCTACCCCAGTATAAAAGCTGCTCTGCCTTCTCTCACCTCAGTTGTGTGGGAGAGAAGCCAGAGGACAGCAGCTGGAGGTCAGTTCAATCAATCAAACAAACAAACATTGGTTTCTATATATTCTGTTAAAATCTGTTGAACATTTCTTTAGAACCAGAACCCTTCGGTGATTGGGACGTTGTTGTTGTGTGTGCTGAGCGAACATTTCAAACTGAACTGGTGAGTTTGATTTTACTGGTTGTTAGTGTTAGCATTAGCAACATGCTAAGCTACGCTACATGCTAACATGTGCTCTTGTGTTATTTTATTTCCTGTTAATGTCAGAAATGTATATTATATGAGGGTAGCCATATGCTAACTAGCATGCTAACGTTAGCATGCTACATGCTAACATGTGCTCCTCAGGTTTCTTTGTTTCATGTGTTCTTTTTGTAACGTTACAACCTATGTTAAATCCCCATTTTAAGTTGGCTTTTGTTTATATTATACAGGCCAGGTGCCCATTCTGGGTAGATTCAAAGGCGAGCTAGATTCTGGAGCACACCACGTTCCTGTTTTCATCCAACACTCTTCGGTCTGGTAGGAGGCTACATGCCTGTCCTTTTTCCTCTCCCACCTCCTCAAGCTACGCAACCGCTGCAATATTCAAACCTTGGACAATCGCGCAACGGACATTTCAACCCTTTTCAATAACTCTCATATGGATTAAATTGCGGTGTGCAGCTTGGTATTTTCCAATTCTGTTGGGAGAACAGACTTTGGAGTTGTTTTTTTCCTGCCTGAACAATTTATTTCTTGGACATTTGATTTAATTTAGATTGTTCTGTTTGGATTTTGATTTATTTATGCTGCAGCAGTTGTATATATTGGGTTCTGTTTATTTTCACTCTTTTGTACAATACACTTTTTTTCCATAATTCAAGCCTTCCGTCAATTGTCATTATTTACTGACCCCTACCCTCCAGCAGCCGTTCTTAGTCTTCTTGGTCAATTAGCCTACACTATTCAGCCTCACACAGCTACTCCACACCTGTTACACAGTAATAACAACTACTTGTTATATGTAACCTAACGCACCAATTAAGGGCAAAACTAAACAGATATTACAATTAGGAACTTGAACAACAAATCCAGACATTTGCAACACAACAAACAAAGGACTTATCAAATGTCCAGGCATTTGTGATGAACTTAAACTTACTTTCAGTCAATAACGCACAACTTGAGCTGCTGATAACATGGCTACACGCCAGAGTCTTGTGTCGAATGAATAAAACAGCAAGGGTGTGCAGCACCACTAGTGGGCGCCCTATACAAATCTACTGCCTTCCAACAAGTGTTCTGCGACTCAAGAAAGGTCACGGTCTGCTAAACCTACCCGGATGACCGAAGAATGACACCCACTTTTTGATTCGATTCTTCCAAATGAATCGCATAATTGCAGCATTTACCGCGTGCGTTTTCTGCGGGGCCCATTAGCATCACGATACCTACACTTCTTTTTAACAGACACGTTCAGTCCTTTCCTTTGGCACTGCCTCTACTGTACCTTTAGCGCAAATGTATTTAAGCCACATCGAATTGCTCGATCCATGGCCCTTTAAACAAACCATCTTTATTCCTCTTGTTTACAAATGCTCTCACTTCCACACCGCCACTCTCTCCGCTCGCTCGGTGTGGGGCTGCGGTCAATACGTTTTTCCAGTCCGCGGCCCGGCTGGTGAGTGATTGATCAATTGTAGTTAAGGATAGTTTGGTTGCGATGGCGCTGACAAATAACTGCTATTATCGCATTGGCGGCGCGCGGGGTCCTCGTCCTCCGCTGACTGGATCTCATCAAACGGACGTATCAATTACCTCCTCCTCCTTCTCTTCTTTCCTCCTCTCTCTTTTCTCTGAGTACACATGGCATACGTGCGGTCAGAGCTGTGGCACGGAGTCAAATACGGTTAAATAAGACGTATTATGCTTTTGTCTGCTGGAAATTTTTATGATCTGTGATACCTGTGGATGATTATTTTGTATTTTGGACATTTTAAATCGCAATTGCAGCGGACACGTTTAACTTTAAGGGTGTTAAAGTAGGGTAACCAGATTTTCGAAATTAAAAACGGGGACACACGCAGGTTGGAGTGGGGGAAGTAAAAGTAAAATTGTAAAAAGAGTGGGTAATTAAGTACACTTTTATACTTGGTCGATTCACAGCTCATTAACGACTTAAGTACAGTATGAGAAACTTCTATTTGTGCATTTTTTTGTATTCCAGTCATTTTCAAGGACTGTTCTCTCTATTTTTGCAATTTATTCCTCTTTGTTGTCGGCAGGTATTAAATTGGTGAAAATCTGGGACAACTGGGTCATCTTCTGGGACATGAGACACATGGCTCAAACCTGGGACTGTCCCGGGTAAATAGGGATGTCTGGTCACCCTGCATTAAAGTAAAACTTAAAGTGCATATGACAAATTCTAATGTTGGTGGAATACAACTTGTGGTGAATATTTATCACTGTTTTTCATCAGTCAAGTTAATTTTGAATACAATTTTTAAAATAAAAGTTTAAAATGACAGAAGTTCCAAAACAGAATTTGTCTGTGATGTTATCAATATGTGACATTCTATCAAAAATGCAAGGGACAATTTAGATGCAACTGAAATATTTGTTTGGACAGTTTAAAGAATCGTTTAACAAAAGAAAGGTGTTGCCAGGTATTATTATTAGCCAAAGCACAAATATGTAATTTACCTAAGCCCTTGTTTACAGTTTGGTTGCCAGGTAACAGTTGTGGCATCACCTCTCATATGTCTCATCCACACACATCTGTGCTCATGTCATGTCCAACCTGGAAGTAAAATTATCAACTTCAGCAAAATTGGCAAAAAATTGGCACTTTTTTTTTTCTAAAATATAATCTTTTTAGTGAAATCTGTGGTCTAACTTGTTATATGCACATTAAAGAGGCTTTACCAAATGTTTTCACGCATTGAAGCAAAATCTGTTTTGCCCCAGTACAGATATATTGTAAAAGCAGCTCTTAGGCTCAACGAGTCTAATGTGTGTTGTCTGCATCTAATTATAGTGTTTATTCTCTACAAAGCAGGAAATGCGCTGTCAGCATGCTAATGTTTGTTAGCTTTAGCGTGATGCTCTGTTCTCTGAAAGTCGTGAAAAGTGCTTATCAAATCAAGTCTACTACAGTTGCTTCAGAGGGGTTTCCAGGTTTGTTTTGTTTTTTTCTTTTTTTTAAACCAAGAATGTCAGAAAATCAACAATGATACAGTAGGAACAGAAGAATGGAGGATACTTTCTCTTCAAAGTGGGCATTATATCAAAATTTTGATAAAAATTGTGAATGTTGTTTTGAAGATATGCCAAATGTGTATATCGAATATATCGTTTAGAGTTAAAACATTTTGAAAAAGAGCTGATTAAAAATAAAACAGAAAAGTTATGTGGTAAACCTTTAAATAGGGGTATACAGGGGTGATACTTCTGTGCTTTTGTGATTCATTTAACAGACATTTCACATTTCTCTGACTATTGACTCAACTAATACCTTTAAAAACACATTTCTGTTGGATTAACAATACCGTCGGAATATCATTATCAATAACAAACAGTTTAAAATGAACTAGCTCTGTTTTTCAGAGTTTAGAAGACAAAGAAAATAAATAACAGCACTGACACTGATTGTGCAAAAAGTTGTTATTTATAGCTTTGAAACTGACTGATCCACATATGTTAAATCGGTGCATCTAAAACGTATTTCTCACCCGTCGTTATCTCTCCCGATTTCAATTCACAACAGCATCCGCGACAGTATTACCCAGTCTCTTTCCTCAAAACCCCAACATCTTTTTGTCCATTTTTCGTCCTGTGATGTAGCAAAAGAACTGTGAGGTTAGAGCAGTTCCGAGCCCCATTACACCAGCCGACGACAGAGATGAAGAGAAGTATATGAGCCCACCCCGGTCCTCTCTGCTGGAGCCCCCGCAACCACCACAGGCTAAACCCAGGCGGGGAGCTGATGCAAGCGGCAGAGTGGTTATCATTAAGGATAGCGTGTCGTTCCCCGGCTCTCGAAGGTCAGACCGGGACAAGCAGACTGGAGTAGCTCTGACTAATGGCCTCGCAGCGGTGGTTCAGGTCTAAATGGTGTCACTTCTAATGTGATGCAGCTAATGGGAGAAAAGCAAGAGATACTTTGACGACATAATCTCACCCAAAGCAGGCTGTGCAAATGTATTACCGTTAACGTGTAAATATCAGTGTGAGTGGTCGATTCGCCCGTCTGTCTCGGCCGTGAGGACTCCCAAACGACACGTGCGTGAATGGCATTGCGTTTATTTTTATGTTTCATGTGTATTTACTTAAGTTTTTGTAAGTTATTTATCATCATTGTCCCACTGAGAAGTCCTGCCCCCCTTTAGTACATGTTTTTAGCAGAGAAAACTACACAGACACAGGGAGAATATGCACATCCTCACATAACAGAATCACATATCGATTACTTTTATATGTCCTCAGGGGCGTTGCGGCAAATTCTGGGCCCCAGGTAAAAACTTTCACAGTGGGCCCCTGAAACGTTTTTTGTTTATAATTTTTTATTCCAGCAAATCCAGCAAATGTTTTTTTTTATTGTTACTTTTTTTTCATTCACCATTGTTAGAATAAGGGAATAAGCGGTAGAAAATGGCTCTGGCCTGGCTCTGGCCCCCCACGTCCAAAAAAAGAAAGAAAAAAAAAGTGTTTTGAGTCTTGTCTTAACACTGACTTTTAACACTGCATGAGTTGTGTGGTCCTCTGTGTTTTTATTTATTTTACTTATTTATCGTAATCTGTATCCCTGCCTACTTTTAACCTAACAAAGACAGGCCATTATCAGTGACTCCTCCCTGTAGGCAGGGCTCTCACTACTCAGAGTAGCATATAAGCCAGACCAGCTCACATTGACAATGACTTCTGGATAGAAGCCGAAACGTCTCGATCTTCAAACAGCATCCAGATGACAACCCCTGAAACCTTTTCTACACTGAAACATGTCTGTGCGAATGAGGGATCACATCAATGAAGTTTACTTATTTATGTCTATTCTATGGTTTTATGATTTTGCTTGTTTTTTGATTTTACCACGTTCTACTGTTTTGAGCAGTTATTGTATGTTTTGTTTGTTGTTTGATGTTTTATGTCTGTGTAGCACTTTGGGAACGCTTCTGTTTAGGGCCTGCTCACTGGCCTCTCCAAACGAGCTGCAGTACATCCAGAACGCTGCTGCATGGGTCCTGACTAGAACCAGGAAGTGCAATCATATTAATCTGTGCTCAGGTCTCTGCACTGGCTTCAGGCTCAGAGAATAGACTTTAAAGCAGCTCTGCTTGTGTTTAAAGTACATCTCTGACATGTTAGAGCCGTATGAACCATCTCGCACTCTGAGGACCTCAGGGACCAGCCTCCTGCTGGTGCCCAGAGTCAGGACTAAACATGGGGAATCAGCATTTCAGTTTTTTGCAGCTAAAATCTGTAACAGTCTCCCTGAAGATGTGACAGACCTCCACTCTGACAATGTTTAAATCCAGGCTAAAAACTGTTTTGTTTAGACGTGCAACAACTGAAAGATTTATCTGCACTCTTCTCCTTTAAAGTGCTTTACTTTAAAATGATTATGTATGTGTTTTTGTGTTTTGTGATTTTAATGCAACTTGTCCTGTTATGTAAAGCACTTTGAATTGCCCTGTGTATGAATTGTACAAATAAACTTGCCTTGCCTTGTCTTGCCTTTATAAAATGTGCTCTAGAAATAAAGTGGATTTGGATGAGTGGCAAAAAATAATTGCTTGAGCACATAAAATAAACTCTTTTCAATTGAAAGAGCTCTGTTTCAGTTCTTTATTTTTGATAGCGTGTTAAGAAACTGCAATAACCAGTTGGTGAATATTAAAACCTGTTTGTTGTCCATTTCCTGGCCGAGGGATCAGATACCTCTGATTTAAATTACGCTAGTTCCTCCTAACAGCAGCTCATTTGTTTACTGTTGCTATGGTCATGTCCACAGCGCAGTGATGTAGAAAGTGTCGCTGGAACTACTTGTGTGGTTATTCAAAAATAGGTACAGAGGGAACCATAGACATTCATAGAGGCAAAATTGCTGGGTCTCTGCAGTTGCTACGATACAGCGCCGCCATGTTTGTCTGGTGAATGTGATGACGCAAATCAATTGAACATAATGGTAAATGTTGCAATTTTATGGATAAAATGCACTTTAATAAGCAATCCCTGCATAATCATGAGCAAAAAGGGCCGATTTGTGTATTTTCAAACATTTTCTTTAACATATTGGTAGCATTAAAGCTAGATATTATGTTGAACTTTCTGCATTTGGAACCTGTTTGTATTGAAACATGTCTTAAACCATAACCACCAATACATCACTGATACTCTGTGATGCAGTCGGCACAGAGATTATTGTGTTTTAGTTGAATACCTTCATTGATCCATAGACATACATAGATGCATCTTTGTATGATGCTGAGACTTACAGCTTGCCAATGCTGCCCAGAGTTATGTTCAACACTCACAAACAGTGAGGCAAAATCCCCATATTAAATGTTTCTCTGATGATATTTCTGTAATTTATCTGATCTCCTCACCTGTAACACATTTCAGAAATAAAAATGCTTTTACAAAGGACAATGTAACTTTGGGAGAGCCAAAGTAACTTGGCTGTGCCTCCATGTACTGGCTGCAGAGGCAATTACTAAAAAATGTATATAACACAATGCTTTGTTATGCTAGCTTTTCTACGCTATCACGTTGTTGTAATGATGGCGTTTAGATGAGAGAAATGCTCAGAGCGAGTCTGGCAATGATTTTGGGGACTTAAAAAAGATGATTCTCAGAGCCACGTCACACATCGAAAAACATTGAGTGTTTTTGACAGTCGGAGGGGGAAGATTTTCAAACCAGGATTCATCAAACTAATGTGAATGAAGCTAAACATAACTCCACACAGATTAGGGTTCATTTTTGTCCTTGAAGTTGATGAATCTTCTCCAAACTCCTTCTGCGCATTTCCGCCTTCAAATTGCGTTCATTACCTCTACCGCGCGATAACGCTAAATCCTGACGAGGAAACATTTGACTGATATGAAGTAATGCACTGTAATCTTTTCAGTGAATAGATTTTTAAGTTCTAAAACATGAGATGCCAAAGCAAAGGTACTCAAGAGCATGTTTAAAGGTCAAAGATATTACAATTAATGCATGTGTCCTCAAAGTTCTATGTTTTGCTAATCTGGTATGAAAGAGTGAAATGCTATTTTTATATTTTTAGCACAGTATAATTTATAAACTTAAGTCTCATAAAATGCAAAATAATAAATAATTACATTCAACACAGGGGTCATTACACTCTGAAAGTTTCCACTCCCACACTTGTATCATATACCGCCCTGTGCGCGGGTTACCAGAAAATATTTACTCAAGTCCTGTGCGTTTTTGGACATTGCAGTTGAACAAAATGAAGTCGATATGTTGTGTTGGGCTTTCCACTATTATCTGGAGGCTACAGCTTACATCTGTAGAGTCGGAGCATTTCCCAAAGGCCCCGTGAACCACAGCCAGTCTGCAGATAGTCATCTCAAGCAGGAGCGACCGCCAGCACACCATGTATTATTCATTCGTATGTGAGTTCCAGTGTGTGCGCCTGTGGTCCGACCGATGGAGCGAGGCAACACAGATTTAATCTATCTCCGTGTGTGTAAAGTCCTCCAAAGTCCAAGAGATAGTTCAGCTCGGAAATGTTGTTGGGGAAGATTTAGGTTAAACATAGCAGGGTTTGGAGCGTTAAAGTGTTGATGTTTTGTTGCGTTGTGGTTACAGGTTTGAATCCGTGTTGGATCGATAAATAGCGTCTGGACTATGTAACTTTCCCGTGGAGATGTTTTTGCTTTGTCTGGAGGTTAAAGAGTATGTCGCTGGACCGAGCTATGTCCATGGAGACGCCACCAAACAACGGGGCACGTTTCAAATCAAGATTTACAAAGTGCCGCACAGTCAGCAAGAACAATATAAAAGCATAGAAAAAGAGTGACAATAACATACACGAAAAGACAACGCAGTAAGACAGTCAGAGAACATTCAAAAGGTAGAGAAAACATCCAACATGGAAAGGAAGAAAGCATTAAGAGTTAAATTTGAGTGAGTTTTCAGACGTGATTTACGTGCTGGCCTTATCTTCTTTGGAAGGGTGTGCCAAAGCTGAGGAGCCTGGACCGAAAAGGCTCGGTCACCCTTCGTCCAGAGCTTCGACGTTGGAACAGCGAACAGGGACCTGCGTGAGGATCTAACATTAATCCGAATACCTCTAACTGACAACGAACCTCTAAGCCAACACCGGATGTGTGTCACCGTCCACCAAGGACTGTCTCAATAGTCTGCCGAGTTATGGCTGAGTTTGGATGGAGTTAGGAAAAGAAGCCTTTATTCTTCCTCTTCTCTTACAGTTCCATACATTACATACAGACATACATTATATTATACCTTCCTAACCATCACCAAAGAGCTATGAGTTATCTCACAATCCACTGCGCAGTTCGCCCTGAAGGTTTACGAACACGCCCGAGCTCTGCACCATGAGTTTGACATGAATTAAACGTTTTACTGCATCAGACTTTAAACAATACAATTATCTGCATAAACCAAAACTTTATAAAAGTATGAAATTCAGTTGAATAGTTGCTCTTTCTATCAGAGGCTGTGCTGCTGATGGTGAGTCTGGAGAGTATTTATTCTGACCTGTTCTGTGCTGTGAATGTATAGCGTGGCGGTGGATGTGTGGTTCGTGTGTAAACTTTTCAGAGTCAGAGATTGCACAGTCTGTGGGGTTTATTCCAGAGCTTTTTATTCAACAGCAGCAGTCTCATGTGCAAATGTGTCGTTTCTGTGCATGCATGTCATGTGGACATTTCTTTTAAAGTCAGTGCAGTAGAGGAGAATGTGATGTGTTTATTGTAGCCTGTTTGTGGGTGATGCTGAAGCTCCTCCTGCTAACGGCCAAAGACTCTTGTGGTTGACCCCATGACTTAGCTCCAAAGGTAAAGGAGTTATCTTGACTTTCAGGATCGAAAGGCCAAAAGTCATTCGCTTTGTGTTGTTGTGTATGCTAGGGCTGTGATTGGTTGATCCACAAAGATGATACGGAAAACTGGATGTGGATTGGCTGAAGTTTGGCACACAATTGTTTGCACATGAGCCTAATGTGACAATTGATAATTGTAAGAGTACACAAATAAATAAAAGATAAATCGATTGGATTCCAACAACGCCCCTGGATCTTGATTAGCTCCGCAGAAGCTCGAATGGTTTAGGTCTGCGTGAGGACGTGAGCATGTGACCCTGGACTATAAACCAGCCTGAAGACTGCACAGGGAGCCAGTGAAGGGAAGCTCACTGTAAGATGGAACAACGCTGGTGATTTATGGACAGTACAATAACCTCCTGATTTCTACTTTTGAGGTCACGATTCTGGGAAACTTTATACTGAGTGTATTGTGCAGCTTAGAAATAAAGAGAGTGGGGTCCTTTTAAACAGGATTAATGAAACAACCCGAAATGAAGCAAAATACTCCAGGTATGTTTTTTATGAGGCACATTATAACATAACAACAGCTCAAAAAAGTTCAGTTTGCATGTCCTTTTTTTTCTAGCCGTAGTAAGTCTGTTTTGTCTTTAGATGTATTTTGTACTAAGAGATAGGAAGTGAAATGAAACGTGAATCAACTAATTTATATATTTTTAAGTGATTTTATGCTGCCTGCTAACAATATCTATTTTATATGATGTAATATTACTGTAGTTATAAAATTACAGAAGTAAAACTGCAATAATATAGGTCATTATTTGACTTTAATACATGAATGAACTGTCAACTGTAAAATTATTATATGCTGTTTACATAAGAAAAATATGACTTTACTTTTTTTTTTTAAACAAAGTGCTGCTCGCATACAGTATTTTAATATGTATTATTATTTCAGAGACAGGTATCTCAAACAAAAAATATGTTCAAAATAAAGAATACTATAGTGGTGTCGGCTGAACAGTTTAGTAAATATTCAGATGCCCAGGCTAATCTTTTTTACATTGTCTGTTTGTTTGTTTTAACTTAATTTGATGTTTGGTCAAAAAAATGTTACTGTAATTGCGTTTGAAAAAAATCAGTACCATGCACCATGTTTTTCATCAAGAGTTTCCGACGCAATTTAATATATTCAAAGCAAACCTTTTGAACTCAGTCAGGTGGCAATTTGAGTGAGAAATTCTAACTTCACAGACATATTTCCGTTTCTAAAATTAGACATTGAAAAACACAGCTATTAGTCAAAACCACCTTGTAACAAATGCAAAAATCTGAGACAACAAACTAACCTACAAAAGTCATCAAGAGACTACACTGAAACAAGATAAATCTACCTTTTCAAAACTCTAAAAACACACAATTTCAACTTCTTGCAGTCCAGTACAGTCCTCCGCTCTTCCTGATAATCTCAACTCTTCTTGATCATCTTGTTGACGGAGTTGAAGGCCTGGTTCAGCCCTAGTCCCTTCTCCCCGGAACAGGCTTGGATCTCCCAGAGCCGATCCCTCAGCGCTGGCAAGTTCAGCTGGTTCGAGATCTCCCTGATGTTCATCGAATTCGGCAAGTCTTTTTTATTGGCCAAAACCATCAGCGGCACTCCTTCAACTTTATCCTCACTCAAGATAGACTTCAGCGCTTTGGCCGCTTCCGGTAACCTCTCTTTAGCCGCACTGTCCACCACAAAGACCAAAGCCTTGACATCGTCGAGGTAGAACTTCCAGTTTTTCCTCAACGTCTTCTGACCTCCGACGTCCCATAAAGTGAGACTGTTCTTCTTGTCCAAATCCAGCGTCCCTACGTTGAATCCGATCGTAGGGGAAGTTGCCATGGCGCGTCCAGTGAGGAGATAGGACAGCAGCGTCGTCTTTCCGGATGAATCCAAGCCCACGATGAGGACTTGGGGCGTTCGAGAGCTGTTGCCTGCTCCCATGCTGTCTTCTGGTGTGTGCTTGTCAGTGTAGAAGCAGGAATGAAGGAGCGTCATGTGATCAAAACAGAGAGAAGCCGGCCAATGAGAAGGTGGCGTCGAAACCGGTTAGACATGTCTGTACGCATTCAACTCTTGCTGAAATGGCAAACAAATGCATGCAGGGACACACACCCACACAAGTACAGGTGATGAGAAAGAAATGTTGTTGGGTTTATATTTAGGTCAGAAAATTGAAAATAAAGAAAGCAGGTGAGATTTGGTTGGCTTCATGTGTCATTCTACAGCCCTATAATTTACAACAGACCTGGAAATTGCACATTTGTTGACCTGGTTTATGGTTTTTGGCGGGTGATATTGACAACAGTTAATGTCTCAATATTTTCTTGGAGTATCTCGATGATATTATGTGAGTCCAACAGAAATGTGTCAAAACATGTCTTTAAACACATTTGTTTAAGTTTAATCATCAGACAAATGTGAAATTAATCAGAAAAATGTAGAAAAATCACTTTACACCCCAATCTGAAAGTTCACAGTTTAATCATCAAATATTCAAATTTTGCATATCTTTAAAACAACATTCATGATTCTATCTAAATCTCAGTATAATGCCCACCATGTATGTAATTATTGGGCTCGGTCACGTGAAACAAAAATTTGCACAAAGTTGAACGACTCCTGTCTTGTATAATTGAAAAAAAGGCAAATTTTTTTTTCACGATATCTTCAGAAAGAGGTGCCATTATACAACTCCAAAGACTTGATTCTTGTCAGTTAAAAGGACTTTAAGACATTTGTGGATCATAAGTTTGGATATTTCTTTCTAAAACAGTGAATCTCCAATCTCCAATGCCCTACATCTGGGATTAGAGTATATTTTAGCTTGCAAGTTGTAAATAATATCTCAGTAACTTGGGTCTGTCCGCATGATCTACTAACTATCAAAGCAAACAGAGGTGGTTATATTTGCAGAGGTTTGAGTGTTGAAATTCCTTGCAGCAACAAGAACAAAATAGCAAGTCTGTGAACCCAATTTCTAACAAATAATAATCTGGTGGGTTTTCTGTTTTGTTCTTATACATTTTATATAGGCTTCTGCTCTCCTTATGAAAGGATTATATCAAATTGTATTTCCACGCTGTAACATTTCAGGCAAAAAAAAAAAAAAAAGGATTAAGTATTATGGCTATCTGCAAAAACGTTAAAGCTGTCAGAACAGGACAGGCACAGGACCACTATCGGACCAGGCCCAACACAGAACTAAACCAGGTCTAATGCATGCAGGACTAAACAAGTTCTAAACACAGGACAAAATCGAATACAAACCATGTTATAAACAGTTTTAACCCAAACCAGGACTCACACTAGACTGAATCAGGTCTAAACAGTGTCACAGGAGGAGAAACTGTTCAGTAGTTGTTGTTTTTTTTATGTCTTTTGGGTAATGAAAAGAGAAAAATCTCAAATGCTGGCAAAAAACAAACAAACACATAAATCCTCAAATTTCAATATTATTCTTGTATTTGCTTTGCAAATTGTAATTACATATGTTTCCTCCCTGAATGAGTTTATTATATAAAACTGGTGTAAAATGTGAATTAAAATTGGGTTTTCAAAAAATAACCCTAAGGATAAATACACACAAATGCTCTACACAATAGTTACTCATGGTTTAATAGCTTATTTAAGTAAAGTTAAAAAATAATTGCCTGTCCATTTTATTGAAGTGGTAACCCTCAACCAATTCTGTGCACTTGAAGTAGTCCTTGGTGACCCCTGACCTTAAGTCTGTTGCTTGCGTGTCTTCATTATTACATTGTCTGGAATGATCTACTGTATTATATAAAACTTCTGTATCTATGGATTTTCTCAGTGGAGTTGTGCGTGCCTGTCACCAGAGTGTTTTAATAACACAAGAGAAATGAATTCAAATGACTTCAGTCCAATAAGCTGCTACACTATAACACTTTATAGGAACTGAAAGGGCTCTGTGCACAATCGCGCACTAGCTAGCTCATTGTGTCACAGAGCTAATGCTACCTTGGATTAAAATATAAAATATAAAATAAACAAACAATTAAAATGTAAGTAAAAATTGTTTGATTGTTTTTTCTATGTGAAGATTATTTCCGTTTGTTTTCAAGCCTCAAAAGTAGAATTAGCATTAGTCCTGATCTTATAGTATTTGTTTATTTTAGTCAGACTTAGCCAAAACCCCATAGAGAAGGGTTAGGCTATACTTTTCACTGAACATATATTTAAGAGTTTGCCAAACATTTTGTCTGTTTTTTTTTTTTGGTTTATACTTTCACTTACTGGGCGAAAATGAGCAGCAGATGTGACAGGTAGAGGTAATTCCACAACTGAAGACAAATGATTTGACAAATAATAATAAAAACAACTTGATTTTGTTAAATGCTTGTTTAAACTGTCAGAAATTGAATGTCACTTATTGATGACATGTTTTGGAACGCAGCTCTACTTCCTGTATTTTTCAACTTTTATTTTCAAATTTTCTTTAAAAACTGCAGCTTGACTGATGTAAACCTATATTTGGTGCTAAAATAAAGATAGTAGTTTGCCAAGGATGTAAAAAACAGACTCAAAACAAGGCACTTTGACAGGTTAATAGTTAAAAAGCCTTTAATTAAACATGGCATTTATTCAATAAAAAATGTAAGAATGCATTTCAGCTCAGTCAAGTCTTCCTCAGGGTGCATGTAGACACAGGTGTGGGTTCAACATTAGGGAGGAGCAGAAGATCCTCCAATATTGAAATGACTACATATACAATAACTACAAAATGGTGTATGATAAATATTTGTTGAACAGGGAGCAGTGAGTGCCTCAGGGATTCATGAGCAGTGTGGTGTGCCGCCCAGGTGCTCTTCCAGGAACAATGGAAACATGGCTCAACAGAACAACCGAACGAAACATCCGAGGCACGCAGCATTTAAAAATCCTATGAAGTGAGTAAAAAGGCTGAAACGCGTTGGTATGTCTAACCCCTCACTTAAAAAAATGGTTTTAAAATGCTAATGCTAATAAATACTTACCACAGGGGCAGGGGCGTAGCACCAAATTCTGGGTCCCGTGTACAAACCTTCTCAGTGGGCCCCAATACATAATTTTGTAAATGCATTTAGCTTCGCTAATTCGTTTAGTGTTATTTTTTCATTCACAATTGCAAGACTATACATCCTATGGTTTCTACAAACACTATTTCTCGCTAATTTCTAGACTTCATGTGTAACTACCGGCTTATATTATGATAATGTTTGTTTTTACAATAATTACCAGACCAGTTTCACAAATATTTCGAAAACTATTATTACTATTAAAAAATACTCTAACTGCAAATTATTATCACTAGTTTTATTTGTTAACAACAGCTCATATGTGAGCAATGATTTTCCTCTTTTCAACGGGGTGATGGGGCCCGCAAATCGCATGAATGATTGTATTTAGTCTCTCAAGCACTATACTCAACCACATTGAATGTTATTACATCAAAGCATAGAAAAAAAATCATCATACGCCTTTGAGGGGCCCTCCCTGCCCTGGACCCCAGGGAAAGGAGCACCCTTCACCCCCCCAGTCTGACGCCCCTGTACAAGGATTAGCCCTAAATCATAATTAGAAAAAAATTGGAACTTTTGCACTTTAACTTCAATCAGATGTCATTCCATCAGTTTTCGCAAAAGTGAAAGTAAGCACAACCAAACTAGACTAAAAATACTACCTAAATAAGGATGGAACAACTGAAATTTCCACTGTATGACAGTTATCATGGATTAGCGTAATTTATATTATTAAGCAACAACAAGGCACTTCTTAACTAAAAACATATTTCTATTTGATATATTGCTCCTTTGATATGCCCTACTTTGCTGTGCAGAGATTCACCATTAATGTAGTATTAATATTAATTGTCAGGGCAAAAAAGTAGCCTACAGTGATTATGTCAACAGACTAGGACAGGTGTACATGGACTGAAATAGACTGTTTTTTTTGTGGTGCGACAGATCTATATATAATGGATAATAATAATATCAAGGCTATGAGTGCTGCTTTCTCCACAGACCAAGTGAAATAAAAGAGCTTTGTCAATACCAACAAGAAGCTCTTTCCAACTATATTTTAAAACCCACACTTGTGCTTATTTGTTATTTAAAGGAGGACTTCTCTGCTCTGCTCTTTCCACCCTGTCACATCAGTTTCAGATTCACTTGTGACACTGGGCTTCCTGTTAGCGCGCTAATGTCATGCTAATAGTCTGCCAGTGCATTAACGCCATGGATGTATTAAATGAACTGGATAAGGTACGCCCCCTCTGACTGTGGTCCCAGATTGATTTGTGGCCGTGCGAGGTACTGCAGCCTCTTGGAACCAGCCTTTTTCTAAAATTGCACATTATAATTGCAGACAGGACTGAATTATTATCGGTATTTAAATAAAATAGAAGGAAATGTTCTTTTCTACCGTTTCTAAAATCACCGAAATTTTTATATGAAGTGGGGGATTGTCGTCACGTGGCGCCCTAAAGCAAAGATGGCAGCCATCGTTTCAGGAAGTAAAACAAAGATGGCAGCCTCCGTATCAGGAAGTAAAACAAAGATGGCAGCCATCGTTTCAGGAAGTAAAACAAAGATGGCAGCCATCGTATCAGTAAGTAAAACAAAGATGTCAGCCTTCGTATCAGGAAGTAAATGCGGAAGTAAGAAACTTTTTTGGGGTCATGCGCCAATGAGCACACTCCATAGGGATAAACAGGACGGCCATCTTGGATTCATCTTCCAGGTTTTATTATAGTTCTATGATTAACGTGGTCACGATGTTAACACTGTTAGCTCAGGATTAGTCCATGTGTTTATCCTCTACACAGCATTACATTATTTTTGGTCAACACTTCTTATCATGTCACACTCATCAGTCTAAGCCCTAAAAAACAACTGCGCTTTAAAATTGTAAATGATGTAATGATGTAAAACACTTGACTCTACTGTGAATTTCTGAAATGTACATAAGCCAGGGTTTAACAGCAGCAGAGGTGGAAAGTAAAAAAGTACAAAAGTAAAGGTAAGTGCATTTTTTAGGTATCTGAACTTTACTTAAGTACATTCTAAAGAAGATACTTTTTATTTTTACATGACTAAATTTCAGAGCATGTCTCTGTTCGTTCTACTCCACGACATTTTTGAATTGGACTGAAAAATAAAAGTTTTTCAGTAGACTGAACAAAAAAAAAAGCTGAAAAGGCCGAGGGGTTTATTTTTTAGCACATTTATAGAGACATCATGCCTGTTTTTTTTTTTTTGTTTTTTGTTTTTTGTCCAAGTTCCCTTTGAGCAGACAAATAGCCTGAAAGAGAAAAATAACCTGGAAAGCTTTCAATAACGACCAAAACTCAACAATATAAATCAATAACTATTACACTTTTATGCTTTAATAGTTCCCCAAACCAAGAAGAATTACTTTTATTTTTTTACTCTTCAAGTACATTTTAAAGGAGTACTTCAATACTTTTACTGAGTAGATTTTAAAATGTGAGACTTTAACTTTTACTTGAGTGTTTTTTGCTGTTGTATCTGTACTTTTACTTGAGTAACAAAATGAAGTAACTTCATCCACCACTGAACAGAAGGGCATCAATTGCAGATACATTTTAATTTACTTGCTTAATGTTAGCTCACCTTTAGCATTTCTACTTCCTGTCCAGTTCTAGCTCTTGGATAATATTTAAGCAGCGAGTTGTGTGTGAATGTCTCTGACAACATGTTAAAGACTTTACACGAGTGATGTTTTCTTCACCGGAGCGCACCGCTGTGTTATAAAAGCCTCCTATTTGTATCTAGATGCTGTATATGCTATCTTTGACATTTTAATAAAGGTTAGCATTAGCTTAGAGTTAAAAGTGAGGTAGTCAACATATTGCGGAGCCTTCTATGTTATCACTTTACCTGGAAAGTTCCACAATATGGTATTACACAACTTGCCTGATGTGGTGGTTTGAGGCGTTGCGCATGTGTGGTTGCTACTATGCGCCTCAGTGCTGTGGGGTCAATTCCTGGTATCAACCACTTTCCGAATGTCTCTACCATCTCTCTCCCGATTTCATGCTATAGCTGTGAAAAACTATTAATCTAACATGCATTTATTCAATTGCAGGTGTCTTTTTGTTTTCTCGCCTCTCCACAGACCTGTGTAATATGGTCTGGTAATATGGTCTGCTTGTCTCCATGGAGATAAAGGGCATACTGCTGAACATTCTCAGAAAAGCAATAACATCTCCATTCAAAAAAGAAGATGGTGGAAATCCAATCAGAAAAGGTACAATGCATCTTCAATTAAAATGTAGCTGTATTTGACAGATGCACTTCTAAGCCTTAGTTTATTTATCTTACAGAAATGTATATTCAAATGGTTTATATGATAACATTAAATTACATTTTTAAAGCACCACGGTTTCTTGAGGGCTTAGATTGTTCTGTATGCGGTGACAAGATGTGTTTACCAAAGATAATGTAATGATGTGTGGAGGATAAACACGTCGGCTAATCCTGAGCTAACAGTGTTAACATCGTGACCGCGTTAATGCACTGGCAGACTATTAGCATGACATTAGCGCGCTAACAGGAAGCCCAGTGTCACGTGTGAATCTAAAACGGCTGTGACAGGCTGGAAAGAGCAGAGCAGTGTCGTTTTCAGAGAGTGGGCTTGGAAAATATAGATACTAGTATGTACTTTTATCCTAGTTTAGTTAGTTTAGGGCTAACTTTCATTTTTGAGAATCTAGAATACAAACAATTCAAACTTGTTTTCTCGGGTTAACAAATTCGGAGTGAGAAATTTGCCGTATTTAAAATTCAAAATCTGATGAAACAAACTAACTTCTATCTGTCATTACTCGGCCTATCCTCATGAAACAAAATCTAGCATCAAGTTCAACGTATTCAAACATGTTTTTCAGGGTTTAAAAATATCAAGTGAGAAATTCGACAGAATTTAAAATGGTCTGATGAAACAAATGTCTTCCATAGATATGAACCATAAACCAGGTCACAAATCTGTAATCTGACAGTTAAACACCAAAGAATTCTGACCTGCACCAGCTCAATTTTAAATTATAGGGATAGATACAGTGAGCATCTGAGGGAAGGCCCACTGTCGGACCTCCATGGGGGAAAACAATTCATTGATGTCAACGTGTCCGAGCTGCTCTTTAACCCGTAGTTCAATTTTCCGTTTGAGTATTATTGTACCAACAATAACACTCAAACTTATTGTGCCAACTATACTACCGGTGCCACAAATTTGGTCAACAAAGTCTGTTAAAGACCCATTTGTGACTTGATTTGAATTGGTTGTGCTTAAATTAGTCATTATTCACCTGGAAATCTATTAGAAGAGGGAAAAAGTTGCGTTGCGAGAGTTTTCCCCGACAGCAGACCACGCCCCTCTGACAGGACGCACTGTCGACTGTATTCTAGAAGTTTGTGATAACGCATGAACGCAACCTATTTATGTTAAAGTCTATGTGACAGGTTTGACCACGCATTTCACTAAAACGCTGTGAACATTATATTGAAGGTTTTATTTTTATTTTTTTTATTTGCTGGGTTAAGCGAGGTATTTGGCAGGCAGGAGCAGGACTGAACTAGGTTTGCAGCTGGCAGGAGGAACGCAAGAACCACCACCGGAAGCAAAGAGCTGGGTTCTTGATGATGGTGATGATGAAGAAGATGATGATTGCAGACAGCCAGCAGGTGGGTTGTTCAGCGACTCCGCCCATGCACACACGCAGGGGCAAAGAGGGAGGGGACTGATGGAGCAAGTGTCATGCAGGACATTGGAAGATTGAACATTTTGCCCATTTGTGCCCAATTTGACAGTTTTTGTGAAGTTTATAATGTCACTTCCTGGTTGGACATGGGCAGCAAATATGGCATATTTAGAGGTAATTCCACAACTGTTACCTAGCAACCACACTGTAAATAAGGGCCAAAATCCATATATATTACACAATAGTTAGGAACTGACATATAATAATATCTGATGACGCGTTTATTTTGTTGAACAGCGGTGTCAACTGTCAAACAGATTTGTCAGTTATCTGTAAATTTTCAATGGAACGTCGCTCTCTGATAACATCACAGAGGGATTACATTTTAGAACTCAGCACTACTTCCTTTAATCTTTAACTTTTATTTCAAATTTTCATCACAAACAGCAACTTCACAAATTTATGTGACGATAACTATTTACCACAGGTGTCCTCCCACCAAACAAAGTCATTCATATCATGAGAACCTGTCATATAGACGTTACGTTGTAGAAAAGTTCACATTAAATCACTTCTTCCCTTTATAAAAAAAATGAAAGTAATATTTATTACCTGGGATATATCATAAATTATCATTATTGTGTGAACATACAGCCATATTTCTTTAGTCTAAGTACTAATTAATCTGTTCAAATAAGACAAATCTTTAGTTTATAAATCTAACTACCGCCCAATATCATCTCTCACCCCGAATATCATTCAGAAATTGATTGTATTTTTTTTGCACATACTTTCCTTGAAACAGCAAAGCAGACTCCGTTCTTCTCACATTCTCCACTCTTCAGTCAAGAGCCTCCAATCTACTCTCCCCCTCCTATTTAACCGCCTCTTTGAATATGCATAACCCGACGTGATGAAGCCATGATTGAAGTGGTCAAGAATCAAGTCCACTTACTCCACAAGTACCACATAATAGCTACTGTATAATGCACATAATCTATAGTAAATCTAATTGTGTCCATGTGTCCGTCTAATGCCGCTGAGAGCTGCGATGATGAACAATGATTGCACTTGGCTCAGGGTTTGGGGAGGATTTAGTTTCCAGACAGACAGTAGGTTAATCCAGAGGGCATTGTGCAAATCAAATTATTCAGTCGAGTTATTTTTTTTCCCCTCCTCCTTGTGTAAACGTCACAGTGGCTTGGTTTGAGTGGAGTGGGAGGGTTAGCTGCTCGATTAGCCAGCTCCTCTCTCCGCAGACGTGCTCTCCGGGGTACGTGAGGGCGCTGGGGGGTTGGCGTCTGGGGTTTCTGGTCCCCTGGTGCTTGTGAGAGGAGCGGTGAATATTTGAGCAGCGTCTGTGCAAAGGCCACTGTAATGTTTTAGTAATGCTTGAACGGTGCTGCGCATGTGAGGCGTATGTAGCAGCGATGGGACGAAGGAGGGAGGAAGTGCATGGATGGAAACGAATCGACTAGTGATGGGAAGATTGACCGCTTTGCTTGCGTATGTGCGATGCGAGTGCGTTGGTAGAAAAGTGAAACATCACAATTCAAGTGACAAAGGTAGAGCGCATCGGACTTTCTATTGTTGTCACGGTTAATCTAGATGAATCCAAAGCTGACGCTGCTAATGCTGTAGCTAACTCCCAGAGCAGCTGAAGCAGACTAAAACATGACAAACTGTAACGTATCGTATCAGACGCCAAAGAAAACCATGTTGTGTAAATCGTGATGCATCGTGATCCGGGGTTAGTTCAAATCGAATCGCATCGTTGGTTGTGAGAAATTCATCTTAAATGAATCGGATCGCAGCAACTGTATCGAGGTGCACATCGTATTGGACAGAGATCTGAGAAACACTAGAAACAACCACAAAACAGCGACAAAAACCCAGAGCCAACAGTATTATTCACAATGTAGAATCACATTTTAGTTAAAGTTGTGGTTCTTGGCAGATCCATCCAGGATGCGGGGCACAAGCGCTGTCTGTCAAGAGCCTCAAGCATCATTAAGGACAGCTCACACCAGCACCAGGGACTCTCAGTGCATTCATGTGATCTCGTCCGAATCTGAAAAACAAACTCGAACGCAACTCGGTTTAGATTTTACGCTCGGAAACTCATGCGAAAGAGTTTACGTCACGGTTGACAGGAGTCTGTTTTCGGATTGGAGCTCTACATGGTGACAAACTGAGAGGGATTTTGTTTTATACCACACACTGATGGTTCTACTTTTCAAATTTTAACATTTTAAGTTCAGTTTTATGTTACAGTCAATGAAGTTACAGTATAAGCATTGCAACTACTACTAAAAACTCAAATCATTAACTTATCAGCAACAAGACCTCCCTTTCTCCTGACACAATACTGAGACTTTTTACATATATTTCACAAGTTACACAAATGTATGTTTTTGTTGCTGTTGCATGTGTGTTTCGGGAGTTATTCTTATGAACGCTTTTGAGATGTCTGATGATTATGTCGCTATCTCCAAGCCTCCGAGATCACCTGGATGCAGCATCTTCTCCTGCTGAACTCAGGGAGGAGGTATCTCAGTGTGAAGAGCAGAACAGCCAGGTTTTGCAACAGCTTCATTCCACTGGCCATAAGCGATTCAAACACCACGCACGGCAATAATACATCCTTGGTAGAGTGATAAAATCCACTTTGCCTTATGCCGTAGTAATGTTGTTACAGGCTATTAAACAGGCTCTAGATTGTCTTTGTTCTGGCCTGTAGTATGTTATTTGCAATCAAGTGTTCCCTAATCAGGATTTATTTGCTGCAGTGGGAATTACCGTGCGGAAAGCTAGCATGTCCCAGTATGCTATTACACGCACGCTGTTGTGATGAACGTAATTTGACGGCAGAAAGTCTCAGTCCGGTGATCATTTCTGGACTTCAAATAGCACAGAGGAGACAAATGACAAACAGCACAAATCTAAGAAATGTGTTCTGTGAGGCTCAGTTAAGGGCATAGACACGGTAGTCCACTCAGATAGTTTGGTTTCTTACGTTACGGTAGAGTGTCAGGGATGAGTGTAGAGATGTTTGGCAAAGGTCATAAAACATAAACACAAAAATATAAAGAAATGCATGGATCAGGTTGAGTTTTTCTTGCAATACCGTTATTAATTCATTTGAAACAGACAATCGGACAAAACTCACCACAACCAGGTAGAGGAGGTTCTGATGATTTCCCCAACCTTTGATGCAATCCTCCGTCACTGCAAATAACGAGGTTTGACACTGGAACTCCATAATTTAGAGGAACCCCAGGTGGTCTTTGTCACTGGATGAAGCGGGAGAAACATTCGATCAAATAGAAATGATGCCAAAGAAATGCCAAGAGAAGAGGCAAAGCAAAAAAATACAACACTAGGTATGTTTTTGATAAAGGAATAAGGTTATAACATGGTAAAAGTATGTAAATAATATGTGTCTTTTAAATTATAACATTTCTCTTTTCTGACTAGGTGGTGTGCCAATCAATTTGACATTTTTGTGAATTATACACGGACATTGATCTAAACTAGCTTGACAATAGAAACTGTTCCATTGTCTTCCTGTACAAAGCTGTAGAATTTATTCATAAAAGAGAAAAACGTAATTATACCATGGTAAGTGAGAATTCAAATGCTAAGTACCTGAAATAAGCATAATTTGTCCTACTGCGCCTGTAATTTCTCCTCTGCATTTAACCCACCATTTAAAGGTCACATATTCTGCCACAGTGACTTTTTTTGAGCTTTCAACCATGTTCTAACAATGTTCCGTCATCAAAAACATGCCTGAAGGGTGCCTTTAGCTGCATTTACGCCATTTTGAGGAATGTTGGTTTGAATATCCTCTCCCACCGTCAAAAACACGTCCTGCTGAACTCCTTCGATCGCAGATATTTTATCAGATATCATACGTCACTTATCGGAGAATCTTCTGCTGTTTTAATGCACAGTTAAAGTACAGTAAATGTGGTGATTTGAGAAAACATATTTAGGAAAAAACAACCTGTATTTTAGAGTGTGTAAACAATAAGAACGCTTCAAGGCTGTATGCTGTCCCATTTAAGTGTAAGACAAAAAAAAACAAAGCCTGAATTTGTCAGTTTGAACATTTCGAGCTGCTGTTTTTGTGCTTTATCTTTTTATCTTCGTACTTGTAGCAAATTTAACATAATACTTTTTCAAAAACAGGACACAGTAGAGCCATAAATCTTTGTCCCCAAATGAAACAGGTAATATGAATCTGTATTTGGGTCATAACTTACTGTTGACAAAATACTGCGTTTTGGCTTTGTAGGGCAGCATTGTAAGAATGTATTTTTTCTGCAGATTTCCTTTTTTTTTTTAAATAGACATGTGTATTTGTATTATATTCTTTAAAAAACTTTTTTTTTTTTTTTTAAAGACTGAAAAACACACAACAGGGACTAAGAGAGTAGAGGAAAAGGCAGTAAAAGACATCCGAATGAAATTAAGGTCGTCTAAAGTAAACAAACCATTTTTGTCTAAAGTTTGTTTGGACATAAATTCTCATTTTCCGTATGTCGATTATAATTTCATTCCAGTCCTTAATTGTTGGTGCAGTTTGCGTCATCCATTTTTTGTGTTGGTCTTCTTTACCGTCGCCAAACATTTGTTCCAAAGGTATCCATGTATTGTTTCCATGGCAGGAGTCTCAAGGCCCAAATACATAGTTCTGAAATCAAGTAGGATGGGAATGTCAAAAAACGTCTTTGTTAATCTCAGTCCAATATTTCTGAGCAATAAGACAGTCCTAAAACACACAGTAATTGTAAGCCCTTTGGCAACCATTGTTTGTTTAATCATTAGTATTTATCTGTGAATAGTGGGCACTTTGACATGGTGTTATGTAAAACAAAGTGACACATTTTCCCAACAGAATTCTTATGCAACATGTGATTTTGTTGTCCTCCATTGGGATGTATTTATATTTTTCCATTCTTTGTCTGTCAAACCAACATTACCTTCGCTTTCCCAGCGCCCAAAATCACAACAACAGTGGCTTTGATGGGCCACATGTTCTAGAGAATTTATCGTTGTCCAGATTATAAATGTATTCCCCTTGAAAGTTCTGATTTTTATGCCTTTCAGTCAGTGGTCAGTTTTGCTTTTTTTATTTCTTGGTTGTAATAACTTTTGTAAATGCTTATAGATAGATATATTTAATGCCATACTGTGACACATTCTATCAAGGCAATAACATCTCCATGGAGACAAAGACAGGCGAAAGACCCCCCCATCAAAGAGCTACGTAGTGCGCTTTTACATCTGTTTTGTGATGGACCCAGGACATAAGTATTAAAGGCCAAAAATAATTAATAGTTGGGTCTACTTTTTTGCATACCAAAAGAGGGAGATTGATTGTGCAGGTCATTTGCTATGATAACAGAGGTTTATGAACACAGTTATCTGGTGTGATCGTTGTAAGCCTCATAAATATTAACACACAGATTTAATTACACTGATAATTGCCGCTGATCCAACAAGAGCAAGACGAGTGATTAGAATTGAAATGTGAGACTAGCAAACAGGAGACAGAGCCGGAGAGAGCCACTAAAAGGTTATCCATATCAAGGGATTTATGAACATTATATGGTCCTCATTACACTAAATGTAGACATGTGCAACTGTTTACTTCTAATGGACAGTAGGTTGGCTTCATGTGACAGCACAGCATTCTAAACTGACCGTATGTCAAGGTAGAGGCCAGGTCAGAATAATGTAGCAGAATTTTGAACTGTTAAAATGCAAATGTTTCAACCAGGTTTATGCTTCATATCTCTGCAATTACTGGGCCTGTTTACATAAAACCGACATCTCTGTTAGATGAAAATGAATTAAATAATTATACTAGTTTTCAGTATTCTGTTACAAATGGACAATTGAGAGGACTTTTAGCCAAGATTAATATGACCAGTTAATGGACCCAATCCTTAAAGAAGACCCATGCTTTGTCATATATATAATCTAATATAAAAATATACATTTTAGATATTTTAACTTGCAAAATTGATCTAAAACAAGTCAAATTTAAAAAACACATCTGATTATGTCCGTGTTGAAAAGCTTTTCATTTATTCAAAATTGACTCTGATGAGTCCGAAGTGTGTCACTGTTTAAGAAAATACACAAAAACTTGGACAAGAATAAAGTGGTCCAACAGCCCAAATTTGTAAATATCCAAGAATGCTAACATTAGGTGCATGACTCTAGTGGCTCGTGCTGTATTTTTGCATCTACAGAACAATCCGTTTACTTTTCTGAGGAAACAGTATGTCAACAAATTCCTTTAGAGAAAAATATTTTTCAACCAATTTGACTTTTTTGAGCTTTATACCCTGTTCTAACATTGTTTAGTCACCAAAAACATACCTGGAGTAGTAGTTGGCTTCATTCACGCTTTTTTGATGAATCCTGATTAGACCTCCTCTTCTCCCTCCGACCATCAAGAACACTCCGTTCTGAATTCCTTCGATGTGTGACATTTTATGATAACTGACGTCACTTATCCGAGAATCTTATGCTGTTTTAAGTTCTTAAATCATCGCCAGACTGAGCATTTCTGCCGTCTAATCACGATCATTACAACTTCATTGGTTATGAAAACCTTTGAAAAGATAATTAAAGAGGCTGTCTTGCTGCAGGTGGAGGACAGGTTAGACCCACTGCAGTTTGCCTATAGGTCGGGCAGGGGGGTAGAGGATGCAGCGATCACACTATTGCACTTTATTTTTTGCCATCTGGAAAAGGCAAAGGCTCATGTTAGACTTTTATTTGTTGATTTTACTTCTGCTTTCAATACCATTCAGCCTTATCTGCTAGTTGAGAGACTGATCTCTGATTTTAATCTTGATTTAAATCTGGTCGGCTGGTTATTTGATTTTTTAACAGATAGATCCCAGTGTGTCAGGGCAAATAGCACTATGTCTGAAGTTGCCTTTACATCTGTTGGTTCCCCTCAGGGTTGTTGCCTCTCTCCACTTCTATATATTCTTTACACCGATCAGTGTCGCAGCTTGTATGAGGACAGACACATCCTGAAGTTCGCGGATGACTCTGTCATTGTCAGTCTTCTGTCGGGGGATGAGCAGGACCATGGGACAGTACTCAATGACTTTGTGGAGTGGTGTGATGCCTCCTTTTTACATCTTAATGTGTCGAAAACAAAGGACATGGTTCTGGACTTCCGTAGGGCACCACCGCCCCCCTCCACTTCTGTAATCAAAGGCACAAACATTGAGCTGGTGGAGCAATACAAATACCTTGGAGTTATCGTGGATCGGAAATTGTGCTTTGAACCCTGGACTGATGCTGTCCAGAAAAAAGTCCAGCAGAGGATGTATTTTCTTAGGCGTATGAACACTTTTAATGTTTCATCTGAAATGATGACCTTGTTTTATCGTTCTTTTATTGAATCAATTTTAACTTTTTGCATGGCTGCATGGTATGGAAGCCTCTCCCTCACTAATAAAAATAGACTTGCTCGGTTGGTCAAAGTAGCCAGCAAAGTCTCAGGGACACGACAGGCTCAGCCAGGAGACCTGTACATGAGGCAGGTGCAGAGAAAGGCTAGAGCCATTACTAGTTCCCAGGACCATCCTCTTAAGGCACAGTTTGAACTTTTGCCTTCTGGGCGGCGTTACAGAGTTCCTAGTTGTAAAACTAAAAGGCTGGGAACTACATTTATCCCAACAGCCGTGAAGCACCTTAATGGCACTTAGCACTTTGTAAATCCGCACATAGAACATTTGCACATGTGATTAATCTGCTTTTTTGCACTTTGAGGGAAGTGTGATTTTGGGTTTGTTTTATTATCTGTATCTGTATGTTGTATTGTTTTTACATTGTCCTTTTATGTTGAGCTGTGCTGCAAAACGAATTTCCCCCCTTAGGGGACAATAAAGAAACCTTGAACCTTGAACTGCGTCACAGCTCAACACCGCTAAAATGAGATAGCATTGTGTATATACAAATGTGTATACAAACTACCTCTGCAGCCAATAGATGGAAACACAGCTAAGTTAATATGGCATCTTCCAAGGCAGTGATAAAGTTGACACACAAAACATGAGATGTCAAAGTAGACACAAGAGCATGTTTAAGGCCAATAACGATACAAATAATGCACAATATTTGTCCTTTAAGACTCAATTGGAACTTCACTTGAACTAGTTGTGTCTAAAATACAGAAGTCACCAGGAAAGGTATTAGAAGAGGGGAAAAGGTTGCAAAAACAAACAAACACTGGTCTGATAGAGGAAATACCTAGAGTTAAAGAAAGCCAAATTAATATTTATGGACCTTATTACGTTGAGTTGTAAGTGTTAACCACCTTACAGCACAGTGAAGTAAAATGCAATTAAGTAGCTATTTAGCAACAAGAAGCTAAAATATTCACATACCAAACTCTTAAATTGAATGCGAATTAGTCTATTGCCGGTGGTAGTTTAAGAAAATGGGAGTTTAAATTTCAGTCTACTAAATGTTTTCAGTGAAAGGTAGCACCAGAGAATACAGGTTTAAAAATGCCAATTAAACTAAATACCTCCAGCGTTAGAAAAAACTGGAACCTATTAAAAGCTCAAAAGTCATTCAACATCATGGACAAGTCGATAAAATATGGATGCGTGAACTGAAAACTAGCTGTTATGAACATCCTCATTACTCTCACTTTTTTCACACACATTTCTTCACAGACAGCTGCACCTGAGTTTTAAAAGTTCTTTGTCAAGCTCTGTTTCTTTGTTATTTTCCTTTCACCGTGCTGCCGTGAAGAGCCGGAGTCTAGACAAGATTAAATATCTGTGGAGACTTTAGCTTTGACTCATAATTTACGTCGGATAAGGCATTAGTACAAAGAGTTCGCGACCTCATTAAAAGCCTCTGAATGAGTGTCCTGTCCTGCACTCGGCGTCTCAGGACAAGCTCGGACGAGAAAAACAGTCTGCATGAGGTAGTTACATCACTTAGCATAATTTAATGGTAAAAGCTGTAACGTGCATTGCTAAAATTGTAAATACAACTATAACGGAATCTGGTTTGCCATTAGTTAGAGCAATCTTGGGATTATTGTGAAATGGTTTTAGTCTTAAAATCTGGCAACCCAAAGTGTTATTGAATTATTCTGGTTTCTGATTGAAAAATGGCTTGAGAATTGAATGAAACAACTAGGACAATATATAATTGTGATTGTGTAGTTGTGAAAAACTTAGAACTGTCATATTCAACGCGTTAACTTAAGCGATTCATCATAGAAAATTGACACATTGATCATGAATTGAATCGGATTCATCAGGTACACTCTTTTTGGCCTGTTTACACGGCTACGAGTTTTCACTGGATGAACTGTTCCTCATCTGCCTGGAGGAACTCTCTACACTAGATGAATTGTTCTTCATCTGCCAGGAGGAGCTCTCTCTACACCAGATTAATTGCTCCTCATCTGCCTGGAGGAACTCTCTCTACACTAGATGAATTGTTCCTCATCTGCCTGGAGGAACTCTCTCTACACTAGATGAATTGTTCCTCATCTGCCAGGAGGAACTCTCTCTACACTAGATGAATTGTTCCTCATCTGCCAGGAGTAACTCTCTCTACACCAGATGAATTGCTCCTCATCTGCCTGGAGGAACTCTCTCTACACCAGATGAATTGCTCCTCATCTGCCTGGAGGAATTCTAAGCACACTAGATGAACTGTTCCTCATCTGTTTGGAGGAACTCTCTCTACACTTGATGAATTGTTCCTTATGTTCCTTATCTGCCTGGAGGAACTCTCTCTACGCTAGATGAGCCACCTTCCTTCCTCCTCAGTGGTTCTGGTTCAGTCCAAATTAACTGTTCGAGTCAGTCCCTGCCTCAGGAATCTCACTGCATCTGCATGAACTTGTTCCTCATCTGTGGAGTAGGATCTCCCAGATGAACTGTTCTATCTTTGCCTGGAGGAATTTTTGGAGTTTTCCCTTGCACAGAAGGAGGGTCAAGGACAGGGAATGCATCTATTTGCCAAATTCTCTTAAAAATTGTTTACTTATACTGCTTTCTACCTGTGGCCCATCGAGGCGACTGTTGTTGGGCGCCCACAAGAATAAAGTCAATTCAATTCAATTCAATAATCCACTACTTATACAGCACAACGAGCTGCGTGTTCTCTGAATCCGTTTTCACTCTGCGCTTCACTGAAAATGAAGGGAGAGGTGGTTTCGATGGGGTTGGGAGGATTTTCTCAGATTTGAAATACTTGACAAACCGGTTTCTCATGGAGAAAGCAGTGCCCAGCCCCATTCTGTGCATTCACTGTGAGCAGAAGCATGCAACTAATCCACGATGGCAAAATATGTTAGGCCTCATACATTTAAATCTATACAATAAACTGTCCAAAAATCATGCATAATTACTTTTATATTAGAGTCCGATGGAACTTCCTCAGAAAAACACATGGTCTAAAAGTTTTCTCAGAGAGGCACACAAGATCTTTGATTACTTCTGTGTGTAGTTCAGTGTGTCAGAAGGTAGCACAGCGCTGTGTACTGGACAAATACACGTACTGCAGCTTTTCTCACTTAAAATAGTTATCTTCACACCTCGTCAATTTAATCTAAATGCAGCTTGAATTACGCATGAATAATGAGTTTTCCTGACCACCATTGTCAAAGGGGTCTCATTTATAAAACTTACTGTGGAATTCTTACTAGAAAGTACGAAAGGACTAAACACAAACTTCCAAAAACACCCTCATGTCTCGTCTCTTATAATTTTCTCCCTCGTCTCTGAAAGCCTCAACGCACAAAGTTCAGAGTTTTTGGACAGAACCGCTTACTTCCTTGTCAAGGTATCTTTTGAAATATCACAAACTCAACGTTGAAAGTCACATAAGTACATAACATTTTTGTACGTAAGCAAGCCTTAGATTACGGATTGAGCCTTTACCTGAGCAAAGGAGGAGCAGTGCTGATATCAGTTAAATTATACTTAAAATCAATCAGTCCTCACATAGAAAAGCCCAGATCACGCAGTGGCTGACATTTAAGAGTGTGGAGCAGTGGAGAACTTTACGGCTTTGCTTTGAACAAACCAAAGCAGTGGACATCTTGGCAGGGGCGGACTTACCTTTAGGCAACAGACCATAATTGCCTTGGGCCCCCAACCTGAATGGGCCCCCAATATCATCATCATCAACGCCAGGCTCTGAAGCAGTTATCTCAATGTTACTATAAGAATGCAGTGTACTTTTAAGCAAGATATAGACTGACAATATAGCCATAATAGCTAAATAAAAATATAACTGTATGAAATTACAAATGAATATAATGTATTTAAATCAGTTGAATATGTATTAAATACACCGAACAACAGAAAATTTGGTCTGATTTCTAAAATATTCTTCTGGGAAAGGACCCCCAAACCCCTTGTTTAAAACATGTAACTGTGTAGCTGTTCCACAGAGGAATTAGTTAAAATAATAATAATAATAATGGACAATCAACAAAAAATGAAACTAATCTTTTAAGAACACTTCAAGAGACACGACAGAAAAGTTAAAGAAAATCACACTTGATGAGGAGGGGCCTGGACTTTTTTTGCTGTGGGCCCCCAAAGTCCTAGGTCCACCACTGTATCTTGGGTTGAACACTATATACTCCGTGAGGAAAATATAACTCTTGTATGAGTGCTAAAAGTAGTGAAAATGGGTCAAGTATTTCACCAAACTATCACAGACCACTTGTAGATGCCGGGCTAACTCAAGCAGCTATATCAGTCGACCATAAGAGTCCTTTTACACTGTTACGATGGGCTTTTCACCCACTAAACCCGTTGATTGGCCATGTACATTTACTTTGAAACATGATTGTGACCTCACAGATTCAACATAAAATACATTGTCGAGGCTTAAAATGTAGTTAGTGTGTGAAAATACATAATCAAAAGGGTGATTCATCGGATAACATTTTTTAAAATCAATTGACAGCGCTAGAATAAATCAACATTATATTAACCAGTACCAGTAAAATAAATATCTGATTTGAACATGCTTTTCATATCTGAGGAACAGGTTAGAGCCTTTAAATGCAATGCTCTGCGGTTTTTAAACACATAACCTGCCACATTAAAGGTGTGGTAATAGAATGTGTTGTTATGCTGACACATAAGGAACACATATTATGTAGTTTTCAGATTGTTATTAGCCTTTGAACATGCTCTTGATTACATTTACTTGGGCATCTTATGTTTTAGAACAAAAAAAAACAATTTAACATCTGTATCTCTTCTGTTTCCCACGGCACTAACAGAATTTCGACACCATCTACTGGCTGCAGAGTAAATTACACAAGTTATTTTAAAAACAAGGCTTTTTTTTCCAAGACACAGTGAAGACACGCAGTTGGAATGATCATTAGTAGATGGCAGAAGAAGATTCATACGTCATTCGTCGAGGCAGTTTGGCAGGGAGTGTTTATGACGGTCAGAGGAAGAGGATTTTCTAACCAGGATTATCATTCATTCATAATGAATGAAGCTAAATGGAACAGTGTCTGTCAAACATGTCCATTTCCAAGTTCATTGTAAAAGTAAACTTTTTTTTCGTCCATTGTTTTCATTTCAGGCGTTTTATGTCCCAAATTCATGGTCCTTAGATGAAGAACCGAACTTTTCAAATCCACATTATTGCTATGTTTAAAGTCGCTTGATTTATGGCCATGATTTTTTACAATGTTTTTCAACCAGCAAAAGAAATGATGCTGTCCTTTACCGGAAAAGCTCAGTGCTTTGTCTGGACTGTCACTAAATATGTGGAGCTGCAGTGCAGACATTTCATCAGGTTGCACACCATTTGAAGGAGCATGGATTCTGAAGGACAAAATGTATGAAAGTATAAGAGTGAGGGCGGAAGAATTAATGTAAAATTTACACAGATGTATTTATATTATAAAAATATGTTTTAATGCCTTTTGTTATTGACTGTAAAAAGTGTAGAAAAATTAGCACTTGCTGGAAACTCTGTATGCATCACATCAGCTACAAGCTTTGTTTTGTAACAATATATGACTACATTGTCAAATAAATAAATACTTAAAAAGAAACACATGTGAAAATAAATGATGCATTAATGTCATTAAGACACATTTAATGAAAAATAGTACTTATTTATTTAATCTATTTTTGGTTTGAAATGTTACACAATAGGGCTTTAATGCTCAAAAGTTATTGCTACGCTCCGAGTGAAGTGTAGATTTGTCCACTTGTCCATGTTTATGTTTTATATCATTTGAGATTCTGACCTCCTTTTCAGAAGTTATTAAAGTGTGCTGCAGGAGAAATGTCCAAAGTTTGGTGACATCTCCCACTTTTCATGGCTGGGATTGAGAGTCGGGCCACCGGGGTCGTTCCGCTTCACACCACATACATACTGCCTATGGTCTGCATATCAATTCAATATGACCTATTTCTGATGCTGTAGGTCGAAACGCAAAGCTCAGGTTTGACACAAAAATATCAGGGAATTTTCCACTACAAAAAATACCCACCAATATGTGCCTTATGCCGTGAATAGTGTATGTTTACTGTGGTTTTCTGTCTCTGCTATAGATGTTGGAGCAGCCGGTAGACTGAACTAAATGTATTTTCCCCATAGGGAAATTTGTGTTGTGCATTTGCACATCGTTCAATGACTCTGGGGAAACCTGTCAGGAGCAGTGGGCAGGGATCCTTCTCCAGGTCTTAAGCTTCGTTCAAGATAAGAAGAACCAAGCTGAAGGATTAATCCAGGTAGACACTGGGGGATATTTTGCGCAATCTTAAAGGAGAATAAATAACCTCATAACGTCTTGAGTTTGAAGTGCCTGTTGTCTCAGCATGCTGATTATTAATTCGCAATGTTCAACGCTTTTGTATGTAATTTAAACTGCATGGTGGAGCTGCAGGGGGATCTCAATCAGTAAATTTGCTTAGTTCTTCTTTATAGGACAAATATTATGCTATATGTACCTTTTTGAGCTTTTAGCCATGTTCTAACATTGTTCTGTCATCAATATCATACCTGGAGTAGCATTTAGTTTGATTCCTCGTTTGTTTGATGAATGTTCTTCCTCCAACACTGTGTTCTGAACTCCTGTGTGATGTAGATGATCGTGTGATGTAGATGATCGCAGACGTCACATCTAATCACAATAACTACAACTTTTAGTTCTAAACCACAACATGTCCAACTGAATACACTCAAGAGCAGGTTTAAAAGCTAAAAACAATACAAAAAATGTACAATATTTTTCCTTTAAGTCAGTTTTCCTCTCCACAAGTTGGAGTTAGTTGTAGTGGCACTTATGTTTGTGAGGTGTGCAATTCTGTTTTGAATACCAGGGTTTCAGCTCCATAAGAATCCACCATGTTGGATGTTTACGATTTACGGCCAATCAGAATAGCCGGACTGTGCAAGGCACCCGTTGCCTAGTGAAAACTCATAAACTGTTCAAATGGCTTGGCTTTCAGATTCTGGGATGTGAAGAAGTCAGGACAGGAGAGAGAGCCTTTTACCTGCTGATGACGTTATATTTTCATCAGAAAATTCCAGAAGATAAATTCACAAATGTAGAACCTGTTTCTTTCTATTTGAGACCCTAACCCTGATATATTCTGAAAATCAACATTCTAACAATATTTCATAACTCTATGAAATAATTCTAACTACCCCATCTGCATTAAAAAATAATTGGCCTATGGAGTGTTGAGATGTCATTGGAAACCCAAGAATAAAGGCTATGCAAATGACATCACAACATCTGAAATTTTGACAATGAGTGGCAAAACTGCTTCAAAGGCAAGGAATGAAACCTTCTCCTGTAAAAGCACAAAACACATCTACAACTCGGAAGAGCTGCTGATAACAAATATAAAAGACTACAAGAATAAAAAGGTGTGATGTAAAAACACATGCACATCCAAAATATATTTGTTCTTTTTTTTTTTTAAACAGGTCCTCAATTGGAGAAAAGGGTCTTTGTTTACAAGAAAAACAGCTCTGTCTTTTGGGTAAAATGTGTAGCAGAATGTTGATGTTAAGTATGCCCAAAGACAAAAATCCAATCCAAAGCACTCTGACTTTAAAAAGTAAAAACGCCTTTATTACAGCATGGGTAGTTGACATAAAGTACACACATTTTTGGCTGCGTGTGGCTTTTCTTTTAACACTTTGTCTTTGAGAGTATTTAACATGTACAATTTGCAACACATTTTGACTCAAATGACAGCAAATGAACAACTGTTTCTCTAGTATAAAAAGGCATGTTTCGACTGGACCTGGTCCCCTAACCCTTGAAGTTTAGGCTTGCAGGGATCCACTACTTGAGCAGCGGACGTCACCCAAACATGACTGATGTTTTCTTCACAAACAAAATCAAAACCTGAATTACACTTTTTCTTCATGCGGCTGATCTCCCTGATTCGCCAAAAGACCTTTAATAATTACACCCGGAAGACGAGGAATAAACTAGAATAAGCTAAACGAAACGCAACATTCACTTTTTCATCAGCTTTTTCTGCTTTGATTTCACTTCTTTGCTCTTCTACACCACATTTCAACCTTTCTTTATGAAATACATGAGTTTGGAATACGTTAAATGCATTACACACTGGAAATATAAATAATATATATTATATAAATAATATTTACGGTCTTGCATCGAGTGCCGTGCTTCGTAAACAGGAAGCAGAGTAAGCAAAACAAAGCTATCGGCTCAACAACTAAAGTTATTTTACTAAGTTATTTTACACATAATCAAGTCATCGCTTGGTGAGGAGTAATATCTTTGTCTTTATATTGGCTTTTTGCAGTTTTGTTTCCACCTGAGTCTGCGTTCTCTCTTTTTCTCTCTCTCTCTCTGACACTAAAAAAGTAAGGGCTACGAGCACATTTTGACTGACAATCGGATCGTGCACATTTGAACCCGTTATTTTTCTCTAAGGTTTCTGGGTCTGAGGCGAGGAAGAGTGTCCTTTATCTCAACCTTGTTTCAATAAGACTCCACATTCGATCACGAGACACTGTTGTAGTCCGTCCAAACTTCCGTTTGTATGTGATGTCGCTGCGCTTTTTACGAATGCGAGATAAATACGCTTTGCAAAAACAGTATAAACACTACAGATTTTGTTAGACATCTTTTCAATTTTGCAGCTATCCAGTGATTTGTTTGAACATAACGATCTGAAGTATGCTCTTGGGAATCATAACTCAAGAGTAAGTGCCAAAGAAGTCCATAAAATTGCCCGTCTTGTTGTCAGAAAACACTTTTTAAACTGTTCCCAGAATCACAATCTATCCATCTAGTTTGATCTTTTGACCCTCTGTAAATACAATAAGAGTTAGAACAATTAAAGATGATTTCTGCGGTTGACTTCGAAGCTGGATCTTCCGGAGATTCAACGTGCTTGAACGTGAACAATGGGCTAAAATGATCGGATGGCTATGAAAAAAGGATTGAACCATTACCTTGCCGCCCTTTCGACCGCTCTTTGGTTAAGTGCTTCCCGAGAACTACAAATCCACCTGTTGCTGCCTCGGACACGGGATGAGAAGATTGCGCTAACTTTAACCTTTGCCCTTTCGAGAGTTGTTGTCCAGAGCAGTTGTCTGACAGAGATGGACAGGGTCTAGCACGAGAAAGGTAAAAACGCTCGAATGGGTTTGAAGATTTGCTCGGAGTTTAATCTCTGCAAAAAATAAAAACATGATTCAGTCCAATGTCTTGCCTTTTACCGTTACAAATCTCAAAAAAACAACCACTTTGCAGCTTGTAAATTCACATTTTTGGATCATTTATTGCATTCATGTGGTCCTCGGATGTTTGCGTTTGTGTGCTTATATTTCGGAAAGTCTAGATTTTGACGTCACCAATAATAAAATCGCGCAGTTTGCTCTTTGCCAGTGTTTAATAAAGCTAACTTGTAATATATGGTGTTGTTAGCCCTCCTTCAATTTCCATTTGTACTTCAGCGAGCTAACATTATATTCACAATTAATTAAAGGTACTGAATCAGATTTTTACTGTTTGGAAACATGAAAACAGAACAGGTTCATGTTCATGTAGATATTTTGCATGTAATAAAGTAAAATCTAGTTAGAGTGAAAATTAGTGAAAATCTCTGCATCCATTTATAGAGCAGTGTATTCGACGTGAAGCAGGAAGTGCGCCGTTAGCATGCTAAAAATCAGGTACAGCACCTTTAAATAAGAGTGTTGTGTTTATCTGGTGCAAATCTATGCGTAAGGATATGGACAACTGACAGTAAACCCGTAAATGTAGTAATGTTTAGTCAAAGAGCTCAAACGTTGAAGATAAATCAACAAATTTTGTCCATCTCCACACAGCAGGTGAGGTATAGTGTAGTAGTGAGCAACAGCTTTTGAGTTTTTTTTTTCAAATCTTGTTGATATTACAAGTTGGAAAAACATTTCACATGAACGCACTATAATAATTAAACTGGCTGATGGTATAAATTAATTTTCAAAAGATAAACAGTTGTCCCAAGTTTGGATTATTCTGATCAAATTTCAGCCTTATTGGTTGTTCATGAGCTTCTTCTTGTTGTTTTTGTATTAATGTTGCATGTAAAATGATCCAAATTGTTATCAGGCTGACTTCTTTTAAACAGCTGTAAAAAGGAATGGCTCCGAGTCCCAAATGTAAAAGTCAAAGGTACTCTCACAAAGTGGGCAGTTAAAGATGGCTGCACTGTCCCACTTAGAGGGAGCACATTTGGCATCATCCTTTCTATCAGTGGAAGTCTATTCTCACTGGCATGAGAGAAGTCACATATTACAACGTTTCATATCAAGCTCAGAAAATATTAACTGACGTCAAACATGTGAGTGAGTTTGAGCTGCTTCCGTTAGGTCAGAGGTGCAGATGCCCAGTCTTTACTAAGAACAGGATGAATCGTTTGTTCTTCAGGCAATTGGGCAATTTAATAAACTTCAACTTTAAATTTCATTTGACTCTGTGCACAGAGCATCAGTTAGGTTGTTTACTTTTAAATTGTTAGGCATTAGCGTTAGCATTGAGACACAAACACATCCCTTCATAAACATACAAGACTTCTTTGGTGAAGTACTGGCTTGTTTTGTCTTTAACATGTTTCAGAGACGTCCAGAACAACTCACTGTTTACTGCAGGATCTGTCAGGATTTATTCATTTTAGTCTGACTGGACGAAAACCCCATAGAAATAATAGACAGGAAGTACTGAGCTAGCCATTTATAACTATTTATAAGATGTTAATAAGCACTAATAGTTTGTTTATGCACTTATAACGCCTTAGACATGTTTATAATCCATCAGTCAAAACATGTTTGAGTCAATAAACCACATGTACAGAGCATCAATGAGCTGCATATCACATTATTTTCAATTATCACGCTAAAGGCCAATTCATACTTCATAAGAAGTACGAACTTTGTTCGTGCGCCTCAGGCTGTAAGAACAAGAACAAACTTCGTTTCGGCTCTGGCATTCATACTTCAGCTCAAGCGCCGCAGCCGAACTCATCCAGACCCCGCCCCTCAACAGTTGTTGATCCCAACAACTGTTTCCACGCTGTTTCTATGGAGATTACCATCGCTGACAGCTCAGTTGATATCGTTGTAGCAATGGCAGATGTAGTTTTTGAGTGGATGAGAGACATAGACTGTAGATATCAGTGGACTAAGGGATTGTGACGTCACCCATAGCGTTTGCCTCCAGCCAAATGAAGCCCATCGTGGCTAGCAGTTATAGCGGCTAAAGCGGAGCCAGACTCCATATTTGGAAATCCGAGTGCGTATCGTGGCAACCACACGGACTAATCAGGAGCGCGGTTGCTAACGGTATCCGCCCCTCGGTGAGAGGAGACGGCGGCAACGTGCGGCGCTAGCTGTCAATCAAACCTGTTGCTAACATGAGCGAAAACGGCCTCTGGAAAAGGAAGCACCTGATTGGTCAGTTATTATTGCTAATAACTTGATTTATGAACAACCTAACGAAAAAAAACACCTGATTTATGTAGAGTGTGTCAAAACAGACGTTTTAGTTTCAAGATGGTGAGCTTGACAGAAACAGTTACAGAGTAAAGGGCTCCAGTGTCCCAATAGAAAGTGAATGGCAGCTCGGCTTTATGGAGCCAGGACCGCCTCCATAGCTGCTTCCTATTTGGAACGCGGCGGCTAGCATGCTAACATGGTCCACTGATATCTACAGTCTATGATGAGAGAGGAGGAGGAAGAAGAGAGGATGACTTCTTATGAAGTATGAATTAGCCTTAATAAATGCTTGTAAATGCCTTATAAGTGCTTAGAAACACGTAACAAGTGCTTATTAATGCATTATGAATTGTTTACAAAGGAACCTTAATCTAAAGCCTTACTGCCATTTTAAAAATAAACACACCAACTGCTACCTTGTGCACAGAGTCAATTTACTTTATTTTTTAGCCTCTAACCATGTTATAACATTGTTTCCTCACCAAAATCACCTGGAGTTGTAATTAGTGTCATTCAGGCTAGTTTAGTAAGTCCTCTCTTTCTGAGTGTATAAAAACACTCCATTCTGATTCTCCCCGATCTGTGATGTCACAGGTAGCATGCCGAGAGTCCATAAATCATCACCAGACTCTGAGCATTTCTGTCTCAAATTAATTACAACTGTGTGCTTACATCAGCATTCAGAGGAAAGCTATGTGTTTGTTTATCTCACCTATGTTATTGCGTCTGCAGCCAGTAGATGGAGCCAAACGTCAATTCCTGTTATGGGAAACACCAGAGGGACAAGCAGTTTTGTTTTTTTTTAGATCTAAAACATGGGTAGCCAAAGTAAAGGTACTCAAAAGCATATTTATTGGACAATAACATACAAGTAATGCATACTATTTGTACTTTACTCAGTCCATGTTAACACTGTCTGTGTTTAAAATGTAGTAGGTGTTTGCCCCTCATGGCGGTGCATATGTAAATAGATCACGTATATATTGTTTAACCTGATACTGTAATATGCTCAGGGACTGCAGATGAAAAATAGCCTTGAGGCTCAATCCAGTGCATTTACAGAAATGTTCATTAATGCCTTGCTTTCATCCTGTGTGCCTGGGAACACTAGAGTGCCTTGAGGTGTGCCAGGAAGAAAAAAATCCAATTTGAGTTAACAGATTCACACATGGATTTAATTGTATAATTTACCATCTCAGAGCAAACTTCTGATCCTTATAAATAAGTCTCTGGAAGTGGCATGTCACCAGCATGAGTCAGCATCTCTGTGGAAACAAACATGGAAATGCCAAGCCAAGAACAAGTCAGGTTTGTGGAGATGCAAGCCAGCTCACAATAAGGACACATGTTTTTCAAAGTTTGAAAGAGCAATAAAAACATGCTTTTGTTTATGTCTTTTTTTTTTTTTTTAGGGCTTTAAAGAACCAGACACAGTGGTATGGACAAAATTTGCAGCATTATATAACACTATTTCCACACAATGATAATATTTTAATAGGCTATTAAAATATTACCAAATCCTATCATTTTGGGGGCTGTGCAGTTTTATTAAAAGTGTGCTGTGGCTCATAAAAGGTTGAAAAACACTGCATTAATGTACCCTATGTAAAGGGCACATTGCAACCTTGTTTAAAAGTGTTTGCACCTTCATTTGAGACGCATGAAGTGCACCTCTTTCCTATAAACGGGTCAAATGTGATGGTAACGCAGTAGTCTGGATTAAGAATGAAAGAAAGAATAGTTTATGGTCTGCAGAAGTGACTGTGTTGGTTTCTTAATTTTTCTTCTCATTCTTTTGGTTTGCTCAAGCCGGGACTTGAACTTTTTGACTGAATGTCACCACGGTGCCAAAAAAAACCCAAAAAAAAAAACATTTGGGCCAATTCAGCAGGCAAGTATGGAAAGTACTTTTTAACCTTTAATCCACAGTTGTTGTAACGACTGATGGATCAAAAAATAATGCAGACTTGAATAGTTCAAAAGTACAGGATTTATTGAGGAAACAGGACAGCTGGATACTGGACCGAGGAGCACAGGTGAGTACTGGAGTGGCGGAGTGGAGCAGACTAGACCGAGAAGCACTGGAAAAAACAGACAATCCAAGATGAGGAAAATCCACTGGGAACATTACTGGAAAAATCAAAGAACAAAAGGCCTGGGTGTTCACCACGAATGTAGACTGAACGATCTGGCAGGGTGTGGATGAATGAGCCGAGTCTTTATACTGCAGAGGTGTATGCTTGATTGGAGATGGGTTGCAGGTGAGTAGTGGGAGGAGCCGTTGAAGGTGGTGCAGCATGTCTATTCTCCGCCCAGCTCCAGACAACACAGATGGGAGGGGGAGAACACAGGAATCTTGACAACAGTAGAAAGTACTACAGTTTACAGATTTGGTCAGAATGGTTCTTTTGTGGCGCTGACCCAAAACAGAGGAAGAACTTTAGATTCCCCCATTTTATTATAAGACAATAAAATCACCATAAGTATTCACATTCATTGTAGTTTTTAGAATGATTGATAAAGAAGAGTGTGACAATCTACATGCAGTGTTGGAAAGTAACAAGGTAGAGAAGTACTGCATTTACGGAGAATTTTTCTGTCTGTACTTTACGAAAGTGCATTTTTACTTTTACTTCATTACATTTGAGAGCAGATACCAACACAGGTACTTTTACTTATACAATAAATCTACAATAAAAATAAAAAACTTTATAGCAAGATCTCTACTTTTGTTTTGACGCTTTAATTTTATTCACTATCTGTGCGAAACGCTTAAACTTATTCAATTATATTTTTTAACTTTCACTTAAGTAGATTAAAGAGTAGGCAAGACATGGCAGATGAATAGGAAAAAATCTTAATCAGTTTGAAACTTCTCCTGTAGTTTATAAATGTAAGAAAAAATGTGATGTTTTCATGTAGAAATATGTGTAAAAATGGCAAAATATGAATATTCAATGTGAAAAATAGACTTGGTTCACTTTGTACACATTCTGTATTCGTTTTAAATTAGTTTTAAAATTCCAGTGGGGATTTTGGATCTTATTTCTTCATTAAACTAGATCTGACTGAAAACTGGCCTAAAAATTAAAATTCTGCCTCATTTCTAGACTTAAAACTTTAACAAATCCGGCTTGGAATTAGATATCAACAAATACTTCTGTACGCTCCATCAAAATCTTCTTCAGTACAAGCTTGTTAAGTTTGGTGTGCAGGAGCTACTTTAATGTTGGATCTTTATGTCTCTGTGGGAGAAAACTGTATTTTACGAAAACAGCCTTTGAAGTTCCAATGCCCCAGAGAAATCTATGGATGAAGTGGATTGAATGAAGTAATAAAACATCTTTAGGAGCAGATTGGACACGTTTGTTGTTTCCACATGAAAGCCGATATGTTGAGAACGCAAACTGACCCCTCCCCTTAAAAAAGAATGTAGCCTGTAGCGACTCGCCTTAATATTAAAGTCCATCATGACAGGTTCTCTTGTTTTTCTAATTGTAACTTCATTCGTTGGGAGCGCTCCTTTGGTAAATGATGATAAATATTTACCAAAGGAGCGCTCATTCATTAATTTAGTTATAGTTTGTGAAGAAATTTTGAAATATGAAAGTTTACAATGACAGGAAGTAGTGCTGAGTTCTAAAATGGAATCCCGACGTCATAAACATGCGACGTACCATTGAAAATACACAGACAATTCACCGCAACTAACGCGCTTCTCTGACAGTTTAAAAGATCGTTCAATAAATTAAAGGTGTTAAACTGGGGACAAAGAGGAAGAATGTTTAGTAAAATGTTAAATGTCACCATGTACACTATGATTTAGTGAAATGTGCCATCTAACCTGTCATATTTAATGTATAATGTAATGTATTTGTACTTCTTGTCACACTAGAGGGCGCTGTATTTTGACTAATATCTAAAGTGTGCCTTTAAATTCTTCTTTTTCTGTATTTATTGTTTCATTTCACAAACGTTCGATTGATTTTTTTGTCATGTTTATGGGCGTAAGTCATTTTTCACGTTGCAGATTTTGTATTAAAATATTTAGTATCATAAAAATTAAACAATTATCTAAAAGTTTCCAGTAAAACCCATAAATCTGGATTGTTCCCTCATCAAAAATCCAAAGAGTTTATCATAATTTCCTTAAACATAACATAAAATACAATAATAAATGCGTTTAAAGCAGCTCTGATGTCACTCACACGTGTCTGAGTGCTTTTCATTTTCCAAAATCCTCTCAATTTTTCACATTTTCTGAGGTTAAATCCAAGTTTCTCCAGTGAAATCACATTATATTGCACTTCTTTTTTGCCTCCATTCCGAATTTTGAACGCTTTTGCTTACACATTTTTAAAGGGTCCACAGTGTTACCTGGGCTTTCATTCAACGTACGGGTGACTCTTGTGGGAGCTTCTCGTGATTCGCAATTTTCTCCGGCGCAAAAAAGTCTGTCTCCCCTTCTCCTCCCACCGTTTCTGTTACCGCCTGTTTCAGAGACGGGAATGGAAAAAAAAAGTGTGAGAACATGCCCCCATCTCCCCCACTTCAAACCCCTCACCTTCCCCTCCTCTCCCTCCACGTCCTTTCCCACGTCTCCGCCACCTCTGCTTCTTCTTCTTCTCCTGCTGCTGTTGCTTCTCGCGCCGTACCTTTCCCGTCCGCTAGGCGCGTCTCTGCTCCACGCAAACCCTCTCCTCCGCGTCCTGCCTTCCCCTTCTCTTCTTCACTGGATGCGAGCGGAGCGCAGCACGGCACGGCGCAAGAGCGAGAGAGAGAGAGAGAGAGAGAGAGAGAGAGAGAGAGAGAGAGAGAGAGGAGAGGGGGCTCGGAGGAGAAGCGCACTCGCACACACTCTCCAACGCGCACCGGAGAGACGAAGGAGGGACGGCTGTTTCTTCTTTTCTTTTTTTTTTTACCCGGGCATCGTGAGGACGTTACCGCCAGACAACACGCGCGCAGCGGACGTAACATTTTCAAGCTGGATTCCCACTTGCACAAGAATAAAAAACCACACACATTAGAAGAAGAAAAAAAAACAACACTATGGATTAACCTTGGACTTCTTGGACAGAAAAACGCGTCTTTTCCCACGTCGTTCCTTCCTTCCTTGGAGTGAAAAGTCTAATCGCTTTTGTGTTTTTTCTGGGGGGAAAATTACGCGCAAATTACGGAGCATAACCGAGGAATATTTGGGGCACGTTCCGGTGACAGGCAGCGGACACGGTAAGAAGAGAGAGGGGAAAAAAAATCTCACTTTTCGAAACATGGCAGTGCGCTTGGAACGGCACGCGTTTTGGGGATTATGACGCATAGGTTTGGGTCGGCGGCTGCGGGGAAGGAAGTTGCTTTGACGTTACGCGCGTTTTTTCGCAGCTTGGGGTGAAGTCAGTGGCTTGTCCAAAAAATAAAATAATTGAAAAAAACATCCCTCTCAGTCTACTGCTCGCTTTTCTCTTCCCATCGCACTCTCTCTCCCCCCTCTCTCTCTCTGAAGGCGCGCAGAGCAGACGCACTGGCGAAAAGATGCGCAAAACAGCCAGGTCCTGGTCAAGGAAAAGCGTAAAAAACAAAAAAACAAAACGTGCAGCGATGAATGGACGAAGCGTGCATTTATTATTTTTATTTTTCTAATTATTTTTTTGCATTGGCGTTTTTTCTGTAGCTATATGCACATGTATGGGTGATAACTTACTCTGCTGGCGACGTGAAGTAGCCAAAATAAGATCGTAGACTTCGTAGAATCGCTGAGCAGTTCACGTGTGTCTCGCTAGTAGGAATTTTGAACTTTAATGTTGTGGAATCATTGTGGGGTTTTTTCCCGAAAGACAGTGAGGTTGTTTAAAATGGAGGCTTGGCTTTGTTGGAGGTCAATGAAATGTAGTGCAAGTTTAAGTATCCACGCAAATAGCCGATTTAGGTCACGGTGATTATTATATCGACTTATCGTTCGTGGAATAACTGTTGGAACTGTGTTTTTTGTCTGATGTGTAAACGAAATGTGCGCAAGTTTTTGTTATTTTTTTGTTGTAAGATAATGTTTGACCTGTACGGTGGATAAAGTAACTTCTATGACTCAATATAGATGCTAAATGAGTGCTAAAGTGTGCAATTTTGTTATGTAAGTCGCTATTTATGTTCTTTTTCTAATTTTTTATGCAATTAGAAAAAGGTTTATCGGGTTTTTGTGACTTAAGGACCATTGTGTCAGTATTGATCGAGATGTTGTAGGTTTATTGTGTCTACTGTAAGACGATTTTATGTTGTTGCAGGTTTCAAACTTTAATGAGATTAAATGGAAAAAAGATCTCAAGAAAATGACAGGATCTAGATGATGTATTTTTTAGAAAATCACAAACGGTATCTACGTGCATCTGTGTGTTTTCGCAATCATTTCTTACATAAGAGACATTTCAGTCGTCCCAAATGGCTTGAGCATGCAGTGGCTGACACTTTTTGGTTGCCAGATTGTCTGAAAAGATTTTTTTGAAGTTACAAGTAGGATTGTAAGTGTGTAATTGATATGGAATTGGTCGATGTTTTTATCAATTGACTAATTCTTTTGGGATTATGAGAATGTGTGAGTACATTGTGAGTTTATTCTGACTTTTTTAACACACAAATACCTATTTTATTTGTATTATTGTGTGCAAATTGTGATTTTTTTATGAGATTTGAACGAGATCCTGCGAGCGTGTGGTCTTGTGAGTGCAGTTTGGGTCAGATACTGTATGTGGTCATTTCATTGAGACTTAATAATTTGGGGACCTTTTGCCAGAATTCCCCTTTTAGTTGATTAATTGTGGCATTTATAGACTGACACTTATTTTTTTAATGTGAGGTCTTTGCTGTTCTTTTATGTCACTGCACAAAAAAAGGATAGTAATCTTAATTTCAACACCTTTGATTAGTTAAAATGCATTTTCTTCATGGACATAGATTATTTCACTTGTTTAAAGGTGTTTTTGACTTTTTTCAGGTCATTTCTTCTTATTTCAAGCCAAATTGTTTGCCAATTTTTTTTAACTTTCCTCATTGGCAAATAAATGTTCTTATTTGAAGCTAAATGACCTCATAGCCATTCAAAAATATCTTGAAACCAGTGAAATTGTCTACTTTACATAAGCAATTAAATCTCTTCCAGTCAAAACAACTCTAAAATTAGACTCATATTCTGATTTCATGTCATTTTAAGCAATGCTGTATTTTGATTTTCACAGTGTGTATGACTGTGAGCGACAGACTGCGCTTCAGTTTCTGTGGGGATTATTCAAGTACCTGTCGATCCAATCCACGCACAGGACATGTCTTTAGTCGACCAATTATTTCTTAAGCCCCGGTTACAAGAACACTCCTTTAAAGTTACATTTGGTCATTCTAAGGTCACGACCTTCATTTTTTCATTGGAGATTAGGAGACGTACTTTTAACATGATGGAATAACGGTTTTAATTGAAAAGTCATTAAGAGGGAGTGCATTATGTAAAAGAATAAGCCGGGCCAATTTATTTGTGTAGCACATTTAAAATCAATTTGCAGACAGCAGCGAGGAAAGTCATACAGTATATAAACTTGTCAAACAGATACAAAATAAGCACAGTTTCAATGAAGTCAGTTGAAAGCCAGATTAAAAAGATGTGTTTCAAACAGGGATAAGCCCCATTAAAGGAGACATATGATGTAAAGTGGACTACTATGAGCGTTTATGTGACCATGTTTATAACGCTGTTTCCTCATCATTAGTTTACTCAGTGTTGTATTTTTATTGATTTCTACATGTTTGATTTAATCCCATATTGTAACTGAGGCCCGAGTGCTCAGAAAAGTCCTGTTTTCACCTATCCCCTATCCACGCCCACATCCTTGTACTTAGACACATATTCAGTAGACATTCTTCACAAAGAAAAACACGTAAATGACAATCTGCTGCTTGTTACGGTGAAATGTCACTATGAAGAGGCGGGACTTGTCAGTTCTGCAGTTTTCAACAGGAAGTCAAAGGAAATCTATTGTTAAGCTGTTTTAGATCAATGTTGTTGTTGTTTTTTTTACAATGAACAAAATGTAAAATGTTGATCTACTTATGATGTAGTTTAATAATATACTTTAACAAAAAAAACTATTTGTCCTTTAAATTCATGGAAAACCCCACTCTAGTGTTTCTACTCAATACTGTATATAGAGTAGATACAGTTTTACGTTTACTCCCAGGTCAATATTCTGAGGAATTGTCTATTTTCTTCTGTTGTTCAACAAATCCGCCTTTGTTCTTTTAGGGATGTGCTAAAATATTCAAATATCGGCTAAATTTGATGATACAGTACTGATATTGTGGGCTTATGGAGGATTTTTTGGTGTATTTTACAAAATGATTCCGTGACAGTGCAACATATTTACTGTTTTTATGATTAGAAGGGGTGTATTTCATATTAGGTTTGTGCAGGTCGTGGTTTAACAAAGAAATACTTGTGTTAAAATGTAATATATCAATGATCATGTGAATTGCAAAATTGGGATAGTATCGTGGGACCTTGTGATTTTTCTTTGTTTCATCGACCTTACCTAACTGTGTTCTTATATTAAATAACAAAATTCAACCCAAATACTGATACTGAATGTTCATTTACACCATGTTAAGGTCACATTTTTGGTTCTGGAGACAGTTATCCAATCAGCAAGAGCAGAAGAAGCTCCTGACTTCGGTTTGCCAGATCCTCAAACCCAAAAGTGTCCTCAGGATATGCAGCGGTGGAAAGTAACAAAAGTAAAAGTTATCTGTATTTTTATTGGGTCATTTTTGCAATACTTCACTTTTTACCTGTTCTTTACTGCATTTGTGAGCAGACATCTGTACTTCTACTGCACTACTTTTTGAACTGGATTGAAAAGTGTTGTAGAAGTTTTCAGATGTCCACGGAAGGTTGGAAGCAAAAGGCAGGAGACCACTGGATGTCTTAAGCAGGAGAAGTTTATTTACCATCAATACGGGCCCGTCGGGGCTTGAACACTCAAAGATCATACTATGTTGACTCTTGGATTCACGGGCCCGTATTGATGGTAAATAAACTTCTCCTGCTTAAGACATCAGTGATCTCCCTGCCTTTGTTTCAACCTGTGAACATCTGGCTTCTACAACAAAAAAATAGATGTGTTTTTGTTATGTTTTCTTGCATGTTCATGGTGATTTCATACCTAAAGGATTAAAGTGCGTATAACAGGTTTTTAACATTCTCTAATTTTGACTTTATTCACCGTATTAATACCTCTTGTAAATATGAATTATAGTTTTACATCAATTGGTAGCTGTTTGTGGAGAGAAGTTGAAAAATGTGTTGAAAATTACAGGAAGTAAACAAATTGATGACATCACACAAGGGAGCATTTACACAAAATAACTACTTTTTTGACCCTTTAAACAAAGATTCAACAAAATAAAGGTGTTTTTCTTTGTCAAGTGGATAAATCTGACATTAGAGGAGTTTTGGTTCAGTGTACAGGATGGTTTCTGGGTCATTTCCTTCTGTGATGTCATCATTTACAACCAGGAAGTAAAATTAAAAAACCTAAACTGCTAAACTGGGGTAAAAATTTGTAAAGATTTTAGTAGGATTTGAAATATATTTATCTTAACTGCATTTTATTTAAATGAGTGGTCCAACCTGTCAGAGGCGCTTTACGTTTTAGTCCAGGCATTGAGCAAACAAAATTGATCAGGAGATGTAAGGTGTTTGACAGAAAATCAGCACATTTGTTATCACTTTGACTCGCTTGACTCTTAAATACATTTCAAAATACTTTAACTTTTTTTACTCTTAGGGCACGGTCACACTTGCCCAATCATTGTTTATCAAAATTGGGACTAAACCAGGACTAAACACAAAACTAAACCTGGACCAAACCAAAACCAAACATCGACTAGAACAGGACCTACACAAGTCCACATCAGGATTAAAATTTGGCACAATTTCGTACCAAATAACGAGTGTGAACGCACCCTAAAGGCTCGTTCTCACCAATCCCACCTCCCAAACTCTGTCACTGAGTCAGGGTGACACCTCGTCTCTCCAGGTCTCGCACTCCCCCTGTGTCAGTGCTCTTCCCCTGTGCAGCTACAAACGCGTACCCACCACGCAATACCTTTCTACGACAGCGGGCGGTGCAGGTGGTTAAAACTTGACTTGAATGAATGAATAAATAAATAAATAAATCATCTAAAAATACATTGTCCATTTGGCAGCAAATAAAAAGATTGGGCTGTAACAACTTGAGTCCATCCTGAATATGACACAGATGACAACAGATACAAGATAAGCACAGTTTCAGTAAATCAGTTGAAAGCCAGATTAAAAAGATGTGTTTCAAACAGGGACAAGCCCCATTAAAGGAGACATATTACGTAAAGTGGACTTTTATGAGCTTTTATGTGATCATGTTTGTAACGCCGTTTCCTAATCATTCGTTTACTCAAAGTTGTATTTTTATTAATTCCTACATGTTTGATTTAATCTTATGTTGCAACTGAGGCTCGAGTGCTCAGAAAAAATCCTGTTTTCAACTACCCCCTGTCTCCGCCCACATATGTACTTAGACTCCGAGTTATACACATGTATACACAATGTCTACATACACAATATGTGTATGTAAACATTCTTCAAAAATATAAACATATAAATGACAATCTGCAGCTTGTTGTCACTATGAAGAGGCAGGGCTTATCAGTCCTGGTGTTTTGAACAGGAAGTCAAAGGATTTGTTGGTTGGAAGAACAAAATAAATAAATAAATAATCTAAAAATCCCATCCTGAATATGAAATAGATGAAAACTCAACAATTCAAACAGAAAACCCACAGACTTTCAATCAATTCATATTTTAAAGTTGTTGTTTTTTTCATTTTGAGGAAGGTCTTTTCTCACAATACGAAGCAAAATTTCCAACATTCTTAACTTAATTGTGTTCATACATTTTAACATATTTGATTTGATAAAAAGTTAATTTGTATAGTCATAGAATCCAGCTTTATTAATTATTCTCATTGTCCTTTTTTGTGGTTTAATTATTGGATCTAAGTATGTTTTACAAGAATGTTCCCACATTTCTGAGCAGTAGGACAGATAGAGAAGCACAAGTGAGCAGTATAATACATGCAAACATTTCTTATTTAATACAAAGTTTGTTTTATAAAGTATAGCGACTGTTTCTGATATTTCATTCTTGATGTACTGTAAGTGTGGTTTCCAACAAATCTGATGCTCTAAAACACACTCCCAACAATCCTGTCACATACGCTCATTCTATTTCAATCGCATTCAAATACAATTTCTTACTGGACCCACAAATCATACATTTTGTTTTCTTCTCATTCTTTCCGTTCAGGCTTTCACTGCAAAAGATGAATTTCTAGATAAGTTAAAATGTCTTGTTTCAGGATATTCATCTTTATTTCAGACGTTTTGACTAGTTAAGATTAGTTAAGAATATTATTTGATGGAACTACATTATTTTACTTGTTTTAACCCATTTCTGACTTGTTTCAATACATTAATTAATCCTTACTTCAAGCCAAATTATCTGCCATTGGGGTAAGATTAAGTTGTTAGTTATTTTACTTACTCCATTTATTTTCCTTTTTTTAAGCTAAATTATCACACAGTCCGGCAGAAATATCTTGAAACTAGTGACATATTCTGCATCATGTAAGAAATGAAATCTCATCGAGTCAAATCTACTCAAATCCAGATAAAAATTGTAATTTCAAGCCATTTTAAGCTGAGCTGGGCTAGACATACATTTTTGGCTGTTTCTTGCTACTTAACTATAACCCTAATTCCTAATTCCTAACCGTAATTAAGTAGTTACTTAGTCTGAATCATGCATAATAAACTATTTGTGCACTTTAGTCTCAGTTCATGCTTAGTTCGTGCGAATTAAGGTGTAGTTATTATAAAGTGGTACCATAAACTTAACTATTGAGCACATCAATCACGTACATGGACCAAACGGACTGGATTATTCCAACTTTTGGCAAAAAAGGAGGCACTTATATTTGGATTCACACAAGGCTAAAGCTAAAGTAAGATGACTGCACTTTTAAACCAGCAGGAGTTGCAACTATTTCAAAATGTACGAGTATTTTAGACGGCCGTTTCGGAACACTGCGCTGTTATCGTACGTCACTTCACACGCCTTTTAGATTTCCCCTTTTTCAGCTGATCTGGCTCAGTCTGTATTTCCTCCTCCTTCGCTCTTGCAAAGTCAAGCCAGAAGCGAACCCCTGCTATAAGCTACACTAATGTCTCCCATGAAGACGTTAAGAGCAGCTAAAGAGACATGTTTAATTCATCCAATAAAGCAGTCGGGGAGACGTGGAGAGCGCTGATGTTACCGCTGCGTGTTGTATACGCTAATGTACAGCGCCGGCCTTAGCTTTTCATTGCCTCTGCTCTTTTTGTTCTGTCGGTGTAGTATGTAGTGACCTTGAAGCTGTGTATGGATCTCGCACAGGTTTTGACGGCACAGTCAGAGTTCAGTGGAGATATAAAATGATAGAAAACGGTTGTGATTGGTTGTAGAATTCCTATCACTGAGTTCTTTAGCGTCATGGCCAGTGTTGGGAAGAATAGAATGAAAACGTATGTGCATTAAATTGTTTATCATTATGCTGTTACTCGGTCTAATCGGAGTACTTTATTCTGAATACTTAGAATACTTTAACGTTGAGTTGTGTTTTATTTTAGCGTGAACACATAACATAGGAACATTTTTGGTTTTCTTTTCATTTTTGTTCTACTTTTGTGTATAAGATAAGAGAATTTATATCACAAATCGGAGAAGGAAAAATCACAAATGCACTCACTGCGTTTTCTGTTTTTCTCACAAATAGAGCTGCAGGAGTAGGGGCAATTATCAAATCATGAAGACTGCATTTTTTGAAGTACCATATTTTCCTCCACAAACAACAAAATGTCTTGTCTTATGGTACGTTCAAACCACAGTGTCAAAATCTCGCCCAACGTCTCCAGCTGGACGCCTGTTCTTTTGAAAGCAGACGGCTTTGACGTGTTTGAAGGAGGCTCAAATGCTCCTCTTGCTTCCTTGTGCAATGACTGCTGTTCGGGTGAATGACTGCTGCAAAGGAGGAAGCTCCTGATTGGTTGGCATGCAGCACAGCGTGGACGCACGCCCACATAAACTTTGCGTGTAAACTCGACGCTCTAACGCCTCTGAACGCACCATTATTCTGCATAAAAACGGCTCCCTCTGTAAGATCTGTATAGCTTCTGAAATACATGGTTTGTTTGTTCATATTTCAGTAATTTTGTCAATTCTCCCTGGACTAATTGCAATTACAATTCTGCAATCAGACATTTCTCCCAAATCGTTCAGCTCGACTCAAATTTTTGGCAGTTTGAAATTTCATGATCAAACACCACAACGTGTTCCTCAGATTTTAGAAAAGTAACTGTAAACTAATGTGTTTTAAGACATGTTTTAACACATTTCTGTATTGTTTGAATAGCATAATCATTATCCAAAAACTATCAAGATATTCATTTTGACAATATTGCTCAACTTATGCTCAACTGTATGTTAAGGTCTGAGCTTTCCATTTGGAAAACAACACCTTTGAAGTCACAATGTCCCATACAATTCATTGGATGCAAGTGGATTAAATTAAATAATAAAACATCTTTAGGAGCAGATCGGAAAAATGACAAATGCAAAAGCTTGTATGAAAACTTACAAAAAAAAAACCCAATACAAAACAAATCGTCAAAGAAAGTTGAGTTTTGCTTTTGACTTCACCAATAGTTTCCAGTGTGGACAGACTCCCAGAGCGCCTGTCGAGTTCACAAATGCTTTACTGCTGAGCGCCTCGAACTCCGGCACTGCCACAGCCGACAGAAACTGGGTCAAATGAGCGTCGATCTGCAAAAAAAAAAAACAAAGGTTATGAAATGTTTATTCCCTCTCATTTGTGTCATCACGCTGCGTTTTACAGTGGGGGGCTTTCAGCGTGTTCGCTTATGTTATGTGGCAGTTTCCTGTGTAGATTTTTCCCATGCAGCGTTTAATATTGATAGAATATTAAAGGAACAGTGGCCTACATCGTGTGCAAGTTGTGTCGTGTTAAGACATCCGCGACATTTTAGTTATTTTTAGAGTTGCGGTCTAGATATCCTTGGAGAGTTTGTGCATTTTGTGAAACCACATGTGAACGCAATGACCGTATTTACTATTTCAACATAACCTTGATATTATATAGGATAAGTACAGGGCTCGACAGTGGCACTCGAAGTCTATTTACTCATGTCTACAAACACCTGAAAATCATTGGTTTCACTTTAGTTTGTGATTTTATTAAACAAATAGCAAATAGTGTTTTTGAAAGGCCTTTGTGATTGTTTTTCTGCTCAAACTACTATCTCTTGATTAATTAATAGATAATAAAATGAAATCAATATACAATCTTAACTAAAGATTCCATAATCAGGTTTATGGATTTGTAAGATTATGCAAACAGAAAAAAACGTCACATTTCTTTCTGGTCCCTCTGATTACTTGCATCAGATTGTGCATTTAAAAAAGGTCCTGCAATCAGATAATAATCAGATTTTGGTGGAGATGTGAATAGTGCCACATCCAAGCTCATCGAGGCTTGGAAGTAAATTAACTAAGCTCCAGTTTTGGAATGTTTAAACCAAAACATAAAACAGAACATGACGCACAGAGAACAAACTCAGGGCATAAATTGTCCAACATTTCCGTCCCAAGTCACTTAAATAAGTACATTTTCTAATTGAATCTGTCATGTTTTGTGCTCAGTCTTTGATTGTGGATACAGTTTCTGTTATCTGTCTGTCCTGCTACTAAAGGTTTGTGTCCATGGCAGAGGTTTTGAGGCACAAATACATAGTTCTGAAGTTTAGCAGGATGCCAATGAAAACAATCTGCAGTGCTTTGGTTAATATCAGTCAGATTTTAAAGATACAATGGCGCTGTTGTAAGTTATGTCCATTATGGACATTAATAAATAAATACATACCACCTCTTGGAGACTGTCAGCCTATCTCGGGTCCCCAAAGATTCCCAGGGGGTCCCCAAGGTTTTTTACAGAGGTCCAAACTAGATTGTGTGAATTTTAATGAAGAAATGCCGTGTTAATTTGTATTAACCATAACATTTAATTATATATAATTATTTTAATGCATTAGCATCAGGATGCATGGGTTGTCAATATATCCACATGCAAAATAGGGGTCGCTGTGAGAAAAAGATATGCATTGGTTTTCTCTCATGTGCAGCATCGCTTCCGTCAGTCTGTCCCAAGACAGATGTGGCTTAAGTACCACAACTGAGTTTGGAATGAATGAATAATGCACAGTCTTTAAAGGCGTTATATTAAAGTCCAGTTATTAATGAATTACTAAACGTAAAGAACACCATCTATCCAAACTTGTAACATGTTGTAATATAACATGTCATCTCATCAAAAACATACCTGGAGTTGTATTTAGTTTTAATTCATTGTTTGATGAATCCTGTTTACGAGGTCCTCTCTGACCCTCACAAAAACACTAAGTTTAACTTTTCCCAGATTTGTCATGTCATAGGTAGAGCTTTGGTGGTCTCCTGCACTCTTTTTAAGTCTATAACTCATCGGCAGACTTGCTCTGAGCATGTTTGCCATCAAAACTGCATGTCGGGGCAGGCTAGCCTTTGGTTTTCTTGTCATGGTCAGACTTACATTTATTCATCTCCATGGGGAAATACTTTTTACCCAGTTCCCTCTGCTGCCAGTAGATATCGTTCTAACACCAAATCTTGATGAGGGAACGCCTGACTGACAGCACACATCCCCCTAAGCTCTAAAACATGAGACTCCAAAGTAAAGCTACCGAAGAGCACATTTAAACTCCGGCAACAACACAAATAGAGCATAAACGTGACCTTCCGATATACTCTGGCGCACACTCTCTGTCCTGCACTATCAGCCCCGTCCACATTCGCCCCATTTCATCAGGCACGGTGTAATAACCGCGTGGCAGCCCACGTTCGACAAAAGCTTGTGTGCGAGTGCGGCTGAGGAGGGGTCCGTGCACACTTCACACACCGTTTCCCCTGGGCTCTGATCTACATACTCCTCTGCCTCCTGGATACGAGTGTGTTTTTCTCCTTCTCTCTCTCACACACACACACACACACACACACACACACACACACACACACACACACACACACACACACACACACTGAACAAAGCAGGCAGCAGGACTAAATTATACATGTCTGGGTGGTGGGTGACTCATGCGCACGCTGCCACTATTTGCGGAGACGGCATGTGTCCGCGTCACACTCGGCTTACCTGTGCACTGTAGTATGTATGGAAGGCTGTGTGCCGTAACCGGGGGCAACGCCAAGGGGTGTAGTAAGTCGGGTGTGCAGGGGATACTGTGTGTGTGTAAGATCCATGGCAGAAAAAGGTCTTTTTTTGTTTCGAGAATACGTTTGGTCACTCATCCAAGTTTTCAGACTGTAGCTGTCTGGAAAAACAACAACTTTGTGTCTATTTTATGTAATGATTTAAAAAAATAATTGTAAATATGTTTTGTCACTCATCCAAGTCACTGCCTCGTTATCTGTCAGAACAAAATTTACAATAAAATAAACTTGTGTCCATTTTAAAAATATGTAAGAGTGAATGCTTTTTGGTCACGCAGTCACTGGCCCTATATCTGTCTGAGAAGCTAAAAACAAAAACACCTTTCCAGTTTTATGACATTTTTTTGATGCTTTCAGAAAAAGGTGTGACGTACAACAATGAATAAAATAGTAATAAAATACATTAAAAGAAGGCACGCATAACATTAAGAGTGAACTAACTAACTAATAATATATACACAAAATGTACAGTTAGTGAAAATTTGGAAGTGCAAATAGATAGCTGCTTGTATAAAATAACTCTTCCTTAGTTCATTTTATTGACCAGTAAGATGCTTTTTTTTTTTTTTAAAGCTACATTGTCAAAACTGAATCGTTCGATTTGCGAATTGCGTGTTGGGTTTGACTGTTTTTTCCCTCCATGTGCTTCTGTGTTATCATTCTGGAGGGGGTTAAGCCTGCTGTCCTTTTGCAGACCGAGCAAATCCACCCAGAAATGACTAAAATGTGAACTTTATAACAGTCTTTTTTTTAAACGTTATTTATTATTTAAAAAAAAAAGTAGATATATTTTGCATAAGCTTGTTTAAAAGATCACACTTTTTTCATGAACTTTCTGGCATACTTTCTATAATGGACTAGAGTTTTCTAAATTTAAAAAGACACTAATCAAACACTAATTGACAGTCAAACTAGATAAATAGAAAGAAATAATTTGACCTTTGCAGAACAGTTTTAGCACGATCTTGAGCTTTATCAGCTTTGTGTTGAAAATGCCATTGTATTGTCAAAAAAAGAGTGTTTTTGTGGTACCAAAATCAGTATCAAGTTCGGAAATGTTGTATTGTCACACTATTTTGCATAACATATTAACATTTTGTAAACATTTGACGATAAATAATAATAGTGGTGATGACTGTTAGCATATAATTCTGTTACCAACCACTTTACTCCTGACATTCGCTAAGCCTTTGTAATTGCGTTGGCTGCTTTTACAACTTGTGATATTTGCTTTGGCATCACATCCGTTCATCCGTTTCCATGGATACGACATTTCCATCTTTGGTCATCGGTTGGCTGCAATAACATTTTAAAGTGAAATTAACGTAGAATATGTTGGGTAGTTGTGATGTTTTAAGAAGTTTGTAGAAAAGTAAGAAATAGCTACTACTACTACTACTACAGATATTTTAACACGTCTAGAGCTCCTGTAGTTGTAGTCACGCTATCCCAGCATGCACCACAAACTCCACGCTGGCATTGAACGTGGCGGGGAATAAGCATCGAAACGAATGCCGTCGACCACAATTTACAAACTTTTTTTTTTTTTTTTGCACCAGGATGTACAAATGATGGAGAACAGAAGAAAGACAAACATTTATCAGATTTCCAAAGCACCAGACTGACGAGAAGTGGATTACTGTAACATAACGAACTGCAGTGAGTCAAGCCTCACATTAATTAAGCTACAAATGTATTTTTTATGGCTGTAGTCGACTAAAGAAATTCTAGGTCGAATAAAGACCTGCAAAAATACATCAAAACTATATAATAACTGCACGTATCTGGCCCAAACTGCACTCAAATAGACCACAACTGCAGAGAAGTTCATGCTAAAACAACAGAAAAGTAATTGTAATAATAATAATTTTAATCTAAATAAAATGGTGTGTCGAGTAATAAAAATCTTAATCGACAAAGATACCACTGATTGATTAATCAACCAAATGATAAAAAGATTACGACCTTAGTTTGGGGTTTCATTTAGAGAATGATTTAACCATCGTCTCATTATGATTCAAAATCGTTATTAAGATTGTGTATTGGCGATTGAATTATCTGTTTATCGAGTAGAGCGAGTAGTTTTACACAAATGCCTTTTATGAACACTGTTTGCATACATTACTTTTTCAGTTAAATCACTGACTGAAGTTAAACCAGTGATTTTTGGGTGTTGTCATGAGTGAATTTGCCTGCTGGCATGTACCACAGCTTCACATTAGTAAAGAGACAACAACATTGTTCACGTTTTCATCAAGATCACATCATTTTAACTGTCAATATCAATACATATGTACAGGGCATTATAATTAAGTGTATTTCTCACAAACTTCTCCAGACACACTACTTGATGATATTAGAAGGTGGAAAGTGAATCAAATGTCCAAATTTTGCAGATTTAGCTCGCTATCTATGTAATCTATCCTCTTTAAAAGCTTGTGCCACGTAAGGGCTTTTAATGTTAAATCTGATTAGTTTCTAAGATGTATTGTGAGTTACGGCTTCGTTTAATGACAAAGACAAACTACAGAAGCTAAATTTCAGGCTTGTTGCCATCCATTAATGCTGTTTCTTCCCTGCTGTAATGGCATCCTCAACCGATTCAGTGAAACGGTGCAGGAGCTCTATTAAAAACAGTAAATATATTGATACAAATGTGGAATCATATACTAAATGAAAAAAGAGCAGAAAGACAAACCAACTGTAATTAACCTTAGTTTACCCGATCATTAAAGCCTGTATCCTTAGATGCTCTGATAAAAGAACATCTCTTATCCGCTTTCCTTGAAGCTCCATTCCAAGGCCTGTGCTGTGTGCTCATTTGCATTCACTCAGCTTTATCATTAGCATATATTTTTAATTGGCAGTGATACATGGAGTCTTGTATATTGTCAGTGTGTTGGGAAAAATACTTTGAAAATTTATTTAGTTACAGAATAATGAATTCATGCATTAAAATGGTCTAATCAGAGCACTGCGCACTTCTACAAACAAGTTCTGAAATGCACAAGATTAGTTTAGCGGTTCATATTTCAGTATTCTCTTTGCTTTTAACACTTCTGAACATTCAAAAGCATTTGTAGTAAGAAAGTAACGTCAGTCGTAGATGGTGGGCAAAATGGCTTACAGGTTATGCACAGACAGTCTTTTATTCATTTCATTTCGACTTGAGTGACACACTGAGCGGCAGAATTATAGGCAGCACAAACAGATAAAATGCGTTTCTTTGCTTTTCTTTGGTCTAATTTTTGTCTGTGGAAGCTTTTGTTTTGCTCAGTTTAACTTTAGACAGAAGTTACATTTTTGCTGCGTCTGTACAGAGCTTAGGTAGCTTGTTTGTTAACAGCAGTTGGAGGTTTAGGACACTTCATCTGCCACACAACAAATAATTCCTCAACTCTTGGACTCAGAAACATCTTATTTAAGCAAAGAAAGGTAATGAGTTCAACTGCAAAGTCTGTATCGGTGATAACTGTGAGTGTAGCTGCAGCATTCCTGTTGTTTATCTGGTTTTCTACAACTATTTACCTGATTTTCCTTTTTAGATGTCAAGTACAAACTAAAAATTCCGCAGAGTTATATATATATTTTTATATTTGTTAGCAGACTTTTTCACATTTCAGTTGTGTTTTGAGCTTTTACAGAAGAAAATGTCATTACTCACCATTGACTCTCACACGTTTGTACCATTCACTGCCAAAATACCGAATGTCGTGACGTCATCCGCAGAACCTCTACACACAAAGAGGTTAAATTATGTTGTATTTGCCTCCAAACGTGACCCTCTGTCGGCTTTTTGAACCGTTCTTGTTTAAAATGATCCGACGCCTGAAAGAGGAAAAGTGCCCGTTGAGTATCTCTGTAGCGCAGTGTATAGGACAGGACAATCGTCGCTGTGAAGTCAAGCACCACTCACTAAGTTGCATTTTCAGGGTTCACGTTTTCAGGTGAGATTTGGTGCAGGTCTGACTCTTAGCTCAAGGGCTCAGCTGCTCTGACATTTGACTCATTGTTGTGAGAGCTCTCCAGGCGTTGGACAGCGGCGGGAACATAAAGCGGAATAGTCGCTGCAGTCTGTGGTACGGCAAAGAGTTGACTAAGAATGGGATAACTCTGAATAGAACCTGATTATAGAGAGTTTATTGTGTTCTGTTCACCTGTAACTCTAAAGCTAAGGCAAGTAGGAATATCATTTGTCATTGTTGGGTAAATAAAATAATAAAAATACTGACAGTTTTAATTAGAGCTGCACAGTTGCTGTCTTTGCAATTTGCAAATCGCACCCATTAAAATTGCGATTTTGTGTTGATTTGGTTTAATTGTGCAGCTCTAGCCTGTAAGAGGTAAATAAAATCATCTGCTCTGAGGTTTCAGAGGCTAAACAACAGGAGAAAAAGTGTGTTTGAACAGACAGCTGCATTAAAGAGACAAACAGTGAATCATGATACGAAGATTTCACAAAAATGTGTGATTGTCACAGGGACGAGCTCACGATTCGATTTTTATCACCATTATTGCCCTACGATCACTTCCCCAACAATAGCAAAACGTTCAGTGCTGGTGTTTAGATCTGACTTTGACGTGTTGGTTTATCCTTCAGTCACTTTTTATCCCAGAATCCCAGACCACCCCAACGTCGTGGTCTCGAATTCCGAACCACCCCAACATCACACGATCTCTCTGGGTGGAGTCTGCATGTCCTCCCCGTGTTACCGTGGGTTCTCTCCGGGTTCTCCGGCTTCCTCCCACCGTCCAAAGACATGACTGTGTAGGTTAATTGATAACTCTAAATTGTCCCTAGTGAATGAATGTGAGAGTGAATGGTTGTCTGTCCTTGTCTCCGTCTCTGTGTTAGCCCTGCGACGAGTTGGCCACTGTCCAGGGTGTACCCCGCCTAAGGCCCAAAGTCACTGGGATAGGCTCCAGTCACCCGCGACCCCTAACGGGAATAAGCGGTAGAAAATGAATGAATATTTATAAGTAAATTATACTTAAATATATAAGTCCAAAGATCATGCACAATGAGCAATGTATCACTCTTTTCACTTCTTTTTGCAATAACCATAATAATAAGTTTTATTCTGGCTCAGTATGCTTTGACTTGTCTGTGTTTGAACAGTGACAGACTGCGCGGCAGCCCCACATGATCGCAGCATTATTTTGTGTGTGTGTGTGTGTGTGTGTGTGCGTGTGTGTGCGTGTGTTTGTGTGTGTGTGTTTCTGTGTGTGTGCCTTGTCTGCTGTACGTGGCACGTCTCTGACACGAGCAAACAATGCAGATTGTCACCTGCATTGCAAACACCAAGGATTATTCTATCATAGGACCCGCTCTACCTGCCTTTGGGCATGTCACAGGCACAAAATACCCCAAACCAACAACGGGTGAGAAGAGCCAAATGTCAAATGTTAAAGATAATATGAGCCAGAGACCACAAACTGTCTTTTAGGTAATTTTAACTGTTATTCTGGGCTAGTTAGTTGGATTTTAGATATTTTTTCAATAAAGTCTGAGACAAAAGTAATTCACTTTTATCTGGTAGCCTTTGCACAGGTTCACCACAGGGGCGCGTCCTTTTGTCTCCCTGTCTTTTTATCTTGTGGTATCCAGTGGTTCTCAAACTTTTACCGCAAGTAGCACCAAAGAAAAGATTTGGCTTTCTGGGTATCACCAAATTTAAACTGGGTCTATAAAAAGACTATTTCACATCTAAATTAGGGATAAACCAGGTCTTATGTAGGAATGCACCACAGAAGTTTTAGCTGGGGAAGAGCAAAAAAGGAAGAGCAAAAAATTTGAATAAAATGCACTCTAAATATAATAAACATAGCATTTGAATAGGCATCCACATACCACGAGAAAAAGTTAGCGTACCACCAGCGGTACACAGTTTGAGAAACACTGTTGTACATTAATGAGAGTCGGCGTGTAGCCCAGTCTAAAAATGGCATTTAAAACTGAACTGACTAAAACATGAATATTGTCATCTGAATAAATAGCCATAAATATGGCAGTATAATAAATAATAAATAAAATAAGAAAAGGAAAAAAAAAATAATAATAAGTTCTGTGTTAAAAATGTCCAAAATAATAATAATAATTTTAAATTAAATAAAAATAGTTAAAAATGTTATAAGCAAACTAAATGTTTTTGTCAATTTTATTTGAAAACGTTCATTTGGGACCAGTTTGTTAAAAGTGTACATGAATATAACGTGGTCTGTGTACTGCCTAACTTTATTTCATGTCAATCCTTTGTTTTCTGCAATTGCATTGGATGAAGTACCTGTGATATCCAATCAGTGAGCAGTGGGCGTGAGCTAACGTTGAAGGTGCTAGAAACACCTGGGTCAAGTCGGCTCTGGGCTGTAAACAGTGAAGGGAAGCAGACTGTGAAGTGACTAGTCCAGTAAAATAGTCACAAATAGCTGTGGAAGCAGAGTCTACAGGTCTTGTGTGAGAGTATTATTACCTGGTGTTGTGTAAGTATCCAATGTAGTTTATTTTCTGTCAAAATGGCGTGTTTAGTAAAAGAAAGTTAAATGCTAATCTTTAGTTAGCGACTTAGCATGCTAGCGCTAAAGCTTACCTCGTGTCACATTCTGCATGCGAAGTATAGAGGTTTTATTTGCGTAAAGAAGCTAAAGAGAGACTTTCTAATGCACAGCGGACCAAGGCCACTCTTTGGACCCTGTTGTGGACACTGGTCGTCTCGTTTCACCGTGTATTCTGCTCCTGGAAGCACAGATCCTGTCTTTGCTGATTTAGCCCGCCTTTGAACAAGCTCATGGACATGGACCCGTCGCACACCCAGCCTAGTCACCTACCCGCTGATTGAAACCAAGGTTTCGTGAGTACCATGCTAAGAAACCAGTGCACATGCTTTATTTTTCATTAACATCATATTTATTTTTGGCTTGCTCTGTTAGTGTAGTGGCCACCATTAAGTTTTAAGGTCCCTATGCACCCGACCAACATCAGGCCTGCAATGTGTTAAAAACTGTTATCTGGTTAACCAAAACAGAGGTTGCAAATTAATCTAAAAGAACACAAGGAGTAATAATATTATTACTGTGTATTGCAGGGCTCCAGACTAACCTTTTGGTTTGGCAGCACATTTAGGTGCACTTTTTTTTTAACCGAATTATATCATTTTTGACATGTTTTTTGCATTGTGCCGTTCATTTTACCCACAGCAACAATAAACAGTTGTGCATTACTTTGCAGAGGTTTTGAGTGAAAAGACATGAGGGATGAGAATTGATGAGCTCAATACTAATGGGATTATTGATACTTATCTTATTCCATAATTTATACATTCAGGTTTCTAAGCCTATATTTAATGTCATATTTATTTAAATGAGACAATTTAGACATAGTAGCTTCTAAATGGGCTATAGGCCAAATTATGACTCTAACTACAATTTACTACAATTTATAACTACTAACAATTTCTCAAATAAAAGAATACACAAACATTAATAGCTTATTACACTGTGTTATATAGTCAATGGGTAAACCAAGACAAACACTTACAGGAATAAAACAGGTGCAGGACAGAGAGTAAAGGGTTTTTCTGTCTCTACCAGAGGTTACACTAGAGATAATGCCAGTCCGTCATTATGACAGACAGGGTCCCAAAAAACACTCCATGAGCCATTTTCATCCGTCATTATATTTTTACTGCATGTGTGTGAAAGGTACACGCAGGGTGTCTGGGGTTTTTAAAGGCAATAACAATAAACCCTCTCTTGGTATAAAGTCACATTTGTTTGTTACAGTTGCAAGAATTTATTTGTATTTCCTCCTTAAAACTCCATGGTTGTAGCTCAGTAACAGGCTTCTGTATTTCAGCACGTTTCTGTGCGTATCTGAGTCCGGTTTTAGTTCAGTCTCAACCCAATATGTCCAAGAAAACAGCGGTACAAGCTGAAAATCAGTGTTTTATTTGAAGTTTGTTCAAGTTATGTTGATATCCTATGTAAAACTAAAGGCAATAGTTTGATTTTCAACCTGTCAAAATGACGGAATGCAGCCAGAATTGGAGTGGAAATAAAGTGAGATGGAGACTGTAGTGATCAATATCGGCTGATAGTAGGATGTTTGGCTGTTTTGAAGTCAGCATTAAAGAAACAGACGCTGAAGAACACTCATGGAAGGTTCTAACAAGAACACATCTTTGATAAAAGTTTTCCCTACCACTAAAAACATGTACAATAAGCTCCTCCCCTCTGTGGCCAGGTCACCCTTGAAAAAGAGGTTTCGATCTTAATGGGTTCTTACCTGGTTAAAAAAGGTTAAAAAGGCGCACCGTGGCACCAAAAGATTTCATTTAGTTGCACTGGGCCAGTTTTTGGTCGCACGTGCACTCAAATTAGTCACACATTCAACCCATTTATTGAAAGTAATAGTACATTGAATTAAAAATTGTATTGTTTATTTATTTAGAATTATATTTTATTTACAACATTTCTAATTTTCTACATTTAAACTTACCGTTTGTTGTCTCTTCCAAGTTTGTAACGTAACTGTATCCATGGCCCTGCCAATATGCACTTTTTGTATTGTTATTAGCCTTTAAAAATGCTCTTGTGTACTCTTAATTTGCCTTCTCATGCTTTGAAACAACAGCAAAAAGTTTATTATGGAATAATTAGCTTTTTCTCAGCAGTCCTGAAAGACTCTTACTTAGTGCATCTAAACCAGTAGATGGCGCCAAGTGCTTAGCTATATTATCTCTAATAATATCATCTAATCCATAGGCGAAAATCGCGGGGGGTCCAACACCAAACGTTTCGCACATGGACGTGCCATGGTCCCGCCCACTTTTCACAGCGCATTCATTCATAGGGTTACTTCAACATTCCAATCACCAGCGATTGCTCTGTTTTACTCACGTGGTTCAAAGCGCTGTCCAGCTATTCATCCACCTGCTTTGTTCATCACGCAGCGAGCGCGATCAGACGCGCACACACACGTACCGAGGTGTTTTGGCCCGAACACCCAATCTAATTCATAATTTAAAGGTCCCATAACATGCAAAATTGACTTTTCAGAGGTTTTAACCTTCCTACAGTGCTATTTGGGCCTCGTATGTGTGCCCAAAGTGGTTTTTTGATTGATTCCCGCATGCTTTCGCTAGAGAACTGTCTTTTCCGTCCCCCTCGGCTGAGCAGGCAGACGGGGGCTCATCCCATGGATTACGCGGCTTCCCATGGATGACGCGGTGTGTAAGCTATGCCTCCGGGAAGCGCGCAGCCGCAGAATAAAAACAGCTAATGCTAATGCTACACAGTAATTACACGATGGATACGACAGATCGAAGAGTTAGCTTGTTATTTACCAAACGGCAACGTCTGTCGTCGAGGTACTGCATGATCGTCAAACTCCAGGTCAGATCCAGGACGTAGGACTCAGCACGACGCACCGTCAGGACGGAAAAAAGGTTTATTCCCGTGTTTGTGTATCGCTGTTTACCGGAGCACACGGCGCATGCGCACTATCTATGCTCTAGGCTTCGGCACGAGTTGGGCGGGGGAGGCACGCGAGTTGGGTGGGGGAGGCAGCCTGCTCTCTGTTCGGGGGGGTCAGATCTCAGAGTGAGCCGTTTGCTTTAGCAAGGAGGGGGCCAGTCCAAGAAATGGGTGTTTTTTGGAAACTGTTATGTTATGGATATTGCACAACGCAAAATTTTATCAACAAAGCCCTTAGAATAGACTGTGTAAAGGGCAAAATAGCAGAATATGGGACCTTTAAAGGGAACACGCTCAGTGCTTTTTCGTCATTTGGAGCAGATTGATACAATTTTGCGCAATTGCGCAATTTAAGCGTGTGTGTGGGAGTCTGATGTTAATCAGCGGATGCTCTGTGCGCGGTAGAGTGTGGACTACAGTGACTCAAAAAATTGTCAGCGTAGTTTAACTTCTGGGTGAAAGTCTGTACACAGCGGTGGTGGACACATTGTAAACTGGTTTGCTGGCCCCACCTCCAGCACAATATAATGGCCCAGGTCCCATGGTTCACCACTGGCTCTTGCTTCAGTATTCAAGTATTCAGAATACAGTACCTAAATTTGGCAAAGTAATGGAATACATTACAAAATACTTTTCAAACCATGTATTCAGTATTCTGTAATGGAATACATTTTCAAAGTATTCTTCCCATCACTGGATATACAGTTGAAATTATGAAATACTTTAAATACATACATACATATTATATACATACATTACGTTATATTAATTAATTGTTGAATGTTTTCATTTTGTTGAACTGTTTATTTTGTTCAAACGTGATTACACTTTAAAAAACAATTTGTACTATTTGTACAACTGTTTTCTAAATACTTTTTTACTTTTTGACTGGGCAAATACAGTGGTATTCTAATTATAACACATTGTACATTGTTACTGTATTTTTTTTGCATCACGGCTCCCTTTAAAGTGATGTTATAATTTCCATCTTTTTATTGGTCCCCCGTAGACCAAACTGAGAGTTTTGCCCCTGATCTAATCATAATAGCAGCAGCAGTTGTTGTGTTTAGAAGGAAGAAATGCTCAGAACGAGGACTTAATACAGTGGAAGATTCTCGGATAAGTGACGTAGATGATATGAAACTATGTCCCAGATCAAGGAGCTACTTTTCATGATTGGAAAGGGGGAGGATTTTCTGATGAGCATTCCTGAAAACCGCGTGAATGCAACTGAATGCTACTTCAGGTGTGTTTTTGATGACGAAACACTGTTAGAACATGATTAAAAGGTCAAAGTCACTGTAGCAGAATATGTGTGCTTTAACTCAAAGTTAATACTTTTGCTACATGGAATGGATGTTACATTATTAAGTGTGCAGATGATTCTGTTATTGTTAGCCTTCTCCAAAGCAATGAAGACCTCCACCTTCACTTGAATGTTTCCAAAACCAAGGACATGGTCATCCACTTTAAAAAGAACCCTCACACTCTTGAGATCAAGGAGAAGCCGTGCAGTGGGTGGAGTCATATGAAAACCTTGGGACACTTTTAGAACTGAACCACTGTGAAGTGCCAGCAGAGACTGTAGTGTTTGAGGTTTTTTTTTTTAAACATTGATGAGACCATTGTGACTCTCTTAATGGAGCTTTTATTGAATCCATTTGTCATTTTGTTTTGTCTCATGGTACTGCAGTCTCTCCATCAAAAACAAAAATCATCTTTCCTTAATTGTAAAATGGCCCACTAAAGTGATTGGAGATACCCACCTGCAGTCCCTGTTCTCAAGGAGCCTTCAACGCTCAGCCACGATCATTATCATTATCCAGTTTCCCATGTAGATGTTCCTCTCTAAACTGACCACATGAAGTCTGCACGGCCCACCCAGGTGTCCAGGAACACTTGGCCGGAGAATGGAGCATATGTCCGTGGGCTTTTTCCCAGTCTGCTCGGACCAAACCGGGTCCAGAACAAGCACATCTCTTTGTATAAACTTGACTTGTGATCCATAAACAGAGATAGAGCATGTCCATGTTTACATTTCAAGCTTGGCTCAGCTTCTGTGTTGCCCAAAATTAATTAAGCTACATGAATTCATGAATTTGCTCTCCAAACCTTCGTTTTGAATGTTCTATTTTTAATCCAAAGATTAAATTGAAAACATAAAACTTTTTTTTTTTTATGATTTATGGTTTTATGAACAAAGACACAAAATCAAAAATGAATTTTTTGTTTCAGATTTAAAAATTTGAAAATCAGTCTTTTCAATTTAAAATCAAAAGTAAATGAAGGAAAATATGATTTGATTTTCTAGTTTTTGTTTATGAAAGGAAAAATTTGCATTTTCATTTAAAAATACAATTCAAAAGAAGGTTTGTAGCCCGGATTCATGAATCATTTTAATATATGATAATTGATTAATATATGCCCGAGCTCTTGAGCGAAATGACCGGGCTACAGCTTATATATTGCCCGCACTTCTGCAGCCATGCACCGCGGTCTGCATAGTATCTGCTTGTAAACGTGTGATTCATTAATGATATAGAGCAAAGTGTCCACGTTTCGTGTCCGTCACCTCGGCGGCAGCAGCACAGTCACGGCCGTGGACGATCTATGAAGTGCACACCCCATACTCCTCATCCGTCCGCGGCGATGACCCTGGAGCAGTCTCGGTCCAGGCCTTTGAGCCCCTGAGATGGTTGTCACCCAGTGTGGGGAACACACAAAGAGTAGCCACTGTTCAGTGTACTACAATGCTTCTGTCTTTCACAGGGCAGAGACCTGTATGTAAATGGTGTGTAAAAAGCATGCGTTTTCAGAATGCGCATGCACACTCGGCCGGTAGATATGCACTCATAATAGTAGGCCGTCTTCCAGTGCGCATATCATCAAGATGCTCTAACATCTCATCCATGCCTACCCTTACACTGTCCACTGTATAGACAGACCAAAGGACAGTAAAGAACAGTTCTTTAGCCAATAGAATGAAACTTTTCACTATAACATGTTTGTTCATCAGCCTATCATTCATTCATTTGTTCATCAGAAAGCTGTACAAAATATTTTGAGATTAGGATCTGTCCCTCGTAGCTTTGATCATGTCAGTGGCCCTTCATTTAGTTGATTTGCCCAATCATTCTAGCAATAAAAGGTTCTGACTGAAATGCGGGACAGCAGCTCTCCTGATAGGGACACATCAAAACCAGCCAAATAGCGGGACATGGCAACCCTACATGGGCCCGACTGTTGGTACAGCCATACACAAACTTTTTTTCAGCTCTTTTTTGTATGCCTTACTGTATGGCATTGGTTATATCTTGTGTATGTTAAAAATAACTAAATATCAATAAATTAGTAGCAAAACAAATAAACAAAATATTACCAAAAATTATTTACATTTTTAAACACTGCTTTGCCATTTTCTCAAAAGTAACTGAACGAAAGTAAGAGCTCCTTGCAGACTCCGTTCCACAACTATGCAGTGAATGAAATAACATGTTTTACTTAAAAATCTCGTAGTAGTCGATGCCTTATTCATATTAACCACATTACGCACTCACTGCCAATTTGACCTCTTAATCCTTCCTATAACAAGACATAATTGCGCTGTGACGCCGCTATCGCCACATAAACCAGATGGTAAAGAGCCCTGGTTTTGTCGCGTGATTTACCAAAAGCGTTGTATGAGACACAACAAAGTGTGCCCTCAAACTAAAGCGACCGCTGCTATGTAAATCTAATCTGTTTCCATCTTTCCACTGTGCTTATCCTGATTTCCCACGAGGCCTGCACGTTGTTGTTATTGGGCGAAGATACTCGAATATATCCGCGCATACGACGCAAACCGCACTGAAATGATTTGTATTGGTGATGAGTCAGTCTCTTGATGTATTTTGTAATTCTCTTAAGTGACAATTTACCAACAGCAGAGCCTGAAATGGCCGCGGCGGAGAAGACAGATGTATGCAAACACGGGGTATCCATTGGAACAGGAGAGAGGGCACTTTTTTATGCTGTAAGCTGTAAATATAATCAGTTAAAACCCTCCGGAGTGTAACAAACAACGACTATTTCTGCGTTTATTGGCGTTGTGAGAGTTGCGCCAGAAGAGATGTGGTCCACCGTGCGCCGCCGCCGTTCAATAACTGGTGAGAAAATGTCTGGATTTATCCTAAAAGTACAAAGTCTTCTTTTTGCGTCGCTATCTGGGACGACTTTGCGTTGCTATCTGGGACAACTATTATTTATTTGCTTTTTTTTTCAATTATCTTTTTAACATTTTGATGAAACGTAAAACAAAAAACACAGAGCAAAAAGACAAAAAATAATTAGATTGTCCAAAAAACAAAAAATTCCATCAAGAATGTGTCTTCAATGTGTTGGTCCAGTTTATCCCATTGTCGTGTCCATTTTCGAGTTCAAAGTAAAAGTCAAATTTTGCGTTTTGTAAATATCCATCCATCCAAATTATTTCAGTCCAGTCTTTGATTTTTGTCTCTGTTCCTGTCATCTGTTTCCTTATTATTGCATTAATCTTTGCTGTAGTCAAATGCACATTCCACAGGTATTCGTCAATTGTTTCCATACAGTTATTTAAAATCAAATGAAATGTCAATATTTCAGACGGTCCGCAATGCCTCAATCTAATATCTAATATACAGTATGTCTAATATGTCTAAATATCTCACTGTGATTTTTCTGGCAAGCTTTGAAATTAGTTTTGCGATTGTTTTGCTTGTAGAATTCTGTTGAATCTTTACATTAACCTTTTGAGAAAAACGTGAACTCCAAAACTAATACTAAAACATTGCGTGCCTACATTAGCATGTCGGAGGTACGCTAAGATTGTTTCATGCCCCTTTGTAATTCCCTGTGCAGCCAGTAGATGGAACGCTAACTCAGTTCCTGACGTGGGAAACACCGGATTAATATGAAGTCATGTGTGCTTTTTGCGTTTTTAAGTATGAGATGGTGCTACAAAGCCAATTACTATTAATAAAAAAAAAATTATACTATTTGTCCTTCAAGACAGTGGAAAATAAATTATTTTAATGACAATTACATAATTATGTCCATTTCCTCTTTTGTTATATATTGTGTAATATTAATAAAAAAAAAGGTTTGAATTACACTGCAAGATTGCCATCTTTTGTATGTTTATTGAAGTTTTGACAGTTCTTATATATAAAACCAAACTGAATATCTTTTGCATATCTTCAGACCAACAATTTAAAATACCACTTTACTCAATCAACATTAAAAGTCACTTATTGGAACCAGTTTTATCAAAAAAGCAGCTGTTTTCAAGGCAGCAGGCCATCTCAGTTCCCCAAACAAATAATGCAGCGGGAGATACTTGTGAAATCATACAGAGAGCGCACAAAGATGCTCCTTTATTTCTCTGGATGTGATGTGTGTTTATTGTGTCTGCTGCTGTGCCCAGGGCCCCTAAAGAGACCTCCAGCAGGTCTCAAAGCCGGCGCCTCACAGTCAACATATTGTGTTTTCATGACTGCGGCTTCAGTGTGTGAATACATGCTTGTTTAAGGTCATGGACACCGAATGGTATGATTTGTTGTTGTTGCAGACATTGTACAGCAACATAAAACTCTGTAGAAACAAAATTACAACTCTCACTGATTTTTAACGGTAATTGTCTCAGTTTGAACAATTATAGTAATGAGGGGTTAACCAATTAAAAATACTTAACTGAGTGAAAAGATTTTACCTGGTTAACTTTCGCGTTATATTTTCCTTGTCTCCTGCATATACTTTTAATACACAATTGTGCCAACATTAAATGTGCAAAGGCTCTAGGGCTGTATACCTGGTGTCTTAGTCGACCACCATTTTTATTAGTCGACTAATTATTTAGATCTAAAGGATTTATATGGCAAAAACGGAAAACTAGAAGATATGGAGTGAGTTTGAAGATTTTGCAGTCCAACATTTAAATATATTTCCTAGTACTTATCTGTAAAAATCGTGTTTTTTTTTGCATGAATTCTTCTGCAATTGTGGTCTTTTGAGTGCAGTTTGGCTCAGATACATGGAAATACTTCATAGTTTTGAATGATATATTTTTCCCACACCCCCTTTTAGTCGATGAATCGGTCGATAGTGCAGGTCTTTAGTCGACCACAGCCCTAAAAGGCTCATTTACATATGAGTGACAAAAATTGGCTGGACTACAATAACATTGGATTTATCTTTATAAAGCAAGCAAACCTGCATTATTTATGAGCTAATATTTAATATACATTGTTCATTTAACTTGGGGTAGTGAACTAACAAACATTAGCATGCTACCTGCACACTTCCTGCTTCTCGTAGAATAAAATGCTCCATAAACAGATGCAGAGAAAACGCTGTGGTCTCATTTTCATAGATGCTTTTACACAGTACACAAATTTGAAACTCTATTCGAGACTAAAATATACTCGATTCTCTATACTGATTTCGATACCACAAGGCTTATTTTAGGTTAGGGTTTTTGACAATTATCTGACATTTTCAACACAGTGGTCTTACTAGTTCTGATAAAGTGCAAGATCATTCTAAAATGGTTCACAAAAGGTTACATTTTGTCGTGTAAAAGGGATTTTTCTAGTATTGATACCTGCTCAAATGGATCGATTAGTATCTGATTTTCGATACTTTTGAGTCTATGTCTAGCAACAGGGCAAAACTGCTTTTACTTTACTAGTTCTGTTTTTCACGTTGCAGAACAGTAAAAAAATCAGGTACAATGTTTGGAAACTTTAGGTGAATGCACTGAGAAAAGTGAAAAGTTATTTCCTGTTGTATATCATGTTTGGTCGCACAGATAAACTTTTTTCCTTTGACAGATATGAATTCTTTCCTCAGAAGTTTTTGCTGCGTAATGAGAAGGAAATTAAATTTGTCTCTTGGGTGCAGCGGAGGAGAGACAGTGAAATGGCAAAGTAAATAAAGAGCGAGTGATACAGGAACACATGAGTCACTGTTTGTTCAAATTACTGTTTTTTTGGGTTTCAATTGACTAATATTGACAACACAGAAACCGTAGAATGCCAAATTACCGCGAAAACACAGCAAAATGATGACATGTTTTTAGCACCAGCGCACACAGCCTGGTTGCTAATGTTTGCTAATGTGTGTATTCTTTTTTTTTGTCTCTTTTTCCTGGCAATTCTGGCAAAGGGTCGGAAAAAAAGGCTGTACTTTGCTATCACTGGACATCTGCAGCCTTTGCGTTTCCCGAATAGTTTTTGCAGCATCCTCCCCGTGCCATTTATTTCTGCCTTTTTGGAAGCTAAATGTTTGTGTTTTCAGTCCAGCTGCGATGCCGGGAACAAGCGCAACATTGGGTTTTCTGCATCACAGGCTGCCGTTCATGCAAATGCACAGTGTTGCGGCGGCGGCGGGCCTTAGCTCAGCTCCTTCGGCTGTGTTCACTCAGCAAACTAAGACATTCCATTAGCCCGCGTTCACTTGTAGTCAGCAGCAGACGTTCGCCGGTGTGTGCAGAGCAGTGAGGAGCTGTCCGACGGGTTAACATCAGACTCACTATTATACTACCAGTGTGGAATTAAAGGGCATTACAAAAAATCTGAGTTAAAGGACACATGTTATACGAGGACTAGTCAACTTAAGGCCCAGGGGCCAAATCAGGCTCTCCAAGGGTTAAGATCCAGCCCTCAATCCATCTTGCAAAAAATACAGAAAATATTTTATCTCTGGTTATTGGTTTAGTCCTGGTGTAGACCTTGTTTAGGCCTGGATTAGACCTGGTTTACTCCTGGTTTATATCTGTGTTAGACCTGATTTAGTTCTGATTTAATACATTCTGAGTCAGTTCTTCAGTATTTCAAAAGCGTTGGACATGTTTCTGACCCAGAGGACAAAACCATTTGAAAAATCTGGCCCTCGGTAAAATTAAGTTCAATTGCCCCGTGTTACACCATATTGACAGTTTTGAGATTTTAACCCTGCCATAACGTTGTTCCCTCATTAAAACATATCTGGAGTTGTATTTAGCTTCATTATCACTTGTTTTATGAATCTTGTTTAGGGGTGCTCTTGCTCTTGAGCCTCAATTTTTTATTTTATTTAATGTGTTTAATTCATGACATATAAAGACATCATCAGTGACAGTGTTAAAAATATTAAAAATTAATGAAAAGGAGCAGAAAGAAGAGCAATCCTATGATTTCTGCCCCCCTTTTTCAACTTATACTTAACACTGATGGTTTAACAACACATTACACTAAACATTTCCATTTAATAACACATCAACATTGGAGCTTTCAGCTTAACCCTATTGGTGTGCATTGGGCTAGAAACGTATTTTTCTACACCCTCATTGAACACTTCCAACTCTCATTGAATGTTGTTGATCGTTTTTGTTCAATAAGAGACATTCCATCCAAAAATACAGATGCAGGTTTTTTTCTGAAAGTTTATTCATTCATTCAACAAAATGAAGGTGTTATTGTCTATTATTATTTGTCATATTAACTATTGTGTAGTTTCTATGGATTTGGCCCTTGTTTATGATACAATATGTAACGGTTGCAGAATTACCTCTTTGCTGCTCATGTGCAACCTCGAAGAATAATAATTTCAAACTTGGGAAGAATAGGCACAGTTTTTAGTAAATTCTTAAATATAATTATGTTCACAACGTTTTAGTGAAATGTCTAGTCTAACCTGTCATATAGACTTTAAATAAACGACTTCTGTTGTGATTTGGGGCTTTACAAAAAATGTTTAACACAGTTGATCGAATTTATATAAATACTTTCCCTGGAATGATCCACAGTGTGGCATTAAACCGTTTCGGTCTATTTGTTTATATTATATTTGTTACTCAAAAATACCTTCAAAAAAATTTCTTTTACTGTGACTTACAAGACGTTAACCTGTTGGTGTCACCTGTTTGAAACTTTTTGTGCACATAATGCATCTTTTGCTTGAATAAATGTTTGTTTTCAAATTGTATTCAAATTTGAAGCTAAATCATTTTTGTTTTCTCATTGCACAGGTGTAGTTGATTGTTTTTAGTCCTCAAGGGTAAAACATTTCCAGTTTTCCAGTTTTCTGAAACTTTGCTGACAGATAATTTAGTCCGCTAAACAAAAACTTTATATATTCCCTGCCCCCAATGGGGCAAACGGTCAATTTTGCGCTAGTCTTGGGGGGCAACGCTTGATAAACAAACCCTAGGTGGTTGCCATGCATGCTTTTAGCTCCATGTTCCTTCCTGATGTTGTGTTCTTGGGCTAAACACTCTTTACTGTGTTTTCTTCAACCTGGAGAAGTGCAGCAGAGTGTTCTTACTGACTGTGGAGTGAATGAGTAATGCACTAATGTAAAGCTCTGGCAACAGAAATACAATTGCTTTTGATAGTCATTAGTCTTTGCTCCATTTGATCACCCTGAGCCTTCAACAACTCCTCTAACCATATAGAAAGTTTTCCAGTGCTTCAATGAATAATGTTGTAGTCAAATTAAATCAGTTTGCTGTTCATTCATAACTAAAACCCCTGGGGCTCTAAGTAGAGAAGGGTGATGGTCAGTGGACACCCAAGGTATAAACCGTCTTGATGGGTCCCCAATGCACCATTTTGTATAAAATAAAATGTGGTTATTTTTTATTCACATTCACTATTGATGCATCCAATAACTATAATATAAATTTCTATTATGATACAGTACCGGACAAATATCTTAAAATTATTTAAGAAAATACACTAATTACAAAATATAAGCACTCATTGTATTAACCACACGGCTAATCTGTGCGCACTGATTTTTAAAGGAGTGATGGGGCCCTCAGATGTCATGCATAATTGTAACTGTAAACAGAAAAGGCCTAAACAAAGTATAAAAGCTAAAAGCAGATCAAGGAAATAAATGGGGAAAATTAAATGAATTTAATTCCAGACAAACCCTAAATTTGATTAATCTTTTAACTTGATTTATATCCCAGCTGTACCCCCAAATACATCACTAATCTTTTCACCTTATTCAGCCCCACCCACTTTTGCCTCTTTTTGCCACAGATCCATACTCGCACTTCCGGTTTGACAAGAACCTCGTTCATGCAAATGACGAACGAGGGAAAAGTCTAGCCGCTAGAATATATACTTATATAAAATATAAGTAGATTGATTTGTGTAAAATGTTTGATGTACAAGTGCAACAAGTCCACAATGCACCGATTTCCTGAAAACGGCTTTGTAGCCTATGTAGAACTTATTTTGTGTTGCGCTCGCCTGCACCATGTAAACTAATACAATGGGAAAAAAAGGGCGGCGCCCACGACATCTTCCGGAATAAAGGTGTATTGTTTGTCCCTGGACTTGCACCTTCCAATTACGTCCTGTTAATGTTAGCCTGTCCATTTGTTAGCCGCGTGTTCCTAGCATGTTGGTGTATGTTAGCGTGTGGAACCCAGGCTGTTAGCGCACTCGGCTCGGCTCTGTCCTCAGGTGAGCGCCGTTGCAATCGTGTGAAAGGATCTGAAGAGGTCTAAAGTGGTTGCCTCGGGGACACACATATCACACACAAAGCAACGCGACGCAAACACGTACTGTACCTGCAGTGCACGAGGGCTTCAGGACAAGCCACGCATTATTCTAGGGTTGACTGATCAGAGAAAAGCAGAATTTGAATGAGTACAATCAGATAATAATTACTTCATTCCCAAAGCAAGGTTATGAGTTAGCACATTGGCCAGTCTGCTGGTCTTTTATTGACCGATGACTGGATTTTCAAACTACTTTCTGTTGGTGGAATATAAATTTTCTGCTGCCGTTTGACCCATTCGTCAATGCTTCGAGGGCCTTGATTAATATTTACTTCACATCATCACTCTGAATTGTATGCCAGGGATGAGTCCCTCTCTCTGATTGTTCGGAGGTTTCCTCATTCACAACAAAAAATGTTAATCTAGCCTAGTTTAAAATTACTTGAATTTATAATTTTGATTTGAACCGATTTAATTGTTTTACTCGATGAGATTTAATTGCTTATGTGGTACAGAATATTTCACTGGTTTCAATTTATGATGGATCCTGAGATAATTTAGCCTAGAATAAGCAAAATTTATCTTAACCCAATGGCAGATAATTTGGCTTGATGTAAGAAGTAATGTACTGAAACAAGTCAGAAACGACTTGAAACAAGTCAAATAATCAAGACTTTTAACTCATGTAGACGTTCATTTTTTGCGGCGTTGGATGTCTCTGATCTATAAGACTATTTGAGGTTCCTTTGTGTTCCCTCCTGCAGAGCTCATAAGGCCACTATGCCCTGTGCACAGGTGGTACTTTATTTCTTTGTCACTCGAGTGCAGACTGATTTTTGGGGAAGTGAATGTTCTGTTCAGCCCCTGATTCGCAACCAGTGTGCCGGGGAAGACTGCAGTTTTGCCACGTGTGCCTTGAAAAAAATGTCCAATTTGAGTTTCAGATTTACAAATATGGATGTAATTAACTCATTTACCATTTTGGAGTGTCCTGAGCAACTTCCACACCAAACACAAACACAAAACTATCACTATTTACAACTGTAAAGAAGCAGACAGTGGCACAAACATTTGCCATATTTTTTTTACTAATTGGTCTGATTTGGTAATGTTTTAGTAGGTGGTGTGCCGTGGTATCACCTAAACCCAAAAAGAGTTCCACAACTCAAAAACATTGAAAAACACCGTGTTAAGCTGCTCCTTTTCAAACTAAACTGAAACTTTCTGAGCTGGTGTCTTTGAGATGTTAACAGACAGATTTTTTAAAAACAAAGAGCGAGAATCCTACGTGCATTGTCTGTATATACTGACTATAAACTCAACCACAAACTTGCTTTACCACTAACTCGATAAGAGAGCAGTTTTGCCACGTTTTAGTCAGTCAGTCGGCAACAAAATATCAGCCCCTGCTGTAAATTCAAGACCAATAGCCTATATGGCAATATAGTTTTTGTATTGTCTTCAGTTGTTTTGTGAGGGCTGAATAATTTGGGGAAAATATATAATTGTGAGTAGTATCTGAGTATTACAATTAGATTTGCGATTTATGTTTTTAATATGATTCTATTCAACATTCACTTTATTTATGTAGTTAGTTGCTTAGTTAAGTTTATTTGTCATTTGTAGTTTGACTACTGCGAAAGCTCTGAGTGCACACAGCGCATGCAGGAGATTTGACAAAAAAACCCATCATAAGAACTGACAAACTACAGGAATCACATGTATTTCCAGACAGTTTGTGCAGATCCAAACTACAAGTCAAGTCAGGGTTAACAGTTTTTTTGCAGATTTACGTGGTTTTGCATGATAACACGTATCCTTACCTGCAAACTGCACCAGACAGCTGCTGTATCGGGGAAAATAAGACCACTTGCAAATTCTTTCCACATACTCACATGTCTCTCAGTTGGTGCACACATGATATTTTGTAGTTTGTAGAATGTATTATGGTCCTTCAAAAAATTGCAGCCTTTGCGATTTGCTAATTGTTTCTATTCAAATTTGTTTTTCCATTCAAATATATCTGTACTGGGACAACACAGACTTTACTTAATTACCTGCAAAAAAAAATCAGGTACATGAGCTAGTTCTGTTTTTCACATTTCAAAACGGTAAAAATCAGGTACAGCACCTTTAATCAGACTAGAATGTTCAGCCTCACCTCTCAGTAACCCCACTTGTTGCTTGGCGAATTGTCTTTCAATCCCATTTGGGCCAAAACAGTATTTCGTTGGTCTCTCTTCCTCCAGTCACAGGACAGTGGATTTAACACAGATAGGCTTAAACTGCTCAAATCTGCCAGCCTTTTTTTTTTTTTCTTTTTTTTTCTATTTTTACTGTTAGAGGATTATGCAAATGCGGTTAAATTCAGAGGCTCACCTTAAGCAAATCTTCTTAATCCAGTGTGGCGGCAACAAAAGAAAGAAATATCTTTTTGTATGGCTATAACTACAATATACAATAGCATCTGTTATAAATGCTTTAGGATAATTACGGACGCTAGAATATGTGCTGGCTTTAATGTCTCAAAAAGCACTGCGTGGTTTAAATAATTAGTTGAAATACGTGATATAATTGAGTTTTGCCCCCAGCGCTGAGGCATTCTGGGAATTGTAGTGTATTGCCGGAGGGAAAAGTAGATAATGTATTTTAGTGCTGTTGTTAGGTTCATGTTAAGCACACTTGTGTCACTAGATTAAGGCTAGGCTGTATTCTAGTGGGAGAGACTTGATAATCCCATACAGATTAAATTCTCCAAATATCCAACAGTGGTATTAGTGTGCATGCTGTAGGTTAAATGTGTGGTTGGCAAGGTTTAATTGAATGGCAAAAAAACAGTTTCAATTGTAATGCTTTATGAGTAATTATTATACAGTTTAAGGTAAGCTCAGACAATCTATGGTTGCAATGTTATACGTGCATCTAATAAGTGTAATTACAATTTGTGCTGCTCAAATTACGTTGAAGTTGTACGGTTCATGTGTTGCTCTGTACTTCTCAGATATATTTCTTAATCTGTGATACACGTAAGATTAAGCAGCATTGTGTAGTGAAAGAAAAGAAGCAAACAATTGGCTGCTCACTTACTCATACATATTATTATTATTATTGTAAAAACAGTTAGTAACTTAGACATTTCACTCATTTTTGCTCAATTCGCTCACTTCCATCCCACAAAGAAACAAAAAAATTCTCACTGTGCAAAAGCATCATCACATAATTTCCTCAAAAACTGTATTAAAGCACACACTAAAGTTAAGCCATTCTTCATAGCTGCCAAATTGAGAGCCCCATTTGGTCAGTGTATAAGCGCTGACCTCTGACCTCTCCTCTCTCTGAGCTCATCTGGACATAACTCCTCTCTAGCCTCCCCAGGGAGCGGCCCTTTGTGAGCACTTCACAAAAACCACACATAAAACGCTGCACGTCCTTCGAGAGCCAATTTAGAGCACAGCCGTGAGCCCGAGTCCACAGCCCAGACCCAGATAAAACAAGCTCAAAGTCAGGACAAAATATTCAGGGATGGATGTGTCCGGCTGCAGAGGTCAATGCTGCTGTAAGACCTCTTTAGCATCTTCACAGCCTGTTCCGTCCCTCATGGTGAAGATACTGGGACTGGGAATCTTAAGGTGTCTCAGGATTCAACACACGATACCATGAACAGCACAAAATGAATAATAATGATGGGCTGAACTGACTAAGGCAATGAAACGTACCGATTCTCAGGCAAAAAATATGGATACTAAAAATGTCCTCAAATTCGCTAAAAAGAAATGCAGTTTTTGATCAAATTTCAATACATTTTAAAATAGCATTGTATATATTTTTGTTTATCAGCACACTCGATCCATTCAAGCTGTGGTAGAGTGAAAATTGTAATACCTTCTATGTACCAAGCACAATTCTTCAGTTTTTGTATTGGATCGGTGTACCGTTATACTTGTCATAGTATTACTTTGTATTAGATTGAAATAAAAGTCACTGGTATTGCTCATCACTTATTAATTGGAAGTACATGTAAAACTTTTTAAAACTGAACTTTGTAACTTTTTTTGTGGAACGTTTGGTCTAAAATTGGACCACACAATTTAAGTAAGAAAAAACGTGGATAAAATTTACTTTAAATTAAGCAAATAATAAAACAGTAGAGGACCTCGCATACCACCAGAAGTAGCTTGTGAACCACCATTTTAACGCGTACTATAGTTTGTCAGAAACCCTCTTCGCACAGAATTAGTTTTACCTCGGGATATCTTTCAAATTGAAATGACCCCTCGTTGTGTGTGATTTATCGTGAGCCTTTACACGGGATCAGAAATGTCAGTAATTCACTTGTTTTTATGGACTTCCAGAAATGATGGACTGGCAAACATATTTAATATGACAAGAACCAATTCATTCATCCATGCTACAAGCATTTCCTGTATTTTCAACTATTTCAGGTTTTTTTTAGCTTTATGCAGCGGTACCTTTGCTGTAGCGTGAGACGTCTTTCTTTTTACCACATTTTAGTGATCCAAATGACAGACAGGCGATAAGATTTCTTCTTTCTCAATCCAAACTTTGCACCAAAAGCATATAAACTTTCTCAAAAGAGCCTCCTGCTGCTCGGTCCTCAGCTGCCATAACAGCGGGGTTGCACTTCCAGGGGGTCACATCTTTACCACAGTTTGCCGATTGTTCTGTGGCAAGTTAATAATATAAATCTAGTTTAGAGTTGGACATGAATGACCCTAACCCCCAATGAGCATGGAGACATTTTGAATCGATGTACGCTTCAACGCACAGATTAAAACATTTTCCAAATCACGGTGTTGAGCATTCATACAGGAGTAATCACCCGAGAACCCTGAATTACAGTATGTAAAACATAATTTTTACTGACATACTGACTTTCACAATTTGTTCATAATTATTACAATTTACCCGAGGTCCAGCGGTAAAACCAATCCCGTCCGAATAGAAATTTGCTGTAGGTGAATGTTTTATGTCCTGTTTAGACAATGCAACTTATGGAATCTGGAATCTTTTCTGTAACTATGTTCAGAGCCAAGTAGGAATACTGAAAATATAAGTAAAGAAATCAAGATGACGACGTAAGAAGAGATCCATTGATGTTCTGAAAAAGGGTTTGAAAGCATAAGAGAAGATACAGAGAATCCTTATTAAATTATAAGACTTTGCAAGTTTGTGTTTCTAAATGTCAACTTAACTCAGCCACACTTGCACAAATCCAAAAGTCTTGTGTAAGAATAGCTGTTGTGGGAGCAGCTGCAGAGTTTCACAGTTCTGATTGTGCTGGAGCTAAACGGCCTCGGCTAACAGAGCGTCTTTGTCAAAGCCTGGTCCAGGAGTCTTCAATCTCGTCGTTCCGTCTGCAAACTGCTTTTTACGCCAACGTTCCTTGCTGACCCCTAATGGCAACTCATGCACAAAATGTCTGTTGGGTGTGGAGATAAAATAAAATAAAAAAGAGAGCATCTTTGCTTTTCCTTCACCGCCCACATGTATTCGTCCACCTACGTCTGCCTGGCTTAGACCACACTGCAGAATAAATGAAAATCTGCCTGAGTTGAAATGAATGAATGAATTCAGAGAATATTTCTTGATTTGGGTAGAATAAAATCTTAAACTGAAACTAATTTCATTGCAGTGTCAGATTATAGCTCAAACCATGGAAATCATATTTATTTTGTATTATTTTGGACCAGGTATGGTCTTACGTTAGACTTGGTTTAGTTCTGCTTTTCTGAGCAATTTCTGTCTTGAGGCCATTTTCACACTTGTCAGTATTTGGTCCTGAATTGAGCTCATTTCAGTCTGGATATGGACTTAGTTTCGTCCTGTTCGAGTCCTTGTTTGGTCCTGATCTAGTCCAGGTTTAGTTTCGGGTTTAGTCCTGGAGGCCACACTGTAAGGAGGAATCCTGAGGTGGAGCAGCAAAGTCACATTATGCAATGTGATTCACTCGACCAAAGTTGAGTGATTATCAGGCTTTAGTTTCTGTGTGTCACCAGCCTTGTATTAGTTAGCTGAGGCTGGAGCTACATGCTAGCAGTTTTTTTTGTGTTTTTAAAAGTTAGTCTAAATGACTGGAAAGGTGCCCTTTCACCAAACTAAGTCACAATTAGACAAATATGAGAACCTGTCATATAGACTTTAAATAAATAAATTAGGATGTAAGGTCCTGTTCATAGCTCAGGACATCTGCTGTGAAGCACTGGTGTTTATTGTTGATCGCATGTTTGTTGTAAGTTTTCCCTCTTTCACTGTGGGATTTATGACCCACAATTGAAGATTTGAAGATCAGAAATCTTTCATCGCAGAGGGCCAAATTTATGCAGTGGACATCATGGTTTAGTTACAATTCTGATATGAACACCCCCTTAGACATGCTTTAGTCTTGGCATCTGGATCTGGATTACTCTTGATGCAGTCTCCATCTTCTACTTGAATGCCAAATCATTATCAACTGTGAAAAGTTTCAGAATCACTAATCTAATGCAGTACGCAATACACCAAGTCAAATACAACTCAAATCCAATTTACATTCAGAGGAGATTATAAATGTGTACAGTGTGTTTCAGGATCTGTTCAAAATGGACACCCACTGATGGCTGTGACGGAAAGTGAACTGGTTCTCATCGATTGCACACGCTCCATGTGATCTAAGGCCACGCACCAGAGCGGACCAGAGCTTAATGCACTACCAGGACCTGCTTGTGTGGGTTATTTTACAGTCATCCTTCAAACCTGTGTCCACGGTGTCTGAGCGGTTACATAAACCCATACAGTTCAGACAGTGTTCATCTGCGACACTGCTCAGAGGTCATTTAGAAAGTTGTCATTTTTCATCATAAAAACCGAAAGAAAAAGGCTTTATCCACCATAATATGGCAATTGTTAATGTGTTGTTGCATATTGACTGGACAAATCAGCAGTTGTTTTGTGCCAAGCTATTCTTTTTTTCTCAACCCTTTGAATCCCCCAAATTTAGATTGAATTTTGACTTTTTTTTTTCTTTTTTCCCCTGTTGGTAGTCGATGTAATCCAGGAGCGGGCTTTTTTTTCTTTCTTTTTTTTATCTTTATTTGTGTCATGGCAGCAGTGCACTAACCCCCCCAAACCGAGACACATGTCCACTTAATTTGACCCATCCTTCAATGCCACTTGGGCAAACTGGCAGGATCAGTAGCATTGGGCAACCGCAGTGGTGGGGACTCATTTCCGCATCTTTTTTTGACAAATAAAAATAAATGTGACACTTTTTATATTGAAGTAATGTTTAAAGGGTCAAAAAAGTAGTTTCTTTTATGTAAATTATGCATAATCTTTGTCTCCCTTGTGTGATGTCATTAGTTTATAATTTTTTTCTACAAAAAATACTAACCTGAAACTATACTTTATATTTACACCAAATAAAGTCAAAATAGAAAAATCATAAAAACTTGTCATATGCACTTTAACCCATTGATTTTGAACCAGTGTGCTGAGGAATGCTTGTGGACCTTGAGGACTTGCCAGGTGCGCCTTAGAAAATAGTTTTTTCTACAAATTCATGGGTTTAAGTGAATAATTTACCATTATGGGGTGTGCGGGACAACTTCTTCACCAAAACAAAATCAAAACGATCACCATACCCAAACTTAAATAACCCTAGACAATTTGTGCTACCTTAAATACCACGTGTCTTTGTGCAGCAGAATATTTTCAACCAAAAAAAGTGTGCCGTGGCTGCTTATGAGGGGAAAAAGGAAAACTGAGTGAAAAATTATGAGTGAAGCTCTAAACTATTAATCTGAGAGGTGAGAGAAGTTTGATTTTGTTCGAAATTATAGATGACCAATGAGTTTCTCTTTCAGATGTGTCACAGAAATAAATGAACCTGATTGTACAGTTTACCGCATGTCATTTCCAAGTCTTGTCCCCATTGACTATCCTGTCAAAAAAAATGAGACAAGGCCAGTAAAAACCTGAACTTAACCCTTTTCCTAATCTTACCCATTATCCTAAACTTAATAACTTTGAATGATCAATCATTGCAGGCAGATCTTCACTCTGGACTCGACACTAGCATTGGGAAACTACTATTATGTTAGTAGTTACTATTATTACTACTATGACATGTCTTTTTAGATAAGTTACGCAACATTGTTTTAACTATATGTATGACTTGGAGACTGAATTTTTAAAAAGAATCTCAAGATCAGAATGACTGGGGAGGTAAAAACAGAAATTCCCCAACGCCTCAAATGCAGGACAATACAGTATTACTCAAACCGGCACGAATCATTCAGAAGACAACAAATCTAAATAAGCTGATGATAAGAGAGCAGCAGCATAATATGTTTAAATGTGAATCTGCGGTGATTTTTCCTTTAATAATTTAATAATGGTCAAACTCACAGTATACAGTCCGTGCACATATATCTGCACAATCCTCCTTTCACTGGTGAGGATTATGAGCGCGTTTAAATCAGGTGAAACGGGGTCTGTGCGGTGACAACAGGCGCGCTTACATAAGGCGCGCTTGGTTTGTGCCATCGGACATGTGACGTGTCAGGACTGAAGTGGAGGAGCAGAGGTGAGAGGAGGCGAGGAGTGTGGAACTGAGCTGTCTGCACTGCAAAAACGGAAGCAGAAAAAACAACACGCAAATATTATCGAGGTCGTACTTGTTTGGTAGGTTATGAATGTATTTGTGCAAATGAAGCAGTAAAAATTCCACACAAGGGATTGGAAAATGGGTGTGGGAACATATACGGTACAATTACTCTTTATTTGTATGAAATAAATGCTTGCTGTTATTTCAATCATGTAATTAATTTGTCATTCAGTTCACACAGGAGGGGCAAAATATGCAGTCAAATGGCAATAGAACTGCATGGAATTATTTACACTAATTTAATGTGAGCCAAAGTGTTAAGAGAACACACCTTCTTTTTGCAAATTGAATTAAAGGACACAGATTCTGCCTTATGTGTTTTGTAATTGGCCTTTAAACATAATGTAGATACATGTTTTAAAACTTAAAATACAGTGATCCCTCGCTGTATCGCGCTTCATCTTTCACGGCTTCGCTGCTTCACGGATTTTTTTTACAGTGCGGATATTTTTACAGTGCATCCACTGAACTTCAGCGCACGCACAAGAACGGGACCCTTTGACGAGTCGTTCATTGCAGTTCTCAAATATAATCGAAGGTGGCATATCCGTTTATAGAAATCTTCTTGCTCAGAAAAAGAAAGGGCGCCAACAATTACCCCTAACCTGCGCCTTCAGTAGAGACAGACGCTACAGGGGGCGGAGTCAGGACGAAGAGGCACAGCTGGGACATACGCGTGAAATACGCGAGTGACAATGTTTCCAACCTTGTATTACTATATTAAAATTATTGTTTTAAACAAATTTTGGGCTTTAAAACAGGTTTTGGTTTTTGGTTTCATTCCATAGTTCAGTATTGCATTGTAAAATAATAAAAAATAAAGCTGTGACTACTTCACGGATTTCACTTTTCGCGTGTTATTTTTGGAACGCAACTCCCGCGATAAACGAGGGATCACTGTAATGTATTTACAAAAAAAAGTTTACATTTATCAAACTAAAAGTAAAAAAGTATCCAATGCAAAATGTACTTAAAGGGGACAATGATCTGCATAATCAACTTTACGCACCTGTGTTTCCTTACCAAAAGCTGTTTTTTGATTGATTCCTGCATATTTGAGTCAACCCTGTATTGTCCTGCTACTGAGGGTCGCGTGCTTGGAAAATTCCTGCTTTCACCAATCCCCTAACCCCACCCACATCCCTGTTCTTGTGATTATTTGAAAAATGAAGACTCTGAGCGACACATCTAAGTAGAGTATGTAGAGTTCTAAGTGACAGTCCGCTGCATGTTACTGTGAAACGTCACTCTGATGAGGTGGGGCTTATCAGTTCTGCAGTTTTGAACAGGAAGTTAATGGATCTGTTTCTTTTATCGAGCCGTTTATGATCAATATTACGGTTTACGATGATCAAAATGTAAAATGGCGATCTACTTATGTTGTAGTTTAATATTTAGTACCTGGGGGAAAAAAAATCATATGTCTCCTTTAAGTTTTCTCTGTATGTGGGTTTTTTAGAGTGTGCTCCTCAGCGTTCCCTTGTTGAACCTCTTGGCTGTCGGGCTGTGGTGCGCTGGACACTGGAGTTTGCAGAGGCTGATGTACAGTGACAGGCCGCGCTCAGTCCCCCTCGATCGCCCGCGCTCTCTCTCTCTGGAGCATCCTCAGGCCTCGCAGGAACTAAACACACAAATAAAACCAAACAGGGGACAGTCACAGTCACAGGCGCCTATTTTCACACTGGAGTAAGGTTCATCACACAAGTTATACACGAGTGCATGGGCGGTTGGTAGAAAGAGCGGGGGTAAAAGAGTTCCAGAAAATGAGCGTTGTGTTAATAATTGTTGAGATGATGCAGAAGCATGCATTAGACAGTGCTTTTGCATTCCTTGGGATGATTAGGGTGATGAGAAACTAAAATAAGCATAGAATACAAATTGAAAAAATAAGAAACAAAAACACAACTGGTGTTTGGCATCATTTGTTCTGTGAACTTGTATAAGAGTGAAAATATTTGTTTGTAATCATTTTTGAGGAGATTCAGATTGGCTTTTATTCATCCCCCCTAAAAAATATTTTTGTCACAACATACAAAAATATCGATATCCAACAAATCAACAGAAAGCTAAAGTGGCTACGGGCTATGGTTTACTCAATGCTGTCGCACTGTGTTGTTTTTTTAAAATCACTTTCATGATCTCCAAGAAATTATAATTAACACCAACAGGACGGGACAAGATAAGACTGGAGATTTTACATGCTACAGTGTGAGGAGTGTGCCCAACAGTGAAGCAGCTACGTAGTGTTGCTCTAATCAAGACATTCAGATATGGAGTTCAGACCTCCATAGCTTACATCCTGTGTGTTTTACAGGAGCCACTTTTTTTTACAGGAGCCTGTGTGTTTTACAGGAGCCACTTCCACTGCAGTGTGTAACACTTGCAGTGGTGTAGTATTTTATTCTACTCAAGGTCTCACAGTAAAAGTGGATTCTCTTTCTTTAAGTTAAAGCTGGCCTGTGTAATAAAACTACTCAGAACTAACTTTATAACACTAATGCCCAAACACTGTGGTGAAGTTGTAGTGTTTGTTTTACTGCAGAAACTTATAACCGTATAAATATGCTCTATGTAGGAATTCATTAATCTTATGAAATGCACTAGAATGCAGAAAATTACATAAACTTTATTTATTTTTATTCATTTTTTTTTTTTACGAAATTGTAATTTTGAGAACAGTAAACAGTCACAAAATCAAATGTCACCTGACAGTATGGAATTTCCAGTGTTTCAATGCACAGTTAAAGAACAGCAGGAAAATATAAACATGCAATCAAAAATTAAGATAAAATAAACTTTTAAACTAGAGCAAAAATAAAATAAGTGAGCTATAACTCCGATTGTAATCGTTTCTGTCACATGTGGCTGAGAAGTTAATGGAAAAACCATGGACATTTTGGTACAAACAAAATTCTTGACCTTGAACTGTAAAGAAGTTTGACGGGAGAAAACACATGCTTTGCAGCCACTATGGTAGCTCATCGGCCATTGTGTTACACGCTTTCATTTTTTTGGTCAGTTTTTAGTATCACAGATGAAAAAAAACATAATACTGAATATGGTTTTTAATATATTTTAAAAGGGTCATAATCTTTGATAGCCATTTTAGAGATATAAAGTCTACTCACCTAACAGAGCTCCATTAACATCCGGTCTTTATGCCCCTTTTACATTTTTGACCCGTGTCCGTAAAGTAGCCTGGATGTCCAGCCAAATGTCTTCATTGGGAGATAATATTTACAACCCAGTGATATTAAAAAAAAAAAAATCGATACTGGGGAAATGTACACCACCGACTATTCATGAATTTGGTGCTGTTGAACCGGAGGCATATGCTATCAACACGCACATATGTTTACGTTATTGCAACATGTGTGGAAAAATCTGACGCCGTGCTCGCTTCTGTGAAAATGAGACTTGGATAAGAGCTGCATTAACGGCAGGTGTGTCAAATAAAAATTAATTCCGTTGGCAACAATCGTAACGTGAAGAACTGGTGTTGTGCCCAGAAATGCACCCACAGCGACAGATGCAGCACTCTGTGGAAAATATGGAGATCAAGCTGTTGCTGAGGTTAAAAATCGTGTAGGTTTTTGATCAACGTTCTCACAAAACATGTTTCAAAAAAATTAAATAAGGTGTACACTTGTCTATTCTACATTTTTATCCCCATTCACAAGAGACAAGCAAAAAAAAAAAAATAGGTGCAAGAGTATTTTATGTGAAAAAAGTTGAAACTGAGGAGGTTGATGGATCTGCTGCTGCCGTGAAGATAGGTCAGAGACAGTTTACCGAAAATAGCCTTTGACTTTAGATTTGATTGAATTTACGGGGTTCATACACCTTTGGCCTTGAAGGTTCTGCACCTTCAAAGCAGACTCGCACGTTGTTTTTCCCAAGTGCCTTTATTTAACTCCCTCCAAATGCACCGCCTTTTTTTTTTGCATTCAAGAAACAGACTTACAAATTTTGGTGAATTTAACAAAATACTGTAATGTGTTTCCCATCCAGTATGCTCTTTCTGAATGCGTAGAAGTGTCATGAGAAATGGGCTTGGTTGGTGTGCTTAGTTGGAAATTTTGAGCAAATCCAAAGTAAATTCTCGTATTTTAGCGTGGCCCGCAGATATCATTTTAAAAGCTGTGGATAACGTTGGAAGACCAGCACAAAGCAGTCATATCTGCAATTTTAGGTTACTTTTAGGTTACTTCAAAACAACTAATTTAAGACTTATTAGTGTTTTTTACTGTCAAAATGTGAAGGATACGGATTGGCATGTTTACATTTCATGCATTTTCAAGCACTTTTTCCAAAATTCAAGCACTTTCCCAATCTCGAAAAAGACAAGCCTTTTCAAGAATTTCAAATACCTTTACGTATTAACTAATCTACTGTAAAGCTTCAAAACTCATGCGATCCTCAGGAACTCGAGTCGGAAAACAACTCGGGAACTCTGACCTGTGGAGACGGACACACATTTATTGAAAGCCTGGTGTCCACTGCACAGTTTGTTTTATATAATTTTTGGATGTCACTATAAAATGTGAGGAATTGAAAGTCGTAAGACAGCATGCAATCACTGTGCAATGGTTCACTTAGTCAATTTTGTCTACAACCAAAGTTTGTGAGTGAATGTCAGGTTGTAAAATTACTAAAAGAAACGTTAACTCTTCTGAGGAGCGCTTGTGTTTACTGTTAGTAGTATTTACTGACAGGGGCAGATTGAGCTGCAGAGAGTAGGCTCATCGACCAAGATTCCAAAATATCAGACACGCTTAAATCATTTTGAGAAAGTTTGATCTTTGTCCCTGTCTCACTGTGAGACCTACGACCCAGAACTTTTAAGCACTCAATATTTTTACATCAGAAATCAAATCAGCCAAAATCAAGCACCTAGTTTTAAACATTTGAGCTCTTGGACGTTACTACATTTAGGTTGTCCATATCATAAAAGCAACAGATTTGCACAAGAAAGAGACAGACTATTCTTCAGACTCTTCAGCTTCCTGTTTAATGCAACATTTTGAGGACTTTTTCTCATTCAAAACATGAAATGTTTTAAATTGTTTATCACTATCACAATGGTCCAACTTTTTCATTATTCTGAAACCCATTGACTACTTTAGCGAGTAAACGTTACATAGGTAGGTAAATAAAAATGGGATGTGTTTTAGCATTTAGCTTTTCGACTAACATCAACTACAACTACTATTACCATTACCTCTTCAGGTTAGGTTATGGCCATTTTGACATAGCCGTAAAAGCTACCACTCCTTAAATCACCATTCACTCACTACATTGTCTTGCTACTTTAATTTCCTCTTCAGTTCCTCCATTTTTCCTGAGTCACTGTTCCTCACTCACTCACTCTGCTCTCCCCTTCTGAACCCTCTCTGTATCTACCGCTGGCTTGGACCTGCAAGCTAAGCACAAGCCTTAAATAAGCATGAGAACCTCTTCAATAAATCCCCTACCACGGGCTCCACAATGGGATGAGCTGCTTAAAATAGGGCAGACAAACGTGGCGGAAGACTAGGAAGCGGAAAATAAATAAATAAATGAAAGCTGTGTGCGCCGTTGTGAGGATTTACAACAGGGCCGGCACTGGTCCGATGGATAGATGGATGATGTGGAGGAGGCGAAGGATATGATGGGGGTGACTCTAGCGCGGCCTGATGGACTGTTCATCCCACTAAACCATAAGTCTCCCTGGAGCTATCTCCCGCACTACTCCCCCTCTGCTATAGGGGTGAAATAACACTATGTTCTGTGCACTGACAAGCCAGGGATGAAATGATTGGGCCTTAGTCTTTGCCCTGCAGGCCTCTCAAGTTTTAAGATAAAGTGGTGTGCACTGTGTAACTTTTCTGGGGGACAGTCCACCCCCTGCAGTCCTTCATGGAGATGTTGTTGCTTTGGATTGAAAGTCCCATGGCATGGAATTATACTTCCACTTTGAAGAGAGATAAGCAGGTGACACTACCGCGACAAGTTACAGATCAGATCTGTAGAGAAACGACCTCACTCATAGCAAGAATGCATGTGTTACGGTATTTTTAGTATAAATCAATTAGATGAATACAATTATTAATTCAATAAATTATGAATAATTGTAAGATATATAACTTTAAGACTATATTGTGGAGCATTTCAAAGCAATAAATCTCAGTGGAGACAAGCAAGTGTAAACTTTGAACACCTAAATGTAGATGTAATAGCAAATTTAAGTAAGTAATTTATTTACTATTACCAAAGCATTGATGGAATTAATTTTTTTTTTTTAAGAATAAGAGATTGAGTCCTTTATTGTCACTGAATGAAGGAAACAAACTATGAAATTACATTTAGCTAATCTCGCTGGTGTACACAGACAAGACCTGGTGAGGCTAAAACACACTACATGTAGAAATACGGCATTCATGTCAGAGAATTATCTAGCACCCTTATTGGGAAAAAATATTTTTCAGCCTTGAAGTGTACATTAGCAATGTACTGTAGCACCGTCCTAAGGGTAACAGATCAAACAACTGGTGGGTGGGAGATCCACTGAACGAAAATAAAAATTGATCTCACTTGGACTAAGTGATTACATTTACTTAATATGGCAACTCTTAAGTTCATGCAATATAAGTCAAGATAAAACGAATGAATGAAGAATGAAATTGAAAAAAATAAACTATTTTTGTCAATAAAGTCCAGATATATATTTACACAACGATGGGATGAAATGAGCTGTCTTTAGTTTTCTCCCTGGCCTCCAAAATAATCAGCACGCCTCCTGGCTAGCTCGCCAACTTTGCCCGCTGACGCTTCATTTTATTAAACCAATCTCTGAGAGCAACCCAGCGCCACGGTTAAGTCCCTGCTCTGACTGGAACGGCTGCGGAAATGCACAATGGAGTTATGTAATTTTTGTTCAGTGGATTGTTCCCGTGCATGGCATTGTCTCGCTGATTCTCAAAGGGGGAATTAATCAGGAAGCTCTCAAAGGAAAAAGACATGAATGACGTTTTTACAATCCATTCGGCTAATTTGGGGAAAAGACACAAAACAGACAGTAAAGCGGGTGAGCGCAGACTGGCCTGGATTGTGCGTGGTATTATCAAGCTGAAGGGTATTGGGTGAACTGGGCTAACCCTGTAAGCTGCCAGCGTTTTGTTGATAAAGCGACATTGTTTTGTTTCAAACAGACAACAGAGAAACACTCATGTCTAGTCTATTTCTAGCATTGGTAACGCTTATGTTTCTCTCATGTGAAGGGATAAAACACAAGGCTAAATGTAAACAGTTAGAATAAATGGTTTAATTATTCATCTGTAAGATGAATATTAACAAGTATTAACTTGAAATGTTTCGGTGATAGCTTCAATGTTCATCAGAAGCATTACACAATGACAAATCTTAACAGCTGTTTTCCCCAGTTATTTTAATGGGAATTCAATGATAAAGATTATGGAGTATATAACTGTAATGATTTTGTCAGTACATAACACCAAATAGAAATGTCTGCAATGTTTTCTTCATTTATACTTACTCATTATCTTAGTAATTTTGTGCAAATGTAGTATTATGACAAAACAAGAACTTGGAGTGTTTTTCCAGCAGATTATCACAAATAGGAGAATCCCATTCAAGAATATGATTTATAATAGTTTAGTTTACATTCTATTCTATTTCATCAGTTTCTGCGTGGTCTTCCCGTCAACACTATTCTATTCTTAATTTCCTAACATTTATTGCGTTGCTAATGTAAATCTCATTAGTTTCAGTTACCTGGTGGTCATTGAAGAATCCAGCTCACCCACCGCTGTAGTCGCTGTTCAGACTTCTTCCTCAGAGCAATTGTGCATAGGCTGGTTTTCCGCACATCCTGTTTTGCAGATATCCCTCCTAGGTACTTCCTGCTCTGTGGTAATTACCGTCTTTGATGCATCTCATTGAATCTAGGCATAGTTTAAACCACTTCAGGGAACTGTGAATGCTTAGCATGCAATGACAATAAACTGTATTGTTCATTTCTTTCAATAAACCCCGGATTGCACTTTTTTGATGTTGCCCACAAAATTGCTATGTTAAACTTGAGGTTGAAAGGTACATTATGTAACTTTTCTGATGGGTCCACCACCTACTTATCGCTTTATCTATATTCCACTAGTAGTATTCAATTTATTCTTAATTTACCAGTTTTGTTCAAATATAAATAATATGTTTCATTTACCATTGCTAATACCACCACAATACGTACTCTGCTAAGTGTCACTAGAGGTACCACTATAAACATTACAAAGGTACCACTAAGTATCCCAAAAAGTATCACTATAAGTACTACTAAGTTTCACTTCAGGTACTACCATAAGGACTACCAAGTATCACAAAATGTACCACTACTATAAGTATCAATATAATTACCTCTATAAGTCACCATTTAAGTATCACAAACGAACACTACTACTACTACTACTACTACTACTACTACTACTACTACTACTACTACTACTACTATTATACATTCTACTATATATACAAGTAACTGTCAGTACAAGTACCCCTCCAAGTACTACTGTGACTACCACTAACTACCCCTGAAAGTATCTAACAAGTGCCACCGTAAATACCTACTAAGCAATTTAAAAAATGAACTGACAAAGTTTTTAATGATGTAAAAAATGTAATAGGCAGCTGATTATAACATTTTAGTCAGGCTCTATTAGTTTTAAAGTTAAGTTTTGTTATTCTGTATCTTCTGTAACACTTTTTTCAACAGTCTTCGATTGACGTGAGCGACTGATATTAAAGGCTAATTACTCGCTGTGCACTGTAATTAATATGCATAAATGGCGATCATTAACGCCTCGTTCAACTGCTCATTCACAGGTCAATATGGTTCCAGTAAACATGCATGCAGCATTAATACCCTTCACCTGCCATGTTTTGAAGCTATTTGGGAAAAAAACAGACTTCTACGTTTGTTTCATGTGGATCGACCCTGTAATGCGAGATATTCACTATAAACCAGGAAAAAACAACTGCATTTTTAAGCCATTATTTTCTATTAAAGAACTCTGACTTGTCCTCCAGCATTTTAAACTACTATGGACTTTTTCTGAATGTCATGATGTTACCTGAACCGTTCCCATCTGAAACACCTCCAGACTGCGCGATTTAGATGTTATACTCCGCTGGAAACAACAAATCAATGCAGTCTTGTGTCCGCTCTGTTGTATAAAATATTAGCACTTGTTAAACGGTGACACTGATTCAAAAGAGCATTTCACATCAGTGGCATTTTTCTCTCCGTCAGCAGCACACAGCCGGTCCGGGATCAGATAATAGGCTGTGGCTGGCCTGTCAAATCCGGGTTGGATACAAATCCAAAGGAATAAGGATGACATGTAATCTGCACAGCTGGAGAAATGTGGGTTTTATACGGTGAGTCTCTGAGTGTAGCCAATGAAGGTGAAGAAATTAGGTTTTATTAAGTGTTACGCAAAATGAATGTAGCTTACTTGACTCAGCGGCCTTAGTCGACCAGATTTTTTTTGGTCAATATTAATATAATTTCATAATTTTTATTTAGAAGATACAGATTTCTATGGGTGAACAGCAGAAAGTAGAAGGTTTGGAGTAAGTTAGCTGAAGATTTGTAAGTGAATCACTTTTTAGGTGGCTAATTATTTTGTTGGGACACGGAGTGAGTTTTTGGAATTACTCTAGGTACTTTTCTGAACACATATGATATTTTGTGTGAATTTTGGGTCAAATATACAGTCACATCATGGAAGTTCTTAGTTTCAGGGCTTCTAATCGACTAATCAATGCAAAGCGTATGTCTTTTAGTTGAACAAAAGTTTTTTTTCGGCCTAAAATACCGTTGCTTTTCTGTGTAAATTGGGGGGGTAACGATTCACCTATTCGTCCGATGTGTTCCCTTAGATCTGAGCTCAGCTAGTTTTCCATGATGCATGCTACATATCAATGCAAACTCATAACGGCTCGTAAAATATCAATTATATCTACACTCAGGACGAAAAAACTGAGAACGTTAAGCACCGACATCACAAGTAAATTTGATGTTTTAGTATCTAACTTTAACATGTGTTTCCATGTACCAGTTTCACAGGCGCTATTAAAAACACCAAACCCCAAAAAGCCATAAATATGAACTCCTCAAACCAAATCAAGTGATGATTTTAAAATCAAAATCAAAAGAAAGGCATCCTGTGTGAATAAAACCAATATGGGTAAATCACTTTAAAGCCGGGGTACCCAACTTTTTTGTTGTTGTAAATTATTAAAAAATGTTTCCCCCAAAGAATATATTGTGAAAGCAGAACATTGTGTCTGCTGCATCACATATTTTATGTTCTGTTAATCAGGAAATGGGAGCTGAAGGCAGTATGCTGATTGGCTGTGCTTGGGGCGGTAGCACGAGTTTTACTTTGCTGGCTGAAAACTGGCTGTTCTGAAGCTGAGTCTGCGCCTGAAAATTAATGCTTGTGGATACGAATACAAAGACAAAGGAACTAGTTAAACACATTTAAATACTTAAGGTTTTGCTGTGTGAAAATATGGTATCCCAGCTTTAATGATTTTATATATTGTTTTAAAAGAGCTGTATTGAATAGAGTTTCATTGTTTCATAAAGTCAGTGCTCGTATTGTTAAAAAATCCTTAGGCCCCTAAAGTAAATTGTTGTTTTTGCCTGAACTCCTATGCGGTTGTGGTCTGGTCTTGTGTGTTCAGTTTGTCTCAGATAAATATTATGAAAGTTCATAGAATAGTTTATGGTGAGACAATACAGGTGAATAGGAAAAAATCTTAACTCTAAAGATAACAATTGCAAACTTCTGTAGTTTACAAACTTCTCACATAAATGTAAGAAAAAACATATTACAAGTTTTTCCTCACATAAGGTTTAAACGGCCAACAAATCAGTTTTAGAATTTGCTATCAAAAAATCCGTTTGTATGTTTCTTCAAAATCTTGTTCAGTCCAAGATTGTACAGTTTGGTGTGGGATGTCCTTTAAGTGGTGATCCTTATGTCCCGAGGGAGGGAAAATGCATTTTAAGATAACAGCCTTTGAAGTTACAGATAACTTCCCATAATGTCCCAGATAAATCTATGGATGAAGTGGATTCAATGAAGGAATAAAATATCTGTAGGAGTAGATTGGGCAAGTTTGTTGTTTCCACATGAAAGCCGATCTGTTGAACGAGCAAACTGACCAAAAAACAAAAAATTGAAAAAAATTAGTTAGTGTCTCAAGAGCTTTTGCCACTCCCCCAGGCATGGCATTTCTTTAGCCGTTTACAGCCTCAGTAACGCGACCGTGGCTTCAAACAAAAGCCTTTTTCAATTTGATATGCAGATTTAAAAATAAAAAAGTAGTCCAGACAGACCATAAGGTGTGAATATATTAATCCGCCAGCAGGTTGTAGTGCACGTTTATCGGGGCGTGAAAAGGCAGCTTATGCATATGTAAAAGTGTCATGGTGAGAAATGTGATGGGATCTGAGGATATTAACAGGTCTGTGCGGGTCAGAAAATCCAAAAGGCGCCCGACGTAACGATGATCCAGATGAGGGACAGGAGAAAGTGGAGGTGCGAACGAGGAGGAGGAGGGAGGAGCAGAGGTGAAGATTGGAGAGGGATTTTCCACTCTGCTAATACAGGCGCTCCTCGGCACGCACGTGTGAAATCTGCTCGGAACACAGCTTGAGTGAGGCAAGGGGAAATGAACGTGTGGAGGAGAGAGGTGGAAAGGAAAGGAGAGGAACGGATAGAGGAGGAAAGGAAAGGAGAGAGAAAGAAAATGGGAAAGAGGGAGGAAAGAAGGAATTAGAAGAAGGAAGAGAGGATAAAAGGAATAAAAATAAAGGAGAAGATAGAGGAGGAAAGGAGAAATGAGAAGAGGAAAGGAGGGGAGAAAGAAGGGATTAGGCGAGAGAAAGCACAGAGGGAGAAGGAAGAGAGGAGGAAGAAGGAATGAAGAGAGGGAGAAAAGGAGAATAGAGGAGGAGAGGAAATGAGAGAGGAGGAAAGGAGAAAAGAGAACAGGAAAGAAGAGAATGAAAGGAAAGGAGGGGGAAATGAGAAGAGGACAGGAAAGAGTGGAAAACGAGAAGAGAGAGGAGAAAAGAAAAATAAGGAGAAGAGGGAAGGAGCGGAGGAAATTAGAAGAGGAATGGAAAGGAGGGGAGGGAGAGGAGAAAAGAAAGGAAAAGGGGAAGGGGGAAATGAGAAGAGCAAAGGAAAAGATAAATAAGGGAAAGAGAAGAGGAAAGGAGAGGATGAAATTAGAAGAGGAACAGAAAGGAGCAAGAAGGAAAGAGGAGAAAGCAAGAAAGGAGGGGATGAAGATTGGATTAAGAAAGAGGAGGGAGAAGATGGGAAAGAGAAGGAAGAAGTGGTGAGGACATAGGGAATAAAGGAGATGAGAGAGGAAAGCAGGGAATGAGGAGAAGAGACGAGGAAATTAAAAGAGAGCAGGAAAGGAAAAGGGAGAGAAGGAAAGAAAAATAATGGAGGAAGAAGGAAAGAGGAGAGGAAGAAAATAGGAGGAAAGGAGAGCAGGAAGAGGGACTGAAGAGAGAAGAAAAGAGAGTGGAAGGAAGGAGAAGAGGAAAGGTGAAAAAGGAAAGACAGAAGAGCGACAGGAGAGGAGACAAAAAAGTGGAGGAAGGAGAGGACGAAAGAAAAGGATAGAGGAAGACAAAGAGGAGGAGAGCAGAGGAAGAGAGAAGGAAAGAGAAGACGGAAGAAGAGAGAAAGAAATGAGAGATGAGGAAAGAGGAGGAGAGAAGGAAAGGATAGATGAGGAGAGATGACAAAAGGGATGAAGAGAGCAAGGGAAGAGAAAGGGAGGAGTTGGAGTTTAGGTGAAGAGGAGGGGAAAAAAAGAGGAAGATGAGGGGAAGCGGGAGAGAAGAAAGAAGGAACGAGGAACGGCAAGAAAGGCGATGACGCGGTCTTTTCTCTCCTCCCTCTGCCCAAAATCATCCCCCTCACTCTCCGCTTCCCTTTTCTTCTCTCCCTTTTCTCTATCCTTTCTCTCCCCAGCCTCTCTCGATTCTGCTGTAAAAACTCTCACAGTCTCTTTTATGAGCTCATTAACCAAATAGTGGAAGAGTCGATGGAAACGGCTTTACTTTGTGCCGCTCCTCCCTCGTCGTCTGTCTGTCACTCACACTGGAACGGCTCCGGCTGCATTCGGTCGGAGACATGATTAATATCTGTGTGGAGCCGTGGATGAGAAAAGGAGAAATGTCTGCGCTTAATTTGAGAGAATGCTGCTTTATCACTAAGGTTTATAATAAATACCTCTACAGAAGGTATGCTTTAAGTGCAGGGATTTACATTTTTATAAACTAGAAGCGCTGTTAAAGTCAACCCTTTGTTTTTTGTAAAGTAGTTGTAGAGTAGTTTAACTCAAAGATGCAAGTTAAATTTCTGCCTTAAAGGTATTTAAACAACAACCGTTAAAAGAAATAAATGTAAGTTTTATTCGACTCTTAAACCTTAATCTAATTGTTCTAACTAGACAATTATTAACACTTAAAATGTAAAGAAAACTTAACAACCTCCCTTAGGTAAAGATAAATGTTTAAGTTGTTTTCATTTCTCAACCTAAATTGCGCACCATATTAACTAATGACTCATGACAAGTTATACATATTTTTGGACTCATTCTTCCAAGGGAGGTTAACTCAAGGCAGACATTTAAATCAAATATTTACTTTGAATAAGCTTACAATTATATTAGGACTGTAGTCGACTAAAGACCTGCCCCGGGGTGTGGCAAAAATATTAGAAAACTATAAAGTGTTTCCATGTATCTGACCCAAACTGCACTCAAAAGACACAAACTGCTCGGGAATTTATGCTAAAACAACTATTTATACATAAAAGTACCAGGAAACAGAATATTTATATGTTAGACTCTTCAGCTAATTCACTCGTTTTTACCACATATATAATTTCAATCTTAACAAAATGATTAGTCGACCAACAAAAATCTCGGTTGACTAAGACCATCGACTGATTAATCAACTAAACAACTAAAGGATTACAGATGTACACTAACTAATGGGGTTCTGACCCACAACAAATTTGATTCAAGTTATTAAAATGCACATATGCACTGAACTAGTCTGAACACAGTATTTTATTTTCACTTTCATTTTCGGACAGTCCCGAGAAGTCCAACTGCACAAACTATATTAAACCATATTTTCCGAATTGACAAATAGGCTGCTGTCACAATAGTAAAGATTGGTCAATTCTGTCAGAAAAACTGAATCTATGTAGCAAACTTAGGAGGTCCCACTGAGTAAACACAACTGACAAAAAAAATGGAAATCTCTTCTTAAATGGGTTGGACTGTGATTCAAACTTTATTGTAGCATTGACCTCTGGATTTAACCAATCACAGTGAAGTATCTGGCTCCAAGAAAATCATGTTAAATTTTTTCCATATCACCCTCCTCTTCCCTTTTTAATAAAACTGTTTCATGTTTTATTTTATGGTTTAATATGAGATGAGACGAATATCTCAATTTATAAGTTTCTGCTGCTCACACAATAACTAACCCTAACCCATTTTCTTACCCCAACCATAGCAATGTTAAAGTGTATGGCAGGTTTTTATCATTTTCTAATTTTGACTTTATTTGGTGTATTGATACTTGTTGTAAATATAAATTATATTTTTACACCAATCAAGTAGCAGTTTGTGGAGCAAAATATGTGAAAAATATGTTGAAAATGACAGGAAGTAAACAAATTGATGACATCACACTTGAATTATGCATAAATTTACACAAAAGAAACTACTTGTTTAACCCTTTAAACATTTATTCAACAAAATAAAGGTGTTCATATGTTTGTTGCTTGCAATAGTGTTAGTTTTGTATTCCTAAAGATATGGTGAATTCTTGTTTTGCTTGACTGCTTTCTTGGTTTATGCAGTTTATCATTCCTTGACTGGGGAGATTTGATTTCTGGTGAACAGAACCACAGCTTGTTTCTGGGTTTGACATGATCCGCCGGGACCGTTTAGCGTGGCTCATTTTGCTAAAAGTAAAAGAGGTTTAGTCGGCAATTCTACCGTGTCCCTGAACAAATAAGTGAAAGTGCTGAGTTTGAAAAAGCCGTCGACCCAAGCACTTTATCCTCTGGCATCAACATGGCAGCTACATGAGGGTAAATATAGATCGGGAACGGCTCAACCCAACAGGCCAACGTGAGACAAAATTTGGGTATCTGAGTAGTATTTCATATTTAGCATTCTAACATTTAACAAATTGAAATTCAAATCGACCAAGACTGCAGTTATTCGGGTGAAACAATGTCCTGTGAAACGTATATTTGTTTTTGTTAGTTTAGCAGTTTATATTTCAGTCTTTTCTCAAATTATAGCATCTGAAGGAATGCCCACTCTCAGACCTTCGTGAGGAAAAAATCAGAATTTGAATCACAAATTTGAATTTTGAATGCAAAATGGGTATGTACGATATCCAATTATACTTTTGAAATTATAACACAGTTGTTCTATATCTTGCCACTTTTTTGCGTCTGTTTTTCCTCCCATTTTTTAAAATAATACCCCAAAAAAACTGTAGCTGTATCGGTCCCATTTTTATAATTCATTTATTGTCATTTTACTTTTTATTCATAAGAGGAAAAAAGTTGAATGAGTTCAGTTTAATTTGGTTGCTTTTACTGCTAGAATTGCCTTCAGTCTGTTTGCAAAATGAGTCACGATTACATTTTGTTGACAATGTTTGGCAGTCAGGAAATAAATGTGACGTTTGTTTAGTGATGCCAGTATGTACAAGTTTTGTAGCTTGATGCATGAACAAATGACTAATCTTGTCTTCATCATCATGCAAGTCATAACCAGGGTATTGTAAAAAGATTGTAAGTGGTAAGAGTATCCAAATCTTTTATTTTTAAGTAGTACTGTTACTGTAAATACTTTGGTAGACGTTAATATATCTGGCATACATAAATCATTTCTTGAAAAGGGTACCCAAGAGTGCGACTATAAGATTGTACTGTGTATTTGTGGATCCCGTCCCAAACTCGAGTGCACTTCTGTTCGATCTGTCCCATAAGCTCCTCTCTGTGACTGCGTAATGATGGTTTAAGGTGACCCAGAGGAGCGCGTCCACATTTTGATCAACCCGACGGCCCTTTAATCCCCATTTTGGCAGCTCTGTAGAGACACGGCACTCTTTAAAAAAAGGTTTTAGCCGGTAACCTCCACCTCGGGACGCAGGTGCAACGGACTCTTTCTCTACACCTCCCCCCCATCTCTCTCTCGCTCGCCAGCTCTTTCTCTCTGAAGATATGCGACCATTTTAGACTTTTCTGCCAATGTCAAACGACTTCTCACTAATACCGTGTGCTTACATCTCCCCTTTATAGCTCAGGCATCAAACAGAACAGCGCCGCGCAACGACCTTGACGGACATTTTTTACATGAGCCAACATTTTACGTACACACAGGAAAAGCAAAGTGTTCGCTAACCTTGCAATTCAAACTTGGGGACTTGTCGGGGGATAAATGAAGCGTTTAATTTGAGATCTTGCCTCAATGTTAAATGAACATTTATAGTAGTGCTGCAATGTGGGTTGTTCAAGGGCGTTCAAGCTTGGTTTTTTCCCTCCAAGAAAGGCATGCATGAGAATTAAAGTATGAAATGTCTTTCTTGCCGTTTGCAGCGATAGCCACATCTAGTTTGCATGATTTATTCCGCAGAATTTATGCCAGATGCCTTTTCTGGCTTCACTGTCCATTCTCATTAATCTGCGCTCCGGATCAGCACAAAGGTAAACTGGCTTGTGACCTTCTGTGGCCGGCATTTTGGCTCAGAATCTCTGGTCTTCTGCATTCACTATAAACGATGTCAATAATTTATTTCACCTCACAACCGTTGAGAATGAATGCCTCGTGACTGTCTGCCATCGGTACATACACATGAAAGGAAGCCAGTTGGATGTTGTCTCCGAGCACATGCCATTTCAGAGACGTGTGCTGTCAACAAGTCAACTGGGCTCCTATCTGTCTTCTCACGCATTTACAGCTCATTTCGCTTAGAGCAGTAGAGCCGTCCAAGAACAATGTTTGGTTCAGATGAAGCTGTGGCATTGGGCAAAGTATAGAAAGAGTATTGTTGTTAGATTTTGTCCCTCGTGGAAAAAAAAAAAAAAAAACAGACCTGTTGGGTGTTGTTTCATTGATATTTTCTATTATTTTCTGGCACTGACTTTCTGAGTTCTGAGCATATTACACAAACTTCTGATTTTCCCGTTTTAACTATCTTCACAAAAGCCAGAACACACCAATCAATCTATAAGCCCTATTTAACCATTGGGTAACCTCGCCAGCAAAATAAATTATCGTGATATTTGTGAGTTCATAAATTCTCGAAAATCCATCTGGCCCATGGATCTATTAAAATGCTTGGACAGGGTACTGTTAGCTTAAACCTTCTGTGAGTTGGCCAGTCCATTGGAACTGCAGTTCAAAATACTCTGCAGCCCAGAAAGTGTTTTTCTTATAAAGCAAAATATAAAAACAAACTGCTTGTGTTTGGCAGCTTTCAAAAAGGTCAAATTTCAGTCTTTTTTTTCCAATCATGGACTTTTTTTCAAGATCTTTCAGTATTCTTAAAAACTGCTTTTTAATTTTCAATTTGAATCAATTCTCGCTCTGATTGGTCAGCAGCCACGTGGTACACAAGCCCACATCATTACCAGGGCACACAGCCACCAGATCTAGGCACTAAAGGCTTAAACTGGCAACATTTGTGGCTTATTGACTTTAATTGAGTGTGATTTTTCTGGCCCGAGGCTTGATCTGGCCTGAGTTACCAATCACAGGGAAACATTGTGGTTTTGGCGGAAGGTTAAGCACCCAAACTAACCAAAGCAAACATGGTGACAGTAATGGATGTACTTCGGTCTATTTAGCAGAAATGTTATTTTATCTATTTATTTTTTAACATATGTATAGAGTGCTTTTCTGTGCTGTTGTCTTAAGTGGATCAGCTTCAAATATTTATTATTATTATATATTATGTACCTTCAGTGAGAACCTTTCTGAATCGACAAATGTGTAGAAAACAATTCAGAGTGCTAGACTTAGCCAGGTTAGTCATTGGGTTGATTGGTGTGATTGTGATGTGTGTGTTTGTGATACAAGTAGAATTAGAACAATATTGGTTGTGCCAAAATATCAATATATTGATATATCATGATAGTAAATTTGGTGAGTTGGTATTCTGGGCTAATGTCTCGATATATCACAATGAGTGATTTTTTTGTATAATTTACCTAATTATTTTGTGACAGTACTAGAATTTTGTTGCTTATTTGGAGAAAGGAAACTTGTTCATACTAAACATTTGACATATTCACTGTTTTTGTTATTAAAATGGGTGTATTTAATTTTAAGTTTGTGCAGTTTGTGGTTTAAAAAAGAAAAAATGTATTTGGTTCTTTAAAAAATAGTGCTATATTGTAGAATATCACGAGCAATACATCGATTATCGCATGTATTGCAGTATTGTATTATAAGCAGTATCAAATTGTGAGGGACCCTGTGATTCCCTGTCACATTTAGAAACAAATGGACAAAATTAAACCTGCTTTGTACCATGATTTTCAGCTATCCATATGCTGGGCCGCGAGCATGGTGCTTTACTGTAAGATATTTATAGTAACATATTTCCTAGTTTTAGATGAATATTGCCACTTGAAATGTGATCAAATATAAAATTTCGATCCATGGGTGAAAAAAGCATAATACGTCTTCTTTAAGGTGATGTGTTCCGCTGTCTTGTTCATGGGGAAACGTTTCAGAATCCTCTCTAAGCTTATGAAATTTATAGTTGTAGAATTCCTGAATGAACGTACATTAAAAATTAACCGATTCTATTTCAGCTCTGAGAAACATTGCCTTTGCGCCGCGTTTGATCAATAAAGTTCTATCGTTCACACTAAACTACTACAGTAAGCGATTCAACTCAGACAAGCTGTGTGAAAGTGGATTTGACTGAAGCCTGAGTTTGTTGTTATCACATTCCCCTTGTTCTGCTCCTCCAGCGATTGTAAAAGCGCTTGTTTCCTCCCTCTCACCTGCCACTCTCTCCCCGCTGAGCCCCGCGCATTCACAATGTTAGCTGTCGACTTTGACTCTCTCCCCGCATTAGCCTAAAGCGCGCGTGTACCTTCCTTATCGCCTCGCGCTCATCTACACGCCTTCAGATTTTTGGCGAGGCAGCCGACACCTTGTCATGTCGCCGCGTGCAGAGCTAAATAGGATTTCCGCTGCGGTTTATGAGCTGTGGAAGTGAGATCATCCAGGTGGAACAAAGTGCGAAAAAATACAAAAACAGGCGGCGGCCATGACAGCTTGTATGTTCCACATCACATGCACATACCAGATCGGCGGGAAATGTATGCCGCTGGTTGTTTGAGCCGAGATACGGATGCGGTAGTGGTCGGAATGTGTGCTAATGCACTGAGCTACCTTGCTACATTTCTTCTGTATAGATTCTTGTCTTTCGGTGTCAATATCCTAAAGCTACACTATGCAACTTTTTTCTACGAGAGTCAGTAAGGCATTCAACTTATTTATCCTCATGGGAACAGACAGTTTACACCCTAAGGCCAAGAGAAATGATGCAACTCACAGCAAGAATGCAGGTTTTTCCAAGGATCTGTAACAATAAAATACTTTGTAAATGGATAAATATAAAGATAGATACATTTAATGCCATACTATCGAACATTGCAAACAATGCATTAACATCTCCAAGGAAGACAACAAGGTGGTGGACGTCCAGAAAAGTTACATAGTGCTAAATTGTAACATTTGAAGTCTATTCACTTGGATCCAATGGTGGTTTGCCCAATGACAATCTTGGTGTTTTGATCAAACTATGGTTCGTGTACCACTGGTGGTAGGCAATATCATTCAGGTGCTACTCCAATTTCTCTGCAGTTCAATTTTTTGCTGAATAGTTTGCGATCACGTTTTTGAATTGGAGGACGTCTTGATCTCAGATGCTGGGTAAGGGACTACATAACTCTGTGGGAGATTGAAAGGTTGAAAGAAATATCACAAACACTGAACCTTTTTTTTAAGGATTACTTCCACAAAGTTGTCATATTCAATTCATGGCTTTAAGTCCTTTCATCTGACAACAATCATGTATTTTTTTTTTATTTACTGAAAGAGAAGAAGTTAAACTTTGTCCCTAGTTTGTTTCATGTTGCCCAGTAACACCCAGTAATAACAGATAATACAGATATTAACAATAAACCAGTTCAAATCATAGACCGTACATATCGATGGACTATGGGAATGTGACGTCATTCATAGCGTTTGGCTCCAGCCAAATGAAGCCAATAGCGGCTAGCAGTTATAGCGGCTACAGTGGAGCCAGACTCCATATTTGGAAATCCGAGTGCGTATCGTGGCAACCACACGGACTAATCAGGAGCGAGGGTGTTAGCAGTTTCCGCCCCTCGCAGGAGGAGACAGCGGCAACGTGCGGCGCTAGCTGTCAATCAAACCTGTTGCTAACACGAGCGAAACCGGCCCCTGGAAAAGGAAGCACCTGATTGGTCAGTTATTATTGCAAATAACTTGATTTATGAAAAACCTAATGAGAAAAAAACACCAGGATCATGTAGAGTGTGTCAAAAGGGATATTTTAGTTCCAAGATGGTGAGTTTGACCGAAACAATTACAGAGTAAAGGGCACCAGTGTCCCAATAGAAAGTGAATGGCAGCTTGGCTTTATGGAGCCTCCATGGATAATTCCTATTTGGAACGCGGCGGCTTGCGTGCTAAGGCAGTCCAGTGATATGTACGGTCTATGGTTCAACTATCAGACCATTAAACTGAAAATTCCACAACCAAATTCTTACATGCCCTCCAGCTTACATTTCAATCTCTGTTTTTAGCCTATCTGTACAAAATCTCCTGTCTCTCTTCCTATTTCCCCTTGGACCCTCCCATTGTCCTGCCCTGGCCCACCTCAAGACTTCACCCAGTCCTTAGCTCCACTGGGCCAGCTCACCTGTTGCCCATATTGGAGCTCTCCCTTAAGCAATGTGTGAATGACAGTGAGTTATATCTTGATTTATTGTTTATTCCCATTTACAGTTTACACAATCTGATTTTGGATTTCACTGCCATTTACCCATATACTCCCCAGAAAAATCACTGCTTTACTGATCACTACTCCATAATCCCTACTCCACGTCAGCCAATGCACCTCTCATCACACCCTCAATAAATGTCTGAACTGGACCTGGTTGCTGTTTCATTCATCACGTTGAAGATATTACCTGGATCAGATAAAATTAAGGATACAACACAGTCAGTGAGTAAAACTTTAGATTTAGATTACTTTTTAGTGATAAAAGTAATGCTGTTGTACTTAAATGCCCAATATTCCCAACACTGATTATGAGATATATCACACTAAAATTACCTTCAAGCTTCAAATAACAAAGTAAAATTTTTTCAAAGTTAAAATCTGTGTCTTTCCACTCACACTCAGCCTTTTTTCCAACGTGTTTTTATTGTGTCTATGCTTTTATTAAAACAATTCTTACTGTTGTCATACACAAATGCTTTGAATTGGCTGACCCAGAAAATTAGCCAACCCTTAAGTCCTGAACTCATCTCAAAGTGCTGTCAAACTTTATTCAGACAATTGAGGTTATTATTTATGATCACTGGCAGAGAACGCAAGCACCATTGTGTTAATCAGACTTGTATTCCGTTGGTTTAGTGTCAGACAATAGACATGATCAGCACACATGCTTTTGAACTGAGCCTTTGAAAATCACCGAGGTCGGAGCTGTGGTTGATAAGGCGGATTGTACTTTTGTATACTTTCTGAGTGGATCATGTTAAAGTAGACACGTTTAAAGATGAAAATGGAAGGGTTTAAGTTTTGAGTAATACTGCAGCAATTTCTGGCAGAAGATGTGCAATTTTAGGATTATTACCATGTACAGCTTGATTGTGAATAGATGTTGGTGATGAAAAAAAGTTGAACGGACGATTCAAAAGACCACTCAAATGAAATACGTAATTTCTTTGAAGTAAGTCTGCACAGTATTTTGCAAATGAATCAAAATCGCAATTCGAAGTGTGTTGCAGTTATTTACATGATAAAGTGTTTTTTGTGTAGATTGAGGAAAACCCACAATCCTGTAACTTGAACCTCTACAAACTTGGGATTCTTGTATTACTTGGAACAGTCCATATTTCAGTTTTCACTATTAATGTTTTAAAATGTGCACTGTGAACTCTTGATACAAATCATGTACCAAATGGCAAACACAACACTTCAGAAAATTACTTTTTTTTTTTCTGAAATAATGCAGCCCTACTTCGCAATAACTCAAGATGACATTGTTATTTTTTATGGAAACTTTAGTTGGACTGTAAATGCTATTTTATTTTTATACAGTATGTTATTTACAAGACTGATGAAACAGTAAACTATGAGTGAGATTTTTGTTTTACTTCAGTAAAACAAATCTATTTTCTGCTCACATCACTGTATAAAGATGGAAATGTAATAATGATAAATATTTAAGGTTCAAATGAGTTTTTCCTTCTCATCCAAAGACATGTATTCGGTCTTCTTAAAAGTATGTTGCTCATATAACTGCTACATGTTGTGATAGAGAGAAGAAACATTTACCTTACTATGCGTGCCTATAGCTTTAAACTATCTACTCCTCTTGCATCAAATATGACAATACCTAACACCTAGATCCTTTGTGTTTTCTTTTCCAGGAGGAGTACTTCTTCGGACCGCACCTCATCACTCCACCATTGGCCACCCCTGCATGGCTTCCCCCCCTCCTCTGCTGCCCGTGGCCCTCACCCAAACCGCGGGATCCCGGCTCGCTGACTGATTTGTCACCGTGATGAACTGTGGCACTTGAAGATGAAGTCATCCCTGTCGACTCCTTCATCTGTTCTGGCAGGGCCTTTGTAAGGAATAATTTGCCGCTCATCTATTGCCAAGCAGGAGGAAACTAATGGCTGCTACACCGCTACCGTATGGTTTGGATTTTAAAAGGGATCATTAGGCACGGTGACTGTCTCTCTCGCCCATTGTGGAGTATGTTCTAGCTCTGGCGTGTGCGTGTGTTTTAGTGTGCTTGTGCTGTTGGATGGCATGAGAGAGTGAATTTTAAACTTGGCTAGCGACAAAAGGAATCAAGTTTGGATTAGCAGCCATGGCTTGGTGGAGGTTTCATCCACGGAGAGGGTTGCGACTACTTCCGACAACCCCGAACGGCAGCAGGATGACCAGGTACGCCGATTTCGGAGGATACTTAAACCTCGGATGGTGGTTGTCTTTACTGGGTCTGCTGCTTTTGCACACTTGCCCTCTTACCGTTTTGGCCGAAAAACTCGACGAAAACGACCCGGTAGTGACCACCACCTACGGCAGACTCCGCGGCGTCAAGAAAGAACTCAACAATGAGATTCTAGGTCCGGTGGTGCAGTTTTTGGGAGTTCCTTACGCGGCACCTCCTACCGGCGAGCGCAGGTTCCAGCCCCCGGAGCCTCCTATATCTTGGCCGGAAATTCGCAACGCTACCCACTTTGCGCCGGTGTGCCCGCAAAGTATCGTAGAGGGACGACTTCCGGACGTGATGCTGCCCGTGTGGTTCACCAATAGCATGGATGTGGTGTCCAGCTACGTGCAAGATCAGAGCGAGGATTGTCTCTATCTGAACATCTACGTACCTACCGAAGATGGTGAGTACCCTTGCTGGTTTAGGGCCTAGGTAAGATGTAACGCTATTAACAGGGGGAGTGAGTTCCTAAATAGACTGTAGCGTGCTTAGCTAGTGTGCATTCTTGTTCGTCTTCTGTCCGTCTTCAAGCATGTTCCTGTGCATGTGTTAAGATGCATGACAATTGCTTAGAGATAGGAATAGTTGAATGGTTGAAAGACTGTGCGGGTGAGTGTGTGCATACATTTAAAGCAGTTACTATTCACTTTCTTCATTTCACTGTCCCTCTGACTCTCCTTAACACATTTATTAGATAGGATATTAGCATAATGTAATGTTTTTTTCCCCGCAAAGCTAGTGATAGTAATAACATTAAAATAACAAAGTCTAGGCAGATTTTACTTATGCACTTTGAAATAGGAACTACAATCCTACTGGCAAGAGAACGTACGCTTTCGCAATATGGTTTCTCTATGTGCAAATGAGTTTAGGTTTTAAATACACTAAAAGGAGGTTTTTTTTTTTGTTTTTTTTTTAGAAGTGCATCTGAGTCTTCATGAGATCAATGTAGATGAATATTGCTGCTACTCTGATCTGCGTAAAACATCCTCACTGCTCTGAAGATGGAGGACATTTTTGATGCAATGGTTTCTAGGGAATTGTAATACACATAAGACTTGATATTAGCTTCTTTAATCAACACTGTAGCGAGTTATATTCAAAGTAGTATATTTAGCCACGACTTTCTGAAAGATGCCGTTTTTGTATATTATAGTTGCATTTACATCAAGTTGAAATCAAACATCAGAATTTAAACTATAGAATAAAAATTGTGAAGAAAAAAGTGACAAAACGTTATGCGGTTAAACATATTTCTTCGTATTTTCAGATTTGTATTCAATTTAAAACTTTTTTAATATAATGCTTCAGGCTTGTGGAAGGATTTATTGCAGCGGTATAGTCTGCCCCACTTGTCAAACTTTAATTGTTATGTCAGTGTCACCAGAGCAGTTAAATGCCGTCACTCACAGTAGCTACACTGACAGGAGCAGTGTGCCATGAGCCACTTTATTTAGTTTCTGTGGCAGTTTTACATAAAAGCTTTTTGGAGCGTTCCGTGTGTGACCTGACCTTTTGTAAAAAGTCTGCACCAGTTCAGTCGAATCCAACATTATAGTGTACGTCAAGTATTTAAATGTTTTAGTAGTTGCCTGCTAAAGTTACGATTCACCAAATTACAGTAGAAAGAGATCAATGTTGAGGTTTTAACACTGTAGTTACTATGTCAACAGATTTAACACATTTGACAAATCAGTGTCAATGAATGATCTACCCTCTATGAAATTAAAATAAAAAGCAGAAGGGGATTAAAAAACATTAAAGGCGCTGTGGAAGGACACAGATAGACAGCTGAAAAGCATTTTTATCGATTACAAACCCAGAAGAACTCAATAAGATGCGATGTTAGCTAGCAAGGAGATGTTGGCATGAAACTAAATCTCCGCTTTGACCCTGAAACGTGCGCGTCATTCCCTAATTTCAGTGATTTGCCAAATTTGAGTCAAGCATGCTAGTACTTAGCCTGATTATATTTTCTGACTTTAAATAACCAGAAAGTAAAAAAAAAATTTTTTTTTTTAATTTAAATAGAGTAAAGAAAGTTTTGTGACTTTTATTTTTCATAAAGACAGATAAAATCTCATACCTGTCACAAAACACAAAGTCAGTTGACCTCAATGTTTCTCTGCACTGATCTGTTTGCTCAGGTTTATTAGCATTTAAATGTTGTGTTATCACAAACTTTAATCTCATAGATTGCATATTAGGTGTTTGGCTGTAGTAAGAGACAAACATTTGTGCACTTGCATCAATTGAATTTTGACACATTCGGTACCGACTCAAATTGAGGAATCAGTGCCAGTAAAATCAACCCTGTGAACAGAAGATGCTAGAAAAACAAGAAATGAATCTGGGTTTACACAACTACCGTCATGTGTTGACAAAAAAAAAAAAAGGTGCACTCCGTTTAAATTTTCAGCTATAATATATTACACACATAGAATATCTGTACCAAAATAAGTATATTTTTACTACGACTGCTATGCCAAGATTTTCATAACTCTTGAACTCCAAATACTGACCCTTGCGTTTTGTAATCTTGAAACTAGGCTAGCACAAAACAAAATTTGGGTTTGCTGACATTATCGTCTGTTTACGTATATATTGACTCACCTGTTGAGTCCTGCACTATTTGTCCACCATCACGACCATCGTTCACACATGCCCTCATCCGCGGAGCCTTCCCTTGCTCCTTTCGCTCATCACCGTCCCATTGTACTCCACCACAAAAGCCCACACTTCATTTAACAAGACAGTGCGGTGTCACGATCCCCGGCCGGACCAGAGTCTGTTCTGCCACGGCGGACCCACTGTGAATGGAACCCTGATTGAGGCCGGTGCCATTACCTCTTCCCCTCCTGTCTCCACGTAGCATTCACATAATCACGGCTTTGTGCGTGTGCGTGTGTGTGTGTGTGCGCGCGTGCATGCTAGCTAGCTCCTGTGTGCGGTTCATCCAGGGGCTCTATGTTATTCTTTAGTCTTCTATTCATTTTACAGTCAAAAGAATATCCAAGGAATGTGCCAGGAAACCGGGCAAGAAAATATGTAGACAAGGAGGTATGTATGATTTGTAACTACACAATACAGCAGAGAAAGAAGCTTGTAATAGGGCTGCTTGGTTCATTTGGCGGCCATCTTGGAGCCTAAAAAAAGCAAGAGTTGCTTTTCAAAGCAGGCTTACTGTGAAAATATGTTCTTACATGTTTTTAATAGTTGATTCCTGGTTGTGTAATCTGTCATGTGCTGTTTTGATGTTGTTGTTAGCTTTCACGTCATTTAACTTTAACATTTTATGGGATTCGTTGCCTTTGTTTATTGAAAATGTGTGATAATAGCATTGTACAAGAAGGTTAATGTGCCATTTCAGATCATTGTAGTCTATAAATTAATCTGCCCTATGCATTATTTCTTTTTTGGATCCATAGGCGTTATTGGAAACAGTATAGTGTGAAATGGGGGAGAAGAACAGGGAGGACTTTGTATATTTGTTGTTCAATCTGAGAATTGATTTGACGATGCTGAGGCCGCCTTTGTTATTTTACGTGTTGTGGTATAAGATAAGGAAAAAAAAAAAAAGATCTTGCCAGGATAGTGGGTTGAGAATGTGTGCTATTTGCATTGTACAAGAAGGACTCCATGCCTTTTCAGACCAATGTAATCAATGCATTTTTTTCCTAATGCAACAACTTTGATTTGTATTTTATACATTCCCAACATGGAAATAGGCTGCAGCATCCTAAGTGTGTTTCCGTTGCTTTTTGTGGATCTCCGATATACTTTTTGGTTCAGTTTTTATCCACTTCTGCTACATAGAATAGCACAAACTTGTGTGTAGATGCTAATCGTTTATACACTTTGTAATGCAGATGCATACATTATGGAATATGTTACATTGCTTATTAGGCAATGTGGGCAATATTGTCAAAAATGAATCCCTCCATTTTTTTGCATCATATAATCCTGACTATTTTTCTGAACTATTTTCACTTTTTGGATACTTATTTGAAAGTTGAAGCTGCACCTTGGTTTTTGTGTTTTTACTTTTCGATATCTCAGTCAGAATGAAAAATATGTATTTATATTTTAGTATTTATCAATAACGGGGCAGGAGATGTAGTTGTGCAAGTATGTTAATTTTGTCATTGGCATTACTGTTATATTTGAACCGTCTTCAGTTTTTCCCTTGTTGCTTATCTAATTTGCTAGCATACAATCAAGCCCTAAGTCAATTTAACTCAAACATCATGAGCAGAATGTAAATCGGGTTTCCTTCACTAAGTTCTCCTTGTCAAGTTGGTAGTGACAAAGAAGATTTCATTCACTTTGTAATCCTTTCGCAGTCTTTTTAGTTTTTAAAAAGGGTTACGTTGTAAATTGATTCTTGCATTGCCTTTACAAAATATCTTCTTACAAATCCCTCTAGCCAAGGACATTGCAACGAGACCAGAAAACCAAAAAGTCTGTCTCTCTGTGTGTGTGGTACAGTAGAGAACAGCGCGAGGATCAATGTCTACAAATTATTCCAGTCGTGACTCAGGGCATCTGCAGCTTTCTGGAATGCTAAATCCGCGAGACAGGTGCATTTAACGTTACCTGCAAGTAAATCTAAGACCAATTTTGGGGAGGCAAAGTAAGAAATCTCAGCTGTCAGAAGCGGTCTACCTCTCACCAAACACACCTAATGCGATTCCGGGGATGGTGTGGCGAGCACGGGGGAGACCTCTGCAGATTTGTCAGACTGTGTAAGCACCCTTAAAAAGTAGGCACAAACTAGCACTGACATATTTGCTACTAAAACCATGATTCAGCAGCGTGGTAACTTTTACATCAGGAGGAATTGGCGGGATGGGATGCCGTACTGTGCTTCAGTTGGAGGGGTCTGATTGTGTGCCAGGTGGTAGATTAGAATGCACGTTGGATTGTAATGTGGTTTTGAATATGTGTAATTATAGTCACTTTTTTTTTTTCAATTTTAGTCAATTACTTTCATTAAAAAAAAAAAAAAAAAAAGAGAATGTATGTCAACAAGCAAGACTCATTGTATCCTAGAAAAGGTTTTGTAGATTTTGACCTGCAAGCATACTTGGGTTAAAGTACGTAGGTTTTATGATTTTCTAATTTTGACTTTATTTGGTGTACCTGTGCAGGTAGCTGTTTGTGGAGCAAAATTTAAAAATCTGTTAAACTACAATAAGTAAACAAAACCGATGACATCACTCTATGGAGACAAATGGTATAGCAAAATTTACACAAAATAAACTACTTTTGTGACCCTTTAAACATTGACTCAACAAAATAAAGGTCTTCAAATATACTTTTATTTGTAAAAAAACGGAAATTATCCTCTGCTTGTATCCATTGCCTGTAATATTCCACTGTTTGGCATAAAACCTATCTAACTGCAAGGAGAATGTTCAGTATGGTTTTTAACTTTCTATTTCCATGGAATTACGCAACTTTGTGCCTTTCCACCTCTAGAAAGTTACATACTTTACATCTCCGTTACATCTCAGTTGCACGCTGATGGTAAATTGCCTGCCATTTTAAATCCCCACATTTCCCCTACACCACTCCACCACCATATTTACTACCATCAACAAACAGCCGTGTAACTTTGCGGGACCTTACCTTGTATACGCTGCACTTTGATGGCAGCGATTGGATTGGCCGCCAGACGTGGGGTGAGGAGGTGTGTCGTCTTTTGATGCAGTGGATGCTACGTCGTACACGGATAGAGCAGTATGCCGCGTGTTAACAAGATGATCCCCGGGGCCTGGACCTTGGCTTTCTAATCTCCATTAAAGGAGCTAAGAGTCGCGTCGGGGTTGGCGCTCGTCACTGTATCATGTGCGCTTTCATCAAGCTAATGTCCTGGCCCCTTATACTGCCCTGTGTATGTTAGAGGCCGCCCCCCCACGCTCAGCCCTCACTCAGCCGCAATGTGTAGGGGCGAGGGCGGGTGTGAAGGAGAGGAACACTGTCCTTGATGAGGTCTGGTTGTTAATACAATTATTTCAACGGCTCCATCAGTCCAGGATAAGTGTGGCGACTCAGGGCAGCTGTCAGGGCAGGATGGGAGGTGCAATAACAAGTATGACCACAGTGCTTGAGTCAACTTTAATGGCAGCCTTTGTCATCTAATAGGACACACACAATGTAAAATGTACCTCCCCGAGTTATTAACCAACCTGGACTTGTATTTAGCTTGATATGTACAGCAGTTTTTCGATGTGTCTTCAACAGGCACATTGATGCATAAGCTGTTAAGCCATTAATTGCACAAAAATTAATATTCAATTGAAACGTGCACTTTTATTCATAAAATGGTGTGTTTTTGTGGTTAGGATTTACTTGAAGGTGCACTATGTAGTTTTTCTGGTGAAAGAGAGGCTGCCTTGTTTCCATAGAGATGCCATTGCGTTGCCATAAAGCCATCTGGGAAAGTTGCTGGTAAGATCTACGGACAAGTGACTGTTTCAGATGGTATTTTTTAAAGGAAAAAGAAAAAAAATATATGTTTTTGCTTTTAGGTCTGCTAATGTTTGCTGGTGTAGTTTGTATTTGAATGATATGGAATGTCGCACTTGTTCACAGTGGCAGAATTGACGTCAGGAACGTTGGTGGATTTAAAAAAAATATCTTTCATCATAATCAACTGGCATTAAGTATTAAGATAAAAATGCAACCTGTTGCCATTTGGTTTTTTTTAGTTAAGCTTAAAGGAAACTTATTATGAAAACAGCTTATTTTGTATTTAAGTTTTTAACTTGTAAGTCGTCTTGCTCTGTGCCTCATGTAACACCCCATTTAAATTTTCTCAATTATTTTCAATTTCAATTATGCCTGAAATTGTTCCATATTGCGCCTGACTTATTTAAAACATTTCTGCTGTCAAATCACGATGAACAATCCTTCACAATAATTATTTGAGCATGGGTCATGTGACTGAAATGGCTAGTTTTTACCCCTTAACTGATGCAAAATAATGTGTGCAACAATAATGCAATTAAGTTCTAAAAACATGACATGTCAAAGTAAAGGCAAGAGCATGTTTAAAGACCAGTAACGATACAAATCATGCTATAATATGTGCGAAATGTGTCCAATTTATTCAACCCATTCTTCACCGCCTCTGGTGCCAGGACTCTTACTGGAATTGTTGGGAGTATCTAGTCGAAGGATTATACTACTAGGCGTTTTATTAGGCTAATGTACCCATTTACATTTTCATTTGTCTGAAAGTTTCTTTTTCCACCAGAGCTTGTTTGTTCACCAAACAATTTTCAACTGCTCACTCGCAACCGTCCTGTGTTGCTGTGGTGTGGCTTGTCAGCTGATTTACACAGGCAGGACGATAGCGCCATCTGCATGTCCAACTTCTTTAGGACAGTATCTCAGGTGTGTGAGAGTAAAAAGGCCTCCTCATCCCAGTTTATTGTCCGGTATCTACGTTTACGTATTTCCGTATTTAGACTCAACACAGTTATGACATCGAACCTGAAACCTTTTTGTTGTCAGGCAAGAATATCCATTTTACTTTTGGTACACTTTGACCTTAACACTTCAAACACTCCAAAGATTGTATTTCCCATTGACAAAGAATACTACAATTTCTTTACCTTTTAAGCACAGTTTCAATCTCCAGCTGATCTTATACTGTATTATCAACTTATTTATTTTGGATCCAATTCCCATTACGTTTGACAGTGACATTTGATTAACTGTTCTGCTTTGTTTGCACGGCTGGCGCTTTTCACAAAGTTTAGCTGTGCAGTCAGCAACTTCCAGCTCCAAACAATGTACGATTATGCCTCTAATATAGAGTAGAGCAACAATAACGGGCAGCAATTTAACAGCCATTTCTATATTGTATCAATTGAATGAGAACGTGTTTTTCCGCTCTAAAACATTTATCTTTGTTAGCCAGACTCAAATCTAAGTTTCCGTGATGATATTTTCTGCATTCAGACTAGAGATTGTAACACCTTTATTCAAATACATAATACAGAATTACAGACCTAATACCAGAATGTACAGGCGCAACGCATTTTCCCCCATTTTGCTGCACGAAAAGATTACATCGACAAACAATACTTCATTTACAGAAAAGGAGAGGAGGGAAAAAGGAATTGCAGCTTCAGCGGTTCACTTGTTTGATTTGGTTTGATTCTTGCTAGCGGTGCAAAGTGCTACATTTAATTTGTTCCTGTGGAAGCCAGGACTCTGTATCGTTGATTGGCTGCAGACACAATCATGAGTAATTAAAGGCAGCAGCAGATTAGTATTTTGTAAATGTCTCACCGGTTCAGCGCAAAGGACTAATCATTCATCAAACACTACAGGAAATGGACAAAAGTCTTCATTTAAAACAATTCTGGATAAAAACTGAATTTCTGGGTAATGATTTAATTATGTGAGTTTTCATTTCTTCTAATGAGATATTCTTGAATTTGATGTCATACTCCAAGAGTCAGTTTTTCCTAGAGATGACGTTGTATTTTCATAAGACCTCACACAGGGGGTGCACACTTCTCAATACCGAAGTGTTGATACGCTGATATTGTACAAGTGTCAGAAAAACGACACAATTTGAGGTCAATCGGACACTACAGGAGGCCCAACTTGACACAGGTCACTCACCTCTGGCATACAGTTCACAGTGATGTCTACCACAATCTGTCACAAATGTAAATGCACAGAAATGGAAGACATGAGCAAAAAAAACTTATCATTTCAGTAAAATCATGCCTTTGGGGTGGTTGGGTATAAATGAATTCTTAAATGTAACAACTGCAATACATGCTTTTCTTATTTGCTCTTGAGTATTCACTTGTACAAAATTCAACTTGTGAGACCATTATCAAGAACACCACTGCTCTCTGTTTATTTTATCCTTCTGCCGTACGCCTACTATGGCCCCACACACTACAGCCCTCATTGTCCAGAGCTAAGCCAGTGTCCACACTGTGTCCTCGGGTCATTACTGGCGACACTGCAGCCTCTCAGAGCAGAGTGGAGACGTGCCATGGAAACTGGCTTTGATTGGACAAAATGGATCATCAATAAGTCCGCTAGTGTCTGCATTATAGTTGCCGTGATTCACTTCAGAGTGAGGATGACGAGCCGAGCAGAGCTGGTTTTGTGCGGCCATAGACTGTACAATTAACACAGAAACACATAAAACGGGAACAAAGGATATTTGAATGTAAGCTTCAGCAATGAGCTTTGTATTCAGGGCTTTTGTTATTGAAATTGTCTCATTGAGAAAGGATTTGTTCTATTGTAAGATGTTCTATTGTTTCACTCTTGAGTATAAACCTTTTTTCTTTACATTCATAGCATGTGAATGTAGTGTTAAGAATTTGTGCACAATAGTTTTATGTTTCATGTCGTACTGCGGAATCTTATCAGCAAAGCTACAACATCTCTATGGAGAAAAGCAGGTGGTGGACACTCAGCACCTTAAAAAAAAGTTGAGAAATTATTGATTAACTGCAACTTTTAAAAACCTATAATTCAAGTGTTAGTCATCTGGTTTATCTACAGCCACATTTCAACTAGCCTTGGCAGACTCTGCAGTTAATGTTTTCTTAATGAATACAATCACATTGTACTTGACTCATACTTTTTTTTATCTTAGTGCCACCCTTAACAATTCTCAAAAATACGCTGAGTAATTCCAAGTTTGTGTCGCTGTGAAACGTCCCTAAAACCAGAAACTACTTCCGGTTTATCGTAGAAAGGGTTTCAGGGGTTGTCATCCGGACGCTGTTTGAAGATCGAGACGTTTTGACTTTTATCCAAAAGTCATTGTCAATTAGAGAGCTGGTATGGGAACTCAGGCTTATATGCTAAGACAGGCGTTCAGTCCCTGGGGGCAGGACTCTCACTACTTAGTTACTTAAACGTTACCATCACTGGAAATACAATGGTTTATCAAAAGATCAAGTCGGCCTTTGATGAAAATGTTTTAATTTCTGGTAATGATATCTGCTTTTTAACATATTAGTTTAGTTTTGACTTGAGTCTGTGTTCTCTCTTGTCCAATCATCTTGCTCAATTAGCAAGTTCCAGAAGTCAAAAGCGAGCCAGAGTGATTTGGATGCTACACCTCACAGGTCCCTTAACCTGGCCAGTGCACTTCACTTAAGACCTGGAGACATGTGCAACTTGTGTTTGAGTGGATAGTACAAATGCCTGGCAGGCCACAGCGCCATGAGTTCGGATCTGGCTCTCAACAATGTGCTGCATGCCATTCCCCATTCTTGTCCTGGTTTCATGCTGTATCCTGTCCTGTCAAATGAGGCCTACGGGCCAAAAAAAAAAACCAATCCTAAAAAAAGACTGTCCCGATTGGCTCCAAAGTGAGCCAGTGGAAACATGCCTTACTGTATATCTGCCTTTCAGCAAATGGACACTGCAATAAGGTACAAATAGTTGCAAACGTCTTTGAGTATGATTATTGTCTTCCTCACCTTTATTTGTTGCTACTAGCTTTGCTCCCATTTAAACACACTGCATTTCCCAATATTACCAGCAGAGGGAGACAGACATCTAAACATTGTCTTTTTATTGCTTATAACATTTTCATTGTCAGACTGCTGTTGTCTACCATGTTTTAAAAACAAATTCTTCAACATTAATTTCAAGAAATGTTAAATACTTAAATGCTAGTTTTTGGCTGTTACATCACTAAACTCTTTGTATTTTTGCTCCAGACCACTTGCTTTTTGTGACGCGAACTGATCATTCATGTTTGGAAATGTGATTCAAATTAGCTTCATTTAAAAACCTTTTCCATGCACAGCCCATCAGAAGAGCATATGTTCCGTCTGCTACCAGCCTTTCGAATGCAGACTTCTGTTCCGTTCACAAACACTGGACGCATCTATCAGAACGGACAATAAAGGGGTGGTTTCGTGGAGACAATAAGGACAGGCCAATGTCAGACGGCAGAATAGAGACACATAATTGTCAGCGGACGCTTGTATTCGTCCTCTGCCTATTGTCCCATGTCCCTCAGCTCAGTGAAGTCTGTGATAAAACCGCAGAGGAGTTGTGGATGTGTCTGGGACTGTCATCATTTAGCCGCCTCCTGCTGGGACGCCGCTCTCTGTAATGAGATCAGAGCTGGTGTGTGAAACTGTGTGGCTGCTCTTCCACTGCACAGCAAATCCTCTATTTCACCCCCCAAAAATCAAGTGAAATATGTAGCTATTTGGGTCCACCACCTGCTTGTGTCTCTAGATGTCATTACTTCGCCTGGAATCGAGCAGGTCAGACAGTATGGTTCTGTGGAGAGGCAACCCCGTTCATAGTAAAAGACATGAAAAGTTCAATTGCAAAAACAGATTTCTCAGTTTGGAAAATTTGTCACTAAGTTGTTGTTTCTTATTTACTCCATCTTTTACACATATTAATAACCGTTTAGTTGAGGGCAGGTCTATCAAAGTTGTGTTCTGGGGGTCGGATCAGGCTCTCTAAATTCAGGAATGGAGGCAAAAGTGAAGTGGAACATAATGTGATTTCACTGGAGAAACTGGAATATCAGAAAATATGAAACATTGGGATGATTTTGGAAAATGAAAACCAATAAAAATATGTGAGTGACATTAGAGCCTGCTTTAAAGACTTTTACTGTTGTATTTTACATGATTTGTTTGTTATAGGACAGAGGGGGGCAAACTAAGGCCCGGGGGCCACATGCGGCCCTTTTGGCATTTTGATCCGGCCCGCAAAGCATTTAATAAAAAATTGTATGAGTTAGGTGTGGTGCATTTGTCATTTTATAGTTTCCTGAGCAGCTGCTTGTTCATTAAAAATCAGTTTTGAGAACAGCCACCACTAGAATAACACCAAACTTTGATGCATTGGATAAAAGGAGTGATCAACTGCACTGTTCCCACTAAATAAAGGTAATGATTTTTGCTATTCTGTAGTAATTTTTTGTGTATTTTAGGCATTAAGTCTATGTGTAGTAGTATGTGTGTAAAATGGTCCGGCCCCCAGGCAAGTGTAAAAATCCAATGTGGCCCTTGCGTCAAAATAATTGCCCACCCCTGTTATAGGAGATTATGATAAGCTCTTAGCATTTTTGATGAAGGTAGGATCCACATTTCTTGAACCCACAATAATTTTTCATTGTATCTACAGATACAAGAGCAAACTAGCTGAAATTTCTACCCTAGAAATTCTAATTTGTTGCTTTTCCCCCTACAACTTACAACAACAACTTAAAACCAATTACTATTTAGATCTGATGTAAGCAAATTTAAAAAAATGAATTACAGTCTGCTTCATTTTGCCTCCATTCTGGAATTTTGATGGTATAGCATTTTAAAGGGTCTATATTGTCTCTTTACTTGTTGACTGGTTTAATTCTGGGTTAGTACAGTTTATACTTTTTTGGTCCAGGTTTCATTCTGGTTTAGACTTCGTTTGGACCTGGTTTGGGCCTGTTTTGATTCTGAGTCAATCCTGATTCACACCGGGTTAGTATCTGGTCCTAGGGGTGCGTTCATATTTGCACTTAGACCACATCAAAACTGGGACTAAATCTGGAACAAAACCAGGAGTAGAGCCAAATTTTTTTTCGGACTAAATTAGCCTCAGAACAAGACCAAATTGTTGCAAGTGTGTAACAAGTGTTTATTTCTGTTGTATTTTAAGCCTTCGATATAACATATATTTTTAATGGCACTTACCTGTTTCACCTTGAATAATTCACAATATTTGTCCTTTTTAATCCAAAAGGGCGACAACATATATCCGTTTAAAGTTAGCTTACATTTTCATATCTGCAGTACACTTTTTGCGACACAGGCCTCCGCAGACCCTGGGCTCACACATAGAGGTCTCTCCGCTGCTACTGTCACAAAGGATTATGGGTAAGCAACAAAAAGCGACTAATGTGGGACAGCATGTGTGAGGTTGAAAGGAAGTTCAAGTACCAAACGGCAGCGAGAGAGAGCACTAATTCAATTAATCATTTCAGTTCACCGTGATTAGAGTGACATTATTATAAGGAATCAAAGAATCAAGAGCCAGGGAGAAATAAGCACTTACAAATACAAATACAAATGTACGAAATGATACAAATACTGGCTGAGTTTTGTTGGGGAAATGTGTGGAAATGTATGCTTTTCCATTTCAGTTTAGATGTGTTAGAAGAATGTGTTGATTGGGTTGGAATGGTTACAACAACAGCTCTTGATTAACGAGCAAATTAAAACAATGTTGTGCTTTTTCATACGGGCGGAAAACGAAATGGAACCAAGGGAAATGTTGACTTGTGTTTATATGTAACTCCTTTCCATTTAATTGTTGTGTATAGATAAAAAAATGGTATTGTTGGTATTGAAACTGGACCTAACCAGGCCCTATTTGTTTTCACTGCTGTGTTTTATCCACACGGAGCAGTTGCAGGTCATTGCGTATGTTCATGCAAATTTAATGGTATATTAACAAGCATGAACAACAGACCCACTTTACGGACGCTGCATAACATGTATATTTTATTATGAATCTACAGAAAAAGGATCAATGTGAGATAATAAAGTACTTGAATTATACTTAGGTGAGACACTGCAGGTGAATAAGGAAGGAAAAACCTACATTTTGAGATATCAATTTGAAACTTTTACTGTAGTTTACTCACATAAGTGTAAGAAAAAGAAATCCCCTTCATCCATAGATTCCTCTGGGACACTGTAACTTCAGGCTGTTTTCTTAAAATGCATTTTTCTCCCACAGAGACATAAAGATAAGCCTTAAAGTAGCTCCTACACACACCAAACTTTGCAAACTTGTACTGAACAAGATTTTGATGGAACAAACAAAAGGATTTATTGATATCTAATTCTAAGCCTGATTTATTAAAGTTAAAAATCTATAAAATTAGGCATGTTTTAGGCAGACGCACCTAAAATACACCTAAATTGCCTAATTTCTATATAAAACGTCACATGATGGAAAAACCTATTTTTTTTCTTATATTTATGCAAGAAATCTACAGGAGAAGTTTGAAATTGAGATCTTCTAAATTTGTTTTTTTCCTATTCACCTGCAGTGTCTCAAGTTTCAAGCGTACGTTGTCTTTGGACCCGGTATCAGTGCTCTTCCTTCTTTTTTGCTTCTGTAAACTTTTGGTGGTTACTTTCAAATGATTCCTTGTGTTTGCCTTTCCCCCTTCCCGCTGCTTTTCCTGATTCAATTCATTCAATTCAATTTATTTTTGTCGCCCCCAAAATCACAACAACAGTTGCCTCGATGGGCCACAGGTAGAAAGCAGTTTAAATATTTAGCAATTGACACTTCTTTTCGGCAAAGGAAAACCACAAAAAATAAATAGAAAATAAATAAATACAGGCAGGGTGAAATGATCCAAATATTGGGTGTGGCTTTTCACGTTAAATGATCGCAAAATTATGTGCCTCGTGTTTACGGAGAAACTAGCCTAATAAGGAAATGGATTTATGCAAAGATATAAACATATGTACAGAGGACATCGTTCTTGCAGTCCTGCTTGGATGTAGTTCCATTTAATTATGTTAAATCATAATTGGATGCAGTTTTGTACATTCAAGGTCGTACTTTGAAAACCAGCTTCAAACTTGGTGCAAATGTTTTTTAGAATCTCCGCGATCAACATCAGAACAACAACCAACAGCATCAAAATTCAAGAAAAAAAACAGCTAATCTGATTTGAACGCGCTCCAAATAGAATAGCGACCTGTTTTCGTCTCACGTTCTTGGCTGCACCGTCGATAGTTAAAGGCAGAGAAGCGTCCCGTGGAGAGATGGCTGCAAAGACACCGCTGCATCGCGATAGTTCTCAAAATGGCACCTCTTTTGTTAAACCCCCACGGAGCCAAACAGACGACACAATGCCACCCCTCAAAATACTGCAGCACATCAAAATAACAACTGTTGGAGATGTTAGACGGTGAGAATGTGCGCTGGGGGACGACGGCCTTGTTTGCTGTCTAAATGTCCTGGTTTGGCTTGAAATAGACCTGTGTGAGCGCGTATAGAAAACGCTCATTGGAGACGTGAAAAAAAAAGGATGTTGCGTTCAAGGGCGGAGAAGAGAAGAAGAGTGGAAAAGCAGTAGTTTGGGAGCTTCTGTACGTGCGTTGTTGCTGAGTACTTGTCCCTTGTGCAAATAATTTATTCAGCACATGTGCTATTATGAATTTCAAATCAAATGCTCTGAATGCAAAGTGTAAAATATATATGGTTTATCTCGAGGCTTGAGAAATATATCCAAAACAAAAGTGTACTTGATTTAAAATAGTAGTTCTCAGGGGCGTCAGACTTGGGAGGGGTAAAGGGTATTGATTTCCCCGTGGCCTGCTGCGGAAGGGCCCTCAAAACATGTAATTTTTTCCCCCCAGTTGCATTTATTTTTGTTGTATAAAATGCTTTGTGGCTGAGTCCTCAGAGACTAAAAATACAAATATGCATGACATCTGAATGCCCAATCACCTTTAAAGGAAAAATATGATGCATTTTTTTTGTTAGCCTTTAAACATGCTCTTGAGTACCTAAAGTTTGGGATCTCATGATTTAGAACTAAAAAATGTGCCATCAACTGGCAGCATAGCGCTTATACAAACTAAATGCAATTTGTGAGCTACTTAGTTTGATCGTGTTTCGGCAGAATAGACAGCCCAAGATTCTGATATACGTGATGTCAAATATCGTGGAAGTTTAACAGTGAGTTTTTGACTATCAAAGGGAGGATTTTCTAATTAACATTGATCAAACTTGCGTGAATGAAGCTTAATGTAATTCCAGGTATGTTTTCAATGAAGGAACATTGTTAGAACAGGGTGAAAAACTCACTATAGCATAATATGTACCCTTTAAAAAAGCGAATTATTTTAATTTACTGTTAGGGTATTTTCTTATGGTTCTAATACATTTCGAGATGTTTGTAAAATTGATCTGGTAGTCATTATAAATGCAAACAGTACTGTATCTTAATCTAAGCCGGTAGCCACACAAGATATAAATTAGCGAGTTATTGTTGTTGTACGTAGAAACTATAGAGTGTATATACTGTATAGCAGTAATTAAGCCAAGAATTTACAAGAACATTTGCTAAAATTCCTCACATATTTGGTTTCATAAAACATGGATTATTGATTATGGCAGTATTGTGATATCAATATTTTTTCTATTTTAATTTGATCAACTATCCCAAACAGTCACGGGTCAACATCTAAAACTAATCACTCTCACTTCACTTCTTCACACAAAAAAAGAAAACAGAAGCAGGAATTCAACATGGTCCTGTCTCAGTTCCTCCAGTGAAGGCACATAAGTGTGTCTACATCTGCTCGTGGGATATTAACAGTATTTGAGTTGGGCTTTGCGCTGGACTAAACAGAGCTTCAGATGTGCTTTTGTTGAGATTCAACGATTAGTGCTGATTCTAACCAACAAAATGCTTCTCAAACACAGATTAAAGTCAAATAAATTAGTAAACACTGCAGTAACACGCACTGGAAGACTTTATTAGATTAGACTAATAATGGAAGTAAGAAGTTGAATGTTTCTCAGTTGTGCTGTGGTTAGTTGAGTGACTGCCTATGCCTATAGTTCTTGTATTTTCCGGTTTTTCGGCACGTTTCACAGGCCGCAGTTTTTAAATTCTTTGAATTTTTTTGGCATTTTTCAATAGTTCCTAGTCTTCTAATGTCTGCTATTACTTTTGGTACATGTACCTTTTGTAGTTTTTTAATAATTTGCCGAGCAATTTTTCCCTATCTTTTACAGTGGGAGCCTTTCTGTTGGTCCTCTACAGGAAATGTTGCTGTTTGAACTGATTTAGGCAGGTGCACGGTGGCAGAGCGGTTAGAGCTTCTGCCTCCCAATCAGGAGGCCGTGGGTTCGAATCCCGGACCAGACCAACATCACACGAATGCAATTGCGCAGTCACTCGCAATAGCTTCAGCTATTGCAACAGCATCTAGTTTGTTAATGATACTGTGTTCAAACAAAAAACTATTTATATAGTTGTAATTTATCTTATCAAATTGGGCAAATTTTGAATTTTTAAGCAAATTTTCAGTCAGATCTACTTTACAAGAAATCCCTGTGTAAATTTTTTTGTAACAAAAATATGTACAAAATGAACCAACAAATTTAAAGCTGGTTCAGTCCAATTTTCAGATTTGCAATTTTGGCAATTTTTTAAAAATAAAATGCCTTATTTCTACATGAAAACATAACATGACGAAAAACCTTTTTTCTCACATTTATGCGAGTAAACTACAGGAGAAGTTCCAAATTGATATCTTTTAAATGTAAGAATCACCCTTGATGTCTCGCCTTAACATTTTGTTTGTGATGAAAAAGGTCTTTTGCCATGCTTTTTTATAGCAAATTAGCATAGTTATTATAAAGTGGTATTGGGTAACTATAACGCTTTATAATAACTACACCTAATAGCCTTAAATAAAGCTTACCAGATTCTAATGTGTATATAATAAGAAAATATTTCCACAATGTAAATTCTCTACATTCATTCAACATGCTGCGTACATACAGGTTTCTGATTGGCTCATATATTATCCTCGTGTGAAATGCTGCTGTTTCTTCATTACGCTCCTCTTTATGCGTTACATTTCAGGCAGCAACGAGGCAATGCCCTGCGGAGGGAGCGGGCAGGTATGAATCCAGGCTAATGTACCCAGCAGCGGCGCATGTATCCGGGCTTGTTGTATTACACCGCTCCAGAGACCCGGGCTTCAGGTAGAGCCTCGGTCCACATTCATCATTAATATTATCCTCGCGAAGCCCAGAGGAGCGGACCCCGTGTTATTCTCACATGGAGGAAAACATGCAGGCTTACAGGTTTAGTTTTAGTTAAGATTATTGCGATTTTGCTGGGGATAAAGGTAAACGTTTGGTTTTCCTATTGTCCGCTTTGACGTTGAAATTTCCATCAATAGTAGGGTTATGTTAGGGTTAGGTGGTGGTTGTTGTTTTTTTTTTTTTTTTGGTCAAATGTGTCCAATCTGCTCCCTAAAGATGTTCTCTTATTTAATTTAACCCACTTTATCCATAGATTTCTTTGGAACATTGTAACGTTAAAGGGTTTTTTGTTAAAATGCATAAAGATTACCCCTTTAGGTAGCTCGTACACACACCGAACTTTACAATCTTGTACTAAACAAGATTATTTTGGCGAAACATACAGAAGAAATTGCTGATATCTAATTCTACGCCTGATTTATTACAGTTTTAAGTTAAAACAAATTTGACAAAATTTGAATTTTTTTACGCCAGTTTTCAGTCAGATCAACCTAACTCAAAAACAAAAGAAATCCAAAATTTGTAATATGTGTGCAAAATTTTAACTTAATTCTTTCAATTTTTCAGATTTAAATGTTCCCAATATGTGTAATGTTGATTGGTTTTACACATAAAATTTCTTTTTTCTATTTGAAGATAATGATGAAAAACTTGTCATACATTTTCTCAAATCTTTTCATATAAAATGTTTTCCTATTCACCGGTAGAGTTTCGCCTTAAGTAATTCATTTAAATTTTTTAGGCCAATTTCACTCTCAAATCCAAAACCGACTCAGTAAAGTTTTTGTAACTAATGTGTTTAAAATGAACCAATAAACCAGGTTCTGTCCATTCTCAGATTGAATTGTCTCAGATATGTGTAATTTTGGCTGGTTTTACACGTAAAATGTCTTATTTCTATATGAAAACGTTACATGATGATAAACTTGTAATATATATTTTTTCATACAGTTCTGTTTCCTATTCACCTGCAGTGTCTCACCATAAAGTAGGGCTGCAACGATTAACCCTTGCGATTCCCGCGCCCCCATTCCTGTATCTATTTTTAGCAACTTGCAGAAAAGACACCAATAAAATAAAAATAGTGATCATTCTTTGTGCACGTAAAAGTGGACAAAATTATCTTTAAAAAGCACTCATTCATGACCTCCTCCTGCACTGTTTTCTGTTGCCTACGATCTCTACAAAAATGTCAGTATGCAGGCACATTGGTTAACAGTGCCATTTTAATGTTACAGTAATGTATGTATGAATCTGAATCTCTAAAGAAATGATTTTTATCACCAATTCATAAATGAGTTAGTTTTTTTTATTCAGCGTTTGCAAATTAAAATTTAGATTTGTATTCATATTCATAAAATATATCTCAAAACAAGTAGAAACCTGAAATCACTTTTATCTGGTTTAAAAAAACAGTCAAACTTTTAGTCATTTATAATTTTGAGGGACAGCACTGAAATTTCATTTGGGGAAAAAATATAGATTGTTTTAAATTTTTTTGTGATTGAGTATTTAAGTTATTGGAAAAAGTTAATATTTTCTTGATTGTATTATATTGATAGAGTTTGAACTGTGGGGAATGTATAAGTGTAACAGAAATAACTTGACAACCCTAAAATGACACTACAGCAAGAAAATTGTAAAAATGTCATGCTCAGGCGAACTTGTTCAATGGCAGGTCATAAAAAGTCGTATTTCAATAATCGTAAATGGTTCTCTGGACTAAACAGGCTCCAAAACACATTCGAAAAGACCTTTTATAACAGAAACAATTACAGATGTTCTCCAATACTAGCACTTTCTTCATACATAGAATAACAATTAGATTTTCTCCAATAATATCACTTTCTTCATACAGAGAATAGACATTTTAACTGTTCTTATCTCAACTAAATGTTTAAAGTCTATGGTTTGTTGCGCAGTAATGTGATTTTTTTATTTATTTATTTTTTATAAAAGACGGTATATTGTCTGCTGACCTCTAACCACCAAACTTTGCGGCGTAGAATGACCTTGAGTGCTTTTGTAAACAGTTTTCTCGCGTATTTTGATTTTAAATTTATCTCCTTCAAACAAACGAACACGCAGACCCACGCTCAAGGTGACTGCGCCGATATCCGTTCATGCATATTCACCACCTTAGCATTACAATAAATAAATAAGCTGCTTATTTTGGACGTTGCCAGAATTGGAAGTGTGTCGGAGAAAGTCGGCGACACTCTAGTTCCGCGAATTAGACCAAGTTGCACTGTGAAAGTCCTGGATTTTGGCCTGGATTTAGCTTCAGAGCTTGTGTGTACTTGATTAGTTTGGTTAGATTAGAGTGATTGGATTTTCAGCATGAGAAATGTTAATCGCTGACTCTGAATTGCCCTGGTAAAATCAATATGGGAGTGAATAGCTGTCTGTCTGTAAATAGTGATCAATTCTCCAGCGAAAAACCTTTCTTCACGGAGACAAGCAGGTGCAATGCAAATGCCTGTAACTGAATAAATGCAATTTATAACAAATTGAACATTGCACACTAATTGACCTTGAACATTAGAAATGTACAGATTTTGTTTTATTCTTTATTGGTTTTATTTATTTCCTTTTCTTTTTTTCCTTTTTTTTCTTGACAAATGTAAAATGCATTGTTTACTCCGTATGCTACAATCTATAGACAATTGTTAACGTCCCTTATTGTTGTAAATGAGCAAGAACAAAAGCAAAAGTAAAAAGGGAAAAAATAGTTTTACGCCTTACTGTGGAACATTCCTGGCAAGCGGAAAACACAACCTCATGCATCTAAAATGCATTTGGAGAAAACAGCCTTTGAAGTTACAATGTCCCCAAGAAATCTGTGGATGAAGTGGATTAAACGAAGTAATAAAACAGATTGGACAGGTGTGTGTTAAGCATATATGTTGAGAGAGCAAAGTAACCCCCCAAAAAATGTAGTTGAGTTGAAATTGAGTTTTGGCCTTGGTGTCTCGCCTTAATATTTTTGTTTGTTTTTTTTTTTTTGTGGGGTTGGGTTTGCTTGTTTTTTTTTTTTTCTCCTTCAAAGGCTTGATTGCTTGTTGCGCTCTGACAATCCGGTAACCTTGAACATCAGACTGAAAATGACATCTGGATGGGAGTCGAAGATGTCCAGACGACTACCTTTTGAAACTTTTTCTACCTTTTTCATTCCAGGACTAATACTAGAATTGAATGTGTCGGAGAATGTCCCTAATACCGTAGCACATCAAATTAGACCAGTCGTTACGAAAAGAACCAGGATGTTGGCCCATTTGGAAGATTCAGACTCCTTTCTTGCAGCTGCGACACATTTGCGCCTCATGCATATTTCAGTCGGAGCACATTGTGAACAATGCGCGCCGTGCGAACTAACAGCTTTTCACATAGTTTCCATTTCACTCCCAGTCATTATTTATGGCGACTCGCTCCAAAAAGGCCATGCAAGTATGTAATGCATGCAGCCATTTTGTTCAATGATGATGGAAAGGCAAGCCGCGACGCAACTGTAGGCAATAACACCGAGGCTCTCCTGTAGCAAAGCGAGAACGTGTCGCCGTTGTGTAGCAGTACTGGAGACGGGGTCTTGCGTTTGTTTACATTATAATGGAAATCTTTGTCATGGCAACGATATGTTAAGTCTCATAGAAACGTCGAAGGGTTGCAGCGGAGAGGAAGAGCAATGTCCTCGAATCACATTCAAAAGCACTCAAGTCGTGTACCTTTTTGTATGGTTAGAATAACGCCTTCATTTGTAACCTGTAAACAACTCTTTTCTGAAAGGGATGCACATAGAAGGGTGGCAATACATGGTTTGTGCGATGCGTCACGTTGAAGATTGTTCTAAACACTTAAGATACAGGCGTGTGCAATTAGTCCTGCCTTAGTAAAGCATGAACAAAGACTTAATATTAGTGAACATATAATTAAGGCTTAGTAACCACTTATATACACCAATACTCTAACCCTAATTCCCTAACCCTAACCTTAATTAAGTAGTTACTAAGCCTGTATCATGCTTAAAAAATATATGTTCATTATGAATTAAGTCTTTGTTCATGCTTTATTAACGCTAATTAAGTTAAGTTCTTTTACCAGGGACAATGCACATAAAAAACATTGACCTGAACAGGTAAGATGCTTGTGCCAAGTTACAGCAAAGTTGCTCATTTCCACCTGTATTCCCTGGCCAGGTGAATGTCACAAAGGGCACACATGCCAATAAAATTTTAAAGTTTTAAGTAGATTAGTGCAGAATTCTAAAACACACACACGCACATACATGCACACCTTCACACCGACACAATATTGACATATATACATTTCATCAGTTAAGGTGTAGTTATTATAAAGTTATACCAATAGGGATTCCATTGTTTGAAAGTGCCAAGAGCATTATTATATATTTTTTAATCAAGAGGTCTACAGCCGTATCAGTTTGGGCTTTGAATGTTTTTTTGTTGTTGTTTTTTTTTGCACGTGTATGATAAATCTGTGGGTCCCAACCTTCTTTGTCTCCCCCTAAACCTTGTCTCACACAAACTGAGGCCACACACAAAATAGGCAAATAAATCTGTTTACTTTAGTAGTATATTCTCAATTATTACTATATTTCCTGTTTGAAATTATATCAATGTTGAAACTTTTTCCAAACATTCATTCATTAAATTTAGCTTTGCAGCACAATTTCACCCACTTTTATATTTAATTTAATTAATTGTGATTGTGATTGTTAATTGTGATTACAGGTTAAAGAGTTAATGGTTCAATAAAAAATACAGACATAAAGGTAACTTAAGTACAATAAAGAACATAGCAAATAGCAAATAACAAAAATAGACAAACTACAGAAAAAAAAATGGCTCAACCAACAGGAAACAAAGAATTTAAAAAAAGTATAAAACAGGGGGATGCAGCATTCTGAATAAATATACGTACAGACTCCAAACTAAGAAATACGTATTTAAAAATTAAGCAAAAAAAAAAAAGGCAGCAAATTCCACCATCTTTTAAATTCTCAAATGTATTCCTGGTTGGGAAGTCTATCATTCACCATATTCCGCTTTATACCAGTTTTTGCCTCTTTTTGCTACATTCCGTTCACTTAAGGGAAAATTTGTACTTAAAATATGACAAAGTAGATTGATTTATATAAAATGTTCAATTTTCATGTGCACCAACAAGTCAACACTGCACCGTTGCTCTGGGCAACTTAAAAACGACGTTGTAGTCTGTGTAGAACTAGATAAAATGTTAACGAGTTGAATTACAGTGATCCCTCGCTATATCGCGTTTCATCTTTCACGGCTTCGCTGCTTCACGGATTTTTTTTACAGTGCGGATATTTTTACAGTGCATCCACTGAACTTCAGCGCACGCACAAGAACGGGACCCTTTGACGAGTCGTTCATTGCAGTTCTCAAATATAATCGAAGGTGGCATATCCGTTTATAAAAATCTTCTTGCTCAGAAAAAGAAAGAGTCGTGCGTCTTCAGTAGAAACAGACGCTACAGGGGGCGGAGTCAGGACCAAGAGGCACAGACTGTGAAATACACCAGTGACAATGTTTACAACCTTGTATTACTATATTAAAATTATTGTTTTAAACAAATTTTGGGCTTTAAAACAGGTTTTGACTTTTGGTTTCATTCCATAGTTCAGTATTGCATTGTAAAATAATAAAAAATAAAGCTGTGACTACTTCACGGATTTCACTTTTCGCGTGTTATTTTTGGAACGCAACTCCCGCGATAAACGAGGGATCACTGTAGAATAGTAATATTTTCTATACATGCATGTTAAAATCCTTATTGAATGAGTACAATAAGACGGCAATTGCTAGAAACTTTTTCATCCAGTCAGAAGCAGAGAAAACTACCTGTGACTATCCTGAACATTTGTTTCTCCATCATGGTTCAACAAGTGAGAAAAAAAGCCAACAGTTCATTCAAAATCGCAAACAGCCCTAGTTATCATGCTTTACACGTTTGTTGGACGCATTTATTTATTTCCGCAAAGTAGAAAATTACCCTCGGCATTTCCCAAAACAATCTCATGTCAGCACGCCCACTCTCTTCTCAAAACTGCCAGTCTTTACCCCGCCGTTTCCACAAAGCCTCAAATATTAGCTAAACGCTCCACTCTCCAGTTAATTACTATTTACTGTCTCCGAAATGATTCTATTTTCACTTTACCGAGCGAAACCCGACTTTTGCGTCACCCCTCCAGCACACTTATCGCTGAAAAAAAAATATGAAAAGGCAAGCGAGCAAACCTGTTCTGGCCAAGGCGCGCTAACTCGAGCTAAGCGCTAATTGAGAAGACGTTGCTTTTCTCTCATGCCCGGATATCTTCAAGGCAGCCACAAACACGAGCTATGATACAGTGATGCAACGCGGCGCTTCTTGCATAAATGCCATCCGAGCGCAGTTGGTGGTAGGATGCGTTTGCTCTAGATATGCATCATAAAAGCTAATCGTAGCATCTCGCATACTCGCTGTATGTGACTTACATATAGGATCCGCGTTGCCTCTGATGTTGGTCTGTTGACTATGAAATCCGCTGTTTAGGGTTGTGCCAAGTCGCTTTAATTACGCTGTGATGTTAAATTGGGTATGGAGGACCAGAGCAGGCGGCATGCTGGAAGTCTGGCTCCGTGCCCAGCTTCAGTGGAGATGCATGCTAGCTATAGAGACGGAGAGGGCCAGGTTCTGCGGTTGATCAAATTTTTAGTTCGGTTTATCAAATTGCTTGCGGTTGTTGATACTCTTGCGTTATGCTTTACAGTTTTGTGCATGTGACTTTGTACACAATGGTTTTCAGCCAAACCTCTGTTAGGAAAAGTATTAAGTTATAGATACTGACAGAAGTATAGAAAGATATTGATACTCATGTGCAAAATTTCTCAAAAAAAATTATGATTTTTAATAGTCTTACTCTTATTAGTTAAGAGAGGTTGAAAGAAAATAATGACAAGGCAAGTTTATTTGAGCACAATTTGTACTCAAGACAATCCAAAGCGCTTTACACTACAGAAAAAAATGTGTTAGAATCACAAAACAGATAAAGATATACAAAATCATAAATACTTTAAAGAGAAGTGTGCAGATCAAATCTTTCAGTCGTATGCACATCTAAACAGTTTTGCATAAAACTGAAATTGAAACTGTAAAATTGTTCATAACCGAGGAGTTTCAGTACATTTTAGAAAAGGCATGAGTCATCACTAGCGCACGTTTTTTGTTTTTGTTTGTTTAAGCTTGTCACTGTTCATGATGAAAAGTTAATTGGAAAAAAAGTGTCTATATTTCCAGCCCAAGATGAAAGTAGCAGTTTAATCACAATTTTTTTTACTGAATACTCCAGAGCTGGCACCAACCATTGACCACAATTAGGTCAAAGCCTTGTTGAGAGTGTTAACCTTTTTAGTGTTTTATTTGAGATTTTTTTAGGCGTGTAAAAGCAGCATATGAGCTAAGAGCTAACTAACTTTAAATTTAGCCTCTGGTAAGAATCTAATCTTACTCTTTTACGTACTGGTGAGGAGAGCAGACGTATCATGAAATAAACATGCTATATACTTAAATATGAGGATTGGCTTCACCATTCATTTGTCATTAATTTGTATATGGTGGAACATTCAATTTGATGCTACTCTGGTTAGCATCGGTCAAGTCCAAGAGTTCGAGCAATTGGCAGATATACAGAATATCATGTCTAAATGCCTATGGTTTATACTGTGTTTGCCAACTGGTCAGACCTGGCAACAACATTTACTAGATTTGAATGGAAGATATGTGTAAGATTTTGTGAATGCTCTGAAAGAATTTAAGAGAAGAAAAGAAAGGAGCAAGGATGCACTGGTGCCGATAATGGTTTTGGAGAATGACTTAGTTTTAGAAAAATCAAATGTGTATCCGTTCCACCCCAATAACAAAACAACAAAAACAAAACACACACATACATTTGGACAAGATTTGACATACAATATTCATGTTTTAAGCTAAAGTAAATCTATTGGTATTGAAAAATGGGTACACCTCTTACTAATCAACAAACAGTTGGCTGGTTGGCTGTCGTAACAAATAAAGTCAATACAAAGACAGAGCTGTATAAAGTGGACATGACTTCATCCATTCCCCTCCAGTTAACAGTGTGGTCATTTTGGCTCCTGTTTGTTTGTGTTCTGTGAGTGAGCGGACAAGGTGAACAGCAGCAGATGGGCTCCGGCACACGCTCCACACAAGTCAAAGAGTCACCTTGGTTTGGCATCGGGACAGAGCAGAGGAGGGAGGTGGAGAGAAGGCAGGAGAAAGGGACGAGAGACGGACAAGAGAGGGCAGAATAACCAATGAGCTACGCCATACACTGTTGCAATGTTAATATGGACCGGGCCAATACGCCAAGAAAATATTAAAGGTTCATTTGTCATTATATCATTATTAAAATACAGTCAACAAAGCTTGAGCCCAATAATGGAAGAAAGGTGAAAGAAAAGTGTCTAAACTTCTGAAAACAAAAATGACTGATTAAGTGATGGATATAAAAGTGAAATCATTAAACGTATGGAGCCAAGTGAGGTTAGACTAGAGTTTGTTTGGACTGGTCTGGATCTGTTTGGACTTGGTCTGGACTTAGTTTGGACCTGGTCTGGACTTAGTTTGGACCTGAGCTGGATATTGTCTGGTCTTGGCCTGGACCTGATTTGAACTGGATCTGGACCTGGTTTGGGCTTGGTCTGAACCTGGCCTGGACCTGGTTTGCACTTGGTCTGGACTTAAAACTTGAATAGATGATCCAAAGATGAAATAAAACTTTGTATTTTGGATGTCAATCTTAGGAAATCCATTCATTATTTTGCACAGTTCAACATTAAAACTTGATTTCTCAGTTTCACATGTTTGTCTTTCAGTTTTAATATTGTGGACCTCATTGCACTTCATCGAGACAAGGCTATTTGCTTTTTTACTGTTTAAAAATCAAGTGAAAAGAAATGATGGAAAGTCTAACATCGTATTGACAGGGCACACAGCGCTTCCTCGCTCTCACTCAGGTAGATAAAAGTGGTTAGCCGAATCTCAAATCGCCGGTCCGTATCTTGTCTGAAATATTTATGCGTCGCAGTAACCAATCCAGAGGAACGCAGTGCGACAATGAGAAGTAATGAGGTGTAATTTACAAACGCGCTCGGACATAAATCACGGAGAGGTCGTGTCTCATTCACAGCAAAGGTGCAAGGCTCAGACCAGGGCTGCATCCACACATACACACATACACACACACAGAGCTATAGAAAAACAAGTATCCAACGTCTGGTGGCATCATTTGCTTGTATCCATGGAAATAGATGAGTTAAAGGAGACTTATTCTTTTTTTTTTTTTTTTTCAGGTTCTTATGAACTTGAACTATGACATAAGTAAATCATGATTTTGCATTTTGTTCATTGTAAACTGCAATATTAATCTAGAACGACTTAGTCATAGGAAAATAGAGAATACAAATCAATCATTGTTTCTACTTTGCTTCTTCAAACAATGGTGAGAAAAACCTATGGAAAATCTTGTTGAGACATTGCACACTTAAGATGTGTGCCATTGATACACTTTTGCCAATACACATATTAAAGGACTTGAATTGAATTTAAGATGTGTGCCATTGATACACTTTTGCCAATACACATATTAAAGGACACATATGCAAAATAAGAGCTTTGAACCTGGTTATTATAATGTTTCCTTTATCTAAAACATACCTGGTGTATGTAACGGCTAAAAGCTACTGGAAAGGGGTGCACGGTGGCAGAGCGGTTAGAGCTTCTGCCTCCCAATAAGGAGATCGTGGGTTCGAATCCCGGACCAGACCAACATCACACGATCTCTCTGGGTGGAGTCTGCATGTCCTCCCCGTGTTACCGTGGGTTCTCTCCGGGTTCTCCGGCTTCCTCCCACCGTCCAAAGACATGACTGTGTAGGTTAATTGACAACTCTAAATTGCCCGTAGTGGATGAATGTGAGAGTGAATGGTTGTCTGTCCTTGTCTGTCTGTGTGTGAATGAATGAGAGTGAATGCGGGACAACAGATGGAAATTAGCCCAAGGCTACACTCTGGTGTGTTTACAGCATGTATATCATGTATGTTCATTAACATGCACTGTCCCGACCAAAAATAAAAAAAATAAATTAAAAGCTGCACAAGTGTTTTCAAATATGTTTGACCTTGCTCTTCTGATGTTTTTTACTAGCTGTGATGTCTCAAAGGCTTTTAATACTTTTCTAAATCCTTTGAGTGCCTGTTTTGCTTTACATTACCTGGATTTATATTAAGCTTAAAAACACGCTTGTTTCATTAATTCTTTTTACGAGATCTTTGCTCCTCCTGTGAGCCTCACAGAATACTTAGTTTCAAATTTCTCAGATTCGTGATAGATAGAAATCTAGAGAAATTCTGCACTGTTTTTAATCATCGCCAGATTTTGAGCATTTCTGCAGTCGAATTGCATTCAATACAACTGCGTGCTTGTATTAGCATGTTGGAGCAAGCTAGCTTTTGTTTATATCCCCAGGGTAATCCCCTCTGCTGCCCGTAGAAAGCGTGCCAACACAAAATCTTGATAAAGGAACACCTGAATAATGGAGAGTAATGTGTGCTTTTTAAAACATACACCGGACAAACTTACCAACTTAAATAGGATAACAACTTAAGTGCTTGACTATATTTTGATTGTCTTAAAGTAAGAGCATAAAATATCTTTAATCTTGATTAAAAAAAAAGACACTTGAAATTAGGGAAAAAAAAAACAAAAACATGCCACTTCACATCTTATTTTAAGAAAGTCTAAATGTACTGCAATATAAATACTGCTTAAGGCTCGACACTACAGGTAAGGTAAGGTCCTTTTTTTTTGTTTTGGTCAGTTTCGAAACTTGTCCAGTCTGCTTCTTTTATTTAATCCACTTCATCCATAGATGTCTCTGGGACATTGTAACTTCAAAGGCCGTTTTCTTAAAATGCGTTTTTCTCCGACATAGCCATAAAGACATAAAGAAACTTAAAGTAGCTCCTATACACACCGAACTTTACAATCTTGGACTCCATAAGATTTTGACAGAATGTACAGAAGGATTTGTTACCTAATTCTAAGCCTGATGAAATTTAAGTCTTAAAAACATATGTACAAGACAATTAAACCTGGTTATGTCAATTACATGATGAAAAACTTGTAATACAGTACATTTTTTCTGACATTTATTTGAGTAAACTACAAGACGAGTTTCAAATAGATATCTTTAGATTTACAATATTCCTTTTCCTATTCACCTGTAGTGTGTCACCTTAATCCCAACACCTATTTTCTTATTCAAAATTGTACATTTTTCCTGTATTTTTCCTTCTGTATTTTAGCATGTAAGATAAGCGATGCCAAAGCGAAGCCGCTCAAAAGCATGTTTAAAGGACAATAACAAGACAAATAATGCATAATAAATGTCCTTTAAACCACAGGCTCACTTTTAATCACACGCCTGTTTTTGGCTATAGCCCTGTGTACTTCTGTTGCGCTCGTGTTGCATCACCACTAAACATGAGGCTTGCAAATAAACCAAACACCAAACTTTCTGAATAAAACCGCCCACACCATCAGGATTTGCGTCTTGGAAATCGGCTATTTTTGCACTTTTTCTTGATTAAGCATGCAATCGCACGCATGGATATTACACAGAGGCAGCGTGAAATGAAAGCCCGTAAGTGAGCTTTGAAGCTAATTTTGAAGCTAATTAGGCTTGTATTCATCACCGGGTTGACATCGCACACATGTGTAACCTACATTTGAGGTACAGACTGCAAGAGGCTGAAATATCTGCATTTGGGTTACGGAACAAGCCCCATGCAGGTTCAGAGCTAATGTAGATGCAAATGAGGAACAGAACTAGAAAATGGTACAGGAGCTGATCTCAACATCCTTCAATGGAAAAAGGTGCACTGTGTAACTTTTCTGGTGGAGGTTGTCTTTTTTTTGCCTGGAATGCTTCTCTTATGGCATTGAAAACGTAAGACCTGAACTTGAAAAGATTTAGTCACACTGAAATGCCTTGAACTTGAGTCAAAAACGGGAAAAATCAATAATTCAATCTTATTTTTGACGTTTGATAATCCAAAACAAGTATATGTGATGTGTGTCAGTTCATTGGGGATTTTTTTGGAAGACAAAATATGATGAAATATGAAATAATCGTTCAACCTTCAACACATTTTTGTCTGTCACACCTGCCCAGGCGTGGCATGGTTCAGGCTTTTGGCACCGATGGCGGCGGTGGGCTAAAGCACAGCACGGATGCTCAGGCATGTGCACTAACCCTGATGTAACGTTTACCTGTTACTATTCCCTCATTTAGACCTTTAGAAAAAAATGAAACGTGCCAGTTAATCGAACAAGACGTCTTCGCGGTTATGCGTTTAGTCACGGTTCGTCAGCTGATTGGTTGACCATGAACACCCCGAGTTGGCAGTAATATCGCACAAGTTTAGCTAGCTAACAAGAATAAAAATAACAGCCTGGGCCTGTTTCAGCAAACATATGGGTTACAAATGTTAGGAAATTTTCAGTATTGTTAATATTGCACATTTTTCACGCATTACCATGACAAGAGAGTTGGTAGCTGTCAGACGGTTCTATAGACACTGACTTTATTTTTCACAAAAATCTAACACAGCAGTTGTTATAATTTTGAAACGGCTCTACCGTTTGTGTTGTGCACTCATCCCGCCCACAGGTCACTCAGATTCTTAAAGCTAAAACAAGACTTTTACAGAAACATGCCCCTATTCTCTGATTATCATTATCAGAAATTATCATTATATTAGATTAGATGTTACTTTTTGCTTTAGTTTACCTTTAATTTGTGCAGTGAGACAAAGGCGGTGAGCCTTGTGCATGTTAATGTGTGTTCTTATCACAGCGACATCAGTGTAATTATCCTCAGACGCTGTGGTAAAATAAAAACTAAAGACCTGGTCCACTGAAACGTCTCATTGTCCAAACTGAACAAACAAGGAAAGGTACTGTTAATTATATATTATTGCAGAAATATCACATTGTACTCTAGTTTGGAAGATTATTTTTCTTCTTTTAATATTGTTTTTATTTTATTTTTTAGGCATGCAGTATTTATTTTGTTAAGGAAAATGAACAAAAAACGTAACAAAACCAATTGTGAAAAAGTGTAGCATATAATCATCCAAAATCTTGCTCATTGTTATTTTGTGTACTGTATGTCTCATTTATACCATTTATTGGTGAATGTCCATTATTATTTGAGCCCAGTCTTAGAGTCTGTTCATTATGCATCATTTATGTGGCAGTTTTTTTAAAGGAAAAAAGTTTTACAAAATTGACTTTTAAAAGCTTGTTTCACTCAACTCAAAGTTGTATTTAGAGTAGGGCTGTCAGAGTTAACGCATGGTGCATTAATCATGAATTGATGCAGATTAATCACATGGTTTGATTTGACCAAACACACTCTTTTCGTTTAAGCAGGAAGCTTTACCTGAAAGGAGGGTTCCAGCAGCTTCGCTGTCACCATGTGGTTAAATTTGCACACAAAAGCCACATGGCCTTACACGGACAAGCGCAAATCTATTGGTTATGAAGCTTTGCTCCGTGCAGCAAAACAAACCACAGACGCCACAGATATATCAACCTGAACACAATGAGAACACAATGTGAACGCAATGACAAAAATTAAGGTTGCATTTGTGTGCTAAAACCGGGAATTATGCATCAAACATTTCACCAAACCACAACTCAATCCCAACAGCTCACATCTATCACCACTAGGAGCTACTTACACCCGCAAGCAACAATGAAGGGCTTTGAACCATTAAACCAGCAGGTTTAGTTATATACATTTACTTACTTATTTTAATTAATTATGAAACAAAATAAAATTATAGCCAATAGGACTATACTTCATTCTTTGGCAGAAATCAGTGTCACAGTTTTTAACACGGAAATCAGTGGGTCAATTTAAATCAATATTTTGATTTAAAATGTGCAAAATATAAAGTCTTACACTACAGTTATGTAGCAGAAAAAACAATACAATGTCTTCTTTAGGAAAATACAAATTTTGCGTTCTTTGACCTCTGTACATGATTCCTCTCTCCACCTCACATCAACACATTCCTTTATCAACATGAACCAATCAGTGCTTTTGCTTTTCGCAAATGCAGCTCCTAAGAGTGTGAGAACGTGTTAATGGCGTGTGTATCCCAGGCTCACCGCGCTCTCACTGAAGATGATGAGATCAATATGCAGTCTTTGGAATAATCCCCTGGCTCTGGGCTCATTGTGCTAGAGGAGCTGTATCGGACATGTGTCTCAACTTCAGACGGGCCGTGGGTGCACAGGAGAGGCGGGAAAAAATGTCAGAGACGTGTGGCAACGTATAAATCTGTCACAATAACAACTATATTGACTTAACATGCAGCAGAGTTGGGCAAGAAAAGTTATTAGTTTTAGTTACCCATTATTTCTCCCAAAAGTAACTGTGTTACTAACTGCGTTGACTGAGTGATGAAAGTAACTAATTACCAGGTTCAATTACAAACAAACTCATGCAGAAATGAACCCACTGCTACTGTTCAAGTAAAAATTGACATATATCGTTTTTCCAGTAAATTGTATGCAGGGTTTATATTCTCCTGCACAGAGCTCAAAAGCACCAAAACAGACACATGTGGCACACACTGATATCAGAACGCACGCACGCACACATGCTACATGACATACAATTATTTTATTTATATATATATAATATACAATTTTTAAGGATAATATATATTATAGATATATTATCCTTAAACATTTTTGAAAGACTGATCAGCGTGCGTGTCTGCTAAACCAGTGAAATGTCAGGAAAGTCCGCCTCTCACTGTTTCTGGTTACTTTTACTGTCTCTCTTTCTTTTTTTTTTACCAATCACTGTCTCTAATTCTTCGTCTTGCTCTTGTTCACTTCCCAAAAAAACTTTGCAGCTTCTGAATGATCAATCACTGCAGCTGCGACTCAGAGTCAAATAATGGGCCACGTTACACTGTGAGTAACTATAACACAGTTATGGCAGAGGAAAGAGTAATTCATTTGATTTCTCGTTACTGATAAAAATAATGCCGCTAGTTACACCATTATATTTAAATGCCTTTATTCCCAACACAGACATTCAGTAAATGAAAGTTGAAACTGAAATTTTCAGGGTTCAATATTATTGTGCATATGATTTCTTTGTACTTACAGGAAACATTTTCTCTATGAAAGAGTTAATGACATGAAGAGAAAGAAGAGACGGGTGAGCGAGTGAATTAAGAATATTCCTCTTGTCTTATTTCAAACTTTTTATTTCTTCTAAATGAGACAATGGATAAGAGATGATGTAATTACCTTGTCATCCAAGTAATTACGCCATCTTTTATCCATTGTCTGATTTAGAAGAATCAACAAAACTATGGGTGAGAAAAAGTTACACAGAAGTGAGAAAAGCAGAGACAGAATTTAGACAAATAGAAAGACAGTGGCTTGAGAAGAAGAAAGACCGAGTATGACAGAGTGAAGGGAGAGGGAAAGAAAGGTGGTGTCTGAGAGAGGAAGGATTGAGAAAAATGGCGAATTTGAGACGGCAGGAAAAAGAGCAAGAGTGAATAGACGAGCGTGAGAAAAGCAGAGAGGGACAATTAAGACAAACAGAAAGACGGCGATAGAGACGAGACGAGGAGGAAGATAGACAGAGTGTGAGAGAAGGCGATCGAGATGGGGAGGGAAAGGGAAAGAGCGAAGTGCGTGGGCGATGGGGTCAGCACAATACAGACAGCGACACCTCAGCGGCATCAGCAGCAGCAGCAGTGTGGATACAGAGCTTGTCAATAGCTCATCAGTGCTTTCATTAGACGGATCGGCAGATGGGCTGTTTGTGTGTGTGTCGGCTCTTTCTGTCGGAGCGGGCTTGTGCTTCATTCAAGGCCCATTTCACCAATAATGTACCTTACACAAGTGTTTTAGTCAAACTTCACCGAGCGAGGCAAGGCAAAGCAAGGCCGACCACAGGAAACAAGATTGATGTCGGCGAGTCAGGGCAGACGTTTGGCACTAGGAACGAACTGTTGTGCAACGACTATCATGGTGTCCAATATTATAATTGGTTGCAAATATTTTAATCATTATTAAAGGTCCAGATGGTCTAAAAATGTCATGGATATTAGTAGTTAGCCTATACTTTAAATTGTATGAACAAGTTCCATGTTTAACCAGCTTGGCGATTACCTTTGTTAGCGATTACCTTTGTTGGCGATTGTATTTGTTGACGATTACTATGTCGATGAGCTTTTTGGGCGATTAGCTTGTGGGCAATTAGGTTTGTGGGTGATTGTCTTTGTGGGCAATTATTGTTGCTGCCGATTATCGTTGCTGGCCATTGTTTTTATTGACAATTAACACGATAATGCAACATATATCCAAATTATTATTGTTATTGTCTACCTTTTTTACTGCATAAACAATATTTATGGTTTATTTTCCCATCCTTTAATGGATGGGCTAGCCACTTAACCATTTTAAGAAGGTTTTTTTAGTAAGTCATATTAAGAAAACACGGCACAATGGACAGGATTTTAACCCTAGATACCCTATATACCCTAGATACTCCCAAAGAAACCTATGGAGCTGTCTGATTAATCACATTTTGCACATTAAGCACGGTTATTATATCCAAAGATCGCAATATGACTTAATCGAGAAAAACAATTATTGGCTTTGTAGTGTGTTCTAATAATAAGAATAATGCCTTACACTTGTGATGTGCTTTGCAGGCTTGAAGCCTCTCAAAACAATACACTGTAGTCAATATTCTTTGCCTCCACACTGTGATGGAGTGTCTGTCGAGTAAAGGTGAGGCGAGGCTGCCAATCTGCGCCATCGGCCCCTTGCTTCATCAACACTCGCTCATCATTTTCATTCAGGTAAGGTAGGTGAAATATAACATCACCAACCTAACTAGTTGCAATGCCACCCACCTCACTTAAGATGACCACCAAGCCAGATTTAATCATCTGGGTATGGATGAAAACATCATGCACTTGATTTTGTTTCATCTGCGTGATATCCATTTGGATTTACCCGATGAATCAACCAGAACAAAAACATGTAGAATATGTTTACTGTGCCTTTACTGTGCGCGATTCATCTTCTACTTTCACCTTCATCTGTGCATTCTCTTTATTTTAAGAGCGATGACTGAAATATTAAGTTTATTAAGTCTTTGCAACAAAAAAGAAGCAATAATTTTGTATTTCAAGGCTAGAAATATCAGGTACTTTGCTTTTCTATTGCAAAAGGTGAGGAAAATGTGACATATCTCTAGAGAAAATGAAAAAAACAGTTAACATTTCTGTAAGCATTTGTCCAGTAAAATGTAAAAAAAAAATCTGGATTCCTCTCCACAAAAATATTCAAACCAGTCTTTGACATCACTCACATGTATCTGAGTGGTTTTAATTTGTCAGTTTCTCCATCGTTTCTCAGTCATGGTTAAACATCAGAGAGAGAAGAAGGATTGGGTCCGTGTTCGTCACTCATGGTTCAGGATAAAGAACCATTAATAGGTCTCATAGTAGATCTGAGCCTTTTACTAACCGACTCTTCCATGTGGATTACAATGCTATTTTCATCTCACAAGACGCTATACTACTTTACGCTGTTATTCTCACCATTTCTTCTTTCTGTCCTGTTCACGGGAGACGAGAGCCCATCGCGCCGTTCTGCTTTCCTATCCTCGTGGGCCCAAACTGATGTAGTACGTCTAAAACTCGTGGTCCGGTTCTTTCATCTTCACAAAGCTGACACTCTCCTCCGCCTCAAGGTTCCTCTCCCAAGCCCAAATTTGTTGACGCCGCTGGGGAGACGCAGTGGAAGGACAAAACTCCGCCACTGTCATTGAAACAAATAGAGAGAAAGCGCAGAGAACAAGGAGAAGTTTGGTGTCGTTTCTCGTAATAAAGCTCCAATATGCAGTATTCAAACATAGACTGAGGCTGATGCATTTATATTCCTCATTGTATAACTTGAAATTAAAGCGTAGAAAAGAACTAAACTTGTTTCCAGTGCACTTAGCAGTTTGAAAACAAGACAGAGTTTGGACATTTAAAAACACAGAAGAGTGGGCTGAATTGGTGATGTCATGAGGTGAGTGTTTAGAGTATTCAAAATAGAGACAGGCTTAATATTTTGGATTACTGAAAAACCCAGTATGTAACCTTTGAGCCAAAAAAAAGACTAAAATAAAGGCATATGTTTCCTTTTTGGATGTACTTCAAATCCAAATCCACTTTATTTGTATAGCACATTCTATAAACAGAACTGTTTCCAAAGTGCTGCACATACACAAACATAAAACGGCAAAACAAAAGTATATACTAACTCAATTTGATCTTACTGCTTATAAAACCAGTTAAATAAAATCCAAGCAAAATCATAAAACCATAAAATAGAAATAAATTAATAGAATAAATTTAGAATAAATAAATAAAAAATGATAAAAACAAGAGGACCACACAACTCGTGCGGTGTTAAAAGCCAGAGAATAAAAGTAGGTCTTAAGACGAGACTTGTGGGGGCCTTTTGGGGAGGAAGAGCGGTACTTGGCTAGAATATGGCAAAAACCGCATATCTCCATAGAAATCTTTCTATTTCCATGGAATCTTGCAGGTGACTCTCCACTTCCAGAAAGCTACATACTGTTACTTTGATTATGCCAAATGGCAGAAAACACGTATGTTCCATGTATGTTTTTGATGACGATCCAACATTGTAACCTGATAAAATGCTTCAACAAATCAGGTAAAAACTTTTCTGGTTGAGGATCCAACATCTGGATTAGTTCAGGTGTGGTTTAGACAGCCAAAGTGCACAGGATTCATTCATTCAAAACAGATGAAACAGAAACAAAAATAAACCACACAGAATGATTGAGAGACAACACACTATATTAATGCATAATTTAGTAAAAAGATGGAACAGTTGCAGTTTGAAGTGCACGTGCGTATGTAGCCACAAAATCTGTTATTATCTATTACATTAAAATATAGATTGTATAAAAATACAAATAAAATGTATTAAAATAAAATAACCCTATAAGCCCCATAAGACCAAAAACAAGAAAACTTGCCAAAAAAAGCGTCTTATTATTGCACTTTCAAACATTTTCTATAGGATTTAATAACGCGCACGTTTTTGGTTTATGACATATCAACGTTTATAAGCCATCTATAAATGCTAGTAAACGTTTCAATACTTATAAACAAATAATATAAGCTTATTAATGTCTTATAAATAGTTTACTAAGGAACATTTACTTACTTTAAAACGTTGATAAATCATATAGCTTACAAAAAAGTGACATTTAATGTAAACAAGGTCAGAGGAACTGAAGACGCTACTTGGATGAGTGACAAACTGTATTCACTCTTAAAACATTTGTCTAATAAACAGATTTATTATTATTATTATTTTGTTTCATTTGCTATGGAACCTATTTGGACGACTTAAATATTGCACAGATTTATTTTTTCTTTTCCCATTAGCACATTCGAGTTAATCGTTGCGGCGTTTAAACTCTTGATGAAACCCTAACACACAGTTGGTACTTGAGGGTGAAAAGTTGCCTTGATAAATATGGTGAGCTAGTTGCGCGCCGCCCACATGGAGACCTCACAATTCCTTCTCCCTACAGCGAGTGTTCTGTGCTGGTGAGGTAGGAGTGTTGTGATGCGTGGGGGTAACAACTTTCTCCTCAGATCTGGTGAATATCGTGCAGTGCTAGCTTCCCCAGGTCCTCGCTTCAAGCTAACTCCAGGTTAAAAGGCTTTGCGTACACATCGACACAATACATTTACATAAACACATAAAAGAGGTGCGCTATATAGACACCTCCTATATAGTGCATGTGTCCTTTATGTAACTGCACTACTCCATTTGGCCCTGTTGTTGACTTGTAGGTGGAAATGTATGAAAAAAAATACGTATTTCATGGATTAAAGGACACATATTATGCATAAAGGCCTTTTTTTCCCCCGAGCTTTTAACCATGTTATATCATTGTTCTCAAAACATACCTGGAGTTGTATTTCATGCTTGTTTCATTAATCCTGTTTACGAGTTCTTTTGGCTTTTGAGCCTCAAAAAAACGTTTTTTGGTTTCAAATTTCCCAGATTTATGTTATCTGGTTTGGTATCAATCGGGAAGTGTCCTGCTCTGTTTTTAAGTCCATAAATCATCACCAGAATCGTTTGGAGTATTTCTGCCGTCAAATCACGTTCAGTGCATCTATGGCTAGCTTTTGTTTATTTCCCCAAGACGTTTCCTGTGCATGGGTAAAGTTCTAAAACTTAAACGCCAGAATAAAAAGTATTGAAGAGTTTCTACTACTACAATTGAAAAATAAGGAAAAAACATGCCAGACATATACTTTTTTTTACATATTTGTCTCACTTATTTCATATATATATATATATATATATATATATATATATGTGTGTATGTGTGTGTATGTATGTATATATATATGTATGTATGTGTATGTATATATATATATGTATGTGTGTATATATGTATGTATGTGTGTATGTATATATGTATGTATGTATGTATGTATGTATATATACATATATATGTGTATGTATGTATATATATATGTATGTATGTATGTATGTATATATATATGTGTATATATATATATATATATGTTAGTTTTTCCATTTGGACAGTTGATTCATTGTGTGTCATCCATTTCTTTGTGATACCTTGTTTCTCTGCTGCCAGAAGTGCATTCCAAAGGTATCCATCCGTTGCACATGTTTTAAGTATGTTGTTTCAAACTTAAGTAGAATGTTGATGTTGAAGATAAATTGAACTAAGTGATAGTTCTGACAGTCCCAAAACACATAATAATGACGGGCTACCTGGCAGCCACAATTTCTCCTACAACAAGTTCTTCACTGTGTGCGATCTCATTTTTTCCCCCAACAAAATTATTTTCCAAACATGAGATTTTTTTTGTCCTCCATAATGAGATGTGCATATATGTTCAAACTCTTTATCTGACATGTCAAAATATCCTTTTTTCCCATCTTATTTTTAATGTTCCCATCAGTAATACATTCTTCTTGGTGTCTTTTTTAGATATTAAACCCCTGTAAAAGAATAAATAAATAAACACGACACATTTAACAAACCGTGGAACCTTCCAGACAAGCTATAAAAACTCCATGGAAACAAGCATGCGGCGGAATCATAGTCACATAGTGCACCTTTTACATATGCAATGTCTTCTCAAATGTAGCTTCCACAATACAGAATGAATCATAATTTACTAAAGCAATAATGAACAGTAGTAACTAATTTATCCCGCGAATTGAAATCATTCCCCGACGACGAAGCTAACCCAATGAGCTAACAAACATCCATATGCCATGAAGTGAGCTATTCCCATCAGTAGTTAAGTGTCAGATGGAGTCAGATAGAAGCGTTAGGCACAATGCAAAGATGAGTCTGTTTTCATTAGATATATCTGCCCTTCAAAAACATTACGAGTGAGTCTTTGCTTACAGAGCCTACTTATTTAAACGCCTGTAATAAAATACATGCTAGCCACGTTTAAAGCACTTATATTATCCATTATTTGCGTTGTGATTTACCTTTAAACATGCTCTTGAGTACCTTTGCTTTGGCATCTCATGTTTTAGAACTTTAAATGTGTCGACTGAAAGCATACTGTACTTTCTATCAGCCAGGCGTTTCCTTGTCAGGATTTGGTGTTAGTACGGCGTCTACTGGCAGCAAAGAGAATTACAAAGGGGGAAATAAACAAACCTAGCTTGCTACTGTAATGTAGTGTATTGAGCGCAATTTTGACGGCAGAAATGAGTGTGGCGGTTTATGATCCAAAAAAAAAAAAAAAAAAGTCACTTAAAAACAGCACAGAATCTTGGAGGTCTCTATGGCAACGCAAAACTGGAAACGGAACGAAGTGAACTGTGAGGTTCACAGGGTAGAGGACTTACTAAACATGATTTGTCAAACAAGAAAGAAAGAAGGTTAAAAGAAGAAAGAAAATCCAACAGACCCTTCCAGCGTGGTACCATTCCACGTGTTAGCACTAATGCATCTGCACTGGTGGGGGAGTTCGCGGAGAGTAGCAGGTAGTGGATGCTCCTCCAGAAAAACTATAAAGTGCTTTTTTAACCTTCATTTCTTCGTAACACTTTATAATAGCTACACTTTTAAAGCCAAAGACTGTTTTAAGGCTCATAAATACATTTCATTTATTATCTGTTTACGTTATTAGATTGTTATTTACCTTGTTATTATTATTTTCATTTTGGTTTAATAATTTGATTTATCTGTATGTGGAGTTTTCGTAAAGCGCAATATTATCCAAGTGCAATATTGCAGTTTATAACTACCTAAGACCCTAACCATAACCTCTTCATCAAGTAGTTACTAAGCCTGAATCATTCTTTTTCTCTGTTCATCATGAATTAAGTCTTTGTTCATGCTTTATAAACAGTTATCATGGTTATTATAAAGTGATTCCAATTTCTAACTACTTATCGGATACACTAATCGCCTTAATCAAGTAGTTACTAAGCCTGAATCATTCTTTTTCTCTGTTCATCATGAATTAAGTCTTTGTTCATGCTTTATAAACAGTTATTATGGTTATTATAAAGTGAGTCCAATTTCTAACTACTTATCGGATACACTAATCGCCTTAATCAAGTAGTTACTAAGCCTGAATCATGTTTAATTTGCTCATCATTAGAGATTAGTGTCACGATACCAATTAGTATTCGATACCAAGAAATGTACTTGATTCAAGGATAATTAAAATTGCTCTTTTTTATGTCATGATTTTAGAAAATAGACAATGACATTTATACAACCCTAAATAATTCATTTTTATTAAACATTGTGGTCTTATAATAGCTCTGATAAAGCTCAAGATCATTCTAAAACTGTTCACAAAATGGAAAATGATCTAGCATTGATACTTGCTCAAATGAGTATATTGTTTTTATACCAATTTGAATCGACTCGTGTAAGGTTTTCTATACTTTTCCCCACCTTTATTAGATGTGTCGTTGTTCATGCTTTATTAAGGTAAAGGTGTAGTGATTATAAAGTGGTATCAAGGTTTTTCATTGCTATACATCTTCGAAGCCAGTACCACAAACGAAACTATCTTTGCGAAGACTTTGAATCTTGTCCTCATTTCCTACCCTCACCTTATGCATAACCTTTAAAAGCAAGAATACACTGATATACCACATTCTCCGCCGCATTTCTCTGATATTATATGCAGTTGCGTATGGAAAGCGCGATCTGATTTGTATTCATGTCTTTTATGTCGGAAGCTCTCGAGTTCTTTCTTGGCTCTCCCAGCGGCGCACACACGTATGGTCCTATAGGAGGCGTATCTATGTTTTTATGTATGTATGTATGTATGGAGCGCCGAGAGTGGCAAGCGTGACAGACAATGCAATCATTTACACCTCGCTTCAACGCCAAGTACACTCTGTGGATTCACAGGTGCTCGATAACTCGGCATGGTGAGGAGTGGGAAAAAAAGGTACGTTCGGATCGTAAAAGATTGTAATGGACTTCTTTGTGAGGTAGCTGGCTGTATTTGTAATGGCTATTTTGATAATGAAACTATGCAATTTTTCAAGACATTTAATTTTAGACTTTCAATTACAACTAAGGAAGACTCTTGGTTGGAGCAGGAGTAGTAGTAGGTGTAGCAGTAGCAGCAAGTGGTAAAAGTAGCAGTAGTAATTGGAGTAGGAGTAGCAGTAGTAGTAATTAATATGTTGTAATCATGAGGCTGATCTCGACAATTCACATAAAGACTAATAATTCTATGATTTGAAAATACAATTGAAACCAAACACAATTACAATAACTTAAAAACATGCAGTTTTATCAGCGTTTAGCCATACAGGTAAAGCAGGCTGATGCTCCTCTGTGACTGTCCTCTCTGTCCTGTTCTCACTCTCTTTCAGGAGGCCTACAACCAGCTGTGAGAAGAAGGCTGTGAGCCTTCTGTTCATATTTCAAGGCAAATATCAATGTCTCATTTTTAAAACTGCGTGCGCTGTCGCTGATCAATCGATTATCCTTGTGTTGTGCGCGCTCGGTTTAAAGCTACAGCGGGGCATTTCTCCGTGATTCCTGGACCGTTTTACATGAAATACAAAGTGTCAAAAATGTTTCAATCTCCTCTGATGTGAGTTATTGCCCCATCTTTCCCCCTCACTCATCACAAGCGCTCTAGCTGTTCACTACGTAATGCCACGCCCCCTCTGTAAAAATGCCTTTTAAAAAAAATTATGTATGTTATAATGTTGCATGAATTACGATTGTTTTCTGTCAAAAACATCGTAAATAGCATTCTACTGAAATGATTTACAATGTTTATTTCATGAATCAATAACTACCTATTGTCTTCATTCAAACTCCATCAAATTCCACAATGTTTCACGGCACCCCTGCTCTCTCGTCACAGCACCCACTTTGAGAAAGCCTGCTCTAGCGCACATCTTGCGCTAAAGCATTCCGGAAGTCAAAATGAGCCAGTACCCTCTTAGCAGTGAATAACTCCCCTAACCCCTTCGGAACCCCTCAAACAGGGCGGTATGGTGACTTTACTGTGGAAATACCTCACGGCTGTGCTGCTTCTACAACGAGTCAGTAGTAGTGGTAGTTGTGGTAGTGGTGGTGGTAGTAGTGGTGTAACACTAGAATAACATGGAAGATTTGCGCGCTTTTTACTTGTCTCCCTGAAACAAAATGATCATCTTTCAAACTTTGTAGCGGGTGCCATTCGAGCTATTTAAAAAGATAACCACATGAAAGCCACAGTTAAATTACGCGCCGGAGTCTGGATCCAACCGAAGGCGAACAGTGAAGAAGTACTGCTCTATCTCTGTTGCTGGACATGGCCTATATTTGGAATTTTGGCACAGACTAAAAGCAGAATACAGGATTTCTAGTGGGGTCCCATGTGGCAGCTCGACATGTCTGCTGCTGCTGCTGCTGTGAAGAGACGCTTCTCACCCGCTCACGTCAAAACACCACCACTCTGCTTTTATCTAACATCTCCGAGTGTCCGTCCAGCTGTCACCACCGGAAACACGCGCCCACAAAACATGTTCTCCGGGCTGCCATGGCATGCACTTCTCATGTTTGCTACTCTCTGCACAGTTGGATTCTTTACAATTGGATGCGCTTAAAGTTAAAATATAAAAAAGTAAGAGTTAAAATGCTGGAGATAGAGTAAAACAGTGCTCAGTGCTTTTTAAGGCTATTAAAGGTGTAATTACCATTCGTCTTTGCAGTGCTGTAACATTATAGCTGTTTTAAAACCATAAAATGTTGAAGATCTGAACTGGGCCGAATGGAGAATGACAGTGGCGTCGCACAAAGTTAACCCCCAGCTGTTTGAATGTGTCCGCGCCATCAAACCCTCACCCCCGTCTGCTGCCTTTGCGCTGCTCAAAGGCACGCCGTCACATGAAAGAGGGCGACTTCCCAGAGTTAACAGTGTGTAAAGTGTCAGTTCATACTTTGAGCTCATCTACGCTAAGCTCAACGATTGCTCTTTTGAACTCGACGTGCTCATGGGATTTGAATATTGTTGGAGTTTTTATGTAAAGCAGTTTTAAAGGAGCATTATGTAACTTTTCTGGTGGGGGTTCTGCTACCAGCTTGCCTTATGAAAAAATAAGTAATGACCTGGAATATTCCATTGTAAAATATTATATAAATACAAATACCTCTTGCATTTATATAATTACGTGTGCTTTCATTGCTAAGAGCGATACATTTTCTCTCCACAGATTTGGGGTCTCATTTATAAAATTTAATGTGGAATTTTGACTAAAAGCGTACGTACGGACAAAACACAAACTTCCAAAACCTTCCTCTAATATGCTCACTTCTAATCTCTCTGAGCTCAGTTCGTCTTTTGCCTCATCTCTGAAAGCCCAGACACACAAAGCTGAGTTTTAGGACCAAACTGTTCCTTGTCAAGTTGTCTTTTCATAGATCAAAAACTTAACGTTCAAAGTCATGTACACAGCATTTTTGAACGTACGCTCGCTTTATAAATAAGACCCCAGATCTGCATGGAAAAAGAGTAATATTTAAAGCCATATGGTGAAACATTCGCAGTAACATCAAGGTGGAGGGCCCTCCACCTGAAAATGTACATAGTGACAGTTGCACAAAAATTGGGATGCCAGTTTTCATTAGGGTTATAACAATAAGCGATATGTGATATTGTATGGTCAATTGTATGTATTGTATGGGTTGTAATATATAAAATGTCCATATTTTTTGTAGCATGCAGGAAACTACACAGACCATGATCCTTTGCTCCATTTCAGTGTAGAGAACAAGAAGAAAGAACTAAGAATAAACGATAATAAACACATCAAAGTCTTGTCAAAGCGTAAAAAAAAAAAAAAAACCCAAACCAATAAATAATGTGCAGTGCAATGCATATTATAGTAATATCTTCCCAAGAGATTTGGATGTTGTTTATATCTGTAGTTTTAAAATAAAGCAGAAAAGTAAAATTGCAACTAGAATTGGGATGCCCTTGGCTGCCATATAAGGAAACAAAACCTTCTTTATTTTTGCCGTGGAATCTGGCAACCCAAATCAAAATCTTGCTGATTGGATAATCCGTTTGAGAACTGAACCCTCCTCCCCCAAAATGTAAATGACAAACAAATCCAAAACCACTTTATTCATATAACATATTTTATAAACAAAATGGTTTCCAAAGTGCTGCACAAACATAAAACATAAAAACAACAACAAAAATAATAAAATCAAAAATAATAATCGGGGACCCCTCAACACATTAAAAAAAATAGGTTCTAAGAAGAGAAACAACTTAAACTATGAATGATGGAGGTATTTATAATTTGAAATGTCATTATTAATCCATCTTCAAATTGGCAGCGTTTTATGCAGAAAAACAAACAAAAAAACGAACTTGACCATTGACTGAAAATGAAGGTCTAATGATTGAGGCTGTAATATTTCCTGGCCTCCCCCGCCCAAAGAACTACTTCAGCAATAAAAAAATATGTACATCACCTTTGAATAATTATCCCAAGGTGAGCTGCTGAGAGTGAGTGATGAGCGAGCGCTTGGATCCCTGAAGACTGCCGCTCTGATTAATGATGGGGCAGTCCTTGGGCTGGACAGGGGCCGACGGGGGCCGGAAGGGGGCGGACACCGGGCCCCGGGGCCGCGCTCGCCGTCTAAACACTGTCCAATAGTGACATATACTGTACGAGATGTTTGATTTACATCAGGCTCGCATCTCCACAGGCCTTTGATTAATGAAGTGTGCAATGAGTTAGAATTATGATGCAAATGGACAGACGCCATTTTGAAAGATAAGCTGTGCCATTCTTAAAGGACAAATGCATTTTGTCACTTTTAGTCACGTTTTTGGCAGTTTAGTCATGCTTTTATTGCTTTTTGTGGTGTTTTTGTCACTTAATTGTGTTTTTTTATTTTGCTTATTTTAGGGTTGTTTTAGTTGCTTTTAGTGGTGGTTTTGCTCCTTTGAGTTGAGGTTTTGTTGCTTTTTGTTATATTTTTTCACCTTTTAGTTGCGTTTTTGTGGCTTTAGTTGTTTTTACTTGTGTTTTTGTTGATTTTTACTTGTGATTTTGTTGCTTTTAGTTGTATTTTCGTTGCTTCTAGTTTTTGTTGATTTTAGTGGTGTTTTGTTGCCTTTAGTGGTGTTTTTGTTGCTTTTAGTGGTGTTTTTGTCACTTGTGTTTTTGCTGCTTTTAGTGGTGTTTTTGTCATTGTGCAATTACTTATGCAAAAATGACTTTTTGAGCTTTTAACCATGTTGTATCATTCTCAGAGCTGCACAATTTGGGGAGACAGATTTTTCGGACCGGTGTTGCGATTGCTATTAGATTTCAAATTTTAAACATAACCAGGATAATTAACACAAAAACTGAAATGTGAACTGACAAAGTAATAAAAGAATCTCGTTTCAGAATGTTTTGTCACGTTTTTGTCTTTTAGTGTCGTTTTTGTCATTTCTAGTCACGTTTTTGTCGTTGCATTTTTGGCCATTTTAATGTATTAATGTGTTTTTATCTATTTTAGTTGTATTTTTGTTGCTTTTAGTTGTGTTTTTGATGCAACTAGACAGACATTTAGAAAGATAAGCTACTGCGTTCTTAATGGATTCATATTATACAAAATTGATGTTAACATGACATTTTTCCCCAACTGGATCCTCCTCAACTTTCTAAATCTTACATGACTGGGAAAAATCATGTACTGTGTCCCCGGTTTAAGACTCCAAAATGTTTTCCAGCGATTAGAGCACTGTTATATCAAGTTGGAGTAAAAGTATGGCATCTGAACTTGAAGTCTCTCTCAGACTATTTGAATTACCTCCACAACAATGCTTATGTAAATTCCCGGGCCTCTTGCGTATCCAGTGTTCTGTTATGGTGAAGGTCTTGACTTGCAAATCGCTCTGCTGTTCTCAGGAATCAAATCGAATGTCATTTAACCTTGCACTGCGTCACTCTCGACACCTTTATGTAAAAATATAAATGCACCACAACAGTCGTCAGTTGCTGTCCTCAAAAGATAGTTCACCTTTATTCAGCCAACGGTTAAACTTTTCCAAGCAATGTTCATCTTGGTATTGTGGATTGAAACATAATGTGCAATCTTTATATATTTTTGTGTTAATGTTGATTTATTCACAAAAAAAATTGAGATACATTTGAAAGTTCTGTCAGAAAAAAAAATCCTGCAATGTTTAGGCGTTTTATGTGTAAAAATGTCCAAAATTATATATATTTAAATCCATCAACACCAATACATTTAAATCTAAAAATTGGTAACATCCAGGTTCAAATTACTTGCAATATGTTTGGTTTAAAGTTTGATACATCAGATTTAAAATTAGGTAGCTTTAGGTGCAGCTTGGACAATATTGATGTTTCCAGGTGAAAGCTTAAATGTTGAAACTTTGAAAAAAGAGTTTTGCCTGCAGTACCTTAAAGCAGTGGTTCCCAACCTTTTTTGTCTTGAGTACCCCCTGAATGCTTTGTTTCACACTCAGAGTACCCCTTAACTTGAGTTTCAAGCAAATAAATGGGTTTACTAGTCATATATTGTCAATTATTACTATAATAGTTTTGGTTTAATTATATTTATGGTTTAAGATACTCCAACAATATGCTACATTTACAAGTAATATAACTTTTTATTCAGTAAAAGTCTAAGAACCCCCTTAACTTGAGTTTCAGACAAATAAATGGGATTATTAATCACATATTGTCAATTACTACAGTTATATTTTTTATTTAATTATATTTATGGTCCAAGATACTCCAAAAAGATGCTAAATTTACAACTAATATGACTTTTTAATCATTCCAAGTACCCCTTGGTAATTCCTCACGTACCCCTTGGGGTCCCCGTACCCCTGGTTGGGAATCACTGCCTTAAAGGAACATATTGTGCAAAATCAACTTATAGCTTTTTAACAGTGTTTGCCCATCATTAGTTTACTCAGAGTTGAATTTTGGCGTTTGAATAATGCTGTATTGTCCAGCAACTGAGGCTCGAGTGCTCAGAAAATTCCAGAAAATATGCTATAGATCAATATTGTAGCGTACAATGAACAAAATGTAAAATGATAATCTACTTAATTTATAATGAAAAACTAGTCTCCTTTAAAAGTTGTTAATCTTTACTTAGTTCTTAGCTTGGTTCATTAGGTTATTATCCAAACGGAAAGTAAACCAAAGTGCTCACTTACCTACTACTAAATCCAGTTTGTAATAACCCCTGTAATAACATTTTCATATCATATTCACCTTATTCCAGAAGTTGTTGTGGGCGCCGCCATCTTGTTTCTGTTTTATTAGTTTACACGGGCAGACGAGCGCAACAGAAAATAAGTCCTACACAGACTACCAAGTCATTTTCAGGCTGCCCAGGAAATCGGTGCATTGCTGACTTTTTGTGGCATGTGCACATACATTTTTATTTTATTTTACGCAAATGAATCTACTTTATAACATTTTAGCAGCGAGACTTTTCCATCGTTCGCCATTTCTCAAGACAAACTGGAAGTGCCGTTATGTGCGGAAGTGCGGATCTGTGGCAAAAAGAGGCAAAAGCGGATGGGGCGGAATAAGGTTAATAATGTGTCCTCAGTATGGCGGATGAATCGCTGGTAGTTCTCTGTGATTGTATTGCCGTTTTAAACCAGCAGCGGCACGTGTACCCCCCATCACCTTTAACCCATTGAAATACCATCCTCACATTCGAATAATTCCGTGTCCCCATGTCTACTGTAGTTACATAAAGCTTGGCGGACCATCGGCATGTGTCCCTGTGTACCCTTGTGCGTGAATAGGCGTGAGATGAAGGCCAGCAGTAAGGTGTCATGCTTCCACTCTGCCATTCTACAATCCTATAATCCATTTGTTCCAGCCTTTCAAACCGAGAGGCTGAAGAATGGCCCTAGCACTGCAGGGACTGGCGCACCGTGGCTAACGCTCTCCACTCCTTACCCCAGCGAGGCCCTCTCACGCTGGGTATTCTCGTCTGCAGGGGCAGCCTGGTGCGTGAAAGCTCCGCGGCGAATTAGCCTCCAGGAATCAATGGGACGATACAGTGTGTTGGGTCTGCTGGCTGTGTTTTGTGATTGTGTACACAAACCTGTTCTGCTCGGCTTTTGTGTGCGGCTCAGCTGAGGTGGAGCGCGGAGGACATTTTTGGAAGTGTGTTTCTGTCTGTAAGTGTTGGAAATACACGGAGGTCTTATTGCAGTGTTCGGAAAAGCTGCTGTTAGGCAAATGCAGATTTCAGAGATTTTAATTACAGTCTAATTTCCATCTGTTGTCCCAGAAAAAAAATGATGGTACAATTGTAGGTCACACAACATAAAACACATACAGTATCACAAAACATTAGAACCACAGACCAGAATAACTTCACATAAGGATCACACGCAACAACAAATAACAGAAGACTGATTACAGTACAAGGTAAGACAGGAGCGATTCACCATTACACACTCAGGTGTGGCTAGACAGTGGAATGCGAACACATTAGTTTGCAAATAATAATTCATTAATTTCAGCCCCAAAGCAATAATAGTTGTCAAAATGAGTACATTCCATTACAAAATAATCTCCAAAATGTAATCGTGAATAGTTTTAATATTAAGCCAATTGCACATACCCTAAAGCGGTGTACTTGAGGAATTACCAGGGGGTACTTGGAATGGTTTTAGGGTTTAAATGAAGATTAAATGTACTTTTATCTGTAAAAATGAGTAAGTAGTTGTGAATTTAGCATCTTTTTGGAGTATCTTGGACCATAAATATAATTCAAACAAAAACTATATTAGTAATAATTGACTATATTTGACTAGTAAACCCATTTTTTTTCCAAACTCAAAAATTAAGGGGTACTCTGTGTGTGAAACAAAACTTAAGGGGTACTCGAGACAAAAAAAGGATTGGGAACCACTGCCCTAAAGGACATTATGTATTGCACACAGCCTAAAGTGCTATTTGTATTGCACTTACCCTAAAGTGCTGTATATATTGCACATATCCTATAGTGCTATTTATGTATTGCACATAGCCTAAAGTGCTATTTATATATATTGTACACAGCCTAAAGTGCTGTTTGTATTGCACATACAGTACAGCGCTACAATATCTATATTGCACATATCTGAAAGTGCTATTTATGTATTGAACCTAAAATAAAGTGCCATATTTATTGCTCATACCCTTAAGTGCTGTATGTATTGCACGTAAACTAGAGTGCTGTATATACTGCACACACCCTAAAGTGTTGTATGTATTGCACAGGCCCTAAAGTGCTATATATATTGGTCATACCTTAAAGTGCTGTATGTATTGCACGGAAACTAAAGAGTTACATGTATTGCACACACCCTTAAATGTTGTATCTGTTTCCCCTGGTTGGAAAACACTGATCTAGAAAATGGCCTGAGGAGTTTTGCAGGACAAGTTGAGGATTCTACCTTCTTTTGGCACAGGATGGTCACGATAGTCCCTGGACGGTGGGAGAGTGTCCAGGGAGAGGCGAGTCCGGGCATCCCAAAATAGACTCCATTATTTGATGCTAATGAGTTGTTCACAGGCAATTCTGGCAAAAGAGAGTATGGACATCTTCAGCTGATTCACCTACTTACAACCTTGGACTTAAAAGTTAATGGCACAATTCACTACCGATTATCACCAACAGCAACAATATCCCTTTGACAGCCTTATTAAAACGGTTCCATCTTCCACTATATTAAGGCGAGGCACTGTAGGTGTTTCAGATAGATTAGTGACATAAATCTTTGTTTTCATTAAATGTTTATGTATGAAAACGAGGCACAAATTCAATGATGACCCAAAGCCTAAAAAGATTAAATTCTTGTAGTGTCTCGCCTTGGCTATAAAGTTTGAAAATTTTGGCTTCAGATATAGCCGCGCATACTGTATATACTGTGTTACAATTAGTTTTAAAGGATCTGTCAGTCATTTGTCGCTGAGCAGTGCCGGGCCGCTGCAGCCGAGGAACAGCTGAAAGGATGAAAGACGCATAATTGAATCAGTGGAAGGCATATCATTACCCCGCTCTGACTGACTGCTGTATATGTGTCCAACTGAGCTACGGGGAAAACGTCTCCTCTCTCCATCACACGGAGAAATAATCTGTCAATCAAAACCCCGCAGATGAAACGAAAATGTGTTCCTTCTCCGTCTTTTTGTGGCTAAAGAATTTCATTAGAATTGTAATCAGCGCAGGCTAATCTTCGGCTGTTTGGAGGCGGTGAGTCATGCAATTTATTTGGATGTCTGGGTTTTTTGACAATGAGTTTTTTTTAATGCGTAGAAAGCGAGCAGCGTTTCAGTAAGATGTTATACAAGAGGTGTAGCTGACAAAGAACAGAGCTGGAGACTGCTGTGAAATATTTGCAACATAATTTGCCTGCGTTGAGTCAAAATGATCTATTCAAATTTCCGTACAATGCGTTTGTGTTTGGGCTTGTCCATCAATCTCATTTTTTTCAGTGTCTTGAAAACCAATTTGAACCTGAAAAGAACTCTGCTATCATCAGTCACTGCAAAGAAAGTTCTCAAGTGACAAAGCAACTTGGCAAACAATAATTAGCTTGACTGTAATATCACAAATTCAGTTCTAATATCATGTAAAAAGGGGCATCTATTTCATGTAGCGTCAATGCTAATAAGATTGATATAAAAGCTTGATTTGAGATTTTTTTTTTTTCACGCAATAAAGTAAAATCTGTTTTGGCCAAAGAAAACAAACTGTCTTTCAGTTGACTGGTTCTCCGCAGGTATGTGTGTTATCTCCACTTTTTCATTCAGCATACAAATTCATGCCCAGAGCTCACTGACTTTATCACTTGGTGTGACAGAAACGTCATAGATGAAAAAAAAAAAAGAAAACTGGTAAAACTAATAAGCTCATCTTTGACTTTAGAAGAAACAAAGTCACTGCTGCAGACAGTATTATCTTTGATTGTTATTGTTATTTTTTTGACAAACGACTTCAATTTGACGTCAACACAGCATCTAGAGCAGTGACTGCATCTTTTGAGGAAGTTGAACTTTTACAGTTAATCCTTCCATTTTGTGTCGTTTTCATCAGTCCGTTATTGGTGGCCTCCTGTGTTTTTACTTTATTTGCTGGTTTCACAACCTCTCTGTCCAAGACAAAACAGTCTTAATTCCATTGTTAAAATCTTGACTGGACTTGGCTTCTTTCTGTAATGCACAGATTTAACAAAAAGCCAATTTGAATCTTAGCTCACAGAGCGATAGTTTAAAAGGAGTTTTCTTTACTGCCCTCAGGCTGTCGCTATGTCATTCCTTATTCAAAAACAAACAAGTATCTGAAATGTTTTGTCCCTACTTGTATTCGCCTTTTACATTTAAACTCTTAGTGATAATTTAGATAATGTTGTCTTTTTTTGGGTGCCATTTACTTACCTCAAAGCTCCTCTTGGTTCAGAATCGCTCCATTATGTGCTGTATGTTTTTATTGTATGTTTGGTTGTTTCTTTTGAGCTTTTTCACTTCGAACTAATTGCACATGGTGTGATTAATAAAATTGTCTAAATCCGAATAATAAAATGTTTTATTCTCTGCAAAGTAGGAAGTGTTCTGTTAGCATGCTAATGTTTTTGCCCAGGGCTCTGAAAGTGTTGAAAAGCACTCATAAACAGAATTAGGGATGTCACTATATCAAATTTTAGTGTTACAAATACTGGGAGAAGAAACATAATATTCACAATTATGGATACATAACAAAACAACAGTGTTCTTTGTGACTTTGTGATCAAACTTTCTCAATACAAAAGTAAAGTTATTGTTTCAGAGGCCAGAGCAGAGTTTATCGACACAGTACAGCTAACAAACACTGTGCAAATAGATGCAGTATGTGCACTGCAGTCTCATTTTCACCCTTTTATTGCCGCACTAAGGCCAAACATCAGGTACAGCACCTTTGAACCAGCCGCTGTTCAGTCCACAAAACACAACTCAGAAAAGCACAAAATAGACTTTGACTAGATAGACCAGAATTAATACAAAAAAGTAAAATAAAACCTGACTGCAGAGTTAAGCAAATTTTGAGATCCCACGTTCAAAATGACAGAAGGCCAAGGTATACATGTCTAAATCAGAATGTAATTAACCTGTTCAAATGGTGCATTGGTAATCTGCTTTTAGAAACTCCTCCATTCCATCTAAGCTTGCATTCATATTTTGTACGCACAGACTATTTTACCGGTCTTAGAATTATTAGTTTTTTTGCCACAACGGAGTGCGAACTGCTCTTGACCTTAACTTTCAGGTTAAATTGTCAAACATATTACGCATTAAATATCGCCTTTGTGAGTAGCATTTGAATAAAATCTATGCTATGAATAATTATGAAATTCCTGTGTTTGTATGCGATAGATACATGTCATGGCTGCATTACACTGTGTAGGTTTTGTGGTTATGTCAGACAACTCTGATAGAAAGAATACACAGTGCACCTTGAATTAAATGGATTTGGAAAGGTATAAAATAGAAAAAGTATCAATCCTTGGCTACACAACACTGCATCACCACAACTAACAGCTATTTACCAAAGTATTTCACGTTTGGTTCGAACAACACATGACTCGTACAGTCTTTGCCCCAAAATCCAGACAGTCAACGGCTAGTCAAAGAACTCTTAGTTGTGAATGGAGGCTAAGAGAGGTTCAGGCACATCTAGTAGTTTAGCATTTGCACAAAAACTTTGCAGCTAATAATTAAGGCTAGCAGACATATATATATTACCACACTTTTGTCAATAACCCATTGAGCCTTTGATTTTCAGACATGAGGAACTGAAGTTTTTTGCGCAAAGAAACAAAACTAAGCATCAGTAGTTTTTACTTTCACTTTAACGCAGAGGACCAACAGAAAACCACACGTGCTAGTCCGTGAGGGAGGGACCGCAGTTTGTCCGAACACGTCTTAAGAAGGTGAATGTTTCTCCTAGTCTGCTCCTTGTCATTATCGGACTGCACTGTTACTCACTATGTTTACATGGACATAACTGGCCTTTGCGATTTGAATTTTTGAAAATGCTGCATGTAATAGTGCAGTCTGATCACATGAGCACTGATTACGCACAACTGTCTTTCCAACGCGACCATGGTAGGTGTTTTTGTTTTGGTCCGCTCCGTTAGGTCTTTAGTCATTTGGTCAACTAATCGGTTTTAGTCGACACAAATTTGTATTGTCGACTCATCATTTTATTTTGATTAAAAGGATTATTTTGGGATAAAACCTGAAGATATAATGTTAGTAAGCTGAAGAGTTGGGCTTGAATTGAGTTGAAACTACAATTTAAAATATAAATAGGCAAGTGCTTTTAGTATTTTTCGGAGCTTTCCTTAGGGCTGTGCGATATGTTGATAAAAATCGAATCGTGAGAGCTGGTCCCTGTGACAATCTGCTCTTTTTGTGAAATCGTATCGTGATTCACTGTTTGTCTCTTTAATGCAGCTGTCTGTCAAACAAACTTTTTCTCCTGTTGTTTAGACTCTGAAGCCTCAGAGCAGATGACTTTATTTACCTCTTACAGGCTAGAACTGCACAATTAAACCAAATCGACACAAAATCACAATTTTAATGGATGCAATTAGCAAATCGCAAAGGCTGCAATGTTAGAAGTGCAATAATTTCTTCCACAAACAACAAAATGTCTTGCTTTGATTTGAATACAAACTGCTAACACTGTAGTTCGGATTTGTACAAACATGTTCTGAATCAAGCAACAAAAACATGACCAAAAGCGATAAAAATGCACTGAAAAGTGACAAAAACGCGCATACAAACAACGAACATGACTCGATGCAACAAAACGCGACTTAAAACGGCAAAGACGCGACTAAAAGTGACAAAGACGCATTTAAATATGACAAACACAACTGAACGTCACAAAAACACGACTAAAAGCGGCAAAATTGTGTTTAAAATGTGAATTATTAAAACATAAATCGCAAATCTAATCACAATCGCAGTGGTCAGAAAAATCACAATTAGATATTTTTCCTCAATCTTGCAGCTCTATTATGGGTAATGGAAAAATACAAAGTGAATTGTGATCAAACCGAAAACATGATCTGGCCCCAAGAAAATCGTGATCATTTTTTGCCATATCGCCCAGCCCTAGCTTTTCTGTCACTGGGTAGTCTGACAGATTTTGGGGCAAAGACGAATTGCGTTTGGGTTTTTAGCGCGCTTGCATATAAATGTAGTGACATGCAGCAGGAATACGACTCCCCCAGACGTGTTATTGTGATTTTTGAGATTCTAATTAAGATTCCTCCATTGTAGTTCCCGCGTTTGCATGCAGTTTGAAAAATTGCTATAGATTAGCCCGCTAGGCCGGTTATAATTTTTTCTTCGCACGCTCGTAAAGTTGTGAGCGGTACATGTCGAATTGGACCGTCTGCTCCACCCACGCCGCGCTGGAGACATGACACAGCGCCCCCCGGAGGCAACGCGGGAGCCTCATGTGACAAACCCTTGTAATTAGAGCCTTCTCACTCAGCGATCTCAATTAGCCCGGCGGTTTGTGGTGTAGCCAGTGCTGCCGAACATGGAGATGTTTTAATGCGTTTGTGTGTGCACCGGGAACCGTACATGTGGAGCGTCTTGACAAGTATTAATTACTCCTGGGCTGCTGTGAAACCTGGCACGGCTCCTGAGAATGGCGGCAGATTAGGAAGTCTTGAGTTTTGGGGAAAATAAAAAACACAAAAGCTGAGAATTTGTGTGAAACGTGAATCACTGAAGTTTAAAGCGATTAGAAGGAAAGTTTAAGCATTACCTTGTTTGGTTGGATATTTTGCAGTGATATAAATAAGTTTATTCCTAATATAGTGTATGAAAAAATTGGCGGAGAAGATTAAAATATGTTATGGTTGCGAGGTTATTTACTTCTGTTGCTTATGGAAATGTAGTAAGAACTGAAAGATGATGATTCACAATATTGCGGTTGTATTTGTTTTACGATTCCAAATGTGTTTATTTTTTCGTTATGTTTATTTCCTCATGCCCAGCTATACATCAACCACCATGGAGGTTTCCAAACGGAGAAAAAGCTAGATTTAGAATAGATTAATTTTGTCTGTATAAGTTAACGCACAGTCGACAATGCAATGTTCGGATGAAAAGAACCCATTGCTTAAACACAGATAAAAAGCAGTCACATCATTCTACATGCACACATCTCCTTAAGTGCATTAACACAAGGATTGCACACTGGGATTGCACTTTAGGCTGTCATAATGTTCTAGTAGCTGATTTGAGTTGTGAAAATAGAGAACAATCTTTACAAACCTTTTCACAAAAACTACGTTGCGCTCTATGGGGAAACTCTTTGTCATATTTGGAGACACTCACAATTTGAAAGGTGCTGTACCTTATTTTTACAGTTTGAAAGATCTGTACAAAGAGCCTCTTCATTTTAAACTGTTTGCAGCAGTCGAAACGTATTAAATTATGTAACGCATTCCGAGCATGTTTAATTATTAAACGGGATGAGTTCATACGCATTTTTCACAGCTTTAAAGAAGTGTTATTTTTGTCTGCTATATTGTTTTAATATTTGACACCCATAGATCATTACACTATATTTTGATCGCAACATTGATCTAAAATTACTCTAAAAAGTCCACTTACTTCCACGCTGAAACCTGCTGCACTTATTTACCCTTTTATGTTGCTTTTTGAGAGCTGCAGTTTATGATGATGAAGTCAATTTTTTTTTTCCATTTGTGCCAAAATGTTTACACGACACTGACAAATCCTATTCATGTCAACATTTAAGAAAATAAAATTGCTGAAAAATGTTAGTAAATGTCAATGGGCGGAACACGGGGAGCGGTGAAGACCTGGACTGACGGAGAAATGGCGTCTTGTTCAATGAATAAGAATGACTCAAATATGCACTCAGAATACAAATTTTGAGTGGTTTAATGACTAGGTGGAACATTTATATTATGGTTAAAAGCTCCTAAAAGTCATAATAGATCTCCTTTAAGAGCCAAGAGCAGAGTTTATAGTCATGGTAAAGCAAACAAACCTTAGCATGCTAATGATGCTCTTCCTTCTTCTCGGAGAATAAAACACTTAGATGCCAACAGGACACAGCAGTTTTATTTTGTCCCAGATAGAGGCTTTACAATAGTTCTGTACATACTGGGGAAAATCAGATTTTACTGTATCACATGAAAAATGAAATTTTGTACAGCCCCTTTAATTGGCCTTAATTCATATTGAACAAATACTTTATTAAGCATGATTAAGGCTTTTTTGTTCACTAGGAAGTAAGTTTTTGTTCAAGATATTATAAACTGTTACCCACCCCAAGCATTTTAGTTCAGTTTCTTCTTTGTAATTGACTTGGACAGAACCTTTTTTTTTTTTACACTTTTCTGTACCCAACTGTGCGGTCTACCACTGTTCAGCCCGGCGGTGTTACGGATCAGGCAGAGGGACGTTACAAAACCCACCGCATTTAATAAGTCCACACAGTTCTGCCCGTTCCTTTCGTATTTCTTGGCCCACATTTCCTGCTGGCTCTCTCCTCTCGAGGTGTTGATAATAGGCAGCTTCAGAGCTCATTGCCCCCTCATTACTGCACAGCCTGCTGGGATGGCATGGCGCTCCAGGGTTTAGCGTCAATGAGCTAACCTGCCCAACCGCTGGACATGTGCGCTACTCTTCTCCAGCCATGACTTATGGCTAAATGGCCCATTGTAAGGGACCATTCTATAGCAAAGTGTGGGATCTAATTAGAGCCATTCAACGGTGAGCTGCGCGGGCAATACCTGTAAAGCGATTTGCTTTTATAGTATTGTGAATTACTGCCTTAATTGTCTGAATGCACGGCGGTCAGACGCTGTTATTGAATGTTTGGTGAGAAAACTGCTTCTTGGCCAGTTAGATCAACTCATTCAACAAGTGGTTATGTCTATGTTTAGAGGTAGAAAGAGATGGATTATTTTAGGGCTTGGCGATATGGAAGAAAAAAAATAATCTTCTTTCCCCTCATATTGATCAAGCTCAATTTTTGATTCGATTTTCTTCTCAAAAACAAAGTAAAACTGGCTTTTAGTGATGATTTTATGAGCGTAAACTTTACAGACTGAGTAGATCTGTGTCATTTGACCCAAAAAGTAATAACATTTCCCACTCACTGAACTCTGATCCAAACAACATCCTTTTGCCGTGGAGCAGCTCTCAATCTTTTGATTAATTTTCCAGCCCTAGGTTATTTCAGTATAAACAATTGCTTGCTCAATCAAGAAAGGTAAGAAAACTTATCAAATTTAAACATTCATCTTTACCCATTATGTCTAGAAGGTCCTATTTGATGCCAGAAAATAGATGTCATTACTGTGTAGCTGGTTCACCGAACACAAAATTGATGGTTAAACTCCATAGAAATACATGGGCATTATATTGATGGGTGGATCGCAACCAAACAACAAAAACAACTAGATGCTGTTGCAATAGCTGAAGCTATTGCGAGTGACTGCGCAATTGAATTTGTGTGATGTTGGTATGGTCCGAGATTCGAACCCACGACCTCCTTACTGGGAGGCAGAAGCTCTAGCCGCTCTGCCACCGTGCATCTGCCTAAAACAGTTTAAACAGCAACATTTCCTGTAGAGGACCAACAGAAAGGCTCCCACTGTAAAAGATAGGGAAAAACTGCTCGACAAATTATGAAAAAACTACAAAAGGTACATGTACCAAAAGTAATAGCAGACATTAGAAGACTAGGAACTATTGAAAAATGGAAAAAAAATTAAAATAATTTAAAAACTGTGGCCTGTGAAACGTGCCGAAAAACAGGAAAATACAAGAACAAATAGTGACTGCCTATGCATAGGCAGTCATTCATTCATTCATTCATTCATTTTCTACCGCTTATTCCCGTTAGGGGTCGCGGGTGACTGGAGCCTATCCCAGTGACTTTGGGCCTTAGGCGGGGTACACCCTGGACAGTGGCCAACTCGTCGCAGGGCTGACACAGAGAGACAGAGACAAGGACAGACAACCATTCACTCTCACATTCATACACTAGGGACAATTTAGAGTTGTCAATTAACCTACACAGTCATGTCTTTGGACGGTGGGAGGAAGCCGGAGAACCCGGAGAGAACCCACGGTAACACGGGGAGGACATGCAGACTCCACCCAGAGAGATCGTGTGGTTGGTTAGGGTGGTTCGGAATTCGAGACCACGATGTTGGGGTGGTCCGGGATTCGAACCCACGATCTCCTTATTGAGAGGCAGAAGCTCTAGCCGCTCTGCCACCGTGCACCCTGCATAGGCAGTCACTCAATAAATTACCTCTTAATGTAAAGGTTCATTTCTTTATTGTAGCTGAAGTTGTACGTTTCAATGCATTTTAATACAAAACTCGCTGGTATCAATATTTGCCAATATAGTACTGGATAGCAAGTTGGTGATAGTATACAACATGTCTATTTCGTTATATTTGTCATTTCTTTGGTCTCTCTATCAGTTGTCACTAGATTCTTACTAGAAGCACAACATCAGAAATCTCAAGCTAAAGTAATAATGACTTTTAACTTTAAGGCTTTGACCTAGATGGCTTGGTTCCAGCACAAACCCTCTTGATCATTTCGACAAACCAATTTTGTTTTTTTTAGAGATGTTCAATTGAATTTGCTCTTGGATTATAAACAGTTTTCCTGGTAAATATGTGCTCTAATGTGGAAAAATTAAACATTTGAACTGTGAATAAGCGCAATGCTGAGTAAAATTTGACTTAAGATGTAAAATGATTAGCTTTGATGGTAATAAGCAAAAACAGTCACAGTAAAATAGTTAAATCTTTGATATACTGCAGACTACATTTAAAAGGGAGCACTGTTTGAGGTGACAGCACACAGAATACAAGATTAACACGTTTGAAAAAGTTTAACAATGTGCCAAATTAGATTGGTGTTTCAAATCGAGTCCCTCAAATCTCACCACACTTTATATGTCCATGTTTAAACGCTGTCAAAGTCGTATTTCCCTCTACCAGTTATTTTTTTTAAATGCCATATTCGACATTGAATAATTGTCTTTCCCTATCTATGTCTCTGTGTCAATCCTGCGATGAGCTGCCTAAGGCCCAAAGTTACTGGGATGCGCTCCAGTCACCCACGACTCCTAATGGGTAAAACAAGCGGTAGAAAAAAAATGTATGATTAAATTCCACAGTAACATCCTCCCAATCAACTTGTTGCACCTTCTGCATAGTATCTTGACTGATAAATCAAATAAAATACTTGAAACTAGCTTACAATTTACCATACCGCCTCTCAAATATCAAGGGCAATGTGTAAACTTCAAAGAAAAAGAAAATTATTTGAAATAGGTGTCATTGTACTACAGTCCGACATCTTTCTCATGCAGAGACCGCATGCCCATTGTCCCTCTCAAATCCGCAACGTCCAGCAATAAAAACTGTCCTTTCACTATGTTCAGATATAAAATACATATTCAAACTTTTCACATTTCTCTCCGAACAGACTGTATCCATTAAGAACCACTTCAGTAGAGTGGAGTTTTCATTAACGTCTCTCGCCAAAGTTTGTTGGAAATGGTTTGAAAAAAGCTTACAGCCATGTTGAATATCCCATTAGCCTCTACAGAAACGTACTACAAATCTAAAAGTGTAGCATAAATCGTGTGCAGTGTTGGAGCGTGTGCGTAGATGGATGGATCGACGACTTCTCCAAAGGAACATTTAAGTGATTTAGTGCGCTGCGAGTTGTGCATTAAATGTCAAAGCAGTATTATGTAAAAAAAAAAAAAGGCCGGTTGATGAGTGAAAAAGGCAGGAATTTCTACAAACAACTGTGCTTTTTGTTTATGATGGTCCAAATTACGAAATGTCCTGATACAGTATGTTGGCTGTGTGGAGTTTTCAGGTTTGGGGAAACATAAAATGAAATGAAAACTGTTATATTTGTTATGTTTGGAACAGCAATGGATGAAAATCGCGATGTCTGGGAGCGTCTTTGAGTGTCTGCTGTAAACACAGATTGGTACTTGAGTAACTTTTTGGAGAAAATGTAGTTTTTTTTTTAGAGTCGTTTTCTGACACTTGAGTGATATTATTTTGAAGTAGCAGCATTTTAAAACCTCGTACCCACATTTTTTTTCCTATTTAGGCTCCAATTTGCTTCTTCACGGTTTTGTTTTTTAGTCTAACGTTTTAAAAAGTTGCTTAAGTCTGTATTGTGTGCCAGCTTTTACTTAAGTTAAAGGACACATATTCAGCGAATTTGTTTTTTGAGCGTTTAACCATGTTCTAACAATGTTCTGTCATGAGAAACACCCTGAAGTTGCATTCAGCTGCATTCACACGGTTTTGAGGAATGTTCAGTAGAAAATCCTCTCCCCTCCGAGCGTCAAAAACTGCTGAACTCCCTGATCAGTGATCTTTTGCTGTCCTTAAATTATCGCCAGATTTAAGGACATTCTGAGCATTTCTTCCGTCTAAACCATAGACTGTAGATATCAGTGGACTAAGGGATTGTGACGTCACCCATAGCGTTTGCCTCCAGCCAAATGAAGCCCATCGCGGCTAGCAGTTATAGCGGCTAATGCGGAGCCAGACTCCATATTTGGAAATCCGAGTGCGTATCGTGGCAACCACACGGACTAATCAGGAGCGCGGTTGCTAACGGTATCCGCCCCTCGGTGAGAGGAGACGGCGGCAACGTTCGGCGCTAGCTGTCAATCAAACCTGTTGCTAACACGAGCGAAAACGGCCCATGGAAAAGGAAGCACCTGATTGGTCAGTTATTATTGCTAATAACTTGATTTATGAACAACCTAACGAAAAAAAAACACCCGATTCATGTAGAGTGTGTCAAAACAGACGTTTTAGTTCCAGATGGTGAGCTTGACAGAAACAGTCACAGAGTAAACGGCACCAGTGTCCCAATAGAAAGTGAATGGCAGCTCGGCTTTATGGAGCCAGGAGCGCCTCCATAGCTGCTTCCTATTTGGAACGCGGCGGCTAGCATGCTAACATGGTCCACTGATATCTACAGTCTATGGTCTAAACACAATAACTGCTGCTATTTTGATAATTGCGTGCTGCATTCGCTTCAAGAGATAATTTATCTAAGTGCTTGGTGCCATATACTGAGCTGGATGCACTAAATGTCTTTTCAGACTATTGAAAAAACTTTGATTATTCCATAATAATAATTTTGTTTCAAAACATGAGATGACAAATGAAAGGTACCCAAGAGCATGTGTGAAGGCTAATAACAATGAAAATTGCATAATATTTGTCCTTTTTTAAGTACAAACTTTCTTCACTGTGTTATTAAGATCACATAATTTTAATTGTCAGTGTCAAACAGTTATAGGTTTTATAATAGTGTATATCTCACAAACATCTCCACGGACACTTTTTGATATTAGAAGGTATAAAGTGAATCAGATGCCCAGATTTATCAGATTTAGGGTGCAATCTATGAAAGAACACTGCCATGTAAGGGTTGATAATCTTTAATCCAATTAGTTTTTAATTTGTATTGTCATTTATGGGTTCGTTTAATGACAAAGATAAACTCTCAATTTAGTAACATTGTGTTGGAACTCAGGAATACCTGAACATGTGAGGGATTACACAGACTGTACTTGAGTAATCATTTGGGTCTCTACTTCTTGAGTAATCCTATTTTAAAGTAATGACTCAAGTACAACTTTTAGTTAAGTACATATTTTGGCTTCTCTTCCCAACTCTGAATATGAATCGCTGTGTAAATTGAGTACATTTTTAAAGGACTTTTGGTGATGGCTGATACCAGTGATTCGTATTTCGATTTGATATAATACTTCTATACTATACTATAATACTATGGCCAGTATTGCGATATCAATCTGACACTGATTTTATATTAAATTGTATTGAAACTATAAAGACTCATACCATGGTGTATAGAGACCATTATCTTTGCTCCACACAGTTTGAACTGCTTAAAAACTGAAAGAGAAAACAAAAATTTGAATCATTTTTTTCAAGAATGAAAATGTATTAAAGAAGCTATACCCATTTTTGTTTTCATTCACGTAATAAAGTAAAATATGTATTGCATTGGATTTTATAAGCCACTCTTAGAGTCAAAAATATTTTATTTTTAATATTCTTGAAATTGTTTTTTTCCTTTTCCTTGTGTTGTGTTGTTTTTCATGTATTATGACAAATTTAATGAATATTTTACTTTGATTAAATTTGATAAAAGATACTTTTTGACACCTCGGTCCGATGGCATTCAACCATCTGATTATGAAGAAATAATTATGCTTACAAAACCACATTAGAAACCGTTTGCAGAATGGAGCTCATTTGCCAGAGAAAGTCGCAGATTTATTCTTGGTGTCTCGCTGCATTTCTCTCTCGCTGGCGCCCTATGAAGCATGGCACCCTCTCAGTTTAAATTTAGCCACCCCACATTTTATCTGGGCCTCTCTCATTAGCCCAACCCAAGACTAATTGTTACTGGTTAAGTCTTTATTACCGCTCTAGCCCCACTTTTTCCTCCCCGCGCTGCTCTTTTCCAAATGGGACAATAGAGAGGATTGAAAGGGCAGTTTCTTTCCCCCGCCGCTAATTACCTTTTTTATGCTGTTGCTACGAGCGGGATCTTTTCACTCAAGCCATTTCGGTCATTTATAGCCACCGCGCCATGCTCCGGGCCCAATTAGCCTCCTACGGGTCCCACCCCCTCCATCCCTCTGCCCACCCACCTTTGCACCAGGGCCAAGAGCTCCAGTGTCAGCAAGAACCACGCACAGTGTTTGTATGGGAAAATGGAGGGTGATAAGGATTGTGATCACTAAATAACTTAACGCTTAAGAAAAGGAACATCTACAAAGCCTTTATAAATGTTTATCAATCCTTAACTAATCATTGACACGCAAAAACACACACTAATCATGATCCATTTTTTGTATAAGTTACTAATCATGAACAAAAAATTTACTTATCATTACCACATGTTAAATAATTTACTAATCATGCACAATGAGCTGTAAACTTAACTATAGCAAACTTAGCATAAGGCATATAATAGTCATTTACTAATATAAATAAACTAATAAACTAAACTTATTAAAAATAAACTAATCATACAATCAGATTTAAAAAAATATTTAGTATGTATTATATATGATTATTAAACCTATGTTAATGATTAGTTTATTTTATTATTATTATTAAACATGTGTAAATTGTTAGTTCATTTTTGGTTCTTGATGAGTAAATGATTATTAAACATATATTAATGATTGATTGAATATTAATGATTATAGTTTGTCAATGATTAATAGCCATTTATGAACGATTTGTATAGATGCCTCATTGTAAAGTGTAACCAACCCAAAAGGTCAACGCTTCAACTCCAAACTGCACATACTGCCATTGAGTCCTTGGGCAAGACGCTTTGCCCAATTTGCCTGAATGTGGCATGCTAGGTTAGGTTAAACTTTACTGTCCAAGAAGGGAAATTTGTCTTGGGAGTTGAGTTAATTTTGCTGATTAAAAATGTATAGCTTCCAACAATGTAATATGTTTGCTAACTAAAACAAAATTAAAAAGTAATTATAGAGACTAAAACAACAACCAAAAATGACAGATTTTTGACTCGACATAGATACAGTTGTTTATAGAAAGCAGTATGTGTGTTTGAGTGTAGTTAGTTCCTCCTTTCAGACAGAGCTTTTTGGATGAGTTTCAAAACATAATTACTTTTAAATTCTTTTGCCCAGTTGATTTAATCAGTTAATTCAATTTTCTCTTGCCATGGAACCTACCTGGATGACTGAGCGATTACACACATCTTCACGCATCTTAATTTGGCTTCTCTTCTCACAACAATGAGCCCAGAAGTAAAAATAGCTTTTCGTTGAAAGCAAGAACATTTTAGTTTGTATTTCTGCACGTCTAACCCAGAGTAACAGTTTTAGATTTATGTTTAGAAAAAAAAACAAATTTACTCATTACAATATAATAAATACTCAAACATGAATAATACGCTATGTTTGCATGCACACCAAAAATCTGATTTATGGCGCGATCAGATTCTTAAAATATCATGTAAATAGCTACATCTGATATGAGTAATCTGATTTCCCTCTGATTGTTCACACTTGTGCAGGTGCTAACAAGGAAAATGACGCACAAAAAGGACAAACTCATGTGGCAAAGACAAAAACAAAAGAGAAAATGGTAAAGATTGAATTTATTTGTCTTGCAAATACAACTCTTGATCTATCAATCAACTGGACACAGGATGATCAGATTTCTTTTGCGCATGTAGACGCACACCAAAAATCCAACCTAATTATTGGCTTATCTGTTTATAGTTATTTGATTTTTACTGTCTAAATGCCCAAAACAGTTACTAGACTCTTTCTACAAACTACATATTTATACTAAGAAACTCTCACTTACTTAAATGTGTGGCGTCCTCCAAGGAACCTCTGCCGCGCTGCCAAGAGCCTTAGCGTTAGCCAACCACATCCGCCGTGCCTAGCTCCAGCCAGACACCGAGCCTGAATGCGAATCAGCCATTTCCACAAAGGGCGCATTTTGTTTGGCCGCGGCACCCATCTCCAACCTGGACATTTCCAATAAGCTCGTGGAAGTTATTTGCGAGGAGGCCACTCTGAATGGGATAATTGTTGGCGAGCACAAAAACAGGAATTAATGATGTTCCCCGCGTGTTGGACAAGAACGCAATTGTTATTTGATTTCTCTTTGTGCTTGAAATTATAGCCGGGGCCTCTCACAATCCTCCTCCTCTCGTCGTCTCCCGTGGGTGCGTAATTTGTGTACTAGGCGGCCCACGCGATGCAACTGTTATTCCCGTTTAGATCTATAGCGCTGCAGAGATAAGCGGAGGGAGGCAATTTCTCCGGCTAGGCGGCTAAAAAGCTGTTTATCTGCGCCGTGCATTAAACGCGAGACAATAGCGGCACTTCATTTGAGTTTGTAAAATTGGTAAAACTTCTCGGGCAATATTTAGAGTGTTATATAGTAACTGGCGCGGGTCTAGAAGTCGAGAAACAACGGTGGAGCTTGTGATGTTCCATGGTATTTAGTGTGCGCTCTGTTGTCTCGATTTTAGGTTGGGCAGAAATGCTTTGGTGGAAGTTCCATTTATTAGATTTTATTCACTGTTAAAGGTGATAATGACAGCCCACAAATGCTATTGCTTCTAATGCTTCTATTAAAAAAAAAAAAAAAAAAAAAACAATTAAAAAACATGATAATTTAACAAACTTTCAACCATTCCAATGATGATTGATTTCAAAATGAGGGCTTTTGAGCGCTAGCCGTGCCCCGCAACGAAATACCGACCATTTAGGGAATCCCTCAGCTGTTAGACATTTGTTTACTTGTTGCTATGGTGATATTCACCTTAGTCGGCCCCACCCACTTTTGCCTCTTTTTGCCACAGATCCGCACTCCTGTAGTAAATGTACTTTCCTGGGTGGCCTGAAAACAGGTTTTTAGCCCATGTAGAACTTATTTTCTGTTCAGCTCGTCTGCCCCATGTAAACTAATACAACGGAAAAAAGACGGCAACGCTCACGGCAACTTCTGGAATAAGGTCAATAGAATTTTCAAGGAATTTCACTTTGTGCTTTTCATTTAGCTTTTACTGCAGCTTCTTCACTGTTTTCGTCGTCAAAATACATGACGTTCAAAATTATTCACCATCGTCATATTCTTTAGGTACTGTCTTATTTTAAAATTATTGGCAAAATGTATCCAAAACAAATCACATTTTGGTGTAGATTGGCAGGATTTCTTCCAGAAGTCCTTACCACTGCTGGGTATGGAGTGAATGAATAACACATGAAATTATAAAAGCGAATTTCAGCGTGTGGAAAAGCTTTATATAAAATTAATGCATATTACTATTAGAAAAGATAAACTTATTTGCCAATTGTGGAAAATCTAAAGTGTACTACCTTTAATAACACCATCTGACAATCATAAATGAACTGCTTCTTCCAGACTCAAAGAAACACACAGTAGTCTTTTGAAATGCATTGCTTTGGTTCCAGAACTCGCATAAATCCATTTGGTACACTGTCCCGTGTCATTTTTCCCCCCCTCGTTATTTATTTCTGTAGACCCATGTGTGCTCTTTGTTATGAAAATGAGTTCCTCCTGAAGACTCCTAATCAAATAATTGCATTTACAGCGAGGTGTGTTTTTTATTTGAAGTGAGCCGTGTTTGAATTATTGCAAGAGAAGTTTAAAAGTAACAGGGGCCGGCTGCACAATTAGATTTAGCAGGACTTTGATATGGGAACTCCCGTGAGGACCGGGATTCGGGTTTGTGATGCAGTGTTTTTTCATTTCGAGCGCGGTGTGACAGCTGTCTATATGCAGAAGAGAGAGGTGTTTGAATATCACACGGAGCACCTGCTGAGAGGAGGGTTTGTCGCGTTTTTGGAGGGGATTAAAGGTGTTTTTGGGGCGTAGTGTGTTGAACATTTTCTCCAATTATGGGTGTTTATGGTTGTTAGTCTTGTGTTCTAGTCAGGCTGGGGCAATATGGTGATAAAAATTGAATCGTGAGCTCGTCCCTGTGACAATCTGCTATTTTTGTGAAATCGACGTATCGTGATTCACTGTTTTTCTGTCTTTAATGCAGCTGTCTGTTCAAACACACTTTTCTCCTTTTGTTTTCTCCGTAGTCTCTGAGCAAATGACTTTATTTTCGTCTTATAGACTAGGGCTGCACAATTCAACAAAATCGACACAAAAAGCAGAAAAGGCGTGACCAAAAACAATAAAAATGCACTCAAAATCTCGCAAAAACAAAAAATGCAATTCAATGCACCAAAGCGTGACAAAAACCTGACAAAAAACAACAAAGATGCGTTTAAATATGACAAACACAACTAATCTTAACCGCAGAGAAAAATCACAATTAGATATTTTTCCTAAATCTTGCAGCTCTATGAAAAGCAATAGAAAAATACCAAGTCAACATGAATCGTGATAAAAATCGAAATCATGATCTGGCCCCAAGAAAATCGTGATAATGTTTTGCCATATCGCCGAGGTGTTGTGGCAGTGGCAGTAGTAGTAGTATTAAAACTAGATGGAGATGTATTTGAACAAATATTGATACAAATCAGAACTAGTATAAGACCATGATAACATAAAAGTACTATTGTCTTTGAAAATTACAGTCTGTTGTCTAAAAAAGTGGTACTGCTATTCCTTAGTATCAGCCCTAAACATCTTTAATTATTCTGTAATTATTGCAAGAAAGAAATATTGTACAGCTCTTTAATAAAAATATTTTTTGGCAAACACGTTTCTATGGCCAGTTGACCTGCTTCCAACTTAAATGGTGCATTTTTCTAACAGCATTTGATTTCTGACACTCAATCCCTGTCTCACAACAGGCATTTAAGAGTTATTTTTTGAGTGACTGGTACAATAGAAGTGAAGTCTATTTTTATCACGCCATCAAATGTGGTCCGTTAAAATTGAAAGTAAACACTACCTGATTATTTTTATTTATCGATTACTTCAGTTTGTTATTTTTATCATTAGCGTTAGCATTGACCCACCCACACCTGCCTTTATAAACATAGAAGTATTTGCAAGGGAAGTATTTCATCTCATTTGTAAAGTCTTTAGCATGTCCGCTGTTCACTGTCTGACCTTTTTGAATTCATTCATTCATTTTACTGCGACTCGGCAAAAAACAACAACATAGAGACAGAACTGTACAGGAAGTTTTGACGCTAACACTGAGCTAGCCGGGCGCCGATGTGCACAGAGCCCATTAAAACATTGAAAAACATTTAATGCCATTTCTATTTTGGTGCTATGATCTGCTTCCCAGTAAACGGCACAGATGGGAGGACATAACATTTTCATTTTTTTCTTCAATTTCTTCATCCTTTAAGCCACGCCACAGTAAATCACAGAATTCCATCACAAAGTAAACTGAACGCCGCGACGTTAATTAGCCCCGAACGCCAAAGAGACAGTATTCAAATAATATAATTCCTCATAATGAATCAAATTGATATGGGTTTATCTTTGACCCGCGCCAGTTTCATCCAATATAAACGTTAAGGGGCAATTATGAGGCGTGATTATATGATTTATTATGTTGTGATACAATAGTTGACAGCAGGACGTCGGTATAATCCACTAATGAGTGCACTTTTCACTTCGTGGTTTATCAGAATGGGAAAAAGTTGGTGGATGATAAAGCAAAGTTCAATCAGAGTTCTTTGGAATGTAAACTCATCTTCATCTCCAGAACTAATTAAATGTGTGATTGTCTATAAATTAGAGGTTCTGTTTCCATTTTTAAAGAAGAAATAAAGCTTCTTTTTTATTATTTACTAAGACACATTCACGTATTTTCAAAGCGGTTCAGAGCCATAGTAAAAAGTGCCCCAAAAAAATCCATCTTCAAAAGAAAGAATGTTAAAAATTACATATGAATCAACTACAACTCTATAAATGGGGAATGCTAATATAGAAGAGTGCATAAAAGTGTTGCATATAACTCTTTAAAGTTTCTTCTTTCTGGGGCATTTGTGTAAAGCTGGACAGTCAAGTTTAATCCTTTGATATTCTATGGAGTGGTTTTATTCCTGTATTTACCAAAAGGATGATAGGCTTAACCTTTTCTTTTCTTATACCTGCACTGAAAGAACAACACAAGCGCATGGAGATTCAAACAAGTGAAAAAAGAAAGTTGTATCGACACACCAAAATCAAACGTTTAATATATATTTTTTAAAATCATCACATCCGTAATTGAAAATCTAAACTTTCTTTACCATCAACACCTAAAATCGTGCTTGTAAAACTAGTTAAAGTGCCTATGACAGGTTGAACTACTTATTTTACAAAAATACAGTTAAGATCACTATATTTAAGATTTCGTATTAAAAAAAAAGTAAATATATTGTAAAGGCATTTTTAAATTTGTACTTCCTCGTTGTAACTCATGACATCACACTAGGAAATTCTGCAACTGTCACCTAGCAACCATGTTTTACATTGGACCGAAACTCCCCTAATTCCTCAGAAATTATTATTTGACAAATAAAGATACATGATAGCAGATCTGTTTTTGTTGAATTAATATTTACAGGATCTGAAAAAATTGTTTCAAGTGAGTAAAAGTTTTGAATGGAGCCTCCATAGTGTGATGTCATCATGTTTTAGAATTCTGCTCTACTTCCTGTAATTTTAATAACATTTTTCAACTTTTCTTCACAAACTTGTACTTGCTCGGTGCAAAACTACCATTTATGTTTACAGCATGTAACATCTCATCAAATAAAGTCAAAACTATGAAATCACAAAAACCCGTCGTGCGCACTTTAATTCTCATTTTCTCCCGTAAATCACCTGCTCCGACTCTCCTTCCCGCGGGTGAGTTCCGAATCCAAACTCAAAGACAAGCCTTCAACTCCAGGGACCTATCACCTCTCCCTTTACTCAGCCGTCTCCCTCGTCTGTGCTCGGCTATCGATCCGCCGTTCAGGCAATTAGTCCTATCGCCCTCCCATGTTGTCTTCCCCTGCTCCAATTTAAAGAGCTCAGGAAAAGAAAAAAAACCACCCACCGCTCCGCACGCGCCAATTTACCTGCGTCGTCGTTGTCTTTGCGTTTATTGAGATCTACTGCCGGCTCCGGAGGGGGAGACTGTGTTGATACGGCTCAATCAGGATTCTCGCCGTCGGATCACGGTGAAAACAGTTGGAATTAAGAGTGAGAAAGGGAGCGGTGGATGAAGATGTGCTGGGGGTTTGTGGGAGATTGAGTTGCGCTGTGATATAGGTTGAGTTCAGGTGATTTTACAGCATTGTAAACTGCCCGTAGTTTGAAATTGAGTTGGTATAGGTCAGTATTCTGTAGTAGAATCAGTTGTTTAACTCTGATTGTAGATTTTTTGATGGGATGGATTAAGAATTAGGATTACAGTATTAGCTAAGTAGTTATTAAGCCTGAATCATTCTTAATAAACAATTTGTCCACTAAGAATTAAGTCTGTGTTCTAGGGTTGCAGCTAATCGATTATGTAAATAGTTGTCGTTAGTTGTATTTAAGAATAATCGTTCACTGAGCTATACACAGACTCCAAAACGTGCCCTGAGCTGAGAAAAAAGACTTTGTTACTCAGTAGGAATCATCCCAAAGTTACACTGGAATTGTGTAAATATTGTGTTTTTGATGAAAATACCATTTTGTCTGTAACTATTCTCCAGCTGAACGTCATCGAACAGCTTTACTTCAGCTTTATCTGGGTCAAATTGAGTAAAAATGTCAAATTCACGGCCCTCTGCATTCTAAACAACTAATCGATTAATCGTAAAAAATAATCGCTAGACTAATCGATTACCAAAATAATCCTTAGTTGGAGCCCTACTTTGTTCATGCTTTACTAAGGCAGGAGTAAGTGTAACTATTATAAAGTGTTACCAAGAACTTTAAAATTGTGATTTAATAAATAATTATAACATAAGTAGATCATCATTTTACATTTTGGTCATTGTAAACCACAATAATTGAAACAGGCCCATTGACTTCCTGTTCAAAACTGTAGAACTGACAGTTTCATCATAACAAACAATAGACTGTCATTTACATGTTTTTGTTTTTTAAAAGTGACTACGTGTCATTTTAGAAGCCTACATCTATCAGCCAGAGTCTTCATTTTTCAAATGATCACAACTAAGAACATGGATGTGGGCGGGGATAAGGGGTAGGTGAAAACAGGAATTTTCTGAGCCTCAGTTGCAGGACAATACAGGATTAACTCAAACATGCAGGGATCAATAAAAATACAACTTTGAGTAAAATAATGAAACACTTTTGTAATAAAGTTTAAAGCTAAGTAAAGTTGATTGCGCATAATATAATATGTCCCCTTTAATAAAGCAACCATTTGTTCTTTATTGTGCTCCTTCATGCCATCTACCTGCAGCTTCTCTGTTACAGTCTTCGCCTCTCGTCGCCTGTCCACTATCTGTCCACTTTCTCTGTTAAAACACTCCTGTGTAACGTGCAATTATTTAGTCAATTTGGACACAACTCAGGAGGGACCACGCTTCATTCAATTAGCCCACATTGACGTATTGAGAGGACGTTTACGTGCTAAATGACACTTTTCACGTGTGTTTTTACTCTCGTTCCGCTTGAAGCGCATCACATTTTTCCTCATTATTATCAGTTTAATTAATTTAGCTATCGACAAGCTCGTTATGCACTCGTCTAATATTCTCCGACTTAAACAATGGCTAAAGAAATCAACATTTTGAGACAGCTAATGAAGCACTAACAGCGATGATTGTTTTCCGACTTGGAGGAGAGCTGGTGAGGAGCTAATGGCTGCTCCGTGATAATTAATTGATCGAGGGCCACCTGAATAAGCAGTGTTTTAATACAAAGTGACAGGCAGAAAGAGTCGCCGTGTACGGCTATAAAATCATTCTGCTTTTCACCAAATTAATGAGGAATAGTATATTATATTTAAAGGACACATATTTTGCAATGTTTTTTATCTTTTAATCATATTATAACTTTGTTCCCTCATCAAAAACATAACGAGAGTTTCATTCGCGTTTGTGTCACTATTACAACTTAGGAGGTTTCCTTCTCTGAGTGGTCAAAAAATTATCAGTTTGAACTTTCCCCAAATTGTTGCATCACAGGTCAAAATCCGGACTTCTCCTGCGCAGACTTGTTTTGAATGCATGGCGCTATTAACATGCTGGTCACATTACCTAAGGGCTGAATTTATTTATTTAGCATTGTTTATTCCTACAGCTGACAGACTAATTACCTTGTTGGTGTGTTTTACAAACATTTTGTGACAAAAGTATGTTTAAAAGGCAATTAAAGATACAACATTGCAGGATATACGCACTTTATTACCATTATCAATCAAACTATTTAGATATCTCCAATGATATTATCTGTATAAGGCCTTAAATTGCTCTGTTTTTTTGGTGGAGTGATCCACTATTTTCTTGTCTCCATGGAATATTCCACAGTATGGCATTTAACATATGTATCTATCTTGCATTTATACAAATGCTGATGTTTTTATTGATTAAAGCAATGGTACACAATACAGAACGATATTACATTGGCTACAATAAATTAGCAAATGCAACAATTTAATCACAGAGGGCACAAAAGAGTTGGACAAATGGTACATTTCCCTCACTGGCGTGTAGAGACGTTACCCTGAAGGCATCATGACAAACTCTGGAGTCAGAGGGTGTTGGGACTGAATATAACTTTCTGGATGTGGCACATTGCCTGCATGATTCCATGGGAATAGAAACTTAAAAGCATACATGTGAACATTCTCCATGCAGATGGATACATTTTATGCCATATATGGAATATTAAAGACCCTTCCAGGAGAGATGTGTTTAGAACATTTGTGCATGTAGCCTGGTACTTAAACATTCTATCAGATTCATTTGACTGGGAAAGCAAATGAAAAACTGTAATTTTATCCGTTGTAGACAGCGCCAACAAATGGTTGTTTCATCACACTCAGGATAGGTCATAGGTTCAACCTCTAATTCAGTTATTATTGTAGACTTTGTAGCACTTGGTGAAACAAAACATGAATTTCATTGTCAAACTGTTGTCGCCTGCTAACAATCTACACAAATGTTACACCCAGAAATATTTTCCAGCTCTGCCCTGGTGTTTGTCTCCTATGGTCCAGTGATTATCAGTCGCCAAAACAGCCCTGGATATTCATAGTTTGTGATGTTTTGAGGCTAACACTAACTCCCCCATTGAAAATGCATTGGTGCTAACACATGGAATTGTACCCGGCTAATAGAATGCAGTGTTTTGTCTGCAAACATTCCCACGGAGACAAGCTAAGCACAAGTCAGGTTTGTAAGATGTAACCCTCTCACAGTAAGGACATATGTTTTCTAAGTTTTTTGGGGCAATAAAAACATCAAAACTGAATAAACAAACAATCCTAGCTTTTATTTTAGTCTATGTATTGGCTAAAAAACTACTTACTTGCAAAACATGCATTCTTATTGAGATGAGACCTGACCTGTGACTTCGCTTTTTGGTGTCACCTTTGTAATGCCATACTGTGGAACATTCCAGGCAAATCAAGAACATCTTCATAAAGAACAAGATTAGTGGAAGTGTGTGGATTTTAAAAACACTGAAAGCTATATGGATTACAACACGTTCGTGCACTGGAGAGAAAGACAAACAAATGCAGAAGGTTTACTCTACCATATGAACGAAGAAAACACAAACAAGTATAAATATAGACAACTTTTTTACCCACAGACATGGACCAGACACACGGCGATTCACTCTCATTGTTGAATTTTTATTTCTATCACCGTATTAAAATAGGTGTATGATTTATTGCCGTATCTTGTAGAAGCCTTAACAATTGATGTCTTCTGCAAATTAAGTAACTGATGACATTTAGTAGCAAGTCCCATAAGGATAGAAAACTGGCACATCTCCCTCTCGCTAAATCAAAGGTTTAAAACATGAAACTACATTTATCTTTGCTCCTGCACTTTCTTAGATTCAGCCTGATTGGATTTTATTGTCATTTGTTTTAATGCCAGTTTGTGTTAAATAACAGTTTGGGCTTAACATCAGCTTTTTCATTTAGTATTAATGTAATCAGACACACGAAATGGAGAGCTTCTGAAGAATAGACACAAAAAACGTCCAACTAAATCATATCAAAAGGTAGTGCTTAAACGCAAATGTTCACAGTGAAAAAATGTGCACATTGAAGCTCTCTGTGCATTTTAGGACAGGGGAAAAGTCTGCGCTTTTCTCTCAATTAAAAGACGGTTAGTAATTCCAAGAAGTGTTGCTTTGAGACGTGGTTAAAGCTAAAGGAAAAGCAACAGGAAACTACATTTGGTGCTAGCTTTTTCTGCATTGTTTTCACTTCTTTGCACCTCTACACAGCATTTTCTCACCTCTTTACATAAAATAATACGATACCCCCCTGATCATCACAGACGCGAGGCTCTGAAACAGTTGATTTTCTCTCAATATCACAGTAAAGGAGTGCACTGTACTTTTAAACAAGAAAATAAAAGCTAAATAGTAAATAAAATATAGCGTTATAAAATTACAAATGAATATAATTTATTTATAATCAGCTGGAACATGTGTTTAAATGCACCAATGAAATATGGTCTAACGCCGCACTTTCTGTTTCCCTCGTAGGATAAAAGGCTCTATAAATAGATGCAGAGTAAAAGTTGTGGTCTTATTTTGACCTGAATAGATGCTTTTGTAATATATTAGTGCTGGAGCAACACAGATTTTACTTTGTTACATGCAAAAAATCGGAAACACAGTCTAGTTCTGTTTTTCCCATTTCACAACAGTACAAATCAGGTACAGGCCCTTTAAAAAAAAACAACAACAACAAACAAAACAAGAACAATCCAAGAGACATGACAGAAAAGTTAAAGAAAATCTGTTAATTTTGCCTTGGGCCCCCAAATTTCTAGATCTGCCACTGCGTAGTAGTGTTTAGCTCCTCCTTAGCTAAAGTGTACCGAGAGCCAATAACAAGCCAGACCACTTTGGAAGTTTCTCAGGGTCCACTGTGATTGCTTAAACGTGGCAGTAAGCTTCAGTTTCGACAATAGAGACACTTTCAGACCGTACCAATCCGCTCCAAAGCGAACCAGTGGAAACATGGCTCTACTCACGTCAAAAATATTGCTCAAGTACTAAGCAAAGTATGAACTACTCTGACAAGCTATTCAAAATTTTGTTCACATAAATGCAATTTACTGTACGTACTTCTGCAAATAACAATCCATTTGAGTGACTTTAAGCTGCATTCACACTCACCACGTAAAAACTGAGACTTGACCTGGGACTAAACTCGGACTATAACTGGACCAAACCTGGCTCAAACTAGATCTAAACCACCACCAGTCCTACAATGCGTTTTCCCCCCGCGCTCCATTCTGATTACCCCGTCGCTAACACGTTTTCCACATGCTTTGCCATTGATTCGTGTTTTCCATGTCGAGAAATTATACTTTAAAATGTATTACATGTGTACTTGGAGGCCCCGAAGGCAGTGATTCTAGTTGAGTGGTTATAAAATGATATACAGCGGAACGAAAAGGTTGTCCATGTCTGTCAGGAAAACGGCACGGTGCGTTGTGATTAAAGAAGACGTTATGGTTTTAAGAGTATTCCGTATTGAATTATAAGGTACATGGATCATTATTTAGCATTTTGTTTTGTGTAAACCGCAATATCGATCAAAAAACGCTTAGTAAAAGGTTGAAGCAGTAGAATGTCATGTGCGTGTATTGTTATTATTGTTGAAAAAAATAACTGATATTTTTAAGTATGAGAAACATGAGATGCCAAAGTAAATGTTCTCAAGGGCATGTTTAAAGGACAGTAACAACACAAATAATGCTTCATATGTGTCCTTTTACACATTTTTTTTTCTTTTTACCTTTTACACTTTGTCAAGTTTTGGCAGGGAAATCTGAAAGACTTTTCTTCACGTTGTGTTATATTCCTCAGCATCTGTACATCTTTAATTCTGTGTGCTGCGTAGAATGGGTACCAAAAGACTCTCTTAGCTATTTTCTTGTTGTTTTCATGTCACTTTGGGGATTAAGGATTTAGGAATTAAACATTTTACACTGAGTAATTCATGTTTGATTAACCACATGCCAATTATCGTTGTAAATGTAAACTTTCAATGCCTAACTTTGTGCACTAATACCTTGATTTTCCAAGAACACTAAAGAATTGCCAGATGTGCTTTGAAAAAATGTTGATTGTTGCAATTTAATTAAATATTTGGGCATTTTAAAGCGCCCTGAGCAAAACTTGTGAACCATAAAAGACTCCAATAGCTACTAACTTTTGTCAAACCCAAAGAGCCAGACACAGTAACGCCAATATCAGTTTGATCTTTTTTCTAATTTCTAATTATTGGTGTCGTTTGATAATGTTTCGGTGGCTAGTGTGCTGTCACATCTAGTCAACAACGTGGTTCAAAAAAGGTTGAAAAACACAGCCCAAATAAATGAAAATCAGTTAAGTTTTAGCCCGTTTAAGATTTGCCGTTGCTGTTAAACTCAATGTCTGTTGTGTTGCCAGATCTGCTTCACTGCACACTTTTTATGCAACTTTACATTATGTATTCTGACGCGAGGTGTGAGCTGCGACCTTTTAAAACCAGCCCTTGTGAGAGAAGAGGACGATCTATGGTATCTCTGCTCTGTGTTTTATTCCCTTATGGCTGGATTTTTTAAAATATAATCCAAGCGCTTTACATATTGTAGTGGATATAGCAAAAAAGGTCATACATTCTGGTCGAATTTTAGCCAGCAGGAGCGGATAGATTCTTGAATACATAAATATGGGTTTATGATGCCATTCAGTGCAGGGATTAGTTTCAGCAAGTAAAAACGATACAAAAAATGATACAAGATAACCTTATTTCATACCCAAGTTCTATACGTGTAGAAATTCATTATGAAATTTGTACAAAAAATGCATTTGAAGGAAATATCATTCAGTTCATGTAACGTTAAAGAAAAGTGTCCTATTCTGGTGTTTTGCTTTAGACATAGTAGGTGAAAAAACTAAAATGTGCACATATTTTGGATTCATACATCTGGAAATGGTTAGAGACATATTAAATAAAACATTTTTAAAAATAAAATACAAAATGTCCAATGTCATTTCAAACATGTCAAAACACTGAAATATGAACTGTTACTACTTCAAGAATTGCATGCTTTCAATAACAGGATATTTTGTTGTTCAATGAAATAAATGAGTGCAGTCTTTTGCGATTTGGTAACTTCGCCAACTCACATTACAATTTCGACTGCCATATATCGTTAAGCGCTACTTTTTCCTTGCAGTCCACTGTTCCGTTCTGGACATTTGCAGCAGTGCGTAGGTGTCATACCATCCATCTGCTGCAACAAACCTTGAATAAACACTATATATGCATTCGATAAATGTGCAATTTTTAGCCGCATCCTCCTCCAGATGCTAAACAGACTGCTTTAGCATACAGAAGTTCACTTTTCATACCAAATGCCTGATGTTTCATTGTCAGATCCCGGCTCCCACCCACCTGTCAGACCCACCTCAGAGACCTCTGCCACTCAATATGTTTACTGCGTGCATTTACCAAACAGGTAGGACTTCCAAAAGCAGAAAAAAAGTGAAAGCAATGGCAGCATAATGGGGCAACATAGACTGCAGATTCAGGGGCGTATAGCACCAAATTGAGGGCCCCGGGTAAAAACCTTCACGAGCCCCAATACATACTTTTGTATATGATTTATTTATTTCCGCTAATTCGGTTATTAATGTTATTTTTTCATGCTTTTCCATTGCTAGAATGTACACCATTTCTCCATTACACCTAACAATAATTTGCTAATTTATTGACATCCATTTTAGCTACCGGCGTATATTATGATACAGTAGCGTTTGTTTTAGCAATAACTGCCAGAACAATTTCACAAACATCTCAAATAATTTAATTACAATAAGAAAATAGTCTGACTGCAAATTAATCACTAGTTTTATTTGTTCAAAACTTTGCTTCTTAAAAGCATGATGGGGCCCTCAGATGTCATGAATAATTGTATTTCAAGGACTTTACTCAACCACGGTGCATTTTATTATACCAGAGTAGATTAAAGATTAAAAAATACATCTGAAAAAAAAACTCATCACATGCTTTTGATGGCCCTTCCCTGCCCTGGGCCCCGGGGACACCAGTATCCTTTACCCCCCGGTCCGACGCCCCTGTGCAGATTATGTGCCTAGAGCAGGGTTTTTCAACATTTCTGAGTTGCGACACACTTTTTGGGTTTAAAAGATTCCACGACACACCACCTACTTCTAAAACATTACCAAATCAGACCATTTAGTAAAAAATATGGTATATAATGAAGCAAATGTCTGTCTAGTTCTTTAAATTTTGTATTAGTTGTTTATGGTGCAGAAGTTGCTCAGGACACTTAAACGGTAAATTAGTCAATAACATTTGCATTTGTGAATCTGTTTGAAATTGAATCTTCAAACTCAATTTGAAGATTTTTTTCAAGGCACACCTGGCAAAACCTCAAGGCACACTAGTGTTCCTCAGAACACTGGTTGAAAATCAAGGGCATAGAGGAATAACCAAACCGACCAATGGGGCAGGTAGAGGAAAAATGTGATCGTTTTGCCGCTTTGCACATGGGCTTACAAGAAGGGCTGGGTGACATGCAGAAGGATTCATTTTGCAAATCATAGATATGATAGAACATAATTTTCTTATAGCCAAATCACAATTTCGATCTTAACACTGTGCATTTAGAAGTGGGGGCTGAAAAATAATGAATGTTGCAGTTATTGTTCTGGAGATCAGCAAATTTAGAATATTGATAGTATCATCCATAATGAAAACTATTAAAAATGTCCTCAAAAACATAGAAACATCTAGTGCAGACATACTCAAACTTTTTTCCTCAGTGGTCCAAAATTAATACGTTTCAACATGTCTTGGGCCAAGCCTATTCATGTTTTGCATGTAAAAAATGCAAATAAATGTATAATTGAATTGTCTTCAGTTATTGTACTTTTTAGGGTGTTGGACTGTTTTGGTCTTTCTTACATTTCCTCACAGTACATTGTGCAAGGATGAATCAAAATAGATGCTTCTTACAAAATTCAGCACCCCTTCGCGGGCAAAATTAGAGGGCCAAGTTTGACCCGCGGGCCCCACTTGGGGCACCACTGGTCCAGTGTAATTTCCCAAAAAAGAACAACAAAAGAGCAACAGTAGTGGTAGTAGTAGTAGTAGTGGTAGCAGCAGCAGCAGATTAGTAGTAGCAGTGATAGTTGTAGTAATCTTAGTAGTAGTATTAGTAGATTAATAGTTGTTGTAGTAGTAGCAGCAAAACAAAAAATGTAGCTTAAAGGTGGAATGGAGGATTTCGGGCAACAAATCAGAATCTCATTTCCTCGTGGGTAGCACAAATAACTGGTCCGCTCAGGTGTCAATCATTCTCTGCGTGCTAGTGCACGCCCGCAGGCTCGTCCAGGAAACGCCGCTTCCTGGCGCGCATGCGTGGTTGATATGCTAGTGTGTTTATGTAGCAGGAGGTTAGCGGCGATCGTTCCGTCATTGTAGGTCTAAACTTTCATCCGCGAAGTACCGAAATGGCTGAGGGACGAAAGAGAGACTGTTTTCGAGGTTTCACAGAAGAGACGAAAGTCTGCAGAGGAAAGAAACAAAACGTGTGTTATTCTGGGGGAATCGTTTATCGTTAATCGCGCTGGCAGCATTGAACGCGCAAAACAGGCTTCCAACTGATGCCTCCATTGCAAACTTTCTGCTGGACAGGTAACTGTTTATCTGACTCTTTTTTAGCTTATTGTATGTGGAATGTATTATTGTAGACTAACTGGAACGTGCACTTTTATGGCTTAGCAGACACGAAGTAAAACATACGTTTTTTTAAAGTTTTTTTTTTTATGTGTTACTCAAAGTAGTTTGTAATGGTAAATTTTAATTTATAATGGTACAGTTATTAAATCTTCTTCGCGGAGGTTGTCGTGAGAAAGCGACACCAATCGTCTTGTAAACAAATGCACATGGAGCAGTGCTGCTGGTGCTCGTTCACGAGGTTTGGTAGGCGTTCACTCAGGAGAAACGGGGAGGGAGGGGGAACCTGCGCATGCGCTTTTTCAAAAAAAGGACTAACAGTCGCAGATTTTCAAATCAGCGAGAAATCCTCCATTCAACCTTTAAGTAGCTGCTAAATTATTACTTCTGGAGTAAGATTATTAAAATGACACGTAAACAACTAAATCTGATCAAATTTCTGGTACCACTTTACAATAACTACCCCTTATTTTGCCATAACAAATTAACATTAACAAAGACTCAATTCACAATGAGTATAGTTTATTAAGCATGATTCAGGATTAGTAACTATTGGGGTTAGGAATTGGGGTTAGAGTATTAGTTAAGTAGTTAATAAGCCTGAATCATTCTTAATAAACCATTTGTTCACTATGAGTGTTTGTTCATGCTTTATTAACGTAAGAATAAGTTTAGTTTTTACAAAGTGTTATATAAAAACTACACTCACTCTGGTTATAATATTGAAATACGTATTAAACTGTACATTCGTACATAAAGCGCTTTCTCAGTAAGGGCATACAATAAACCACATTTATACAGTGGAAGGACACCAACAAGTTATAGAAATGTAGCCGTTTTTATGATTTGCTATTTAGAAGCAAACAAACAAACCAAGGACATGATTCTGTTATATTCTGAGAACCCATCATTTCAGAGAGATTATAATAAATAATTCTATGTATGCCGCTTTTGAGGACTCGAATATGTAAGACCGACAGGGCCGAGTTACTTCTACTGCAGATCTTTGTAATGACTGTGAAGAGAAGAGAGGACACACTGGAATGAAGACAGAAAGTGCCAGGAGACGTTATACCATTCGACAGGGGAGAGCGGGAAAGAGGGGAGGGAGTAGAGCGAGGACAGAGAGAGAGAGAGAGACACTGGCAGAGTGGAGGAAAAGAGGGGGAAGAGAGAGAGAAGAGTGGGAGGTTGGAGGAGAAGAGAAAGAAATGAAGAGTGAAGAAAAAGAGAGAAAAGGAGAGTGGGAAGAAGGAGAAAGGGTGAGTGAAGGAAAAAGAGTAGCGGGAGATTGGAGGAAAAGAGAAACGGAGAGTGTAGAAAAAGAAGGAAAAGGAGATTGAAGGAAAAGAGAAAGGAAGAGTGGATGGAAAGAGTGAAAAGGAGAGTGGGAGAAGAAAGAAAATGAGTGAAGGAAACAATAGGCAAGGAAATGTGGGAGAAAAGGAGATAAGAGGAATCAAGAGAGGGGAAGAGGTGAGAGTGGAGGAAAAAAAGAGTGAAGAAAGAGTCCAAATGAGACTGAAAGGACAAAGAGAAAAGGAGAGTGAAGGCAAAGAGAGAGGGGAAGAGGACGTGGAGGAAAAGAGAAAGCAAAGGAGGTGAAGGAAAAGAGGGTAAGTGAGAGTGAAGGAAATGAGAGAAAGCAGCAGTGAAGGTAAAGAGAGGAGGGTGAAGGAAAAGTGAGAAAAATGAACAGTGAAGGAAAAGAGAGGGAAGAGAGAGAGGGAAAGTGGAAAAATGACAAAGGATGACATGGAGGGAAAGAGGGGGGAGAGGACGGGGAGTGGAGGAAAAGAGTGAAGGAACAGAGAGGGGTAAGAGAGAGAAAGTAAAAGGGTAAAAGAAAGGCAAAGGGAGACAAGAAGAAAGAGAAAGACGGGGAGAGTTAAAAGAGCCACCCGGCAGAGAGGAGGCATAGAAAGGTGGAAAAGAGAGTGAGTGAGAATAGGAAAGAGAGATAGGTCCAAGTGGAGATAGAGAAAGGGGTAGAAAGACAAGGGAAGGAGAGGGGCAAGAGAGAGTGGAGGAAAAGAGAGAGGGAAGAAAATGATGTGAGAGGCTGGTTCCACTAAACAGGCCCTTGTCTGGTTTCAGTCGCTCTCCTCTGAGCCAGTCCTCTCGTCCTCTTGTGGTGATTGGACCAGGACGAGTGCAGAATGCTAATGTGGGCCGGACTAGAGCGAAATATCTGAACTTTCAAGCCTAATCAATCAAGCACTATCAAATGATAAAGGGCCAGTTACTACGGGTAATAAGGGTTTATATATATTAAGTTAGTAATTTACACTAATTGATGAGGTTCAACATGTATGGATTGCTTTAAGATGACGGAGGTTTCACAGTAAACTGACATCACATGTTTAAATTGTGAGCCAATATTCATGCATTTGTTGTACTAGATATTAAAATAATTGTACAAAAGAGAAAAAGACAATCGATCTCATTAACCTAAAACAGAAAATGTACTTTTTTCTCTGTAATCTTACAGTACAGTTTTTTTCTCAATAACCCGAAAATCATATTGTACTGCTATGTAGGGCTGTGCAATTAATTGTATAAATAATCATGATTTCAGTTATTACTCTGTTCAATTACAAAAATTAATGAATTGCTGTTCAGAATTATGAGTGCACTCCTTTTGCCTCAAAAACCTCCTCAAAACCTGGAGCGAAGGCACTTTTTAAAACATTACTAATAAAATATATTGAGTCTATACTTTTTTTAAAGGTTATTGTTCGACATAATCGTGATTTGAATTTAATTGTGTTTACTGACCTTATTCTGCCCCGCCCACATTTGCCGTTTTTTGCACTTTTGTTGTAAACGCACTTCCGTTTGACGAGAACTCAGTTAAAGCTAATGACGAACGAGGGAAAAGTCTCGCTGCTAAAATGTTACATAAAGTAGATTGATTCGTGTAAAATGTTTAATGAACACGAGCAACAACAAGTCAACACCGATTTCCTGGTCAGTCTGAAAACGGCTTTTTAGTCCGTGTAGAACTTATTTTCTGTTGAGCTCGTCTGCTCCATGTAAACTAATACAACAGAAACAAGACGGTGGCGCGTACGGCAACTTCAGGAATAAGATGAATAATGTTTGTCATAATGGAGGAGCCTTACTGCTGTCTGGGATTGTACAGTGTTGTTTTAGGTGCATAGTCAGTCTCCACCTCTTCTTTTACAATTACAATACATAATACATTTGAAGAATTTGTTATCAAAAAACAAAACAAAAAAAGTACTTAAAAAAAGTATTATATTTGCTACTGTGTTCTTCAAAAATGTGACTTAATCTAAAATTAAGTGTAGTTTGATGAATGTTTTGTCTGAGTCTGGATTGTTTTGTCTGTGTCTGGAACGTTTTGTCTGAGTCTCGAGTGTTTTCTCTAAGTGTAATGACACATACAGACAATGCAAAAATGCTGTACTGATCGCAAAATCCACTAAATTGTTTGCAGCCATTCATAAATAACGATTCTGATTTTGAATGCAATAAAATCAATTTGCCTTTTGAAAAATGTGATACACAAAGAACATTTTGCAAACCTATAGGGCACTCTGTACTTTCAGCTTTTTTTTTTTTTTAGTTTTCAATTTACTGTCATATCTGCAAAAATAGCACATCAAAGCCTCTACCAAAGTAAGTCAAGAAAATCAACACTTCTTCTTAGCACTTCTTAGCTCTTTATCACACCTCACCCGTAGTTCTGGAGATGGTAGCTTCGCATTGTAAATCCTCAGACTTGAAGAAGCTTACCTCGTGATGAGAAAGCTCTGCTAAAGATGAATACAAAGGCACAGAGTGGTCAGGAGCAGACAGCGCTGGAGATTTAAGCGAGATTAAGGTTTAATAGTATTCTGCGCAGTCTTTTTATTCATCTCCAGGCTGCGGTATTAAGTCGAGAGCGCGCCATGTTGTGCTACGGCGCCGGAGAAGGCGGTCGCACAGAACAGTCTAATTAAAGTTATACTATGCTCTGACTGCGTGATTGGATCGATGGGTAAAAAACAGCATGACACGTCGATGAACTTTTCTTCAAGCAGGAATATTGCGGGGATAAAAGGCCTGGTAGAGGTGCGGTTGGGCTTGTAACTGTATGAAATGTTAAGATTGATAGGCAGTTGAATGTACAATCATTTATAAAAGGGACAGTCTAGTGTTACAGCTATATTTATAATGAAGAAATTGCAACAAAAAATGAAACCTAACATAATTTGTATGACCTCTTTTTCCATCTTTTATTATTGTTTTGATCGGAAGCCAATAATGATATATCAAGATAATAAAACACACTCTCTTGTTAACTTTTTGGGAGAGATTTTATGTAAAAAATGTCACGTAATAATAAAAAAAAACTTAAATTTTGAGTTCTCTGTTAATTGTAAAATGAACAGGTCAACGGATGTTTTTGATGACTCTGCCGTCTCAGTTCTTCAATTCCTTCTATTCTTCTATTCCTTCTGAAATAGCAACTTGTCACCAAAGTAAACGAGCCATTTTCATTTTCCAACAAGTATGGTTCTAGGCAATAAATTGCAGCAAAGTGCTCAATTATTTGGAGACTGTGCACTACTAAGCTAATTGTTTCTTAATGAAAAACAAGAACTGTTTTTGTACCTTTTGTTATGGCTTTAAAAACAACTCTATTCACTGCCAAGAAAGATTGAGGCCTCAACAGTTTGCCCAAAAAGAGTGGCATATTGGATCAGGTAGTTTTTCCCTAATTGAACATTCCGACTTCAGAGAGTTCAAGCTGAATTACCTTGTATGTGACTAGTAAGTAAATGTTAATCTAATGTCTCCAGTATGTTAAATAGCAGAATGTTGTTTCATTTAACCTGTAACAAATTATTAAATGTGAAGTGGGAATCATTAATCATTAACCAGCTCAATTAATTACCAGTTCGGGCAGCAATCCAGGCCATTTTTTCGTCGGAGGTGGAAAAATTGTGCATTCCAGTTGCCTGAAAACTGTAAACGTCTGCCACGTCTGCTGCTCAAGCCCAACCATGAAATTAGCCGTTACATTACACCAAAACAGCCAAACGGTGTGCAATTTTCAAGGCTAAATCTTTAATATGTTAAAGTATGTTTTAGTAAAATTAGTCCATCTTTTCTAACCCTAACCCTAACCCTAACCCTACACTTTAAACCTTTAGGCATGCAGTGAAGACAGCTGACATCTCCGTGCGTTTGTTTGTTTACCCCGTCTTAACTCTGCATAATTACTTAACGTGTGTCAGCATTTTGCCCTGAGACACTTAAGAAAGCTGCCGCGGTGTAGACGAGGCAGTTGTAGTAACTTAAACTGTGCGTATTCCTTTGGCCGCGCCGGTTGTGGCCTGTCGCTGCGGGCACGCGATGATGATGTCACAACAAGGAGACGCTGAGCGAGTTTGACACGTCCCTGTGCTTCGGAGGGACACACGCGTCTGAATCTTGAGTCGAGAGAGAGTGCGTGTGTGTGGGGGGGGGTGTTTGTTTGCACAGTGCTGCTCTGTGGGTTTGGAAGAAGGGAAAATGTGTCGGATAGCAACAGAGCAAATGAGAAACAATAGGACTACAACATAAGAGTCAATACGGACCCCATTAGCAAACTCGTCCCCAAGCCCTAACCTTAACCAAATGAACTGTTCCTAACCCTAAACTTAACAAAAAAAGCTCTTCCTAACCTTAACCAAATTAAAGGTTGAATGGAGGATTTCTCGCCGATTTGAAAATCTGCGACTGTTAGTCCTTTTTTTGAAAAAGCGCATGCGCAGGTTCCCCCTCCCTCCCGCCCCCGTTTCTCCTGACTGAACGCCTAGCAAACCTCGTGAACGAGCACGCCCAGCAGCACTGCCCATGCGCATTTGTTTACAAGACGATTGGTGTCGCTTTCTCACGACAACCTCCGCGAAGAAGATTTAATAATACACTCCACATACAATAAGCTAAAAAAAGAGTCAGATAAACAGTTACCTGTCCAGCAGAAAGTTTGCAGCGGAGGCATCAGCCTGTTTTGCGCTTTCAATGCTCGCCAGCGCGTAAACGATTCCCCCAGAATAACACGCGTTTTGTTTCTTTCCTCTGCAGACTTTCGTCTCTTCTGTGAAAGCTCGAAAACAGTCTTTCTCTTTCGTCCCTCAGCCATTTCGGTACTTCGCGGATGAAAGTTTAGACCTACAATGACGGAACTCGCCGCTAACCTGCTACATAAACACACTAGCATATCAACCACGCATGCGCCGCCAGGGGAGCGAGCGTTTCCCTGGACGAGCCTGGTCGGCGCACTAGCACGCAGAGAATGATTGACACCTGAGCGGACCAGTTATTTGTGCTACCCACGAGGAAATGAGATTCTGATTTGTTGCCCGAAATCCTCCATTCCACCTTTAACTGTTCCTAACCCTAAACTTAACAAAAAAAGCTCTTCCTAACCTTAACCAAATTAACTGTTTCATATCCTAACCGTAGTAAATGTATAGTTCCTAACCCTAACCTCAAAGGATACACAATTCTGCCACAGTGACTTTTTTGAGTTTTTAACCATGTTCTAACAATGTTCCATCATCAAAGCTGCATTCATGCCATTTTGAGGAATGTTGTTTTGAAAATCCTCTCCTCTCGGACTGTCAAAAACACTTCCTGCTGAACTCACTCGATCGCTGATGTTTTTTCAGATTTATCATCATTTATCCAAGAATCTTCTGCTGCTTTAAGTCCTTAAATCATCACCAGACTCGTTCGGAGCATTTCTACTGTCTAAACATACCTACTAGCCTGATCATAGCATCTCTTAAAGTGATAACATAACTCATTTGTGTATAGTGTTAGGCGCCATCTACTGGCTGCATACACTCAGTAAAGTGCATAATAAGCTTTTTTTTTTGGTTTCAATAAGGTACTCAAGAGGATGTTTAAAGGCTGATAACAACATGAAAAAACTGTTCCTAAACCTAACATTAACCAAAGTAACTGTTCATAACCCTAAACCTTAACCCAATAGTGTAAAAATGAACATTTGCTAACAGATCCACCAGTGCAAAGTGGCAGATCTGTAGCAGAATTGGGTTGTGGGAAAACAAACTAAATATCCACTACATAATGAGTAACAAAACATGCCTAAATTAAGAACATTAGGTTAGATTTATTGAAATAAATGTTTTAGAATATACAATATACATCACGTTGCCACAGGTGTATGTTTCAAATAGTGGTGGGGAGGGGAAATAAGCTCTTTGTGTATTCGGTTGGTGAGACATGGGGTTTGATTGTGTAGCAGGAAGAGTCAACCCAATTAGTGGAGTATTTATAGATGCCACATGACAGCTCTTCAGAACAGGAAATCATATTGTCGACACGGTGTTTTGCAATAATCCTGGTTAATTAGTGAAGCTGGCAAACTACCAAATTTTGAATGCAGCTCCTGAGTTGTCTTTCTACTCTGCCTGTGCTGCTGAAACAAAACAAAAAACTCAGTTCACAACTCCTGAATCCCAAAGAAAGAAATTACATAGAAAGATAGATTATTATTATTATATAAAAATATAAAAGGCGTGCTTGGGGATTTATATATCTATTGCCTTTTTCAGAGATTTTCAGTTCAATGTAAAAAAAAAAAAAAAAAGCCAACAAAAATGATGAATTATTTCTTCTTCTTTTCTTTATTCCCACAATGGTATTTAAAGCCATACTGTGTAACATTCTTGAATGTCACCTCCTTGTCTGGCTGACTTTAAATCTATCAGGGAGGCGAAGCAAATGTTTTTCAAGTTCTTTTTAAGGCAATAAAAACAATCGTAATGAAGTATCTGCTTTTATTATTGTCTAGTTATTGGCTGGAATGTTCCACAGCAGGGCTTTAATTGACAGTTGGCTGTACCTAAAAACAGGCGTATTATAAAGTGGTACCTAATAATAAATCACTTTTAGTAATTTGGTGATTGTACCTATTCTCACTGTGCCCGGTTTTCATTGTTTTGTCCTTAGACATATAAATTGGTAGACGTGGCATTCGGTGTTCATTCTATCGATCACTAACATCTGGAAAGATTCAGGCTACTCCAGAGCTAGCGTATTCTACAACGTAGTTCTGCCAAGACCCGGTTAGCTTACTTGCTCCAAAATCCTAAATTTAACCAAATTAGCTGTTCCTAAACCTGACCCTAATCCTAATTCTAACATTAAATCAGAACTAAGTAACGTCAGCGACAGAGCTCCCCCTGCAGGTCTCTTGTGAAAATACACTGCCTGTAAAAAGATGCAAGAGCTTTTTTTTTTCTTCCCCCCTTCCTTTTTATTGAAATGAGTAAGTACAGTCACATACAAAAAAAAAAAAGACAGCCAAGGTTTCTCAGGAGAGTTTTCTTCAGGTCAGCATCAGGAAATGTTGCTAGGCTGGTTTTCCGTGCAGAGACAGCAGGGGGAAACGACAAGCTTCAAACCCCCCGAAAATACATTTACAACCATCACATGGACTTACAAAGACGTTTAATAAGGTAAAAATGTTTCTTAGTTCTACTTAACTGTGACATTTTTATTCATGAAAAATAAACTTTTGCTAGCATAGTCAGCATAGCATGGCAAGTGGCAGTGTATGCTTGCGGAGAGATTAAGCATTTTAATATAAGCCATTAACATTAGCTTTAAAAAACACAACTTATGAATGAACTATCCACAGGGCTTGGACTAATACCAACTGATCGACCACTTAGGTCTAAGCTTCATTAAATGTCATCGTTGAGTGGGTAAAAATGTTGGTGTTTTATGTAGATGAGCTAAAGTTGAGATACCAGATGTTGTGTGATTCTGGTTAGAATCTAGTGACAATAAACGGCCTCTTTTTACATGTTATTGGCAAAGACTGCACAGAAAATGTACATAAATATCATGAAATAAATGCATTGTATACTTAAAAGCAGGGAGGTTGGCCTCTTCATTCGTTTGCATGTGAAGGAGCGCTCGATTTGACATAACTCCAGTTAGCACCGTCTTGCTACACGGTCGAAATTAGCAATTGGCAGAGATAGAGAATATTTTTGGTCTTGTCATATTCATGAGCTTCAATTGCCTGTTTTAGACCACATTTTGAGGACTTTTTAATATCCAAAAGACAGGATATTTTGTTCTGATTGTCAGTGGCAGCAATCCTAATTTATTGTCATTCTGAAACCCATAGTCCAGCTGTATGTCAACCAACCGAGGATATCTGCATCTGTCAGTTGCACACACCAAAACACAGGCTGAGGCAGAATCAGAAATCGAGCCGAGCGTGGGCCTGCTATGAGCGTTTCCATGGCAACAGCAGCATTACCTGTAGCACTTTGTGGAGCTATTCCGACAGTGTGTAACTAAAATGCATGCGATAATTAGGCAGCGGTGGTGCGGTGATTAAGGAATTTGCGTCGGTTCGGTCCCGGCTCCAATCAGTGCTGCTGTTGTTGTGTCCTCGGGCAAGACACGTCGCCCAGATTGCCTTTGTATGAATGTCATATGTGAGCCAGCAGCTGTGGCTATAGAAGTCGCTTTCCGCCAGTGAATGAATAATGTATGAATTGTGCAAAGCAAGTTTCACTGTATGGGCTTCACTTGGTCTGGTTTTTTGTTGTATTTGGAAATCAGTTTGGTCGTGATGTAGACTTGGTTTGGTCCTGTTCTAGTTCTGGTGATGCGTCAGACAAAATACTGTAGAATTAAAGGGTAACATAAGACTGAACATGGTTATAATTGTAATATATCAGTATTGTTTATAATTTGTTTAGCTTTAAAGCAGAACTAAGTAACTTAAGCGACAGTTCTCTTGTGAAAACACTGCCAGTGCCACTACCCTTTTCCCCCCTTTTTGTTGAAATGTTACAGTCATGTACAAAAACATTTTATGTCACCAAATATAAAGAGAGTTGTGATGATATTGTATTGTGAGATTTGCTTATCGTAACGTTCCTAGTTTGAGCTGAGTTTGGTTTGAATGTAGACTTGGTTTGGTCTTGTTCTCCTCTTGGTTCAGTTTTCAGTTGAGTCCTACTGTTGATGTGGCATGTGTGTGCAAGTGCATTAGCGTTGTTAAGATACAACATTTCCAAATATGATTTTGATACAAAAGGGTCTGTTTTGGTACCACAATAACAATTTAAATATGCTCTCTTTTTTTGGAAAATAGAATGTACTTTTCGACAAAATAACAGTAGTTTCTTTGATGTTTTCATGTGGTCCATGACTGGTTCAGACAAACATCAAAACCATTCCATTTGGTTCAAAATTGAGCAGATTTTTGTCCTGATGTGGACTTGGTTTGGTCATGTTATAGTCCTTGTTTAGTTCTGATGTCGTCCAGGTTTAGTTTCCATTTTAGGTTTTGTTCCAGTTTGATGTGGCGAATGGGCACATTACAGATTTTTTACAATCCAAGTATGCATTAAGACGTTACTATAACTGGACAATGAAAATATAAACTACAAGGCTAATTACTTTGACAAGAACCAACATTACAAATAAAACCACTTGTTTATTTGCATATTCCTCTCCCCCTGTGCGTCCCCGATGCCGCCGTCACTCGGGACTCTCTCACAAACTGCAGCTTCGATCAATCACATCGGAGCTCCGCAGTCCGAGCACCGCGCGTCGCATTCGCCAACGATTTCCTGCCGGCGTTTTAATGTATCTATAGGACAAGTCCATGAGCTCGCCGGGAAGAATTCTATATTTCTGCCTCATGAACTACTTAATCATCTCAGGGATAGCCGTCCGGGCGAGGAAAATCCATACTCATTTTACCTTTTGTCTTTCATTGGCCGACGACTCGCGGGTCATCAAAAACAGACAGTGCCGGAGCAAGTGGGGACTGAGAGCGCGGGCGAGTTACAATGGGCCCGGATTGACGCTCGCGGGCTTTATTCAGTCTGTGGAGAGCAGAGGAGCGGCTGAAACAATGGCGACCGACTCAATTCAATCCATGCGGCGCTTTGTTCTGGAGAGGCAGGCAATCGTAACACAGTCAAACGAGTAAAACGGAAGCAGAGGATTTAATTTGTGGGGGTATAGTCTTTCGATGTTTATGAACTTCCTACGAACTTTCCGGCTACTAAATTAATGTTATAGTTAGATGTAGAGGTGGAAAGTAACAAAGTACATAAGTAAAGGCACAGTACATTTTATTTATCTGTGGATACTTTTTACTTTTACTTTAGTACATCTGAGAGCAGGTGTCTGTACTTTCTACTCCACTAAAAAGTCAAAGTAGTTTTTTCCCAGTCCTGGCCATGAGCAGACAAATTCAAGCGAAAGAAGAAACAATTTCCTAGTCGTTTGGACTAGGAAATAGGTTCCGATGACCAATAATATGGACAATTCTTTCTCAAGATCACAATTTGACGCTTTACAGTAATAGTTCTCAAGTTACTTTTTACTCTTAAGGTCATTTTTAAAGGTGTACTTGTAATATAGCGCCGAAGTGAAGGCGTTTGATGACTTCCTGGTGGTGGTATTTATAGATTTTAATCAAAAACACACAATGTACATGTTTCCTGCGTGTCTTTTTATGTGTCATTCCTGCTCTGTGTAAGTAATAACACCTCTTCTTTCAGCACAAGAAGTTTGTGTATAGACAAGTTAGCGATTACTCAATTATTTAATTATTAGACAACCACTTCTATAATCAATTCGTTCAAATTAATAGATTAACTTGTTGCAGCCCTACTTTAATAATTTTGGTGAAGTAGATTTTTTATGTGGTTCTTTTACTATTCCTTGAGTATTATTTTTTTCTGCTCCTGTATCTGAACTTTAACTTAATAAATTGAGAACTTTCTCCACTAATTACAACCACAAACCCTATCTTTTACTTAAGATCATTACTAAGTTAAAGTTGCATGAAACTTATATTGCTTTTCCTGGTCACATTGAATATACAGCTCTATTAGCACATCGGTCACGTTGCCAAATGGCTTCGTCAAAACAGTTTATTTTCATTGTTCATTCCCACAAATGACAACAGAGAGAGCTTTAAATGCCCACACAAACCAAGATGTAGTTTTAAAAAAGTGTGTAGACACCATTCAAAGTGAGAAAATGTGAAAAAACATACCTTGGTTATTTCATTCTATCACATTTAATATTGTATTAAGGCTTAATATAAGAATAAAAGTTATACTGTCATCATTATTCCGTGTCAGAAAACTGTCAAAAATGTATTATGGTATGTAATTATGTATTGCAATTAAGCTTAAGTCTATTAGGCTTATATAAAATGACTACACACTGTGAATACACTGTTTACCAGTGTAACACAACTTGCCGTAAACGTGTTATGGACAATTCACCGCCGCATCAATAACTAATTACTCAAAACTTTTACTCAACAACTAAACCTTGCTACATTTGCTCCTTTACATCCGTTTTTTTATCTGCATTGACTGGCACTGAGGAAAGATTGATTTCTGCATACAGTCCTATTGATCTGACAGGTCGGTGTTCTCAGCTGTGGTATTGATATGTGACACAACTCATTAAGTGCTTGTGAATGTTCATCCCATTTAAAAGCACAGCGTCCCACTGAGTAAGGCGAGGGCTGCAGTTTAAATAAAGTTGTTTTTTTACATGGAAACCTTCTACAGCAGATTTTAAGTTAAAGTTAAGTTAAAGATTTTATAGTGGTACGTCAAGGACTTTTTTATAGCCTACAAGATTTGATTGGATAGGTTGTGTTAATGTGGCAATTGCGGGCATATAATAATAAATACATTAGCAATAGGATAATAGGATAGCATAACATTATCAATTGGCCCTAAAATTGACCCCTGTGGAACTATAAATTTTATTATTATTAAATTGTGATTTATTTATTTTTTAAAAAGAAAGAAAAAAAAACACACCAGCTAGTTAATTTGTTTTTCTTTTCTTTCTTTTTATTCATTTTTTAAATTTTTATTGCAAAGACATTTTTATAAGCCAAATGGCAGGGAGCCAGGGACTGAGAGTGTACACTTTTTGGTTGTTTTTTATTTTTACGGCATAATAAATCATCAACTGGTTATTAAGGTGGATGTTTTTTTGTTTTTGTTTTTTTGCATAAAACACAATACACACACTGACCCAAATAAAAAAAATGACCAAAAATATGTTGGCTTTTTCCTTTTAAATCAAATGCAGTTGTCTTGAAGAGAATTAAAAAAAAAAAAAAAAAGCATACAGCAATTAACAATTATGAATATCACTTTCAGTTAACTATGGCTCGGCCTAGTTCCTGAAATGAAAGTGGCCCCCACATAGCCGCTCTGTCAGCTGTAAAGTGGTCATTACATTCCATTAAATGAGACTGACATAATGATGAAACAGTAATGGCTGAAAATCATTACACTTCACTTCTATTGACTTCCATGACTACATAATGTATGAGATGTAACACACCTCTGTTCAAAAGACATCCATCAGCGGTAGGCCATGAGCTTTAAACAAATGACCCACCGGGAGATCTTTACACTAAATGGCTATTCATGCTAGTCCTTTACACAATATTAACATGAATAAGTAAATACACTGCTCTGATAATATTGTTGTCTAAAAGTTTTTTTGCAAATTGGACTTTTTGTATTTTTTGTCTTGTGCGTCTAGGTGGTTTGATCCAAAGTTTGAGCCCAGTTTACTTGGTTTGGTCCTATTCTGGTCCTGGTTTAGTCCAGTTGTGGAAAAAGTTTATTAAATATTTTTGTTTCTGGAGGTGGAAAGTCGCTGCATAGTTCCATGGAAACAAAAAAGAAACCATACTACAAAACATTCTTCATTGATACTCATTCATACTGATGAAAAAAAAAGTAAACAATTCGCACAAAACTATTTGAGTTAAATTTTGATAAAGCATTGTGCCTATTTTGGGTTGTAGCAACTGTAGCAATGGAATCGTATTTACCATTTTTATTTATATTTTTAGTCCAGTTCAATAACGTAATGGAGTCGAAAGTACAGATCTGCTCCGAGCTGTAGTAAAGTAAAAGTTGAAAGTATCCATTGTAAAACTATCCAAAAATTACTCGATTCCAATACTAAGGAATAGCACAATCGACTGTTATTTCCAACCCAAAAAATATTACTTTATGTATCCATGAGTTCTGAATTTTCTTCAGCTAAACTCAGACAAGACTGAAATCATCGTCTTTGGGCTGCAGAAACAGAGAGAAAGTGTCAGCAGTCACCTCCAGTCTCTCGCTCTAAAACCGACAAATCAAGTTAGAAATCTGGGGGTAATAATGGACTCAGACCTGAACTTTAACAGCCACATCAAATCAATAACATCAACAGCCTTTTACCACCTAAAAAACATTGCCAAAATTAAAGGTATAGTGTCTAAACCAGACTTGGAGAGACTTATCCATGCATTTGTCTCCAGTAGGTTAGACTACTGCAACGGCCTGTTCACTGGCCTCTCCAAACGAGCTGTAAAACAGCTGCAGTACATCCAGAACGCTGCTGCTCGAGTCCTGACAAGAACCAGGAAGTACGATCACATTAGTCCTGTGCTCAGGTCTCTGCACTGGCTTCCTGTGGCTCAGAGAATTGACTTTAAAGCAGCTCTACTTGTGTTCAAGTCTCTCCACGGCCAAGCACCAAAGTACATCTCTGACATGTTAGTGCCATATGAACCATCTCGCACTCTGAGGACCTCAGGGACCGGCCTCCTGCTGGTGCCTAGAGTGAGGACTAAACATGGGGAATCAGCGTTTCAGTTTTTTGCAGCTAAAATCTGGAACAGTCTCCCGAAGATGTGAGACAGGCCTCCACTCTGGCAATGTTGAAATCCAGGCTAAAAACAGTTCTCTTTAGACGTGCAACAACTGAAAGATCTATCTGCACTCTTCTCTTTTAAAGCACTTTATTTTAAAATGATTTTAAAATGATTCTGTGTGTCTTTTTGTGTTTTGTGATTTTAATGCAACTTTTCCTGTTTATGTAAAGCACATTGAATTGCCCTGTGTACGAATTGTGCTCTACAAATAAACTTGCCTTGCCTTGCCTTGCCTGATAAAGCTGCTCAGGAAAGGTCACATTTTGTTTTTCGAAACTAATTTTAGCATCAATAAGTCTCTTGACCTTTGTTACTTTTGACAACCCTAGCACTGAAACTTAAAAATTCAACTTAAGCACTCTACTTGTTCTTTTGTACCACCACTGTTTATCCTATCCCAGCCCAAGTTTAGTCCCAATTTTGATGTTATCTGCGTCAATTTCTTGCCACTTGCCACTGTTTCATTTTTTAATTAACGAAACGCCCATTTTGTGCTCATTTAATGCCTTCATCTCCAGCTTTATCCTCGTACACTGAAAGCCTATTGTGCTTGTACTGTCCACAAACAGCAACCGCACCTATGCTGTAAGTCCATTACCCTAACCGCCACTATTGTCTAGCGAAATGGCGTTTTGACATTTGAAAGCCGCACACCGCTCTTCAGATCCAGCTTTTTCTTTTAGCGCGGCGGCTTGTTTTCCTGCTCGCCACTCCACTTTATTATGCCGTTTTGTCTCTGTCACTCTGGCAGACTGGCGAACCTCTCACTCCTACTTTTCTGAAGCGAACGGCCTTTATCTGAGTCTGCAGAGTGGGCCGCCGCACAGAGCCGGAATGTAAATGCGTTATCTAAGACGGCGCCAAAAGTTCAAACTCAGAATGTATCGCGGTTTCTTTCAGAGCTATAGGCTAGTCTCCTCGAAAACATCAAAGCGTGAATTTGCCGTGTTTATTCATTTATTATTTATTTTGAGAAATGAATTAAGAATGTGCGTGGTGTGCTATAGGTCGGACTGTAACAAGAGTTTAAAGTATGTACTTGAAAGCTATTCGCACACAATTAGTTTTACCTAGGGGTCTGTAGAATTTAAATGACCCCATGACGTTTTTTTTTTTTGTTTTTTTTTGTGAGAATTTGAATGGTATGGTAATTTGCTTGTTTTACAGATTTAATTCCCGAAAATGACAGACTGATATGAACTCATTAATTTATCCTATTTTAGGTTTGTTTTTTGAGTTATTTACCTTTACTGTATCGTTCTTTACCACGTTGTTGTGATCGGTGATTAGGCCTGTCACGATATTTACTATAACATTATATTTGGCCTCAATATTTATCGTGTGCATTTTCTTTTCACTTCAGGTAACCTTTTTTTTTTTTAATACGATTGATTTGAGCTGTAGAGAGTGAAATAAGCAACTTTTATGACTCGTTATCGGCACCAATTAACAAAAAAAAGTGTTTCCTTGTGCTGTTTTTTAATTGCAACTCGTATTTTTTTAACTATATTAGACATTTTTTGGGTGAGATTCTTGCGGTGAGTGGCATAAAGTAGTTTCAGTATTATCGTTTATCGTGATATTTTCTGTCACGCTTATAAAATTGTCATCATGAGAGACCTATTGGCGATCAGAATGACATCTATGCAATAATATTTGTTACTGTTATTTTTTTAATCCATTCATGTTGATGCAGCCCCTCTATCCAAACATTGCACCAAAAGCACCAAGATAACAGAGTTGCACTTTCAGGTCGCATTTTATTGCAGTTGTTTTGGGTTTTTTACTTTTATAAATGTAAATTGACCTTTGGTGTCCAGAAAGACTTCTCCAATAAAATGTCCAGATTCTGTAGCGCTGTAGACGTTTATAAAATCAACCTTTGAATGCATCTATAAACATTAGGTTCAGAAGTCAGAAAAAGTAGTTGTCACAAAAGTTATGTTCAGATTGGGCCAGAGATGAGTGCTTGGCCTTGAAGGATCTTGTAAAAGATGTTTGTACGAAACATAACTGAAATGAATGGAAAAAAAAATATTTCAATTGGATTTGCCACATATCTGAAAGTAGTATAGATCAACTTTTTTTTTTTTAGCACATCATGCATCATTTGTATTGATATTGTCCATTCTTCAATTCATGTTTTTCAATGTATGTATTGAAAAATGCACATGACATAACAGAAGCTAGCTTGCCCCGACATGCTAATGTAAGAACGCAGTTTTTAAGGATTTGTCATCAGAAGGGCTCAGAAAGAGTGTGGCGATAATTTATTCACTTAAAAACAGCACACAGCACTCTATCTCCGACATTGCAAATCTGAAATCTTGAAACTGAGTAAATTTTGAGTCTCTGATGAGAGGACCTTGTAAACTCCTGTTTGAAATAATCCTGGACAAGACCAGACCTCGAGCAGGACTAAAACTGGATTGAATCCAAGTCTACACCTGGACAAAAACTGGGCTCAAACTAGAACACAACAAGGAACACACCGTGAAAGTGAAATATGTAGATGGCAGGAACAGCACCTGGCAGGAAGAAAAAGACCTAAATTATCACACACGTTTTATTTGAGAGACATTCATATTCTTTATTCCTTTATTAAATTACTTCCATTCTGCATGGTTAGTGAAAGGTTTAAACGTAAATCTCATTCATTGCGGTTAATTAATGTAAAGTTGTAATGATGCCCACACAATTCTTTTTTTTTTTTTTTTTTTTTAAAGAACCAAATAAGTTATCCATCTACAATACTGTATAACGCTATTTGACAAGCATCTGTTTAGAGACAATGCATTCCTTAAAGGACACATATTCTGCTACAGTGACTTTTTTGAGCTTTTAACAAGGTTCTAACAATGTTCTGTCATCAAAAACAAACCTGAAGTAGCATTCAGTTACATTCACGCTGTTTTTAGGAACGTTCACTTGAAAATCATACCCTCTTCGAGCGTTAAAAATAATTCCTGCTGAACTCCTTGATCTGGGAGGTATTTTCAGAGAATCTTCTGCTGTTTTAAGTCCTTAAATCATCGCCAGACCCATTCTGAGCATTTCTTCCGTCTAAACACGATGACTGCTGCTGCTAGCTTGATAACCGTGTGTAGCATTCGCTTCAAGAGATAATATAGCTAAGCACTTGGTGCCATCTACTGAGCTGAGTGTGTCTTTCCAGACTGCTGAGAAAAACTTGAATTATTCCATAATAAACTTTTTTTGTTTCAAAACATGAGATGGCAAATTAAAGGTACCCGGGCATGTTCAAAGGCTAATAATAATATGAAAAATGCCTAATATTTTCCCTTTAAACCTTTGTGACAAACAGGTTGTTCAATTAACTCTAATATCTGCCTGTCCAAGTAAATCATGCTCTGAACAGATTCGAATGGAGATGTCTTTTCATTTATTTAGCCATTTCCGTGCGGCTCATCGGCTTTTCATCCCACATCATTATTATCTTGATATCCCCCAGGGCTATACTTTATTTCACATATACTTATAACTTGAAAGACATGAGTAGTTATTGACTCAGACTTCAATGGAGTCGCACACTGAGCTGCTTTTCAAACCGAGAAAAGCACGACTGAAAGTATGAGCGGACCTTAGCTGACTTTTTAAAGTGTACATAACATCTGGAATAAAACTTTTAATTCCGTTTTGTGTTAGGGTTTTAGGGTTATGGGAATTAGAAACTGAACACTCATAATTATGGAGTAGGCTAGTCCTGAGTTAATGAGGCATGATATACTTGAAGTATAGATTCAATGTTTTAAGACACCAAACTTTTGATGACCCCCAACTCCAATGCACTTAAAGAAAATGTGGATGTTGTTGAACACACCATACAATCGCAATTTGAATATTTTTTATTTACATTAAAGCTGGGGTACCCAATTTTTTTCCCTCATAATTAGTACAGTGTTTTCGGTTTTGTTAAAGCAGGACTTTGTTGGAAAAAATAAATAAATCAGACCTCTTCACGCTGTCCTATATTCAAATTTTTTATTCTAACATTTTATCTTTTCAAACTTGTAAGACATTTGAGTCACTAAAGGACACTTCACTTTTTGTGAAGCAAGGGCAAAAATAAATAAATAATGCTTGCAAAAAGTGGAGAAAAAAAAGAGAGCTAGCAACTGGTAAGGTTTAAATACATACTTTTTAAATCACTGTATGAAAAATGGGAAACCCAGCTTTAAAGTATGTACATCACATATAAACATTTTCAGCTGTATCAATAAATAAATAAAGACGACATGGCAATTTCTTTTTACCCCAAAGCTCTCCTTGTGTACCCTCTATGTCCCTGGATCCGTACCACAGTTTGGAAACCGTTCCTTTATGGAGTAAAAATAACAGGATATTTTGTAATTAACTTATTAATTATCAGCTATTCAAATGCTGCTAATTGCTTATTGATTACTGATGTGTTGCAATATTGGCTGAATTAAAATCACGTCTGGGATTAAACCAGGCCCTAAACCTGTATTAGACCAGGACAGGGCTACATCTAGTCTACATCAAGAACACGCTAGGCTCAAACCAGGACAAGAGTGAAACCCGTACTGTGTTTCTTTCAAACGGCATACGAACATTAGAGTTGGAGTTAAATCATTGGACTCTAACTCATTTACAAACGAAATGCACTTTTTACTGAATTCTCTCTGTAAATTATTTTTTGTTACTGTCCTCAATTTTATGTGGCAAATGATGCACTGAGTCCAAGACAAATTTCCCTCTCGATACCATTTTATTCTACTTTAATACATTTCAGTTGATGTCATCAGCATTATCGGGGGGCGTGAAGCCAACTGGAGGCACTGCTCTGTCTGAAGTCTGTTACTCAAGTTAAACTTTAAAGGTGCTGTACCTGTTTTTTTTATCATTTTAAAACACGAAAAGCAGAATTAGTTGAAGTTAGGTGAAAATGAGACCATGAGGCTTTCTCTGCATCTATTTATAGAGCATTTTATTCTATGAGAAGCAAGAAGTGCACCTTTAGCATGCTAAGTTTGTTAGCTTTAGCCAGCACTCTGGGCTCAGAGACTCATGAAAAGTGCTTATAAACTCATGGCGGTGAATATTTAGAATATTGCGACTGCATTAGGTAAGTGTGAGATACAGAAGACTTTAAAATGAACTAGAAACAGTAAAAAATCGGGCACAGCACCTTTAAAGTGATTTTTTTCAGTTAACATTAATATCACAAGCTAGCATTAGAAAACTGTTTTTTAGTTAGTCACATTCACCTTTTTGTTAAAAACACCTAAACAGGACCATAGAGGCTTCTATTTATCACATGCTCCTGAAAATGTGTTGTTTTAATCCATGTAGTATTTTTTCTTGATTTTTTAGCCTATCTAAAAACGTATTAGCTTGCATTTGCTAATGTCACTCCAAAGGATTCATACAGTTCTATTGTATTCCATTCAATATTGCTGCCCACGTTTAAACTGTCGACTTTCATAAACTTTACAAATCCCTGTGATACCAATATCTCAGGGCTTATCTCCGTACTTACCTGATATTTTGACTGCGTTATCTGACAGATGCGGGACTGTCGCTTTAAACAGCGGCGCTGATCGAGCCCTGGAGCCGTTTGAAAGCAGATCGGGATCAATGCACGGGACCCACCGCGCACTCTATCGACTTATATGCAAACAGAGCCATCGACCGCCGCCCCTTCAGCTCCTTCTCCTCCCTCTCTTCCTTCAGCTGCTGTGGTTGTGGTCGTACAGCGTCTGAAATGGCCGAGTTAGCTCATTAGTTACACAGTGTGAATGGGAGCGAGGACCAGGAGGAGAGCCCGGTCCAGACTGATTTATCATCTGGCTCAAATTGTGCTTGGATTAACAGATCGGGGCAGCTAATGCGCCCCACCTTTGATCCAGCGAGCAGCCGAAGCGGTTTGAAACATCACCAGTTGTTTGGGACAATGTTGTTGCTTTGGAATCGTGGTGGGTAAATACGCTGGGTGAAATTTGGGAGTAAGGTGGTTTTATTTGGAGTTTGAAAGTTTTGTAGAAGTGATTTTCGAACTTTTACGCCGAGCAGTATCAAAAGAAAAGGATTTCTTTCAAAATATCTGAGCAAAAATGAAAACAACTCAATACTTTTTACACTATTATGAAATAACAAAACTGAATAAAACATAAAAGCGTAACACATAGGGATAAACTGAATTTTTAATGCCAAAATTGTTATAGATGTTATGTTATAGGCTTTTAACCACTCAAATGTTCATGTTGGGGTAAACTGGGTTTGTTTATCTTCATTCATTTTATACTGCTTACCCATGTTAGGGGTCGCGGGTGACTGGAGCCCATCCCAGTGACCTTGGGCCGCAGGCGGAGCACACCCTGGACAGTGCCCAACTCGCCGCAGGGCTGACACAGAGACAGACATGGACAGACAACCACCCACTCTCATCCATTCACTAGGGAAAATTTAGATTTGCCAATTAACCTACACATAAATGTCTTTGGACAGTTGGAAGAAACCTGAGAACCTGGAGAGAACTCACAGTAACAAGGGGAGAACATGCAGACTCCACCAAGAGAGATCGTGTGACGTTGGTCTGGTCCCGGATTCGAACTTTCAAGAGCTCTAACTGCACCCCCTTACCCTTAGATGGAGCTCTAACTCAATTCCTGATGTGGGAACGCATTCGAGAGCATCTTTACATGGACACATCATTTCAAGTTCCAAAACATAACACGCCAAAGCAAATGGTGACAAGTAACAATACAAAGAGACATGTTAATATTTTGTTTTTTAATGAAGTATATTGTCTAAAATGGCTCTAGAGTATTTAAAAATCCATAACTTTGTCATTTTTGACTTTTAATAGAAAATGGATAAATGTTGACCTTAGCCTGTAATAAATATAGCTGCAACAAGCCTCTAACTCCAGCTGTTTTCTTCCTGTTCTGTGAAAGGGCAGAGGGATTAACACGTTCATAATTGAAGCACAATATTTGCCGACTGGTATCAGCGCTTAAGCCAAAACTCACGTCACGCGACCGATACCAATATTGGTGCTTCCTTAAAAACAAGTTAATCAGATCTTATCCAGGAATATACCAAGACTAAGCAAGGATTAAACCAATTCTGAATGAGTTTTACCAAGTTCTAAGATGAGGTCTGGTCAACAACATATAGCTCTAATTTTAGACTATTCTACAATTTAAATAGGATTCCTGAGCATACCCAAAACACATAAGTTGCACATTAGTTTACCAGAGGTTTAAAGAATAATAAAATATGTTTTGGCAAGATGACAATAAAATGTAATACTTGAAGACTATACACTATTGAAATGGATATTTTAAATTCCACATCCCATTCTGAAGTCTTAAAATGGAAGCGACACATGCAGGATTTCTCTCTAGCTAAGCAAAGCGCTCTCTGTGATGCACCGGGGTAATGTAGCGTAGCACATCAAGCTGAATCTGAAGAATGACATTAGTTCCTGGTCATTAAAATTGTTATAATTATTCTACTGGGCTGTCTATATTTTCAAAAGGAGCCAATTGAAAAGCCATACGACAGGCATTATTACAATTCAATACCAAATTCCAGGCTTCAGTTCATCTCTTTAAAAAACAAATCATCAAATATTTATTCTTCAAGTATTATTTACACTGATTATTATTAAGACTGAAAGTGTTGAATCAGAGAAGAAAAAGGACTGTGATTAAAGTTATTGCGCCAATTAAACAAATTTGGTGTCATCACAAAAAAACTGAAAAAATGCATATGACAAGTTAGACTAGACTACTGTAGTTGATAACTACTAAATTAACACTCTAACCACTAACTCTAGCCCCCTAATTAAGTTGACATTGAGCCTGAATTATTTTTAATAAACCATGAATTAAGTCTTGTATGTATGGATGTATTAAGGCCAATTAAAGTGTAGTTATTATAAAGTGGTACCTGTTCTGCTTTAAATCTGTAGAAAAATGCAACTTGTATTGTGACTTTTGAATAGCAAAGGATCACAAATAAATTATAACAATTTTTATTCCCAGATGTCCACTGCACAATTTTGTCCACCCGCGATGACATATTTCTGATTGTGAGGAAAATCTTAAATCGTGGCTTAAAGTCATGGTTTGTAAGTCTCACAGGGACAAAGATTAAACTTCCATAATTAAATTATTTTAAAATCCATAACATTTAATCCGTAGTATGACTAAAGACAAGCTGCGATTGATATCAAACCTGTCTGATATTTTATAATCTTGGTCGCAAAGTGAGCCGGCAGAAGAGGTCAGTTGTGTACATGGAACCAACTCCCTGTTTCTCCTTCATTTACTAACTCAAAAAAACAAAACAAAAACCCTAGCATGTAGCACTAGTCTCAGCTAATAGATACAACTACTGTGACTTCATTACATATTTGCTCAGACAAACTCCACAATTGATGTATAAATCTTACTGAAGTAACTGTTTCACATAGGAGTCACTGTGATTTCAATGTTGACACACATTACTACGCTGTTCTCTGGTAGAAAAAGTTTCAAAGGCTTCAAAATGGACCATGTTTTCAGAAATGCCAATGTTTCAACTTCCATTCATTCATTTAGGGATCGCAGGTGACCAGAGCCTATCCCAGGGGTACAACTCGCCTCAGAGTTAAACTTCCATATGAGAGTAATTTTCAATCTGATGGAGAGGTTTGAGCTGCAGCCCTTTATACTCTCCTGAGCTCTGATTGTAACATTTTGTCTGCTGGATCACACCAAATAAAGGGTCAATAAACACATAAAAAAAACAGATACAGGGTGATAGATTTGGCAAAATAAAAAAACCCGCTGTTCTTTCATTAATGTCCATATTGCTCTGCGCTCTTAAGACGCACAGAAAATCACGCTGAAAAGAGTAACCATAGCAACACGAGTACTCTTTACTTCTGAAAGCTTTAACGTTTGTTACCGAGCAAATGGTGTACCTCTATGAGCTGTGAGGTACTTACTTAAAGATTCTAAAATTGTCAGAGTACAACTTGAAGAACACGACAAGGACACAGAGGATAGCACGGGCTAATTGCTGGATGATAAGACCACATAAAAACACTATGAGGTGGCGAACGTGCTGTATTTTAAAAGCGGTGTATTTTTCATGTTGTAGACTTCGTTATAGACGATGGCACAGGTGTTAAGACATTGTGAGTTTGATTTATGGACCATGCAGACTTTTTCTTAGTTTACCCTTAGCCATTATTTTAACTTCTTTCATCAAGTCAACGAACAAAACAAAAACTTTAACTTTTACCGACAATGTGCTATGAACTTTTCCATTGAGTGGGTTCGTTGCATGCTTGTCTCCATGGAAATGCTTTATCTGGAACATCCCAAAGTCTCTTGCACTCGGTGGGGAAAATAAAGAATGCACGTGAACGCTTAAAGTGACATATTTTTCTAATTATGACTTAGTTTGGTGGGATAGAACACTGGGGTAAATATTTATCATAGTTTTACATCCATGAAGTTGCAGTTTGTGAAGAAAATTTAAAAAATAAAACTTTAAAATAAAATGACAAGAAGTTTTTCTGAGTTCTTAAATGGAATCCCTCTGTGATGTCATCAAAAAGTGACCATTGAAAATACAGCGACAATTTACAGCAGCTGAAACATTTTGACAGCTTAAACGGTCATTCAACAAAATAAAGGTGTTATCAGGTATTATCATTTGTCAAATCATAACTATTGGGTAATTGATATGGATTTTGGCCCTTGTTTACCGTACGGTTACTAGGTGCTAGGTTGCTATGTCACATCTGCTGCCCATGTCCAACCAGGAAGTAACATTATAAATTGTAGAAAAACCAGGCCAACTGTTTAGTAAAATCTCAAATATATCATGTTTATGACGATTTAGTGAAATATGTAATCTGACCTGTCAAATGCTCTTTAAATCAGTAATATTAAGATCCAAATATTTTACCAAATTACTACAGACCACTGCAAGACACAAGGTCAACTCTAGGAGCTTATATCTATCGCAATAAGAACCACTCACACCCGCAAGCAGCAATGAAGGGCACTGACTCTTGTAAACGTGTTGTTTCGTCACACTTTCAAAAAATGTGGCCTCACACACAAAACAATGTCTACAGACTAATTTAATAAACTACAATTTATTAAGATTTGTGAAATAATGCAATAATTGCGCAATTTCTGTTCATCTTAATCATATTTCAAGATTTTATTTTATTTTAATCTTTTTATTTATTGATTGCACACACACAAACATTCCTCCTGTACCTGAGCACAGATCAGATAGATGGATATTTTAATGCCATACTATGGAACATTTTTGGCTGAGCATTAAAATCTCCATGGAGTTAAACAGGTGGCAAACTCTACACCAGAAAAATGACACTGTCCAACTTTATTACTGGGCTTTATAAGGGTTATTTGGTTAATTGGTAAAGTTTTTTTCAGTTTTTACGAAGCTCTACTTTTAGCAAATTGTACAATTTTGACTCTCCTGGATTCTTCTTCAGTCTCGGTCTGTTACATAACTGTTTTTTATGGTTTAGTAACTTGTGTTAGTTCGAATTCCAACAGGGAGGAGACCGAAGTGACACAACATGCTGGCTCGGACAAAACACCTCTGAGGGGCATTCACGCTGGCCTTGTTCAGCCTCTTGTAAAATTATCTACGCTTTCCCATGGAGCCTGTTTTCAGCTCGGGAGGTCAGGAATAGGCATGGATGAAAAATATAATAAAACAGAAGATAAAAGTCAAACAACGTTCAAAATTAAACGTTTAATACAGCATATACATGAATCAGTCAACTCATTTATTAATCAAATAATCATTAACTGGTCTATACGTAAGTTTCTAAACATGCCAAGAGCTGAAAGAAGAAGTTATGACTAAAATTGAGCTGCAATTGCATGAAAATGACATGGCAAATGTGTAAATTTAATGTAATTTATGAAAAAATGTACTCCACCAGGATCTTCAAATGCCTTCACTTTACTTCACTTTACACTAAACGACTTGAATAATCAAAAGACAATTTGCAAGACTAATCGATGAGCAAAATGTTAATTGCAACTCTAACATGAATATGCATTACGATATTTATCACAATTCATGTTAGATCATCATTGTACTGCTTTTAACAGTTAACTTTATGTATTTGAGCACCTGTAAAATGAAAAGCATACATAAAGACATTCATATATTGATTGTTTAAAAAGTAGTGCATTATGGAGTTCATGATACTTAAAAGGAGTAGGAAGGAGTTTTCTTTGTTGAGTTCTCACCTCACTGTCATTGGTTGAGTACACCAGACTGGAGAATAACAAATAGGGGGGAGAAAAGACAATATAGCCATGTTTCGACAACCTGGCCTCCCAGACCGGTTCACTTTAGAGCGTTTTGGAACAATTCTTTTAATGTTGAGTGCGTCTCCAAACTCTGGTTCTTGCTCCGGGTCCAGGGGCAAAAGTCAACAACTGACATCACCTAAACATAACAAATGTTCTTAATAAATAAAATCGCATCTAAAATTGAGTTTTTAATCATGAGGTTGATTCACAAAAAAATATTAAGTAATTAAAAGTTTGTGACACTGTGAGACGTGGCGAGAGCTAAAGTAAAAGAGAAACTACCGGTCAACTTTTTCTGCATTCATTTATCTGCTCTGCAACTTTATGCCACGTTTTAATGTCTCTTTGTGTCATGCATTTGCTTTGGATAATGTTAAATACATTCTGTGCAGGTAATACGATATTTGTGATCTTTACGCGACTGCCTGTCAATAAACAGGAAACAGTTGATACTACAAGTCCACAAGCTAGTTTTGCTAAGTCTGTCAGCTCAACATATAAAGTTTATCACACAATCAAGTCAACATTTTGGTGAGAAATTATGATTATTATCCGTTTATCTGCTTTTTGTCGTCAGTCAACAATTAAAGGGAGATGATTTTCTAACCAGGATTCATCAAACTTGCGTGAATGAAGCCAAACGTTGCTACGGGTATGTTTTTGAGGACGGAACAATGGTAGAACATGACTGTCCTTTAAACAGGCCGTTACAGTAGAGACACTTTAAAACTATATCGATCTGCTCTAAAGTGAACCAATGGAAACAAGCCTTATGTTTGTGTTTTTGAGCATATTGAGCTGCATTAAAAAGAACAGCAATGGATCATAATATAACAATCCCTCCAAATAGGCCACAAATTTTGACTTTATCCAAGCAAACATCCAATCAATCTTTAAACACAAATAAAGGCGCATTTTACACAAACCAATTAAACCTGTTATTTGCCCATACTTTGCCAGTGCTTTTATTACTGCAGTAAAAACCTTTAGCCACTACGCAACTGTCCATCCGCTAATGCACAAAGCCTGATTGAGAAAAAAACATAAAATCAAACGCGTCTTGGACCACTTCAAACTTTTTCAATCAACTTCGCCATATCTCAAAATTAGACATTTCCCAAAGACATCTTATCGGAGCCAAAACTTTATTGAGAAAAGGGCCTCTATCACACACTCAATTAGCTTTTGGTTAAGAGTGAAGCACCTGTGAAATGGATGCGAGTGTTAGCGATTCTGATTATTATTCAGTCAGTCATTTTAGCGCCGAGCTATAATTCTTGGGTGTAATTACAACTGCTCGGGCTGAATGACAAATCTCCCCCATCCATCTGCAGACACGCGCCGACGCCCCGCTAGCTCGCTCTATCTCTGACACTAGCCATATAATCAGAGAGGTATTAGCGGCACTGTGGAGTGTTGAAGATTCGCAGTGTGTCTAAGATTAGTTGCGTAAAATAATCAATAACAACAAACGGGTAGGGGCAGGAGTTGAGGTGGTTTTAGTGTATTTCAAAGTTTAAAAAGGTGCACTACTTTTTTTTTTGATGGGGTGTCAATCATTGAGTGAAACCGAACGTGGCGGCCATCTTGTGAGTGCAGAAAGACCAACATTTTGGTAGAGTTTGGTAGAACATGAGTATTAGCTAAAGTCCCTAAAAAAAGTCCAGTTATCAAAGTATTCCTTACACAAATTATGATTTAAAAAGTCCAACTCGATCTGTAATTCTCAGTCTGTAATTCTGTAATTTGACAACACAAGATGGCTGCCAGAGCTGGACATTGATTACTATGAGTTACCTTGGCAACATTCTCTCAAGCCCTTATAACTACGTGGTGTAAAGCACATGCTTGTCTCCATGGAGATGATGTTGCATCCAGGGATGTTCCACAGTATCCATTCATGTGCTTTAATTGCGGAAAATCAGCATTTTGATGTCACCGATAATAAGTCTGGTCTTCAAAGGAAAAATATTTTGCATTTTTGCATTGTTATTAGCCTTTAAAATGCTCTTTAGTACGTTAAGTTTGGCATCTCATATTTTAGAACCAAAAAGAAAAACAAAATGATTAAAAAACGAAATGAACATCTGTTTCTCGGCTGTTTTACATAACACTTACTAAACTTACTAAAATCTGAATTGCGCTTACTCGAGTTAAGAATAAAAAAACTCAAGAGGTCGTGGAGAAGTGCGACTTAGCCGTTAGCAGTTGTGATCGGGGTTAGGCGGCAGAAATGCTCAGAACGAGTCTGGCTATGATTTAAGGACTTAAAACAGCAGAAGATTCTCAGATAAGTTTCATCAGTTATCTGAAAAACATCAGTCATCGAGGAATATCAGAAGGGATTGTTTTTGACGGTCGGAGGGGAGAGGATTTTCTAACCAGGATTCATCAAACTAGCATGAATGAAGCTAGTGCAACTCCAGGTATGTGTTTGATGACGGAACATTGTTAGAACAGGGTTAAAAGCTCAACAAAAAATAAGTCGCCGCCTGGATTTAACTAAGCATATAGTTAGAAGCCTCTTATTGGATCGTCTTTGCATGGATGATTGCCTTTCAGCTGCAACATAAACCCAACTGATGCAGTGGATGGCTTCTGTTGTGTTGTGTTCATTTCTAACACGGCAAACAGTGAAAATACTGAGAGAATTGTCAATGAACCTGTTTAACATTGAGAAATACAACACAAGGCCGATGGGATTGGAGTTATAAAGATTAACTTTAAAGAAACTCAAGCATCCAAGGTCCATCTTTGCACGTACATGATTAGACAAAAGAGGCAATGTTCGCTCGTTAACTGGGACATAGTTTGGCTGTAACAAGTGAGTGATCATTCTAAATATTAAAACCATAGTTACATGACATTTCTCCCATAAGACTTCTCATTTCTGAAACAACCATGTGGAAAGACAAATTCTTACGTTGTGGAAAATATTTCAGTGTGCTTTGGAAGAGTCAAATCATTGGTATCAAGCAGGGAAAACAACTAAGGAGATTGCGCAAACCTATCTTCTGAGAATGCGCTGGAGAAGGCTTTGTCCAATGGTCGCCCCAACCAAATATTAGAACCTTTCTTTTTTTTTTTTTTTTTTATTTTTTTTTTGAAAAGGCAGTGTAGTTCATAATATGCACACACATTTTTCACAAATAGCTGAAAATGTTTACTAAAACTTGGATTTTCAGCAATTACTTTCAAATCATTCTAGTGAGTAATGCAGTCTTTTTGTTAAAGCGCAAAAACGAAATCAGTTGATCTACTTTGTGACTCATTTGAACTGCATGATTCATCCGCTGAACTGTTGAATAGCTTGTTAAACCAACATAGAAGCTCAAAATGCTCACTCGAGAAAATCCACTGACCCTGGCAACTGAAGAGGAGAAATAATTAGACACCAAACTTTATGTCAAATCTATTTTCTTTAATGAGGGACACGCTTATAGATTCACTCGCCTCTATAATTGCAAGCTGTCTTGTAATCTCTATAGGGCAGTAAAAACACAATACAACACGGCGTCTTGCAGATTGAAGACGCCACTATATCTTTTCATTTCTTGTTTGTCTCCAGCTGTAACGGAAATATCTTTAAAAAAAAGAAACGCCGAACAGTAAATCAACAACATCCTAACTGTGGCAGCGTAGATAATACAACACCGGCAGAACTGAACGCGAAATCGAGTTGTTTTGCCAGTCCTTTTGTATATGCTCGTCGTCTGAATCCATGGGAAAATTGTCATCCCGACTCATTATTCCTCATGCGGTGTAAGATACGTCGTGGAGCTGAAAGAGAGAGAGAGATTGAGGGAAAGGGAAGGGGAAGAAGCAGAAAAAGAAAAACGTTCCTTGGGGGTGATCCCGGCTTAGCTTTGGTAATGTTCCGGGATCCTGCTGTCACAACGCCACTTGATGTATTTAGCCTAAAACTAGCGCTGTGAGGGCAAAGCAAAGCAAATCTCTAGAAACGAGAACTAGCTGGAGGAGAATGCAGATTCATGTGATGTGCTGTAATGTATTCTCTTTTGAGAGGGATGTACAGATAGCGTGACATAAGAAGGCTTTTAAACTGACTAACATATTAAAGGGGACGTATTATGCAACATCAATTTTAATGACCTTGTGTTTCCTCATCGTTAGTTTACTCAAAGTTGTATTTTGATTCCTGCATGTTTGAGTCAATCCTGTGTTGTCCTGCAACTGAGGCGCTCGTGCGCAGAAAATTCTTGTCTTCACCTACCCCCTGGCCCCGCCCATTTCCATTTCCCTGTACTTAGTTGTGACTAATTGTAGTATTCAGACGCCGAGTGACACATGTAGAGTTCTAAAATGTCACGTTGGCCAATTTTCAAAAATAAAACATGTAAATGACAATCCACTGCTTGTTACGTTGGGGCTTATCAGTTCTGCAATTTTGAACAGGAAGTAAATGGATCTATTTCTATTACTATGCAGTTTTTGATCAATATTGCATTTTACAGTGAACAAAATGTAAAATGTAGACCTATTTATGTTATAGTTTAATACTAAGTACTTAAATAAAAGCACAATATGTCTCCTTTAAGTGTCCATCCTATATCTTGCATAGGTTAAAACAACAATATAGCTTAATAAAGGCGCACAATGTAACTTTTCAAGAGTATGCCACTTTCTTTCCTCCGCAGAGATGTTGTTGGTTCACTTATAATATTCCACAGGATGGCTTTTGACCTTAAGTTTCCTTGTATGTATTAAATACTGCTAAAACATAAATTGAAAAACGTAACGCTTAATGCCCTTAATGCCATGCTGTGAAACATTCCATGCAACACAACTGACTAATTGTGTCGACTATTTGAAAAGAAAAAAAAAAAAGCTTGACATATTTTGATCATTGTAGTCAAAAACCTGACTATACAGACTCACACATACGAAAAGACCTTTTATAGCAAAGTCAGTGGCCTAATTTAATCAAAATCTCAAAGATTGTCATTTTATAATTTTCATCAGTAATACACTTTAGCAAGACTTCAGTCACCATATTTCATGGATTAAAATGTGTTTAAAAAGTCTCCATGTCCAACAGAAATAATCACTTGACTAATCCACTACTAATAATCGATATACTTGCAGTTGTAATCTCCATGGAGACAAGCTGGTAGCAGAAAGAAGAGCAATCTTATGTAATCTCAACTTGTACTTAACACTAATGGTTTAAAAACACATTACTGTCAAACAAATAAGTAGGTAGGTAGATCTGTACGCTACATCTTCGACCTTAAGAGTAGCAGCGGCTCAGAGGTTAAAGAGACTTGTCGACCCCAGCTCTGACCAGTGCACAATATTGTCGTGTCCTTGGTCTAGACTCTTCACATTCTTTTCCTTAGAATGATTGTGGTGTGTGGGTGAGTGACCACCGGTTGGCCAGGGCAGTATGGAGAGTGAATGAATTATACATACAACTGTAGCATCTAGGAAAGCGATATGAAAGACCTATGCATTATTAAAATGTTTACTTTGAATTGACATTTCCAATTTATTAACAATGAAACAAAGAAAGTCAAACATTATTTTATATCTTAGTGGTTGGTGGTTAAACGTAGGGAGACCAGACGTCCTCTTTTTCCTGAAGGAATTTATAATTTATTTAATTTTAACTCTAGCAGTCGACATCTTTGTGTGGGCCACTTTTCTAAGTTATGGCAACAATCTTGGCACATCTGATCAGATACGATCACCAGCTCCTCTGCAGCAGTGTGTGTTTAAAGCCCACCTTTTCCGTCCTCACACCTCTGCTCTCACACCTGACACAGCGAGTGGACAGGCTGCTCTGATCACAAAATGTACTGATTCATCTTATTGTGAAGACACAGGCTGCTATGGTTAAGTTCAATGTCATAATGGAGTACTTCATGTCTCAAACTCTACACCACTTTTTATTTCACAAAAATTGATTGTGGAGATAGGTTCATAAATCCCAGATGAAAATGTCAGGGCAGTTTTTGCGACGCTAACCAAGGCTCTTGTAACCACGGCGGCACAAACACAGGAACAGTCCCTCCATCTCAGCAGTGTCCTGTCGTCATAAACACAAAATAAAATGCACGTTCAAACGTCCTGATTAAGGCTTAGAACCTGTAGTGTTTGTTCTGCTCTGTCTAAAGCACAGACTGAAGTGCACAAGGGCAGGAACAGCTCAGAGCAGGAGCATCACAACTGACTGAAAATAACCCTAGGAAAATATATAGCCATATGGACTTAGAAAAATGAGCTCTAAAATGCGCTGGAATACTGGAGCTAAATGCACAGCGTTTGTTAAATGTTTTCCTGGTGAGGACCCCAGACCATCTGTTACACATATTCACAATTTTACATTTAAACCACTTGTAGAGCAAGGATTCTCCTGGAGATGAGATTCCAAGTCTTAATTTGACAGTCCTGATGAAATAAATCATACAAAAAATAACCAGCAACAGAAATTCCTGGTTATACAAATTTTTAAATACAAATCTCTTTTTTCACTTCCCGCAACCCAGGTGTCCTCCTTTTTGACAACCTGAATATGGTCACCCTATTAAAGGGGAGGGTCACCTTGTTTTTCAAGTTTAAATCCGTTTTGACCCAATACATAGTTTATGTAAAAGCAGAAAACGAGACTGCTGTGTGCTGTCTTGTGTTGCAACTTATTATATTATTCTTTGTGAAGCAGGAAGTGCTCGGTTAGCTTATGTTTGTTAGCTTACCACGATGACATGGCGCTGTTCTGGGCGCTGAAAGTTGTATGAAGTTACCACAGTGAATAATTACGATGGAATCACTAGGAATGCATTTGGTATGTGAGCAATTACTGTAGAAGATGTACAATCAAATAGTTTTAAAGGGGCTATGTCTGATTTTTCAGTTTTGAATCGTGAAAAACAGAACTAGTTTGTTTTAAAGTCTTTACAAATCAGTCACATGTATCACTCACTTTCCTAATGCAGTCTCAGCATCCTGAATATTCAGTCATGAGTTCATAAGCACTTTTTTCACTTTTTGCCACGGTAAAGCTAATAAACATTAGTTAGCTAACAGCGCACTTCCTGCTTCTCGTAGAACAAAACGCTCTATAAAAAGATAGAGAAGATAAAAATAAAGTATGAGGTATGTGTAATTTTACCTTTAGTGTTAAAAGTATTTCCTGCTGAACTTTGTTACAATTAAATTACTATTAAAGGGGTTAAATGTGGTGATCTTGATAAAGAATTGTCCAGATTTTTTTGTCAATTAATTTAATGTATATTTTTGTTTGCTCAAAGTCGGGACTGGAACTCAAAACCTTACAGCAGAATGTCACCATAAACATGCTAAAATAACCCCTAAAACCTGACAGAGTATGTACTAGAGTAAAAAGTACAGGTACATGCTCTCAAATGTAGTAAAGTAAAAAGTACTCTCTGTAAAATTGACTAAAGTAAAGAAAATTTTACTTAAATGTCTATGACCGGTTGGACTACTCATTTAACTACAGTACAATTTAAATAAATATATATATATATATATATATTTTTTTTTTTTTTGCTCTCTTCCTGGTTGTAAATGATGACTCAGGGAAATTACCAATCATAAAAATATATGTGAACACCATTCATTTTGATTAATTAAATTGTAAAGGGTCAAAAAAGTAGTTCCTTTTGTGCAAATTATCTGTATGATGCCATTGATTTATCTACAGATTTTTCAATTTCTCTCCACAAACTGCTCCCTTACTGGTGTAAAACTATAATCCATATTTACAGCGGGTTTAAATTCACTACATAAAGCCAAAATACCTCATACGCACTTTAATTAGACCACTTTTACTCTACCGTTTGAGCTACATATAACAGTCTAATTAGGAATTAAACGTTTCAATTGAAATGCAAAGACAGTCCTTTCAATCATACAGTTAGGGTAATCACTGCAGATGAATTCATTCCGCGTCACTCTCTATCCAGCTTCTCATAAGAAACACTTGGACTCAGATAAACTGCGCACGACGACTTTAGAGCTCAAACCCAGAATGAGTAAAAAGTCCCCCCTACACAGTCTGGTGGCTTTATTTCTCCAGGACTATTTTTAGCTGCGCAATAATATTTTCATGCGCTGCTGTGTATTTGGGGCCTTGCTCTTTGGGACACTGGCGACATATTCTATTTCACTTCGCTCGAGTGACTTCCTGCTCACCAGTTCAAAGACTAAAGGCTTTTAAACGCGCAATTATTTATAGTATTAGCTTTTAGGATCATGTATGTTTCGCCTGGATCCCACCCCCCGGCCATAGTCCCAGCACCCCGCACGCTTCAGCCCCCACCCCGGTCTCTTCTGCCGGGCAAATTACTTCCAAAGTCGCCTTGTGCTCCCCGCGCCGCTCGTGCTGATTTAGAGAGCGAGAAAGAGTCGGGCCTGGGATGGATAGATGAAATATTGATGAAAAGCTAAATGTGTGATTTGTAGCATGGCATCAAAGGCATCTGCCTCACTGCGGCTCCAACATGGAGACGAGGGAGCGAGTGAGGAGGAGAGGGAGAGAGAGGGATGAACCAGAAGTGTGTGGACTGAGGGGAGAGATGGCGTATTGAAATGAGGTTTATGTTAGATACAACTGGAAAGGAAAGTATGAATTATTCAGACAGGAGTTTAGAAACTACAATTGGACATCTTTCATTGCTTACACTTTGTACAAAAGCAATATAAATTGATTTGGTTTTGTCAGTGAAGTCCTGATTTGTTGTGAGTGAGGCTAATTTGTAGCACTTGGCTCTGTGCACAGTGTGTCATTAATAATTAACCAAAATACCTCAACCTTACCCTAATCCTAACCTAAACCTGACTGTGAAAAAATATATTGTAAAAAACAAACATTTGCTTGCATAGCCACCAATGCAACATGGCAGGTGTTAAAAATTATGCATGCAACAACGGCGCCTGGCTAGCTCAGTGTTAGCATCACTACGTCCTGTCCAAGTACATTTTCTTTGGGGTTTTAGCTGAGTCGCACTGAAATGAATAAATACTGACAGATCACACAGTAGACAGTGAGCAGTGGAACAGTTTATAAACACAGAGGTGTCCTCCGGTTTAGTGTTCATTTCATCTGTAAAGGGAGGTGTTTTGTGTCAATGCTAACGCTAACTGTCACGGCTAAGAGTAATTTAGAGGCATGATAAATATGTTAATAAAATAAACTTAAAATAACATACTGAAGTAATTTAGAAATTTAAAACCATAGGTAGTTAATATTTTGTTATGATAAGTTAGCATTAGCAGTGAGCTAGCCAACGAACTATGGAACTGCCTGTTTTGAGCTTTTTTTTTTTTTTTACATTTAACATTTTTGGCAAGAAAAGTTCTTATTTTCGACCAAAGAAATACAACAGTGTGTAAGACTGTTCAAAAGCGGCATAAAACGCATTTGGTGATGATCTTATAAGGCTCACTACTTTCCATAAAACCTGTTCTTCAATTCATTATCACTAAATAAATGAATCTTTTGCATGCGCAGCCATTTCTCTTTATTGAATAGTATTAAATCCATCGTCAGACCTTAACAGGAATGGTTTTGTTCTTAAAGCTCAAAGAAAATCTTCATGTTCCAGGAGAATAAACAGATTTCTCCAAAAGCACTTGACACCTCATCACACGCCGTCCTTTCTATTTCAATAGCTTTCAGTAAGTCATTCTATTTTATACATGAACAATGGTTAAATGCCTGTTCAGAAGCTTACCAGGAAAATATGTTTTATTCACAGAACATCCAATTGTACGACAAGTAAAAAAGCTACTTTAAAGCACACCTGTTGCATCACATTTTACGTGTGTTTTGAGCTTTTGCAGGAGAAAACGTCATTACTCATCATTGACTCTCATGTGTTTTTACCACTCCCTGCTAAAATTGCAGAATGCTGTGATGTCCTCTGCATATCCTCTATTGAAGACATGTGAGATAGATAAGTGTAATGTTGTACCGTAGAACCTTCTGGGTGTAGCAACATCTCCATGGAAACAGGAAGGTGGCAGACCCCATAAAACACCTTGCCCATTCCATAAGTTGTTTCCAGTTCTATTACAGCCACACAAACATCTTGGGAAATGTACCCCATTGCCATTAAATTATGAAAGTCGTAGTTATCCAAGGTCAAAGGAGTCAAACTCTCTTTTCCATTTAGTCCAAATCTAAAAAGTTGTTCAGTTCAACCATTTTCTACATTTGACTTCTCACGCTACACTTGAAACCAATATAACAGCCTTTCAACAGCCCCAAGCGCCGTAATGACTTCTGAGGGGATCCAGAAGTTCGAATCAAAATCAATGAACAATAATCGGCCTTGAACGAGCGAGATTGTACACATGAACAGGTCTCTAATTTTAGAAAACCGCAAAAAAAAAAACATCCGCCGCAGCAGAGATTCAAGAACACACTGATTGCTCTCATCTCCCGCCCCTCCGCCCAACACCGCTTTTATCCAAATCAAATGCTAATGCCGCCAGAAGGCCCTTTGAAATTGAAATGATGTGAAAATAGAATTGCAGTGGCAAATGAGCTGTGTTTGCTGGTCCCGTCGGGCCGAAGCAGGCTTTTGAACGCGCCTCTCCCCAAGCACAGGGCTCTGTTTTGGGCTTTGGTCTCTCCGGTTTACCCCTTCCATTTCCTTGTCAGTCGGAGGTCCAGGGGGAGCGCGTTTGGAGTTGAGGCTGATTGGCATGGAGGCTTCTGTGCGAGAGCAGAAGGTTCACAGCAACACATCTCTCGCACATAGCCAATAGGTTACGTTCACGTGGCGTCAAAACTGTCCATGGATTTCAGAATGATGAGAAAGTAGGACATACTAGGCCATAGCGATAAACATCTTTTGAATGGGGAAAAAAAAAAACTTTAAATGCTGTGTAAAAGGAAGGTAAATTCGTGTGCCCAATCCTTGACCCTAAGAATCATAAGGTTCAATATTCTGTTTGGAAATGTATTTCAAAAACAGTGATTCACCCAAAGAATAATATTAGGAGTAAGAGTCCATGCCCTGTAAACTGTACATTTCAGCTATATTTTCAAAAGTTCACAATAAATGAATTAAGGATCTGGAGAGGAGGGAATCTACAGACCCAGAGGCTGTACTCTTATGAACCACACTCAGACGCCCTTCTTCTTCCTGTGGTTCTCCTTCCTTGTTGGATGGACATTTTTGTAAATTTACATCTGAAATACAACAAGGCCAGTTATGTCACCTGGATTGGCTTTAACTGGAGCCAGGGCTGGGGTGGGTGCTCTACTGCGAGCCTCTGGTGGCTCGTCAAACGAGCGACGTGGGGCTGTCCTTTTCGTGGACCTCACCTCCATGCACACCCCAGGGGATGTCACAGATATCCTGAAAGAGAACCATTACGGCCAAAACCGTTTTTTCCTCAAAAGCACTAACACTTTACTTTTCCACTTTGTGTGTCATTTTGATGTAATTCTTGCTTTTTCTGAGTCTTCTCCCAGCACATACTGTAGCCTGGTTTGAAGTCTAGCTATACACAGATAACGATTATTTGATTTGAAGATTTAATAAGATTATCTCAATAATCGATCAGTTGTGTTTAATCGATTAACTTGTTTTCAGCCCTATTCACCAGTTTGATGTAATATTCTTCCGTGAGTGCTGAGTGTGTCATTTCTGTGTCAGAGTAGAGGGAGCAGAGTGCACCATGGGAATTGGAGTCCAGATCGCTGCCATCCATAACATTGACATTTGAACATGGCTTGTTTGTTTTCGGTCTCTGACTCAGCTGCTCATGGCCTCTGCTGCTTCTCTGCCATGGAAATCAGATTTATGGGAGACATATTTGCCGATGCCTCTTGTTTCTTGAAATACTTGAAATATAATTGCATAAAAAAATCATCATTAGTTTAGCTGGAATAAATTAAATCCAGGCCTCACGCATTAAGTGTTCTTACAAGCTTTAAGGCCTTCTTATGAACATTTTTGGTATTCATGAAATTTCTTAAGAATTGAAAATGTTTGGAGATTTTATGGCGTACTGTGGAATACTATAGTGAGCAGGAAGAAGCTCGTCCAGGCCAATTATGAGTTCGGTCTGTGGAGGCGTAAACGCAAATGGAGCAGAGAACAGCACAAAACCAGGAAGTGAGCCACGGTGAAACTACTGCGTGAGATTGGGACAAAAGAGACGCAGAAAGACGTGAAAGTAACAGCAGCATGACAAAGTATGATTGATTACAAGTACTGGAAAGTGGCTGATATTTATCCAGTGTTAAGACGCAAAAGGTAAATATGATTGCCATACCTTTCAGAGCCTGTTGAATCAAAAAGAGAAGATTTTTAAAAAATGTATTTGTTACCAGTACTTAACTCTTCACAAATTCCAACCGATCCAGGGCATTGGCCCTCGTATCCTCAAAATAAAAACCCTAACACTTTTTAACTAATTTATTAAGAGTAATTCTGGCTTTGTAACTATTAATTAAGAGGTTTATGGTTAAGAGTTGGTTAAAGTTAAAGTGCCCATGACAGTATAGTAGTATAGTAATAAATGTATTTCAGATTCTGCTAAAATCTTTACAAATTTTATCCCAGTTTAGCTATTTTTTCAGGTTTTAATTTCACTTCCTGGTTGTAAATGATGACTTCACACTAGGAAATTACAAAGAACCCATTCAAAACTCCTCTAATGTCACAGATTTTTTAAATTTGACAATGAAAAACACGTGAACATCTTCATTTTGTTGAATCAATGTTTAAAGGGTCAAAAAAGCCGTTTCTTTTGTGTAAATTATGCATAACCTTTGTCTCCCTAGTGTGATGTCATCATTGTGTTTACTTCCTGTAATTTTCAACAGATTTTTCAACTTTTCTCCACAAACAGCGACCTGATTCTTATTAAGACACTGAGGTATTTAGAGACTGAATAAAGTCAAAATTAGAAAATCATAAAAACCTGTCATACGCACTTTAAAGTAGCTACTAAACCTGAATCATTCATCAAAAACGATTTGTCCATCATGAGTGAAGTCTTTGTTCATACTTAATTAAGGCTATTGACAGTGAAGCTACTATACTGTTACAAAGTGAACTAGTTTTACATTGCAGCTTTTCTATCTAGAAAAAAAAAAAACACGCAAGCTCCAAATCAGGTCAAAATCCAAACGTCTCCCTCTCAGTTTACCCAAGCCCGGTGCGTGCCTCTACACTACCGCTACTGCTGCTGCTCGTGGACCTGGCCCTCTGCCCGGTATGGAAATGCCCTGCGCCCTAATGGACATTTCATTTAATAATCAGTGATTGATGGCTGCTGGTAATGGTGTATAAGCAGCAGGATTTGGGCACGGCGGCTTTTCACAGTCGATAATTGGAAAGAGTGGAGTGCGTGCGGACAGACAAGCCAATAGCAGCGCGTCGCCTTAACTCTGCACTTGTCAATATGGCGTCTCTCCATTTGCCAGCAGCAATTAGCAGCGCGCAGTTGGTCGGTGGCGGTGTTGGTGAGCCGGACACGCGCCTCCAACGTCTGACCACTGCGGCTCATTACCAACACTTGACCTTTTACAACAGGAGGCTAAATTTAGAAAAGAGAATCAAAACAAGCGTAAAAAGGAGTTGAGAAGCATTACGTTAAACTAGTCTTTCTTGCATTTATTCCGCTGCAGTATTGGTAAAAGAATGCCTGGTGGTGATTGGCTCCATGGAGATAAATGAACTTATTGTAAAATCGTGGAACATTTCAGGCAAAGCAATTAGACCCTTTAAAATGATGTTTCCTCAGAATGGTGAAAATTATGGACTGGAAGGTCAATTTAAGGGAAATATTGAGGATTATCTAAGAAAAACTAAGCAACCATTTTGAATCAGAGTAGAAATGTCAGTTAGTTTTGTTTTCTTTTATAAGGATGGAAAAAAAAGAACTACTGTCAAGCCTCAAAATTATATTAGAGCGTCACAGAAAGTATAATTTGTGGTAAAGTTTATGTAATATATCTGCGGATAAAAAGCTAAACTTGTTTCAGCAAGTGTCATAATCTATTAAATATAAAATACAATAGTAAATGTGTGTGTAAAACAGGCTCTGATACGATTCACATGTATCTGAGGGCTTTTACTTTGACAAATCCACCTTGATTTTTCATAATTTGTGATATTCTGAGGTTAATTCCAGTTTCTCCACTGAAATCACATTATTTTCCACTTCACTTTTGATGGCTTTTAAAGGGTCTATCATCTCTCCATATTGGACCCACAGAAAAAAAGTTACAGAATGCATCTTTAGCACAAGATCTGAAACACCAGAAACAAGAAACAATTATGCAGAGTTGTATTTAGCTTCATTCACATTTGTTTCTTTACTTATGTTTCACAAGGGTATCTTATCTGAGCGCTTGCAAATAACTCAGTTTTAATTTTCCTTGGATTGTTGCGTTACTGGTAAAAATCCAGACTTCTCGCGCAAATCTATAAACAATCACTGGACTTGTTCTGCGCCCAAACTGTGTTCACAACAAACAGATGGCTCTATTAGCATAGCGTCACGTTGCCTATGGGCATTGTTGCTCTCATTGTTCATTCCCACTGCTGGCAGAAGAGGGCGTTCCAACAATTACAGACATTATTCTTAGTTAGAGAAATATGGAGGACGAGAACATATCCCAAGGTGACTCAAAGCAATTTTAAAAGGCAATTAAAGTGAATGTACTGTAGAATGTTAAATGTAAGGTAGTATAGAGGATATAAATGGACATGAATGCATCAAAATTATGGACTACAATCTTAGATAATTGTGAAATTATTCTTTTTTTTTTTTCATAATTTCACCCACCCTTGCCACAAAGTTATTAAAAATGTATATTCATGTGGAAGATGTGACTGTTAAATGAAATTAGTTCTTACCACAGAATGTCTTCATTGTAAAATTTGGCTTCTTTAGACTTGAACAAAATAGCATGCATTTTTAAAGCTTGGGAGACTCGCACAATTTTCAGTGCCAACCTGAATCACATTTTGGTTCTTCTTTTGCCTTTTTATAGCTCCAACAAACAAAAAAAACAGTAATGAAGGATTATTTATAGGACCTTAAACAACATGGTTACATTTTTATATTCATGGAAAGCTATCGAGGTGCCCTTTACCATTCTTTGAAGTCTTGGCGCTGAGAATGGCTCGGAGCTGGAGGTTGCAACCGTAAACAACCTCAACGTCGAAATGAGGATTTGAAAACACGCCAATCTATGGACCTAATTGCGGCCCTGAAAAGCATGTGTGGCGCTTCTGGGAAGCCTTTTAGAGCTGCTCCTACACAAGGTTTCTGATCTCTCGCCTTTGTTGTCTGCTCCCGTTACCTTCTCCATACTGTAAGTGTTGTTTGAAGTTGGGTTTAGCCCTGGTCATTACTCCTTCGTGTAAGTAAATAAGTCAGTCTTCCGTGTGCCCTTATACATGAGAGATAATGAGGTTTTATAGTGAATTGTCAATAGGTTGCTTTCACGTAGAACTGGGCCATATGCCAAGAAAAACAAAGAAAAAAACTGGGTTATGGTTGATGTTTCAGTAATTACTGGCCATCCACTTAACCGAAAACGACAAAGATCAATGTCTGCTAGTTCTTAGATGTTGAGGTTTTAAGTTCTGACCTTTCATAGAGCAGAATGGAATGAGGAAATTGTTGTTGTTGTTTTGCTCATATAACCTAAAACCTAAACAAATCACCAAAACATCTAAACTCTTGATAAATTGTACAGAATGCATTTCAAACCTTCAGTTCTAAGAGGACTATTGTCATGAATCAACAACATGTTTCCGAAAGAACAATTAGCCCTGCCCACATAGTCCCTTCTCCAAAACTGATGCTGAACCATGGCAGAGAAAGAAACTGTATGGAATAAGCCACGTTTGGACTGGTCCTTTATACCACTTTGCCAAGGAGCGCTTGGACGTGGTTTTTGTAAAGACAGAATGCATTTCCATGGCGCTGGTTCTGGAGGCAGGGTCTATGTGAGCAGCTGTCATCACCCAAAAGTGAACAAAATTCACAAACTAGGAGCTTGCTTTGGCAGTAAGGTATATAACAATGAAAATACACAAAATATATAAAAGAAGGCATGCATAAAATTAAGAATTAGCTAATAAAACAAAATAACTTCGACTATATACAGATGTACAGTTGGCTAGACAGTAGTGCAAATTTGGCAGTGCAAATAGATAGCTACTTATATTATATGATCGCTAAAGGGCAGGTGTTATAAAGTTAGAATCACTTCAAATATGGCCATCAAACCAGCATTTGGTAAGAAATTTTCTTTTTGCCTTGTTTTCACCTGAGTCTGCCATCTCTCTTGTCCAATCATTTCACTCAAAAGCGCTCTGGGAACCTTAGTGAGTCAAGTGAGGCTTAGTGAGGAAGCTAGTACCTGTCATGACCAATTTTGGATTCATTAAAACGGGCCGGTACAGATCACTTAAGACAGTGGAACCAGTGGAAACAAACCTATAGTCACAGGCAGTTGTTTCCAACATGATGAAAATGTCAGTTCCGATCAGGTGCTTCCTTATGGTTGTCATCAAACAAAATGGTTTAGTCAATGTTATTCGGTCTTTATTATTAGTATGATTTATTTATGTATTTATTTATTTTTTGTAAAGAGTAAATGTGTTTTGTCTGAACAGCTTTAACATTTCATCACACTGGGACCCGTGGATTGCTGTTGCTGGAGTCTTTTTAGTCATATACCTTAGCCCCGCCTCCCTGCAGAGAGCTCGCCCAATCACATCGCGCTGGCCTTTACCGGGGGAGTTGTGTAAAAGTCAAGCGCATTAGTGACATTTTAAATTAATGTAAGGCGCCATGCTGCTCTATTTGTGCCATGGTTGTTGCGGTAAATTGAATTTGCGGCCGCCCACGCGTTAGCTAACATGTGTGTCGTGTTGGATGCTATCACTGTACCTCGACACGTGTAAAGCAAGGACTGTGGTTCTCTTACACTCAGAAACGATCTCTAACAGCTGGTCTGACGTACTCTATAACAAGCAATCAATTTGTGCAGACATCTTCCATGTGTTTAGGAACTATACATTTTGAAAGGAAAGTATTAAAGGTGCTCTATGTAACTTTTCTGGTGGGGTTTTGCCATTGGCTTTTAGCTTAACCTGTTAGTCTCATCCGGTCCGTGACCCATCTTCCAAATATTAAATTTACTGATTTGATTATTGGTTACTACTAATTTAGACATGATTTGGTCCTGGTTTAGTCCTTGTTTGATACTGGGTTGGTCTTGGGTTAGTATTTAGTCTTCTCCTGGTTTAGTTCTGGTTCAGTTCAGTTCAATGTTGGTAAAGCCTTTTGTTGTTTATTTTTCAACAAAAATTGATAACAGCATTAGTTATTTTATTGTTTTTATCGTTTAAACAAACCTAGGGGATATTTTGTGCTACAGTAAATGTTGTTAAAGTGGTGGCGTGTTGTGGAAAATTGTATGAGTGTCAGTGGTGAGTAATGAAATGTTCTTCTGTAAAAGCTCAAAACAGAACTAAAAAGTTAAAGAGCTGCTACAAATATACTGGTCAACAACTCTACGGACGGAAGAAGACAATCAAGTAAACATTTGTTGAAAACCAGATAAATAACAGGAACATCAGCTACGGTCACATTTATCACTGATTCAGACTTTGGCATCACACAGTTGAACTCACTGTCTCTTTAAATAATGAAAGATGTTTCTACGTCCAAGTGTTGAGGAAATTGTGGGAGTTTTATCTCCATGCCATCAGCAAACAAGCTAGCTAAGCTCTTCACAGTCGCAGCAACAATGTAGAAACTACTTTCAGTTTCCATTTTACTGTATAAAATAGCTACATGGACATTAGGCAATAAATGCAAAGAAACACATTTTGTCAGTTGTGCTGTCCAAGGTTCTGCCCACTGACATTAATACACACGAAATGTTCTGTCTCTTGTTGCTCAACCTCAAAGTCTAAGGGGAGTTACCAGAAGCACAACGTCAGAAATCTCAACATAAAGTCAGTTAACCTTCAGCTCAGATGCTAGTTTTACAAGCAAATTATATTTTAATAAAATCCCAAAAAGTTTATACACTCAACAGTGACTTTTACTGAGGCTTTGACCCCTAAACATGGTAGACGGTAAAAGCCTCTGGGTTATTCATGACGTGTGTTTTTCGGCTAACAGCTGTAGGAAAATATACAGGGCACTGACTTCGGAGTCCCTCAAACCTTTCTAGTTGAGTTGTGATCGATAGCATCAGCACTGAACGTAACCTATTAATGAAGGGCGAAACCTCCACAAGAAAACATACATATGTGCTTTTAACGTGTAGAAATTAACTCATTGGGTTTGTACTAATCCGGAACATTTGTGTTAACATCCAGGCACTGCTATTTTATTTATTCTTTCCCCTTTGTGCTTTCTAATGCACATGCAGTGATTAAACGCGCAAAACATTACAAACGACAAGCTTGTTGAATCCACTATTCCATTGTAATCAGACAAGTTTGAAGATTTGTCACTGCGATTCCCAAAGGCGCAATATAACGTGGCAAAGGTGGCCGTATTGTCGCTTTGATGTCACATATCAGCTGGCGTTCACCTCGTATAGACATTTCAGCGCAATAACTACTGCCCCTCGCACACAGCCGCTTGGCACAGATGAGACGTGTTCTTCAGCAGCTGTGTGTCCCTGCCTTTTTACACTAATGACTGTTGTCACCACAAACGCAGGCTTCCTCTCTCATCTCCCCACGTCGTGTGGAGCAGCGGGGAGCGGCCTGTTTGGAAGATGCTGAGTTCAACCAAAATGAGGCTCTGGGCTGCTCCCTGGTCTCGCGGCACAGCAGGACAGAGCTCGCGTTAAAACAAGCAGATTAAACTTGCATTTTAACAAGGACTGACTCAATGGTGGTGTATTTTTTGCAAAGTGATGTTAGCGTAATCTTAATTTAGACCCAATCGTTATTGAACTTCAAAATTTGGTTGATGGACATACTGATTTCATGAGTTAAGATAATTACAATTACTATATATCCAATATTCCGAGTTTGACCAGTTGGGAAAAAGGTTTCTTCCTGGTTGGATATATGCTGCGTTCCAGTTGTCCTTGTAAATTCACACTAGAACACTCTCATTTCCCGTAATTTCTACTTGGAGACAAGATTTCTGAACCCCGGGTTTATTCGAGTTGGCCAGTCCAACAGCATGTGTTTGGATAAAGTTTTACATCCGACAGTTAAAACATCGCTAGTACTTGTTTTCTCTTTAGTTGTTCTCTGCTGCCCCCTGCTGCCTGTGAAGGTTCCAATGAGCTTCTGCAGTTATAAATGTATTGTTATGCTAATTATGATAATGTCTACATGGAGCTAATGTCAACAAAAGCAGAAATTCACATTCAAATGTTGATTTATAACTTGCAGGTGTAATAAGGTGTTAATAAATGAATTTAATTTGATCCATATTTTGGTTGATTTGAGCTCCTTCTTGGGTTTTATTGTTTGATTTGAGTCGTTTCAGTCCATGCACTGTAATGTATTGCATATAGTTTTTTCAAACTTGAAAGCTGGAACGCAGAAACTCTGAGAAAACGTCCCTCTGAGGTCCGAGTTCTGACCTTTAAATTTAAGATGTTTTCCCATTCACATGCAGTTTCTCGCCTGAAGTAACTGGCTGTTTTATGTACATAGGTTGCGTTCACATTGACCTGGTTTATGGTCCATATCTGTTCACATTAAACGAAAACTGGCACAAAATTCAACGTCTTCTCCGTCAGCACACTTAAACAAAAGTGAAATCATTTTTTCACAATAGCCTCAGAAAGTAGTTCCATTATTCAACATAAAAGACATGACTGTTGTCATTTGAAATGACTTTTATGTATTCAATTATATTTTCCATTGGGCCATATTTTTTAGAGGGCTTATTGTCTGGGGCTGGACCACAACACTGCCCTACAATTTGACATTTTATATATCCACAAACAACTCAGTGCAGTGTGTGAGAATAACATTATCGCGCTCATAAAAACAACTAAGATAGACCGAGTGTCTATCAATAACGAGGCTTGAACTAGAGCTGATCATAACAGCAGATCTAGGACTAGACCAGGTTTAAACCAAGGCTAACCCTAGTGCAGGTTTACATTTGGATTACATTTGTCATAAACCACACCTTGAACTAGACAAGACCACAAAATCTGAACCAGTGGCTCATTTTACCATGATGGGCCGGACCACACTGATTCATGGGCTGGATTTGGCTTGCAAGCCGCCATTTTGAATAGCCCTGCATCAAGCCATGAGATTAAAATTACAACTTTGAAGATCTGAAATTTCGTTCTAAAACTGTAAAGGCCCCTGCCCTCAATCTGAACTCATCACCAGATTCTACAACGTGAACACAAACCTACAAACTTGCACTCATTGCTCGTATGTGCGGATCTCTTTGGGTTTGTCGTCACTGTGCTAACTTCAAACATGCCTTCTCTCCGGCGGGTCCAATAAATTTTACATGCGCAAGCTGACTGACATACCAAGACATACCAATTCCAGGGAGATATTTTACTTTCGCTATATGGAAAAGTGTGACATAAAGTAGCTCTCATCTTCCACATTTCCGTTTCCAGCGTTGCCTCCGTGTGTCGTTTAAGTTCGGGTCACACACTCGAGGGTCTGAAAAACCTCTTCTGTCACGGCGTATTTCACTTAAGTAGAGATGACGTAAACTGGGAATAAGAGGGTTATGAGCTGGAAATGTGAAATACACAGTTAATTTTCGCCTCGTGAGTAATCTTAATATACGGCCAAAGTCGAAGTTCCGTTTTTTGGAACCGGTGGTGTAGAGGTCGTCTTGTACCCGGTGCAAGAGTGACGGTTCAATCACAGCTGTTGTATCCTTGCGCAGGGCACTTATGTGAGTGACTGTCGCAGATTGGCAGTCGGTTGCAGTGGTCTTGACTTTCAGAAGTGATTGGTTATTGACAAGAAATAATAATATGTTGTGATTTTAATACTTTTTTTTGCCATGTTGCTTTACCTGGCTAACACCTGATTGATTTGTGTAGCACTCTGAATTTAGTTGTACACATCAATCTGGTGATCAGGACATCTAAACAAATACTTCACGTTGACTGGTCGTAGCGTTACAGCGGAAAAGAGTTTACTTGAATCTAGTTGAGACATCTTTCCCCTCCGCATATGCATAAAGCACTTTCTCTTAGGCTGAAGTACATCCATTGGTGTCGCCATTTTGTATTTTTTATTTGTTTGAGCGCTTAACCCAAACCCCAATGATGTTCTGTGATTGGTCTATTTTCCAAACCACTGATGGTTCAGACCCAACCACACCAGCAGGAGTCTGACAAGATGGACTGTCCTGACAATTTACAGTTGACAATAGGGCAAATGTGTGACATGTCATGATTTCTATTTTTATTATTATTCATTCAATTATTTACATGGCTTTTATGAGGCAACATCTTCTGCTTTTAAAACTTAGTGTGATTTGTTTGATTCCACATGTCGGTCAGAGCAGGAGTAACCAATAGGAGGAGTGGGTGGGAATAAAAGAGTGAATAAAATGTCCACAAAGCAGAATATCACAGAATCCACTCACAGTTTGTAATATGCTACAGTATATATTAGACAAATTGGTTTACATGAACCCTTTTCCGACATAGATGCTTTGCTACTTTTTACTACTACTGATATTTTGAGTTTTTATTACTATTCTATTGACTCTTTGATTTTAATATCACCTTCTCTTTCACAAGCATTTCCACTTGCAGATCAATGGCTTCTGGTTTTTAGATGACATTTTGAGGACTTTTGGTTTGACCATTCAAAAGATAGAACATTGTTATTAACTGCTATGGAAACTGTGCTAATCTTTGATCGCTCTGAAGCCCATGGACAGTTTTTCTAAACACTGCCACAGCCCTAGAAATCACCCACCAAAATAAGGACTAATACGTCGTCTTCACCGTACGGATCCATCTTTCCCTGATCTGTCGTTGGTCCAGCTTGGCCCCTTCCTCTGCGCCCGCCGTCATATCTGTGTTACTGTGTGCTTTAAGTCGGCTCTGAAAACCTCTTCTGCCGCTGCTGCTGCTGTCACGGCGCATTTGACGCAGCGCCGGGACAACACGGAGCCGAGATGACAGGTCTGCAGAGTGTGAGGCGAGCGGAGGGGAGGGGGGTAAATGGAGTGGTCACTGGCCCATTAGAGCTGCTCACAATGAGAGAGTTCACAAAAGCGCTTGTCACTTTGGGAGAGCCTGCTTAGTCGCCGCGGTTATGGGGGGTTTGGCCCAAGGTCAGGTCAAGTCAAAGAGCTGTTGTAAGTCATTGTGAACGGACGTTTATCACATTGTAGGGACGGAAATAGAGAAACAGTCATGTAATGGGAGACTTTTGGCTTTGTGAGGACTAAAAAATAAGTCTCAAAAAGATAAATCCCTCAATATGAGTTCAACAACATGGTTCAGAGTTAAAATATTGGTTATTTTAGGGTTTAGGTTAAAGTTGCCTGGGTTTGGATGGCAAGGATTCAAATCAGACTTAAACTCTTGATGACCTGAGACTTGACTTGATAAAATAGACAAATACTTGGAACTCGACTTGGATTTGACGGCCAGTGACTCGAGATTTGACTTGGATTTGGAGCCCTGTGACTTGAGGTGACTTGATGCTTCTTCTCAAAAATAAAAATAGTGCTTTCAAAGCCATTTTCTCTTCACGGTCGATATTTAAATGTGACCAGGACGTATTAAAAAGAAGAACCAGACACAAAAATCATATAAATTGCCAAAATATGAGCCGTTGTCTGTAATTTGCTTACAAGGACTTGAAAGAACTTGAAACTCAGTGTAGAGGACTTGGATTTGACTTGGACTTGACGCCATAGACATAGCCCCACCTCTGCTGAACACCACTTGCTCTGTCGCATCTCTAGACAGAACAGAATCGTGCAATCAAGTTGGTTTATTTATGTTAAGATCATGTTCATCCACCATTTAGATCTCACCTCAGATTCCTCTTATTTGGCTTTATTTGTTTTGTTACGGATGGACCATGCATGGCTAATCTGAACTTGCAGAAATGAAAACGGTGACCAGACTGATATAAATTTGTCTAAAAATACTGAGAGATCTCATTCCAGCAAAGGTTAAGGCGCTCAACTCAAGTGAAATGTTGTCAGTGTAAAGGTAAGAAAGTGGTTTGTTTATTTTTTGTTAATTAGGTATTGAAAATGTGCTGCGGTAATGTTCAGCAAATTGCATATTGATTTAAGACGATACATGTGAACATTTTGTGCTAGAAAAGAACTCTCTCAATGTTTCTTGCCACAACACTGGAAAAAAACATGTTTATTATTTTCAGACAACTGATCAAAAACATTTCAATTAAAAAGAGAACATAGTTTTCCAACTGCCAATTCAAACGTGCGTATTCAAACTCAAGGCGAGGATGTTTAAAATGAACCATATCATCTGCTTTGGCCAAAAATCATACAGCGCTTTAGGATATGGATCGATTCCTGTTGTACGTTGTTGTAGTTCCTTCGAATTAGTAGCATTTTGATTTGGCGCTTCATTTTTTACACCTGATCCCCTTACTGTGCAGCCAGTTGCATTTGATTCCGTTTCCTCCAGTCATATGAAATCACCTCATGCACGGTTCATAGAAGTACACACAGAAATTATACGCGTTAATTTGTTCTAATGGCTAAATGAAGTAAAAGTGAATCAAAACCCCTCAGCAAATTGGAGTCAACTGTTGTAAATCAAGTGGATCGGGAGCATGTTTTTGAACCCACTAAATTCATTACGGGATTCAAGCTTTGATAGTTAATGTGCCAGAGCTCACTGAATATTGGATATAATTAGACAGATATTAGAGGTAGGATTTAGCGTCAAAACAAAATAAACATTACTAATATTTACAACCAATCTCACATTTTATCTCAACTACCTAATGTGACGATGCTCTGTGAACCAAAAATGCTGTAGTGTTCTGTGAAGCAAAAACGCTACGATGCTCTGGGAACAAAAAAAAATTGTGAAGCCCTGGGAACCAAAACACGTTCCGATGCTCTGCGAACAAAAAACCTTACAATTCTCTGCGAACCAAACACCAAAAACGTTACAAAGCTCAGCAAGCCATGAAAGTAACAATGCTCTACAAAACAAAAACACAACTGTGCTCTGTGAATCATAGACGTTACAATGCTCTGCGGTCAAAAAAGTTGCGATGCTTTGCGAACTAAAAAGATTGTAATTCTCTGTGAACCTACGATGCTCTACGAACCAAAAACGTTATGATGCTCTGTGAACCAAATACTTTACGATGCTTTGGGAACCGAAAATGTTGCTCAGCGAACAAAAAACATTACAATGCTAGATCAAATTTTACACCTAAGAATCGGTGTAAAATTAGGAAGGGAAAAAAATATATATAATTACATACAATTTCACGTTTACCCCTACATGAAAAATGATGATGATGCTCTGCAAACCCAAAATGTTGCTATGCTCTATGAAAGAAATACATCACAATGCTCTGCAAACTAAAAACATTATGAGAATCGACCTCAAAAGAATCTAAAAATGTTACAATGCTGTGCGAACTAAAAAACATAATGATAGAGTTAGGAACTGGTGTAAAAAATTGAAAAAAAGACAAATTTCTATCTTGAATACCTAGATGTCTGTGAACCCCCCAAAAAATACACTAATTCTAATATTTACAACCAACCTCACATTATTATTATTATTATTTAAATTTAGAAACATTATATTCAAACAAACTTAACTTGTCGATTTCCAGCTCAATCTCTTCTGTGTCAGACTGTTGAGACCTTGGGCAAGACACTCAAGTAGGATTTGAAAGTCTTTCGCAGACGTTTATTTACCTGAACACTCAACGGCATTGTGAACACGCAACGACTTTGTGTTATCCATTCAAGTCCTACGGTGCTCTGCTGGTCATAGAACGAGAGAACGGCAAAGAAATGCCGGAGGAGGCCATGATGGCAGGGTGACGGTAATGTCAGGCATCCGTTTGTAAAGTTACGGTTTGAGTGTCTCGTAGAGTGGCACAATGCGATATTACTGTGATATTTGGCGTTTCATTTTGAGATATTACTTAAACATCCCAAATAAGTTTTCTAAATGACTTCAAGGTGCACTGTGTATCTTCTCTGGTGCTTTTTTACAGTTTTCCCAGCAAAGCAGCAACATCTCCATTGAGACAAAAGTCACACAGTGCTTGAAATTACAGATATTATGCATCATTTGAATTGTTGTTGGCCTTTAAACATAGTCTCAAGTCTCTTCACTTTGAAATCTCATGTGTTAGAACAAAAAACAGTATAACTTTGTCACAGCCTTGGGAGACGCCGGAGTAACTTAGCTGTGGCCCCATCTACTGGCTGCAGAGGCAATTACACATGTTTTTTGAGCAGTCACGCGGTTGTAATGATCACGATTAGACGGCAGAAACGCTCAGAACGAGATTGACAAGGCCTTAAACATAGCAGTAGATTCTCGTCACACATCGAAAAAACGTCACAAATCAAGGAACATCAGAATGGAGGGTTTATGACAGTCGGAGGGGAGAGGATTGTATGTTTTTGATGACGGAACAATGTTATAACATGATTAAAAGCTCAGAAAAGTCAATTTTGCATAATATTTGTCCCTTAATCTTGTAGTCAGAATGTGTCCAAATAAATAATCCTGAAAACATGCCTGAGAACTTGGCCGTTTTGCTCTCCAGATGGGTAATTTACGTGAATTATAGATAGATAGATTCGCATCACATCATTAATGAATCACCATGAATCATCAATAGATACATTATTTTAAGTTCTAAAACATGAGATATCAAATTAAAGGTACTCCAGATCATGTTTAAGAGCTAATAGCAATACAAATAATGCATAATATGTGTCCTTGTCCGTGCCCTGTGTGTCAGTGTCAAACACGAATGAACAATTTGTGATTATAGAAGTCCTCAGTCACCATATTGCAACCTTTATTGTGTTTTTTAAAGTAAATTTAAAATGATAATGATGATTTGACTAGTCGACTAATCAAAAAAACTATCGCAAAGCCGACCAAGCCTTATATATCTTACTTTGCACCGCACTCTACATGCAAAACCCTCAGCTATAGAAGGCATAACCACGACTGTAGACGACGTGACTGGAGCGCCAATGCACAAATGTTTCCCCATCACATTCCCAAGAAAAGACATCAGATAGGGAGGAAGAAAAGTCTTCTGAAAGATTGATGGAGCGCCCCCGCGGGTGTGGAGCTGATTTGCAGTTGGGTCACACGTCTCTCTCATGTCCGCGCTGCCATTGACTTACTGACACTGACACTGGGGCTGTGTGTTTGGTCAGCAGAGGAGGGAGACGGCGGGGAGCAGCAGAATCAAAGCATTTGTTTAAAGGGGAGGAGTGAGGGAGAGGGAGAAAACGTGAGGAGGACGTTAAAGGGGAGTTTTTTATGTATAGGATGTAGAGGGTGAAATTCATGTTTGCGTAAGTTATGTTAATGTCAGTAATGGTTGAAGGGTACTTTGTTGCTCTGTGGAGGAGAGCATAGGGGAGATGTTATGCACATCGATTTAAGAGCTTTGCTATAATGGTTTTCACTTAGTCAGAGTTGAGTAATCCTGCATTGTTCTGCATTATAAAATGTCTGTTTTCACCTTTTCCCGCCCACAGCTCTGTACTTACTTTCAATTGTTTAAAAAAATTCGACTGCAGGTCGAACACAAATGTTCAAAAAATCTTTGATAATGAGATCTTTTCACTAGACCAGAGTCTCAAACCTTTTCACCCTGGGGAGAGCAACTTCTACAACTACATGGGGGACAATTACTATTAGCACGCGCAAAATATTGAGTTGTTAGAAGGATGACAGTCTACATGACTACATTCAGAAGTCTAAATCCATTATCCATTTATAATTGCATGCATCAAAAGCATACAACGGTATTTACAATGGTAATAGGCATGTAATCAATCAAATTTTAATGATTTGGTGTCATATGTTGGATTCCCAAATCCTTTGGGGAGCCACTAGGACGAGAGAGAGAGGTTTTGCTCCTGAGCTACAGGTTGCTCTCTGCATTAGAGCCATGTTGTTAAAAGCCATTCTCTTAATGACCAGTTGAACCTTTTCCACTCCATTCCACTCAGAATATCAAATATTCAATCAAATGTGCTGATTGACTGACTGATTGAGCTATATTAAGAGTCCAATTTGCTATGACCAAAAACACCAGACGCTCCGCAAATCAAAACCTTACAATGCTCTGTGAAACAAAAATGTTATGATACTTTGCGAACCAAAAACGTTACAATGTTCTGAAAATCAAAAACTTTACAATACTCTGTAAACCTAAAACCTTATAATGCTCGGCAAACCTAACTGCTCTGCGAACCAAAAACATTGTGATGCTCTGCAAAACTAAAAATGCTCTGAGAACCAAAACTTTACGATGAGCTGCGAACCAAAAATGTTGATACTTAGCAAACCTAAAACTTTGCTCTGCAAACCAAAAATGCTCTTTGCACCAAAAATCTTATGACGCTCTACGCACCAAAAACTTTACAATCTCTGCAGCCCAAAAACGTAACAATGACCCACTCTACGACCACCATCATAATTATTTAATCTCGCATTCGACTTGAATCCACATTTTTCAATTTACAAGACACATTGGAGCCATTTGAGCCCTGGCGCTAACACACCCTCTCCTGTATTAATCTGGATAAATGGCGGTGTTATTGAACGCGGTGATGCACGGTGGAGAAATGGACCTTCTATATGATCCTTTATGGTGTATTATGTGGCGCAGATCACTCAGAAAAAGCTTGAAATTGGACAAACAGCTCTCAGCGTAGAGTGTGAGCCCGGAGTGGATTCTTCACTGGAGGATGCCATTGTGAAGGACAGGCAGGGAGCAGCACTTCAGGCCACAGGCAAGAGAACACTGAGGGAGATGCACTGCAAACGGCAACGGAGAGAGCAGATTACACCAGGATGAGGCATGTTTAAATGGTAAATGACTCACGATTGCAGCTCTTTAAAATGAAATAATGGTTGCTTTAAATATAATGCAAGGCTACTTTACTAGTCTATAAATTACTTGGTCACAGTGGCAATTCAACAAATCTCAAACACTTGTAAAATGCATGACTGGTAATAAAATGTGAATTTAAAAAAAAAATGAAGAGAGGGAGGGAGTGAAAAAAGAGTAAATATTTCGCTGTTAATACAGTCTTGGTAAGAGATGGATGGTATAATTTTTAATAAATAACAAATATTATTCAAAATGGACTTTTTTATCTAACAATGTTCTGCCGTTAGCTTCATTCACGCTGGTTTGAAAATCTTCTCCCTGTCTGACCGTAAAAAAACACTACCGGTACATTCTGAATTCCTTTGAGTTGATGTTTTTTGATGTGTGACAGGGCTTCGAAAATCTTTTCTTTTTTGTTTTTAAGTCCGTAAATCATCGGACTCGCTCTGAGTATTTCTATTGTCTAATTACAAAGCTTTGTGTATATACAAATATGTGTAATTGCCTCTAGCCAGTAGTTAATTGTCAGTAAATGACAATCTGCTGCTTGTTACGGTGAAATGTAAACCTGAAGAGGCGGGGCTTATCCCTTTTGCAGTTTTGAACAGGAAGTCAATGGACCTGTTTCTATTATCAAGCCGTTCTAGATCAACATTGCGGTTTACAATGAAAAGAATGTAAAACAATGATCTACTTATGATGCAGTTTGATACTAAGTGCCTGAACAAAGCATAATATGTGTCCTTTAAGACTAAATTTTTTTAAATTTTATTTTTTGTAAAGGGCTGTACCTGAGTTTTACTGAAGCAGGTCCATGTTCCCAATTTTTGTCATTAGGAAACATTAGGAAAGTGAGCTATACATGTGACTGATGTAAAGACTTTAACATGAACTAGTTCCGTTTTTCACGTTTCTAAACAGTAAAAATCAGGTACAGGGCCTTTAAGATGAGACACTGCAGGTGAACAGGGAAAAATCTTAAATTTATAGATATCAATATGAAACCTTTCCTCTAGTTTACTCATATAAATTTAATAAAAAATGTATCACCAGTTTTTCATCATGTAATGTTTTCATGCAGAAATAAAGTATTTTATGTGTAAAAACTGACAAAATTACACATAATTGGGACATCTGATAAAAAGGACTGAACCAGGTTTACATTTCTTGGTTCATTTTGTACACATATTAGTTACAAAAACTTTACAGAGTGAATTTTGGATTTTTTTTACTGAAAATTGACCTAAACATTTTAATTTTGCTATTTTTTTTTTTTTTTTTTTTACATAAAACTTTAATAAAACAGGCTTGGAATTAGATAAACGGGTCCTTCAGTACTTTCTGTCATAATCTCGTTAAGTACAAAATTGTGAAGTTTGGTGTGTGTAGGAGCTACTTTAGGCCTGATCTTAATGTCCATAGGGGTGAAAAAAGTTACAGTGTCCCTGAGAAATCTATGGATGAAGTGGATTAAACGAAATAATAAAACATCTTTGGGAGCAGACTGGAAAAGCTTGTTGTTTCCAAATGAAAGCTGATACGTTGGCAGAGCAAACTGACCAAAAAACAAAAAAATTACCCATAGTGCCTCGCCTCGAATAAGATAAAACAAAATCCAATCCCAATCATGACCCGCATCTGCTCCCTCCACCTAACCCGCAGTGTCCCGCGCACACTCCTCGACCCGGCCCGTGCCCCTCTACGCTAACGTTAGCTCCCCGTGTGCTCTGCTCTCTTAATTCCTCATCAGACAGTTTGGCTCAGCGCGCCGGACTCCTCCACGGGGGAACGACTTCTGTATTTATGCTTTACAGCCTGTAGGGATTTTCTCCAAGGTCAGTACTATATTACCTATTTGGACCATTGAGCCGTGCACTCCGTTTAGAAGAGCCCGGGTTTTAATGCGGAGAGGTGATTGATTAAGCCTGCTGTGTTTCTTAGCGCGCTCTCTCCTTGAAAGATGCGATATGTATGTACGGAGAGAGCCGCTGTGCTGAATATGCGATCGATGCCTGGACTCTGGGCTCTATAATTACCTCATTGGGAAAGAGGAAGCCTGCGGGTGTGTGAGAGAAAAGAGTGTGCGTTTGTATGTGTGCGCGTGTGTGCGTCGGTTGGTTACAGACAGTTTCGTAACAGAGTGCTCCGCGAGGCTCTTCATCAGAATCAGATCAATGTGGATAGAGAAGTGAAAAGCGGAGAAGGGTGGAGGTGGTTTCCTGCTGAGTGAGGGAGTATATGGGACTACAGAGGATTGACAGTGGGCTTAAGTGTGGACAAACTAACCACTGCCAGGGAGAAAGCGGGTTTAGGTAGCTTAAAGTACCATTTAGGGCTGCTAGGCAAAAATTATGATCACAATTATTTGGCTCACAATTGAAATCAGGATTATATTTCAATCAATGACTTCTACACTGTTAAATTATTCTATAAAGGAAGTATAGACCAAATATATTTATTATTAATGTTTTGGAAAAGTGCCTTTGCTGCAGGTTTTGAGGCGAAAGGAGTGCACTTATAACTCTGAACAGAAGGCCATTCGTTGTATTTACGATTACAACCTTTTTGTAATTGTGTAGGGTAATAATTTAAATCACGATTACATTTACGATTAATTGCACAGCCCTAGTACAATTATAAATGCAACTGATCCTGCAGACTCTTTTTCCAGTTTCCTGTACGAGTGTTTATTCAAGATTTGAGGCAAAACTCGTCTTTTAAACAAAAAAATATAATGCATTTTTTATACTGTTATTAGCCCTTAAACCTACTCTTGAGTACCTTAAGTTTGGCATCATTTAACAAAATAAAGATGTTATCAGGTATTATTTGTCGAATCGTAACTATTGTGTAATTTATATGGATTTTGGCCCTTGTTTACAGTCTGGTTGCTAGGTAACAGTTGTGGAATTACCTCTACTTGTGTCATATTTGCTGCCCATGTCCAACCAGGAAGTTACATTATAAACATAATCTACAACTTTGTTTGTTGGTAACAGTTTATGGCATTGTGATTAAGACTGCGTTCACATTTATCTTTTTTAAATTGGGACTAAACCCAAAACTGAACCTGGACTAGATTGGAACTAAACATGGATTAAAACATAAGTCTATATCAGGACTAAAATGAGCTCAATTTAGGACCAAACCGCCCGTGAACGCACCCTTACAATCCAGAAGTAAAACTCTAAACCTAAAAATTTGTCAGACAGTAACACAATTTGTAACATTTATCAACAAAATCTTCAACATCTTAACTGCATTTTTGTAAAATTGGCCGTCCAACCCATCATCGGCATTTCATTTCTAGTTCTTTTAATACTTCTCCTTTTCATGTCAGTGCAAAATACATATGTCCCGAGATCAAACTTTGAGTACTCGACAGCTTCGGCGAACAGACACAGACAGACGAGCCAGGATTCTGTTGAAGTTCTAATCAGCGCCGGGATCGCAGCAGCTGTGGCCCGACCGCACATATGTCGCTCGTGACAGGTGAGGGTCAGAGGTCACGGCGGCCGCTCGCTTGTCACCGACCGGTTTGCTCTTGACATCTGATGGCTCTATGACTCTTTTTTTTTTCTCCTTCTTTCTCCGTTTATTTATTTATTTGAGTCCGCTCGGATCGTTCGTATCTGGTGCGAGTTTTTTTCTGTCCCAGAGAGGTGGAGGTGGAGGAGGAGGACCGCCACCATCGCACCTGTCAGGGCCCTGTCATGTCAGGCCTGATCCCCACTAACCCGCAGTCAAACAACATGCCACAGTAATAGCGCAGGCGGTCGGCGGAGCAGCCAATCACGTCCTGTCACTGCTCTGATGTCCCGACGCTCACAGGCGATAGGCTCGGTGTGGTCGGCTTGTCCAGCATACGTGTAATGATGGGGTGCGGTAAAATATTGTCGTGTTAAGGTGGAAACTTTAGTCTGTTAAAATATTCAAAGTGCTGAAAGGTTATCGGGAAACTCTCTCATGGGGATTTCTCTGCGTTTTTGATCGGATATGTCTTGGAAGATTTAAACACGAGACAGAGTAAAGTTACGTCATGCAGGAATGTTTTTGTGTGCCATCTTCACGGCGAGACACTACATACAAAACTCTTTTTTTTCCAGTTTTTGGTCAGTTTGCTCTCTCAACATATCAGCTTTCATGTGGAAACTACAAATTTGTCCAATCTGCTCCTAAAGATGTTTATTATATCATTTAATCCACTTCCATAGATTTCTCTGAGACGTTGTAACTTCAAAAATCTTAATGTATTTTTCTCCCACAGATACATAAACATCACTAAAAGTAGCTTCTACACACCAAGCTTTGCAGTTTTGTACATAACAAGATTTTGACAGAACATACTGAAGGATTTGTTGATATCCAATTCTAAAACTGATTTATAAAAGTTTAAAGTTTAAAAAAACAACAGAATTTTTAGGCCAATTTTTTTTTCAGATCTTTTACTCAAAAACTGAATAAGAAACCCCAAATCCCCTCAGAAAATGTGATTTTTCAGATCCAAAATATGTGCAATTTTGGCCATTTTTACGCACAAAAAATGCTTATTTCTATATAAAAACATATGACATTATGAAATACTTGTAATACATTTGTTTTTTTACATTTATGTGAAAAAACTACAAGGGAAGTTTACAATTGATATTTTTAAATTAGAGATTTTTTTCCAATTTATCTGTATTGTCTAACCTTAAGCAGCCAATTTCCTTCTTAATAAGAGCTGAGCCACATTCATGGAGGGTTCAACCCAGGAGCAGAGGCCTACCCAGGGGCAGGACTGTGGACAGAGGCCAGTGCACAGGGCTGTGGGACAGACAGTAGTATTAAGTCTAGACTAGAGAGCCTACATAATACCAATCATAGTAGTATTGTTTTGAAAATGTATAACTTTATAAGGAGGTATAATTTTGGTTGCATCATGAGTGTACAATATTCTAAAGCAGCAGACTTTCTCTGCGTAAGAGAGCGCCTGACTTTTCTTGGGATTTGTTCTTCCAGACGGAGATTTCCAGTTAACATTTTGTAAATGCCAAAATGTTCGTAACAAGGTCTTACAAATGTGTTCTTAAAAGCTCTTCACGCATGAGTGCCAATATTTATCAAGTAGAAGTAAAAAAATATTAGCCCAAATGACTAAGGGTAAAAACGTATCTGGAGAAACTACTACTCAAGTGAGAGTAACTAAGACCGTAGAAAGTTTCAAAAGTACGTCATCTGGACAATGTTTTAAAAATCAAGACGTTTCAACCTCCATCTGAAAGTCCTTTTCAATCTCAGCTGTCAGAGGAAATCTGTTTCCGCTCAGAGCAGTGGAGAGTAGCTTCTCAGACCAGATCCTCAAGTTGAAAATGACTTTGGAAGTGGAAACGTCTTAATTTATAAAACACTGTTCAGATGGACTACCTTTGAAACTTTCTGTGATTGATCACTCCTGGATGAATGAGGAAATACACTAAGTTACTATTTGTTACTGTCCGGCCAAACATTAAAGAAAGCACAGAATCTATTATTTTCAATAGAAAGTAGACATGAAAGTAATTCATATCTGAAGGAGCGATGCAAGAAACACAGCATAAAGCTTTTGTCACTTGTAGTTGTTACGGGAGAATTGCTGTTGTGGATTTCTAAAACAAGTTAAACAATAAAAATGCAGAGAGAATGAGTCTGATCAATGAGTTTTATTCACTGGTACCAAAGTGAATAGTCGCCTTTCCTTGACATAGTGATGTCTCCTTGGTCGACAGAGGTCCATGACAATCAGAACACATGCTTTTTATGCAGAAGACATAGGTGAAGACATAGTTATCACATCATGAGGAGACAACATGAAACATCATTGTGAAACAAGAGCATAGACAAATGTGACTATCAATATTTATGAAAAACAACAGCTATCAGTGGTGTTTCCAGTTAAAGCCAGATTTCAGAGTGAAAGGACGTCATAAAAAGGATTAGATGCCCGTTCTCTATCTTTGTGACCGGGGCTGGGAGCGAACAAAAGAGGTGCTAAAGAGATGTTAAAGTTGAAGTTAACCTTAGCAGGTCAGAATGAGAATACAGAACTTATAACTGTGATTACATAGTCTTACAGTGAGAAGAGGAACTGACTTTTTTACTCAAGTAAGAAACTACTTAAATGATATATTATTCAAGTAGGAGAAGAAAGAGTTAAAAAATAGTCTCTGAAAACTACTCTGAGAAGTAAAATTCCTACCCACGTGCAATCTTTTGACTGGGTCGTAGATTTTTTCATTTTATTTTTTATTTCATGACTACGCAACGTTCAAGGGTAGTCCCATACATCACTCAACATACAATCGATACAAAATGTTTAAATAAATATTTTGTCCAATACAAAAAAGTTTACTGCTCACTGACCAAAGTGCATAGCTCAAACGAAGAGCGCGCGAGGCTTTAAACGTTACTATCTATCACGGGAAAAGTGGACATTGCATTCATCCGCTAACTCTTAATTGCTTTCACGTCACCTTGATTGATTCCAACCTGTCAGCAGGAGCGGCCACAGCGGCATTAGCATATAGCCACATCTCTTCCGAGCTAACATATGCTAAGCTAAACCCATACATCTCTTTGTGTGCGGTGTTGACAGTGATATCTTTGTCGAGCGCTCACAATAAACAGGTAACACCTCCCCAGACGCTTCCCACCATGTTTCCCCATTTCCGCTCCGGAGATCTTGGCGTCTCGCTGCTGACTAAGCGCTCCGAAAAGGCCCGAGTCAGCTCCGGCTTATCAAATTGCTTGTCAAATTCACAAAAGAACGCCCAGGGACCGCTCTTGAACTGAATGATATGCCGTATGGAGTATGCCGAAAAGAGAGAAATGAAAAATCAGAATGAAAACCCGCCAGGCAATCAAGAAGAGTGAGAACATGTACAGCTTGAGTCATCGTGATGGACTAAGAATAGCAACAAGTTTTAGGAAATAGCTTAAAGGGGACGTATGATGCCATTTTTACCTTGTTACAACAGTGTTTCCTCATCATTAGTTTACTCAAAGTTAGATTTTCATGTTTGAGTAATCGTATATTGTCTTGCAACTGAGGCTCGAGTGCCTTGAAAATTCCTGTTTTCACCTACCCCTTAATCCCACCCACTTCCTTCTACTTAGTTGTAATTATTTGACACATGTAGAGTTCTCAAATGTCACGTAGCCACTTTTCAAAACTAAAAACCTGTAAATTACAATCTGCTTCTCGTTAGTTACAGTGAAATGTCACTACGAAGAGGCGGGGCTTATCAATTCTGCAGTTTTGAGTCAATAGACACATTTGTGACACTGTTCTAGATCAAAATTGCGGTTTACAATGAACAAAATGTAAAATGATGTATCTACTTTTGTCATAGTTCAATACTAAGGACCTGGAAAAAAGCATAATATGTCTCCTTTAAAAGTCAGTACTTACAGATAGTCGATAGTAGTTTGTGATAATTTATTGAGAGCTGTCGTCAAAATAGAATCGACTTAATAAAGACAAGACACAACAAGGCCATTTTTTTTCAATGTTTTTTCTCTTAAAATGGGAAAACAAAAACATTCTTCTTCAGATGTGTCATTATTTCACCAAATCAACGAAACTTTCATGCGCTGATTTAATTCTAATTTCTTTGGTTGCTTTCTCATCGCTATTTTCTCTCACAACGGCATAACGATCTTTACTAAAAATAAACTTTAGTAACTTTAACAACAACAAAATAAATCCATTTCCTATTGACAATTGTATGTGTTTATACACACACAAAATAAAATACAGTTTTGGTTTTTATTTTTTGTATGTTCGTTTTTTTGTAGGTTTATTTTTTGTGGGTTTTATTATTTTTTTTTATTCATATGTTTTGTTTTCAATTTGACTTCACATCCAGATTTATTGATATCTACAAAAATCTCACATATTCTTACATATTTTCAGTAAAATCTGGTCCAATTTATCAACAAAAATAAACGTAGAATTTAAAAATCTATCTTTATACATTTTTCAGATTTATGGCCCCCTAAAATGCAATAAATTTAACTTAATCCTGGTATAATCCTGGTATAATCCAGGTCCAAATCCAGGACTGAACCAGGACTAATCCAGGTAAAATCCAGGTCTAAATCAAATCTGAACCGGGACTAAACCAGGTCTAATCCTGGTCTAATCTGGGACTAAACCAAATCTAGTCCAGGACTAAACCGGGACAAACCAGAACTAATCCAGGTCCAATTCAGGACTGAACCAGGACGAATCCAGGTAAAAGTCGTTTGTATTTTATAATGATTAATCTTTTTTTTTTTTTACCTCTTGAAACTTAATGTCATTTTCAAGAGGGGCCTGTTGACCAATAAATAACTACAGACACAATAACACAATTAAATTAATATCCACTTGCTGGGTTTATTGAAACTAAAATGATGTTTCAATACATTTCTTGCATGTCCATGTCCAACTAATGGAATTCAGTGGTCAAGTATTTACATTCCTCGTTCAGTTTTCTAGGTAAAGAACCTAACTGCCAGATATCTGTCTTTATTAGAAAAATATGATGAAAAAAACATTCTTTACCCTTCTGAGAAATCTTCCGACAGACAGTCCTTCAGCTATTTAAAAGTATTACACATATTTTGGCATTGTTAAGGACCTTAAAATTGTGACCTTAGTGCACTGGCAGTAGATAAACGTATACATTGAACCATGTTGTTGCCGTTTGTTAATACTTAAGATAACAGTTTCAGTGCAGACCAGGGCTATTTGACTTTATTTCACAGAGGGACAGATTTTTTAGATGGTTGTCCTCGGGGCCAGAAACGTGTCCAACACTTTTAAAATACGAGAAAAATGTGATATGGAAGTCTTAAACATCTGCAGAATGGAACCAGGACTAAACCAGGTCTAAACCAGGACTAAACGGGGACAAACCAGGACTAATCCAGGTCCAATCCAGGACTTGAACCAGGACTAATCCAGGTAAAATCCAGGTCTAAACCAAATCTAAACCAGATATGATCCTGGTCTAATCCAGAACTAAACCAGGTCTAATCCAGGACTAAACAGGGACAAACCGGGAGTAATCCAGGTCCAGATCCAAGACTAAACCAGGACTGAACCAAGTAAAATCCAGGTCTAAACCAGGACTGAACCACGACTAAACCACGACTAAAATTCGACTGGACCAACAAGAAGAGACAAAATATTGCCTATATTTTTGGAAGAAGCTTGAGAGCCGTATCATATCCTTTGGAGGACCTGATTTGGCCCTCGGGACTTAAATTAAATAGCCTTGACATTCCATTCTATTGATTAATTTTAATGGAGCTGCAAAACTGTAATTTTGTCGTCTACTTATAGTTTAAAGACAACGCAGACATAGTTGTTGGCAAGTTTTGTCCTATTTCATCACATCACCATCAATATCTAACTTAAACCTCTTGTTTCTAAACTTCACTTATTACTGTAGGATTTGTGTAGAGCTGCTAACCTTTAGTCATTTAATTGATGAATCGGTCGACCGTGTCTTAGTCGACCTACTTTTTCATAAATCGACCTTATTTTAATTTTGATTGAAATGATTTTATGTCAAAAACAGCGAAAAGAGAAGATATGGAGTGAGTTGGCTGACGTTTGTGGAGTAAATGGTTGCTTTTGAGTGAACTCTTTTGAGTGCAGGTTGGGTCAGACACATGGAGATTTTGATGTATTTTTGCCACAACCCCTTTTTAGTCGACTAATCGGTCGATTGGACATGTTTTTAGTAGAATACAGCTCTAGATTTGTGGCGATATCTTGCATTATAGAATGATATTTTGAAAGCTAGACATAGTGTGCCAGTGGATGTAAGTGTTTAGCTCAAGTATCTTTTTTTTTCATTTGCAAATATTAGATATATGCTTTCATGAGTTGAGTGGTGCTTTAGCTCAATGACTTTGACTTAGCAACATTGTTCCTCAATACCAAAGCGACATAGTTCTGATATTTATCCCTTCAGGCAGAGCATCAGTTTATTACATTCACTGTTTGAAGCTAGTGTACGTTTGGTTCAAGTTAGAGGTGCACTGTGTAACCCACTGTCTTTGGTGGGAAGTGAGCTACCTGCTTGTCTCCATGGAGATGTTCTTGCTTTATTATTATTATTATTGTGCATAATGAATGCACACAATGTGCATATGAACAAGGAGTATGAAGTGTCTGCGCGGTCTACAAACCACAAAATGACTGTTTTTAATGTTGTGCCTCATTAAAATGAATGGAATAGAATGTTTATACACGTACCAGGCTGTGTGTGCACAGTTCATAAACCAGGTCTAAACCAGGACCAAACCAGGTCTAAGACAAGTCTAAACCAGAACTAAACCAGGTCTAAATCAGGACTAAACCAGGACTACACCAGAACAGAACCAGGACTAAACCAGGACCAAACCAGGTCTAAAACAGGTCTAAACCAAAACTAAACCAGGACTGAACCAGGACTAAACCAGGACTGAACCAGGAACAGAACCAGGACTAAACCAGGACCAAACCAGGACCAAACCAGGTCTAAGACAGGTCTAAACCAAAACTGAACCAGGACAAACCAGGACTGAACCAGGACTACACCAGGACTGAACCAGGACTACACCAGAACAGAACCAGGACTAAACCAGAAAAAACCCAGGACTAAACCAGGACCAAACCAGGTCTAAGACAGAACTAAACCAGAACTAAACCAGGACTAAACCAGGACCAAACCAGGTCTAAGACAGGACTAAACCAGGACCAAGACAGGTCTAAACCAGAACTAAACCAGGACTGAACCAGGACTAAACCAGGACCAAACCAGGTTTAAACCCATATCAAGAAATAAAATATTTTCTGTATTTTTTGGAAGATGGGTCGGGGGCCGGATCATATCCCTTGGAGGGTCTGATTTGGCACTTAAGTTGAACCGCCCTTTAACAGCAGCTTGGTTTGGTGATCGACTTGTTGACACTGATATTAGCTGATTAGTTGAATGCCAAACTGTGGAACATTCTCAGGAGACCCACATCCAGAGAAGTTACATAGTGCACCTTTAATAAAACAATGATCCTGGCCGGGTCATTTGCATCAGCCTGTACTGTGGAGCTTGTTTGTAAAGATAAAGTCCTCTCACAACACGCACACATTGGATCTTTCGCCTGGCACTTGGTGAAAACGTGTTATTTTGAAGCAAAACTTAGATCCCAAGATGTGCGGTTATTCTTTACACACTGCAGAAATCACTGGCTGTAGAGATTAAACTACTAGCTGTGTAACTGAGTGCGTTCTGTGCGTTTTATCTCTGCATGTGTTGCTGTTGCTCTGTGGATATTTGTGTCTGTGCATGTTCGATGTACGTTGTAAAGGTTTTCAGGATATCAATAGGAAAAACACTCCCCCTGATGTTTTAGCCCGTAGAGTCTGTCTGAAAGCAATGTTTTTTTGAAATGTTATGTTTAAATGCTGTGCTAAAAGTTTAAGCTAGCATGTGTTTTTATGTGTTTTGTAACAGAAGCCAATGACGATTCCTCCGTGAAGCCCATTCTGAACCAGTTTTCAAATTTAAGAATCCTATGCTGATTTTAGCCGTGATCTGCACCGCTATCACAAATGACAATTAAAAACATACCATAAATACATGGTTTGTTTGGAGGGTAACGGTAGGTTTGAAAATTAGCAATTGTTAAAAGGAAAAAGAAAAATGTAATTTCATAAAAAAAAAAAATAAATGTAAGTAGTAGTAAGCAAAAGTAGTAATAAAACAAAAATGTAATTGTAATAGTATTTAAGATTGATTAGAACCATAGTATAAAAACTAAAAAAGACTTGAGAAAAGAGAAAGTTATTTAATTATAAATCATAATGGACACATTCTTTTTAGTTTAGTACAAATATAACATTTTGCAATAGTTAACAAAAACAATTAAACTATTGTATTAAAATTATATAAAAAAAAAAACAACTAAAAATACAAATGTAAGTAATTTAATTGTAAATCATAATAAAAATAAAACAAACTTTGGAATAGTGAAATAAAATCAATTAAAGCCATAGAAAATGGCTTATCAAATGTCTAATAAAAACATTTTGTTTAAATGTAGAAAATCAAATTAAATTATAAATATCAATTAAAATCATAGTGTTGGTTTGAATGTGATAAAAGTAAGTGATTTAATTGTGATTTAATCATAATAAAGACATTCAAAACAAATTAAATTACCAATAGTTAAATAATAAATGTCAATTGAAAGCATTGTATATAAAAAAGAACTAAAGTAAATTAAATGGAGGTAAATGATAATAATTATTTTGATTTTAATGTCAAAAAATGCAAATTAAATGTGATACATAATGTGATTTTCATTTTAAAAAATCAAGAGTGTTTTTTCCAAACCTCAGAGTGTCTTCACTGGCTTCCGTTCAGTGCTTTTCTCTACCTACAGCCATGCTTTTTCCCCTTACAGCTTGTCCTCGATTGCTATTATAATTGCTAAAACAAGAATATACATCTGAAATGTACAATTGATCTCCCAGCTATCGGGAGCCTGAAGCATTTTCTACACAAACATTTTTCCCAACCTCTTTTTGACCAATCTTTTCTTGCTCTGAATTGTGGTGATTATGACATGTTTGAGATTTTTCTTTTCTTTTGGGGAAGCATCTTTTGAAATGCTACTGAAAAAACAATGTCTTGTCTGTTTCTTGATCATCATGTTTTGCTTGGTTTTCTCCTTCTTGGTCCTTATAGGTCCCCTTACAAAGAAACACTCAGATGATAGTGATTCTAGTGACCGCACGGACGATGAAGGTATATTTTTTTTTTAACACCACGTGATGCCAAACTGATTGCATGACAAAAGGGCAACCAAACGTATTATCTATACCCTTCTTTCCCTATTCAGATTTTGAACTATCTTCTTTGATTTTCTTACATTTTGTCCTTTTTTGAAAGTGATGGACATTTTCTTTTTGCGCTCTTTTTGGGCTGGATGTGTTTGTCCTTTCAGCTTGGTGTCTATATATTCAAGTTTACATGTCTTATACCACATTTCTTTGATATTAATACTGTTAACTGTAGCTTTCTCTGCTTGGGTTTTGCCGTTTTATTTGACGTTTTCATTTGATTTTCTATGTTGCATCCCACTGGCAGATCAACTATCTAGATATTAACCCCTACTTAACACATTCTTGCATGAGTTATTCTTTTCGTTCCAATTTGTCTTGTTAAAAAAGAGAAAAATGCTCAAAACACTGGCTAACTGGCTTGCGGGGAAACTAACACGTAACGTCTGGGGCGTCAAATCATAACCACAACACGAAGAAGGGGGAAAAAAAATCTTTGAAAATGGAGCTCGGCGGTGAGATGCGGAGGTTGTTATCTGGCGCCGCATGGCTTCCACTCCTGTAGAGCGGAGTCAAAGCTAATTTAGTGCACGCCGCACCACTGGGTTAGCTTTACGGACGCTAGCAGCAAACTATAAATAGAAAAAAGCTCAAACGCAAATGGCTTGAAATGAGTTGCTTTTTACAAGTCTCCAAATGACTGTACATGTGATACGTGCCATCAAGAGTGCAATATGGAAGCCAAGACAAAAAGGCTAGCTGAATCGTGACTAAACAAGTAAATAAATGTAGTACAAAAATGCTGAAATAAAACGTATCAAAATGTGTTCAGTACCACAGAAAAGCCTCTAGTAGTACATTATTTTGTCAAACAAAAAATCACCGAAATACTGACTGAAAATTTCACAATGACAATCCAGAGTCCTTGTTTTGCAAGTCTCGAGTCTTTGGCCTCAAGCCCAAGTCCAATCCTAAGTCAAAGACGGGCAAGTCCAAGTCAAGTCCTAAGTCAAAGACTGGCAAGTACAAGTCAAGTCCTAAGTCAAAGACGGGCAAGTCCAAGTCAAGTCCTAAGTCAAAGACTGGCAAGTCCAAGTCAAGTCCTAAGTCAAAGACAGGCAAGTCCAAGTCAAGTCCTAAGTCAAAGACGGGTAAGTACAAGTCAAGTCCTAAGTCAAAGACAGGCAAGTCCAAGTCCAGTTCTAAGTCAAAGACGGGCAAGTCCAAGTCAAGTCCTAAGTCAAAGACAGGCAAGTCCAAGTCAAGTCCTAAGTCAAAGACGGGCAAGTACAAGTCAAGTCCTAAGTCAAAGACAGGCAAGTCCAAGTCAAGTCCTAAGTCAAAGACAGGCAAGTCCAAGTCAAGTCCTAAGTCAAAGACAGGCAAGTCCAACTTAAGTCCCAATTCCTTTGCATTGAGTTTCAAGTCTGTACCAAATTACAGAATATATAGTTAATTATATTTCTAGTTTTTTCTTTTTTTGTAAAATATTCTGCTTAAAAAGAAAAAGGAAATTCAGAGAAGAGTATTTTCTAAGCACACGTATCTTCTTCAGGAGAAACAAGTCCACAGTCTCTAGCCTTGAAGCCTCCTGTTTTATCCATTTTATTAATATTATGTCTCAAGTGATCAAAATAGTGACTCAAGTCTCACACGAGCCGAGTCACATCTTACAAGCCACACTTCTGCACTGACTAACAATAAAACCAAGCATATTATTAACTTAAAAAAATACATACGTAATCTAAGATGCTCAGTTACAGTTGTGTCTTGGGTGAAATCAAAATGCAAGAATACAAGACGGAAAAAAGCTGTTTTGTTTAAAAGCATACAAATTGGTGTAAACTTAAAACTCAGAATTTTAAAACAATTGTATTTACTTTTGAATTACCCAACATTTAAATTTAGATTTTTTAAAAATAGAATTAGATTTATTGAAGATTGACTTAGATCTGAAGATTGACAACATTACATGCTAATCTTGAAATGCGTCGATCACTACAATAGAAAAACACAAAAACTTTGCATTTTAAACACAAAAACCAACATCTAGACATACTGAGGCGACCTTAAGAATAAAACATTCGACTATCATTTGTCGAAAACCAAACATAGATGGTCCACCGCTGTGTTGAAGAATCTAAAATCTATTGCAGATTGATTTATTTCAAGGTAGATTTTATACTATCGTTCATCATATAAAGAATTCAACAACCGCTCAAAACCACACTACAAGCCTTAGAAAAAAACAAAAAACTATCATTCTCCACCTGTGTCGACTCGTGCCGGTTTTTATACAAGTTACAAAGAAGCAGGTCAATAAGCTGCTTCTAGCTCTTGACTTTAACTATAATAACAAACTTGGCGCTGGCGTTATTAAGCACCCTCCTATTCCGAGGCATGTTCACTGGAAAAACCCACCCATGCACCTGAAAATTGCCTTGCTGCACATAGTAATTTCAATTCCACACATTTGGCCGAGATGAGGTTCCCGCGGAGACCAGCGCCATCGGATTGGTCCGGAGAAATCATTACATCAGTACCGCCTCTGCGCCTTTGAAGGTCCACACAATAAAAGCAATCAGATCTGAATTAGAAATGAAACATAAGTCCATTTGATGTGATTGGTGTTTGAAGAAAAATCTATATCTACTTACTTAGTAAATATAGATTAAAATGTCAAGAATTTGGATTAGTTTGGATTAGTTTTTGTTGAGTTAATTTTAAAAAACGAAAAAGTTTAACAAGCAAATATTTCTTGGTGATTTCAGACACTCACCTAGATTTGGTCCAGGTTTAGGACCAATTTGAGTCCTAATGTAGGTTTGTTTTGGTTCCATTTTAGTTCTTGTTTAGTCCAGGTTTAGTTCAAGTTTAGTCCCAATTTGTGAAGTGTGAATGCAATCTTAAAGAAGCAAAACAAACTAAATCAATCTTAAATGGGCGAAACTTCTTAATGGGATAGCGCGCATTAATTAACATGTGCCAATGTGCCAGAGTTGACTCCGGCAGCTAATTTTCACTCGAAGTCCCATTGGCAGGTTGATGGCAAGACTGAAAGCACAGAGACACTTGCATGCACACGAATTAAAGACATTAACTGCGTTTCCATCTTTCGCTAATGCACGTTTTCTAAATTCACACAAGTAAACCGTATAACAAATGCGAGTTTAGTCCTATTTCTATCAAATGTCTGATTATCAAACAAATAAAGCTATATCTTTACCCGACTTTGAACTATGAGTGAGAAACATGGTTGAATTGTGAGAAACAACTGTCTGGGATCGTCCTGTGCAGTTGTTTCCAGATGGTCCACATCCAACTCGACTTGTCATGCCTGATTTTTGTTACACACATTAGCCAGGCCTTTCATGCTACACGGACACTGTTATCCTTTGCATTTTCGGTCGCATAACACAAACATAAATAAAAAATTACGCGTCAGAAAAACACCTCAAGAACTCAAATTTCTATCAAACGTGTACGTAGCTTAGCCTTAAAGATGCTAAACTACGTAAAGAAGCACGGAAATGAGTCTGTTGAAAGTGGACGGACTTTAAAAACAGACAAAATCTTGCATAATACAGTGTAGATTATTTTTGTTCTCTCAATCTGGCCTTCTCAAAAATGTGTTGCTATTTTAATTAAGCTAAGAGGGTTATGGCATTCACATATATTGCTGTGGTGCTCCAGTAAAATGGGGTCAAACATAATGAAAAATTGATAGGATTAGCAATCTCATTTCACACGCTGGACTAATACAATGCACTCTGAGCCCTGTGCATTTCCATATACAGCGCTATACATTATACATTCAGTATTCAGTTTTTTTTTTTCTCCAAGAGAAAACCGGAGTGAGAAAAGCATGCATCGCCAACTTACTGGCATCTAAAGTGTGTATACAGCAGTAGGTCAAAGGCCACGTGTGTTTTAGTCATGTTGAAAGCTTTGTCTTCAGTGGTGGAAGAAGTACTCGTTTCTGTTACTTAAAGGGGCAGTATGTCGTTTTCTGGTGGAGGGTATGAAACATTCTATTCTCCTGTTAATGGAATAAAACCAAGCAATCTCCTGGAGACGAGTGGCAAAGAAAGTACATTTTGGCCAATAAAAACTGGATAAATGAATGTTAGATGAGTTTATATCATACTGTGGAACCTTTCAGTCAAAGCAAAAACTATTTTATGAAAACAATTAGGTGACGGACCTTCTAGAGTGAAAAAATAAAATGTATTTCCAACACATTGTGAGACCTCTTAACTGAAATTTGGAAATTGGAATTTTTGGGGGGAAAGAGTGACTCAATTCCTTACTTTTTCTATCAATATTTTTTGTACATTTATGTCGGTCAAGACTTGTACTCAAAAGCTTTAGGCAGGATGTCACCATGAACGTTCTAAAAAAAAAAAAAAAAATTGCAAATCTCAAACCATTAAAAAAAATTTAAAAAATTTATACCGAGGTAAAAATGAACAAACAAATTAATAAAATAGTGAAGTAGAAAGTGCACATCCCTGCTCTGAAATGTACTGATGTAAAAATAAAAGTAGATTAGCCTTTATTGTCCCCACAGGGAAATTTCTCCTGTGTATTTGTCCCATCCTTCAGTGCCGCTGCATCTCCTCATGAGAGGAGCAGGGGTCGCTGGTGTGCAGCACCTGCAACATTCTTGATGTGAGGCCAGAATGCTAGCCACTCCAAGCAAGTATGGGCACAACTTATCGTATGCATCTTAAAAGACACATATTCTGCTACAGTGACTTTTTTGAGCTTTTAACCATGTTCTAACAATGCTCCATCATCAAAAACATACCTGGAGTAGCATTCAGCTGCATTCATGCTGTTTTGAGGAATGTTCACTAGAAAATCCTCTCCTCTCAGACCGTCAAAAACACTTCCTGCTGAACTTCCTGGTTCTGGAACAGATTTTCAGTCTTCATATGTCATTTATCCGAGAATCTTCTGCTGTTTTAAGTCCTTAAATCTTCGCCACACTTCTGAGCATTTCTGCCGTCTAAACACGTTCACCTCTGTTGCTCACCCTCACTGTAATGTTTGTTGACAGCTAACTTCACTAAGGCGCCATCTAGTGGCTGGATGTACTCAGTGTCATTTGACAAAGGCTGATGAAACCTAATAGGTTTCAAGGCTAATAACAATTTGAAAATGCTTAATATTTTCCTTAAGTAAATTACCTAAGGCCTAATTACCTAAAAATGTGGTTCAAGTACAGTCATTTGTACTTTGTTAATTTTATGATACACAACAAGAGGTATGTACAGTTGTAGATGATCTTTCAGGCCGGGCATAAGGCAGGAGTGGTGCTCCAAAAGGTGAATTTATTTACAAAAAAAAAAAAGAAGCCAAAAAATATGAAATAAACAAGGACCAAATAAAACCAAAATGCCTAGGACTTGAACACAAAGAACAAAAAAAAGGAATGTAGCGTGAAGCGTCACTGCAAACTCCCTCTTTTACCTCCTCACACATAGGAGTTTTACATTTGCAGCCCACACCACTTGGAAAACACCGACAACCTCCAGGGGGAGTACCAATACTCAAAATAATCAACAAAATAACTTTACCCATTCATTAAAAAAACAAAGGAATATGAAAACTATATTTAAAGCAATATAATGGACAATTTAACCACAAGAAAAAATGAAACAACCACACCACTTTACAAATCCCCCCCTCTAACTTAATCCCAGTGCTGCAGCTCAGACTCTACAGGTGTCACCACTGATCACCTGGCTCACAGCACTAAAATAACAAGAAACGCTGGAAATCACAATCAGAATTGGTTTATTGCCATTGACAGTGATCAAAATTCACAAACATTGGAACTTGCTTTGGGCGTAAGGTGCAACACAATGAATAAAATATTAGCAAAATATATAAAAGAGGCATGCATAAGATTAAGAATAAAATAGAATAGACTAATACAGAGACTATATACATAAATAAATAAAAACCTTTTCACAGGGTACTACTCCATAGACAACTTGCAACACTCACTCAAAACAAAACAAACCTGTAGTACTTGATGTTTAAACTGAATAAACAAATATACAAAATTCAAAAATAAATTTAGAAAAATCTGAAGCACAGTACTGTTTCATGGACATGCATCCAACTTGCACATTTGACCCATAATATTGGATAAATCAATAATTCCTGAAATAGATAAATTCACACACAGCTTTGAACTCTAGTAATGAACGTGGTAAATTGGCATACCATGACAGACATCCATATGCACACAGTTTACGTCAAGACTACACACTGTAAAGAGTGAAGAGGCAGTTATACTTTCAGAAAAAAACATCCTTCTGTGAAATTAGCATGTTTCAGCTTTGAGTGCGGTAAATATTTTCTGTCCAGAACCTCAAGAGTGGAGATAAAAGGAGCACATATGTAAATGGACTCCTCATTCATTCATGTATTCAAGTCTTTTACACTGATATGCACAGAAATGCTCCAAAGTTAGCCCCCAGGGATCTAACACCGAGCCCATTCACGATCCCACGTAAAGTTTTAGATGCCCTTGGATCGTGTCGATCAGAAGAGTTTAAAAACGTATGTGCCATGAAACATATCTTGACGTTTATTTGCTTTTGTATGTTTTTTTTTTACAGAAAATGAGAAGTTATTTGACAGATAATCTACACTGAAAGAGCAAGGCCATTTTATATGTATTGTATTGAATGTATTTGAAAGTGTATAGACCCTTCCAGCGTTTGTAAATAAACATTCCATTAGCCTGGTACCATTCCATAAGTTAGCTCTAATGCATTGATGGAGAAGTTAGCGTTAGCCTCCAAACATCACAAACTATGAAAAACCAGGGCTGTTTTGGCGACTGAAACCGCTTGATGACACGAGAGTGACACCAGAACAGAGTTAGACAACATTATCACATGTAGCTCTGTTATGTGTGGGTTGTTATGGTTAATAATTAGCGCCAAAATTAGTATACATGCTAACAACCTTGTATTAAATATTTCTTACATCTAAAATCCTGTACACAATAATGCACCAAAAACAGAGGGCCACAACTGATTGACAAGAACATTTTTGTTTTGCTTCACCAAGTTGCACAAATCCTATAGTAATAAGTGAAATTTAGTAACTGCCCATATCTAACTTCAACCTCCACTATCTACTCGCAGGCAAATGTAAGAACCATGTGTTTGCGCCGTCTATAAAAGTTAAAATGTGTTCAAAATCAGTTTTTTGTTTGTTGCTTCAATAAAATGAATGACATAGAATGTTTACATCAGTACCATGTGGTAAATAATGTCCATAACATGGTTGTTTTCAACCCAAAAAGCCCATGTAAAACTTAAGATTCGGCATAATGTTTTAATAATTTAACGGTTTGTCAAGTTTCAGAAACGGATATTACTCACTACATAGCTGATTAGCTTTGAGCAAGCTTTCAAATTTTTTTTTTTTCTTTTTGGAATCCCTTTTAGAAAAAATAATGGAAATTTTAGGGATGGGCGGTCACTGGTGAGCTCCATATTGATACACTATGAATGAATCTTTCGTATTTAGAATTTTTTTTGGACAGTATAATACATCAAAAATGCATGGCAAATTTTTTTTTACTAACTTAAATAACCAATTTGTTGACCACAAATTAATTATTACTCACTAATTGTAAAAGGCATATTAAGTTCTTCACAGAGAATAAAATAATCTATAATTCGATGCAAAAAGCACACGGGTCTCATTTGCTGCTTTTACAATATGTCTGTACCCGGGCATAACAAATTCTGGGAATCTGTCTGGGGAAAAAGAAAAGGTACAGCCCCTTTAAAATTATAAATGCCTCTTAAATCATCAATTTTTTTCTGTTTCACAAAACAAAAGTTGAATATTTCTTAGTCCAACAAAGTTCATCATTTTAGTTTTATTCACAAACAATTTGTGAATTTAATATTTCTTGATTACTTTTTGCATTGGTAAGTAATCAAATCATTCAGTTATGCTTGAATAAATACAGGACTAGTTTTGTCATGAAATTTGACATTGTAAATAGATCTTATTGCCCCTTTCTGATAAATAAAACAGCACTTACACCAAAATCAGACAATATGTAACTGTGCAAAAGGCTTTGACTCACACTTGGATGCAAACACAAACACTAGACTCCCTATATCCAAGTGAAATCCTGTGGACAGTACCAGATGTGGGGCAGACAGCTAATCCTGTTCGATGCGGGGGGGACAGTTCCCGTACACATTGTAACGCCGACAGGAGATTAGCGGACAGAGATGCTAATGCTACGCCACACTCTTTAGCCCATGAACTCCTGACCTCCTGACGCCTGAGATGTAAACTGGATGAGGACCGGGCAGTCTGAGAGGGTGGAGGGCAATGGGAGCGACAAGACACAAGCACGATTAGGTAAAGACGGTGCAGAAAAGATACAACCGTGTTCCAGCTTTGTTCTCTTATCAAAAACATACCTGGAGTTATATTTAGCTTCTTTCACACAAGTTTAATTCATCCTGTTTATGAGGTCCTCTCCCTCTGAACCTCATTGATTACTCTGTTTCAGATTTCCCAGATTTGTGATGTCAAAGGTTATAAAACAAGAAATACAATCCAACAACGACAACAGAGTGTGAGACAAAACGAAACAAGAGCATCAAGTTGCTTAAAATTCAAACAAAGTCTGGCATATGTCATTTGGCTATAAATACGTCCATTTTAGACTTTAAAGAGGAAGTGATTTTCTCCATTTTGAATTAGTTCATAATGTTCAGTCCAAGGATAGAACGTAACATGCAAGTCCTATTAAAAGAGTTTTATAGAAACAAAACACAAACTCCCAAAAATGTGCTTCTTCTCGTGTATTTTAGCAGCGATCGCCTTCTACTTCATCGGTGAAACCCCTGGAACAGAATGCTCATTTCCAATGTCAAATTGTCTCTCTTAAGATTACAAAGACACACGCTTTATGAATGAGACCCCTGAGAATGTTTGTCGTCAAATCGCATTCATTTCAACATGATCATGTACACAAATAATGCATATGTTAAGTCAAATATTTAGTGGCCTCTAATAAAATAATAATTTGTATAAATAAATGGTGTAAATAAAAACGGCTGTATACATTATACATTTGATGCTTTAATAGTTCTCAAATCTGCATGAAATACTTTTGCTTATTACTCTAAAAGTACATTTTCAAACTGGTGCTTAAAGATTCTTACTTGGACACGTTGCACCTCATTTTTAACATTTTTTTAAAATATGAAAAACATAACTAGTTCATGAGCAATAAGTTTGCAACATTCCATTCTTAGTGTTGGATAAAACAATGCAGACAGCGCATTGTGGTCTCATTTTGACCTTAAGAGCTGCTTTTCCAGTATATCTGTGCTGGGGCAACTTGCTTAAGTACATGAAAAAAAAAAGGTTTACATCCCCTTTAAGTTGATACTCCATATAATACTTTTACTTGAGTATTTTTTGTGCCCCTTTATTTGTACTTTAACTTATGGAACCTCTATAGTTAAAACTACTAAAACATTTCACATTTGATTCATTTTACATTCTCCTGGTGGTAGGGGATTATCACAGTAAAGGTCAGGGGTCATCTCCACGGAAACGTTCACAGACGTCTACATCACCTGCCCGGCTTTGATCACACTGAGGAGAACATGTCGCTGTAACCGGCCCTCACACGAATGCCTGCCAACCAATCAGCACTCGGTCTGATCAGGCCCCATAAAAACGCTCTTTCATCTACGTTCAAACACCGAACACGCCGTATACTGGGCCACTGGAAGCACTTTAAAGCAGCTATTTGTAACTTTTAGAAGCAAGACATCAGCCATGGCCACCAGGGGGAGTAGAGAGGAAAGTAGTTCAAAAGAAGAGATGTTAGTGTGCGAGCTTTTTGAGGATTTGACTAAAAATTAAAGGACATAACTCTTATTTGATCATTATTTATGGGTTTCAGAGTGAAGAAACTCATCAAAACAAAATATTTTTTCAATAGTTAAAAGCACAGACTTATAATTAGTAGACACCATGTTTGATGTTGATTGCTATCGATCACCGTGAGCTAGCCGTTACCATTAGCCATGCACCAAAAATATGTAAGTTATGAATAATTAGACGGTTTGGGCTGATGCCAACCCCTCGAGCACATTTAGGCAAGGTTAAAGTATCATTAAATTTAAATTATTCTCATTATGAAAACGTGGCATTGAATTGACCAATTTATAGCAGTGTTATAAGTCAGACTCTATGAAAATAAACTATTGGGGAGATTGTCTTTCAGGCTGAAACTATGATCCTTTTCTAAAACCTAACAATACTCTGTGGAAAAGAATTGTACTACAAGTTCAAAAACACATATTATGAATTGCTTGTATTGTTATTAGCCTTTAAACCAGGCAAACTGGTTAAATCCAAACTATAAATAATAAAAATGTGGCTGTCGGACCAGTTATTCTTAGCCCTCAGGCTTCAGGCAGGGAATTGGCTCACGTTGTCTTGAGAAGTACTTTTTGAAGCAATATTTCTATAATTATTACCTAAATAACTAACATTTTGGTGCGACACAGATCTGATATCAAGGTATTCAGACTGAATTTAGATGTGGTTTGCATTAATCTGGCACATCAGATTAATGCAAATTTTTTAAAACATTTCTGGACTGATTTGTGGCCCTCCGCTTGGTCTGTGTGTCAATATGTGGCCCTCGATGGAAAAAGGACAAAAGCACTCATTAGTTCAAACTTTTCCTGTGTCAGGACTTGAGATACTACTCCATCTACTGGCAGCAGAGGGAATTACATGGGGGAGATAAACAAACCTAACTTGCTCTCAACATGCAGATGCACTTAAAGGGGCTGTATCTAATTTTTACTGTTTTGAAACGTGGAAAAACAGAACTAGCTTGTTTTAAAGTATTTACATCAGTCACATGTATCACTCAATGTCCCAATGTAGTCCCAGCATCTTAAATATTCACCACCACGAGTTTATAAGCACTTTTCATGAGTCTCTGAGGCCAGAGCAAGTTTTGCTGTCCCGGTAAAGCTAACAAACATTGGCGCGCTAATGCCGCACTAACTGATGCAAAGAAAGCGCTGTAGTCTCATTTTCACTTGAATAGATGCTTTAATAATACATCTGTGCCGGGCCTAAACAGATTTTACTTTATAATATGCAAAAAATCGGGTACACAAAGTTCTGTTTTTCACATTTCAAAACAGTAAAAATCAGGTACAGCCCCTTTTAAAAACAGCTGATATTTCCAAAGCTCTAAATTTGACATTATAAAACTAGGACATTTGGAACAGAGTATTTCAGGAGGCTGAGAGGGAGAGGACTTACTAAATAGGCTTATTAAAATAAACGTGAATGAAGCTAAATACAACTCCAGGTATGTTTTTTGATGAAAGTACAAAGTCAGAAAATTTTTAAAAACCGTTTAAAAGAGATGTTTTTTGCTTTCTCTGGAATATTCCACCGTATGGCATTAAGTTTAATTATCTCCATGGAGACAAGCAAGTGGCGTTACGATGAAGACATCATTTTCAAGACTTTTTTGAGTAATAAAAACACTTGCAATGTTTTTAATTGTTTATACTGTGGGTTATTCCAGGCTAAGCAATAACATCTCCATGGAAACGGGCCCTCTCCAACAGAAAAGGTGAAAGTTTAAAATCCCATATTGCTAAACTAAACGCAGGCATTTATTTATTCAGTTCAACCTTGAAATTAATGATGATTTAACTCACGTTGTTGAAGTGGAAACATGTTTTGTCCGCTGTATTTTCCCCCTAGAAACAAAATGAAATACTTGTCTATACTTGTCTCAAACTTGTCTTGTCTCAAATTTTTACAAAATTACAGTGAAAGATGTCTAATTAGGGCCTCAGCGCATTTGTGGAGGCATTAATGGAGGATTTTAATAACAACTTCCATTCAGATGTTTGAAATCAATATTCAGAACACGTTTTAGAAAATACAGACCATAACAATGATCACTTTCTGTTCTCTCTTCAAAAACGCTCATTAGTTGCAATAATTATAAGAACAAAGAAAGAAAAACACTCCTCCACTCATTAAAAGTTTGAGTTTGACAGTTTTCTGTCAGTGTTTCAAATGCAAAGCTTCATTTGGGACGACACAACAGATTCTTCAGATTATATTGTATTTAAAATGTTGCAGCGATAGAGGTGCATATCAATATTCTTAATGTTGTTTTAAAAGCAAAGTTGGAAGACTGAGTAAATTGAAAAATGCTGTAAAGAGGGCTGGTGAAAAATGAAAATGGGAGAAAAACTAAACAAAACTCATGTTGTGTCACGTTGTGTTTGGATTGACATATTATTGTCTGAATATTGTTACTGAGATACAAAAAAAAAAAAAAAAAAAGAGATACAAAATGTTGTTCACATTGCTTCGCCCACTGCAACATAACACATAACTTAACACTGATGTTTTGGAAATGAGAAATGCCACAAAACACAAATGAATTAGCAAGCAAGGAACCTAATGAAATTTGTCTTTAACTGTTTTCCAACTTGTCCAGCCATCCGATAAAAGAAAACGACCAAGCTCAAGGGAAGGTAAACTAAAAAGAATGATCCCTCTAATTTCAAATGCCAAATCAACTTTTCTGGAATGAATCAGGATCAACTTGTACTCGAAACCCACAAATATATAATCCCTAAATCTTACTCTGAGTGAAAGGAAAAATATTATGCATTTTTCATATTGTTATTAGCCTTTAAACATGCTCTTGAGTACCTTAAGTTTGGCATGTTTGTTTTGAAACAAAAAAAAAGTTTACTATGCACTAAATGAACACGTTTCTCTGTTGTTTGCCCTTGCACTTACTGAGTTTATGCAGCCAGTAGATGGCGAGTCTGGTGATGATTTAAGGACAGCAGAAGATTCTCGGATAAGTGATGGATGAAATCTGAAAAAACGTCACAGATCAAGGAAGTGTTTTTGACGGTCAGAGGGGAGAGGATATTTAAACCAACATTCCTCAAAATGGCATGAATGCAGCTGAATTCAACTTAATTTATGTTTTGATGATAGAACATTGTTAGAACATGGTGAAAAGCTCACAAATGTCACTGTAGAGTATGTAAATTGGCTTTAGCTTTGAAAGAGGCATTCAAAACCTACAAATGTCCAAACTAGTGTCAGTGACTGTTCACACCTCTTCATCTAATTATTAAATATTTGATCTTTTCAAACTTGAAAACGAAAGAGCCATGTGAGTCACTGTATGACACTTTGGAATGAGAGCTGAGTGGCCGATTAACTTTTGGGTCTGAAAAAGCTGTTCTGAAGCTGTACTAATGGCCCAAAAATCCATGTATATGAAAACAAAGAATGAGCTGAGTTGAGCAAAGGCTTTTTAACTTTTGTTGTCTGACTTTCTACGAGCAGACAACAACTCTAGTATCTCCAAGTTAAATCTACGTGGAATTTGAAACTGGATATCCCTCTGAGCAGAGCTTGTTCCCACTTAGAATTCGAGTAAATCAGAAATGATTGTCCTAATTTACTGAGCCTCAGCTTCACAAAGAGTCCACATATTTGTTTCTACTCCAAAGGCTTCAGACGCAGCTTCAGTTTGAATCACAGCTCATTTTAGCCAGACGTTTTGTGAAAAATAGTCAGAAATGATCAGCGCCAATCTTTTGAAGACATACGAACTTTAAAAAACAGAAACGCTCATCCTGGATTACCACGAGATGACATCACAAAAAGTATTTAAAGGGAAAGTGATATAAATGCGCGGATGAAACAAAAGTCAAAGTCAGAGTAATAGGATTTTTAAGATAAATGACTAACACAAAAGTTGGTCCATCTTTACTCATGAAAAACACAACATTTGAACTCTTTTGTGGTCAAGACAGTTATCTGACAATAACAGAACACAAATCCATTCATTAGACAGAAACGGACGAGTTTCAACAAATGACTAATGGAATCCAAGTCTGGAAAAAAGTCATCGACACTAAAGACCCAATGTGTACAGGATTAAATCGGCGTTAATTGATTCTGAGTGAGTAAATCCAGTTTTGGCCGGGTTTATGCAGCGGGAGGCAGCAGCAAACGGGAAAAAAAAGGAACAGGCAGTGAGCAAAGGTACAGCGCGTTCTGTGATAGCGCTAACACGAAGCTAACCGCTGACAAGGACATCAAACACGCGCCGACTGCCAACACCTTGTCATGTCGGGAAATTCTGCCTCCGACCAATGGAATACAAAAATCAAAGATAGAAACGTTTAATTAAGGCTAAACACTACAGGCAAAGGTTTTAAATTTCAGGGGTTTTTTTGGTCAGCACATTTCTTTCATTTGGAAACAACATTGTCCACACCTGTCTACACCTAAAGATGTTTTATTATTTCAGTTAATCATTTTCAGTTCTCCAAATGCATTTTTCTCCCAAAGAGACATAAAGACCACCACGTACAGTAGCACCTAAACTGAGGCTGGCTTTGTCCTCGGGGCCAGAAACATGTCCAACGCTTTTGAAATATGAAAAACAAGAAATACACAGGCTTTAACATCATCTGCAGAACTCAACCAGGACTAAACCGGGAAAAACAGGACAAAACCAGGTCTAAACCAGGACAAAACCAGATCTAAACCAGTACAAAAGCAGGACCAGACCAGGACCAAATCAGGTCTCAACCAGGACTAAACCAGGACTAAACCAGGTCTAAACCAGGACTAAATTAGTTCTAAACCAGGACTAATCCAGATCTAAACCAAGACTAAACTCATTGTAAACCCGTTCTAAACCAGTTCTAAACCAGGACTAAACCAGGACTAAACCAGGTCTGATACAGGTCTAATCCAGGTCTAAATCAGAACTAAATTAGTTCTAAACCAGGATTTAACCAGGACTAAACCAGGTCAAAACCAGGACTAATCCAGGTCTAAACCAAGACTAAACTTGTTGTAAACCCGTTCTAAACCGTTTTTAACCAGGACAAAACCAAGTCTAAACCAGGACAAAACCAAGTCTAAACCAGGACAAAACCAGGTCTAAACCAGTACAAAACCAGGACCAAATCAGGTCTCAACCAGGACTAAACCAGGACTAATCCAGATCTAAACCAAGACTAAACTTGTTGTAAACCTGTTCTAAACCAGTTCTAAACCCGTTCTAATCCAGTTCTAAGACAGGACAAAACCAGGTCTAAACCAGGACAAAACCAGGACTAAACCAGAACTAAATCAGACCAAAACCAGGACCAAACCAGGTCTCAACCAGGACTAAACCAGGTCTGATACAGGTCGAATCCAGGTCTAAACCAGGACTAAATTAGTTCTAAACCAGGATTTAACCAGGACTAAACCAGGTCAAAACCAGGACTAATCCAGGTCTAAACCAATACTAAACTTGTTGTAAACCCGTTCTAAACCGTTTTTAACCAGGACAAAACCAGGTCTAAACCAGGACAAAACCAGGTCTAAACCAGTACAAAACCAGGACCAAACCAGGTCTCAACCAGGACTAAACCAGGACTAATCCAGATCTAAACCAAGACTAAACTCGTTGTAAACCCGTTGTAAACCCGTTCTAAACCCGTTCTAAACCATTTCTAAGCCAGGACAAAACCAGGCCAAAACCAGGACCAAACCAGGTCTCAACCAGGACTAAACCAGGTCTGATACAGGTCGAATCCAGTTCTAAACCAGGACTAAATTAGTTCTAAACCAGGATTTAACCAGGACTAAACCAGGTCAAAACCAGGACTAATCCAGGGCTAAACCAAAACTAAACTTGTTGTAAACGCATTCTAAACCGTTTTTAACCAGGACAAAACCAGGTCTAAACCAGGACCAAACCAGGTCTCAACCAGGACTATACCAGGTCTAAACCAGGACTAAACCAGGACCAAACCAGGTCTCAATCAGGACTAAACCAGGTCTAAACCAGGACTAAATTAGTTCTAAACCAGGTCTAATCCAGGTCGAATCCAGGATTTAACCAGGACTAAACCCGTTCTAAACATGGTCAAAACCCGTTCTAAACCTGTTCTAAACCAGGACAAAACCAGGTCTAAACCAATAACAAGACATAAAATATTTTGTATATTTTTGGAAGATAGGTTGTGGGCCGGATCATATCCCTTAAAGGGCCTGATAAATCGTATTTGAAAAATTTGGTGAAAATGTTCCCAATTTTCAGTCAAATGTAATATTGTGAAATGGAGAGGGTCAACAGTACAACATTAAACCTGATTATATTTCCATAAACATGGTAGAATGCAGAACACTATTATTATCGTTTTAAGATTAACGTCGCACAGACATAACCTTGTCAACATGATGGATTCCAGTATCGTACAGCGTTTTGGAAAATGAGTTGAAATTGTCAGACAAAATAATGTTAAAGGGGTGTTCTAAACGTTTTGACATCTATCATATCTCAAAGAGCAATAGATTTTTGGCACAACGCAGGCTGTTTCGAACAATAGCTCAAGGCCATTGTCGGGAATTCAATACAAAAGTGAGAGAGAGCATCACAAAAATATGAAAACTTTTAGCTCTAGTCTTATAAATATACAATGTGTTGAATGGAAGGTGCATTATGTAACTTCTCTGGTGAGTGATCCGCCCCCTGATCGTCTCCGTGGAGATGTAATTGCTCAGAGCGGTCCATGGAGACGACCAGGCCAAGCTGCAGTTCTGGGGTCGCATTTGTAAAAAGTACATGCACGATGGAAATACTGAGTTCCACAAACTGGTTTAAGAAGAATCTCATCTCCAAGTTCAGAGTTCAGGGATGAATGTTTTATATTTCTTTCTGATCTTTTACATTCACATTGATGCAGAACATTTGATGCAGAAATCATTATTTTCTTGAATCAATCAAATAAAAAAACATGAGAAAACATATTTTATTTCCATCTTAAATTAAAGAAAAAAAGCAACAAAAAACAAAACAAACAAAAAAAATATTTCTATGAATACCTTAAATTAATGGGGGAAAAAACAATATTAATTGAGAAAAAAATGAGAAAAAATTAAATGCGTGTATTTTTTCTATCCATATCTTAAATGAATGAAAGAAAGCTACAGTTCTGTTTTTCTTCATAATACTTTATTCTGAGTAAAAGTGCACGTACGGCAAAAATACAGACTTGCACAAACCGCTTAAAGAAGAATCTCGTCTTGAAGGTTTTTGGACAGCTGGTTTTCTATATAAAGTTGTCGTATTTTTAAAGCTCACAAACTTAAAGTGGAAAGTCAAATACTTTTGTACGTACAGATGTTTTATAAATGCGAGCCCAGGTCTGTTTTGAGAGGACCTCACTCACAGAAAGAATGCATGCTTTTCAAGGACGATAAAAACACCTGCTGCTGAATAAATGCGAGATTTTACTCTCCAGGTAAAGAAATTAATGTGTGGTATGCATAAAAGAAATCTTACCCACTGATCTACAGAAAAGATTTACTAAGAGAGGAAGTAAGAACTTAAGTCTTGAAGGTTTAAAACGACAACAGTAAAAACATGGATTTCACACAAAGGCATCAGCCCATGGAACAGTAAACCTAAAAAAGAATCATTTAAAAATCAGTGAAACTAATAAAACGTTAAAATATCTATATCTCAAACTGTGAAAATAGATCATAAATCGTTATTTTATAGAATGATTGGGAAAAACCAAAACTTAAGTTCATATCAATATCTTTTTAATTATAAAAAAAAAGGAAAACTGAAAAAAACACATAAAATAACACATCACGTTATCTCTGAAGTGAATGGAACAAAAAAGGATTGAAAAAAAAGCCCTGTTTAAACTATTACAAAAATCACAACCTTGATTTCTGCAACTACAGTGTTCACAAGTTTAAGACATTTTGTGCGCTAAAACATTCCAGCAGTTTTTCATGATTACAACTATTATGATTGAATTTTGATTAATCACAACTCCACCATCATGAAAACACTGTTAACCTTCGCATCCTGGCCTCAAAATGAAGACTTTTCTTGCCTTCTGAGGATAAATAATGTTCCACAATCTGAGGGGCGGGTTTTATCGAACCGTTAATCTTTCATACTTCTTTCATACACATTTCTGATCCCTTTCATTCATAAATGTATTTATTTAAAACTATCCATGTCTTAAAAACAAAGATGGAAAAAACATTATAGCGTTATTTTCTATCCTTCTTAAATTAATGAAATGAAATGAAATTAATGAAAGAAAAAAAAAAAACAAAAAAAAACAACTAAAACATGTTATTTCATATAGATTTAGCCGTATCTTAAATGAATGAAAAGAAAGTATCAGAAGTGATCAAAAAAATGTTAGCGAGTAAAAAAACAAAACAAAAAAACCTTGCTATTTTATATCCATATCTTAAACTAATAAAAAAAGAAAAGGACAAAAAAAATTTCAATCCACAAAAAAAAAAAAAATAATAATAATTGCATCCTTAATTGCCCCAAAATAAAGACTCCTTTTTGCTTTCTGGTGGTAAAAACATCTCATTGAATCAGTTCCCAAACCAGACATACGGACTGACGTAACACCAACAAGTCAAAAATCTAAAAAAAAATCAACTCCACACTCTCTTTTGACCATTTACCAGAGCTGGACGTCGCACGAGGCGCTGTAATGACCCTCAGACGGCCCGCACGCACGTCTCCGCTCGCTCCCGTACGGACGCCGGCCCCATTTCAATTTCCGCCTGGATATTTGCTTTCTCCGCTCGGTGTGCAGGTGCCGTTTTATATTCGCCGCTCTACAGGCCTGCATATTTAGGTCCACCTACGCTTTGCCGGCACCTTTTATGATGCGGCTCGGACGGACGCACAAAGCAACCCCTCCGCCTGTGCAGGAGACCGAGCGAATGCATCAGGAGGGTTCGGAGAAAACGGATGCGTCTGAATTTCGGAGGGGAAAAACGGAACGGCGTAAAATCCAGGCCGTGTCGTATTTTAGTGAGACGTTTATATAAAGATGCAGAGTTGGCGAGATGGTCCTGGTCCAAGATCTGGAGAAGGAAGGATGTTAAAGTGTCCCCGACAGGTTGGAATACTCATTTAACTATTCGCAGTTAGCCCTTACGCTGAAGATGTTCTGGACTTTTTATCTATTTAATTTTGTTCATCTGATAAATGGAAACAAACTACAAACTACAAATTTTACACATAACAAGAAAGCTGTAACCCTCCAATTTCGCCAATTTTGAGTCAAATCCATAATTCTGGGATGAATCAGGGTCAGTCACAAATAAAAAAGTCCCCCCCCCCCAAAAAAAAATGTATACGACTTTTAAATGGTTCCGCCTGGACTTTTTTACTTCATTACAAGTCCCTCAATCTCATTTTTAGTCAAATTTGCTTCAGCTTTGAAAAGGTTAAAACACAACAAAATCCCAAACTAGTGTCAAAAGGCAAAATCTACAAACACCAGCTTTACTTCTTCATATATTTAACAAAGAAAATTTAGGCGCACTTTAAATTTTGGTTTTCCTCTTTGCAGAGCTTGTTTCCACCTAAATCAGACACCAGAGGCCAAAACTACAGAGTCTCAGCTTCACAAAGAGTCCAGATATTTCTTTCTGCTCCGAATACATAGTTCAAGAACAGCTTCAGTTTGAAATGGGACACATTTTAGTCAGACGTTTTAGGAAAAATTGGCCTGCAGTGTAGGGGTTAAGATAAATATATTTCAAATTCTGCAATTTGGTTGTAAATGATGACATCAAACTAGGAAATGACCAAGAAACCATCCTTTCCTTATCTAATGTCACAGAGTTTTGTTATTTGACAAAGAAAAATACATGTGAACTCCTTTATTTTGTTCAAAAAGTAGTTTAGTAGTAGTTTATTTTGTGTAAATTATGCATAACTTGTGTCTCCCGAGAGTGATGTCATCCATTTGTGTACTTCCGGTAACAACTTTTCTCTACAAACAGCTACTGATTGGTGTAAAACTAAAATGTATGTTTACAAGAGGTATTAATACACAGAATAAAGTCAAAAAAAAAAACAAAAAAACTGTCATACGCACTTCAACAGGTTTTAACGATTTTCTCATTTTTATTTTGTTTGGTGTATTAGTACATATTGTATATAAAAAATCTAGTTTTACACCAATAGCACCAGTAGAAGATAGTAGGGAAAGTTGATAAATATGTTGAATATTACAGGCAGTAAAACATCATGCTAGGGAGACACATTCCATTCAAAGGTTACGCATAATTTACTCAAAATAAACCACTTTTATTCTTAAAACAGTAATTAAACAAAATAGAGGGTTCCACATATACAGTTCTTGACTCGTCAGATTAAAATCTGTGACATTAACTTTTAACCCAGTGTACAAATTTATTTCCCAGTGTGATATCATCATTTACAACCAGAAAGTGATATTACAAAACAAACAAAAAAAGCTAAATCGTGATAAAAGGTATTTTTTAAGCAAAACTTGAATATATTTATCTTACTTGTATTTTAGTTACATGAGCAATCCAACCTGTCATGGGCACTTTAAAAGCCAGAGAATACTGCAGGTTTTCCCAACAGTGAGACTTTCTATTTTTGAAAGCCGTATTGTCCTTTTTTATGCACTTACACAACTGCAGCATGTCAAATTCCAGCAATGTATCACAAAAGGCAATGCTTAGTATTTTAAATGGCTAAAATGCCCAATAAATGGCAAAAACCAAAACTTTTTTGAGATACAGTTGTTTTACTTATATAAATATATATATATATATATATAATATATATATAATATATATATAATATATATTTATATATAATAAAATAATTTTAAAAATGTATCTTTTTAAGGTGAGACACTGCAGGTGAAAAGGAAAATAGATGTAATATTTTTTTTCCTTACATTAATTTACAAGTTTTGGAGGAACAGACTGGACAGTTTGTTGTTTCCCCATGAAAGCTGTGATGTTGAGAGAGCAAACTGACCAAAAAAACCCCCCAACATTTTAAAATTAGTTTTGCCTGAACCTTCAACCGTTGAATAGAACAATTAAAAACATTCACTAATTTATGATTTAATAGTTAAAAGAAAGTATTTAGAGGTCCTAAAGCAATTACCGTTTGTCATTTGGTCAACATATTCATTCATAGAAATGTGCAAAAAGACACACATATTGAAGTTTGTTTTAACTTTTAGCTGGGGAAATATGTATTTAAAGTTAGTTCTCACAAACACTTTGGCACAACATAATTATGTAGTAAATAAAAAAGTATTCATTGGAATACTTTTATATGAAAAAAAGTTATTACTCAATTTTTATTGGTTGCTTTCCTGCAAGTTGCTAAAATGCATACAGAAATGGGAGCTCATCACAAAGGGTTAATTTATTAAGTTCGTTTTGGATTCATACCAGGCTTTGTTGCAAAATAACTTACTAATAATAATACAAGACACAAGGCAAAATGTATAAATTGGGAAAATTAAGAGATTTAGGTCCCATTTAGCGACCATCCATTTTTTTCTGATAACTTTTGGCCGGAATAGCTATAATCAGTCAGAAAGGGCATCCAGAGTAAACAATATCGAAATTTAGAAATATCTCGCTCAAAGTATTTCAGGAAGTACCCGATTCCCTACAGCAGCTCACAAAGAACGAAACATAACCAAGGAAAAAGTCCCACTTAAAAGTTCCGAGTGGTTTCATTTCAAAGTCTCTTCAAAGATGTGATTCGTTAAAGTGTTTACGTTTTTCTCTCATCTCTTTAATTCCCATAAGACCTTCCTGTTTCCTGTCTCGAGTCGTTTTGAATTCTCCGGAGAGTTGGCAATCTTTCAGCGGACCAAAGTTCCAAACTGCTCAAACATCCCCGGTATGAATTCTGATGAAGACAGTTAGAGGAAACAAGATGAAACGCTGAATTTCCAGGAGATAGAGACACGTTTGATCCTTCATCTTCGTCCTTTCAATGCGCTCTTCTTGTGATGTGAAATATCCAACGCGCCTATAGTTTATGGGCGAATGACGTAATGCACCGTGTTTCATTTCAATATTCTATTCAGTATACTAGGAATGAAAATAAATGAAACGTTTACTACTTTATTTAAAGTCTATATGACAGGTTAGACGACACATTTCGCTAAAACGTAGTGAACATGATTATATTAAAGATTTTACTCAACATTTTGCCTCTTTGTCTCCAGCTTGACAGTTTTCATGAAGTTTATAATCTCACTTCCTGGTTGGACATGGGCAGCAAATATGACAGGTAGAAGGAATTCCACAACTGTTACCCAGCTACCATTTTGAAAACAACAGCCAAAATCCATTTAAATGACACAAAAGTTAGGATTTGACAAATAATAATACCTAATAACACCTTTAGTTAGTAGTGTTTTTCAAGTAATCAATATCCAGACAATACTAAAAATAGTACAAAAAAGAGCTGTATTTGAGCAGGAATTGTAAATACAAAAAAGTTACCAAAAAAAAGCCCAAATAAATAAATACAAAAATGAATAAATAAAACAAAGTGATTATGTTCAATTGCCAGAGATAGGTCTTGAACTGGCGACCTCAGGCATCAAAGGCATGTGCTGTATCCACTATATCACTGGCACAGAAGAGTCTGCACTGTGGGAACTGATGGTTTCAAGTTGCTTTCTCTGTTCTTTATCATCTGGAAGAACAAAGCATGCTGGGTAACAAACCTTGCTATTGACAGGGACAAATTCCAAGCTGGACTCAAACCTTGTATGGTACTTTTACAAATAAATGTATAAATTGTTCTGAGGAGGAATTTTGAAAAATGTAGCCAATTAAATAAATGTTATATATTGTATTGTAAAAATGGTTAAAGTAATCACATTACATGGAAATTAACTGATTTAGATTTAATTTAATTTAAAAGTTATGATTTGTTGTGTCTACTTGTAAAGACTGACGTTGTAGAAACTGTGATAAGTTCCACTTCCATCCACTCCTTTTCCAACAACTGTTCCATAGATAGTGTACAAATGTACATGTTTTTTATGTAAAAAAAAAAAAAAAATGTAACTAAACCAAACCCTGACAAACACTCTTGATATAAATAAAGCAGCAGACTACAGAACTATCTGTACAGAGATTGCTAGACTGACAGATTGAAATACTTCATCCTTATGCAGTTTAAAAATACAGAACCCCAGCTTGAAAATAATAGTCCCTCATGCATTTTGACATCAGCAAACTCTAAAAACAAAACAGCCGAGCTAAAACCGCGCACCCAACCTCCATCGTTCTACCTTCGGAGCGCTGCTGTCTGTCTGACCTTGCGAGTGAGCTGTTAAACTCGCTCTCTCGACATCATGAAAGGAACGAGGGATGAATTTTTAATGGTCCCTGGAGGCAATTTGCTTTAACACAAATAGATACAATCATAAACAAACACAGGCCTTTACCCAGGATCCACATCCAGCAGTGTCACCATGAATTATGAAGATCTGAGGAGCGCAAACAGAGCAAAGTCAGTGGGAGGCCGAATCAAATTGTATCTTATTTTCATGAGCAGAAAAAGAAAAAAAAATCTGTATAAAAGAAATAGAAAAATACTTTTAAATGAATACAATTGATCAAACAGTGGCAACATTTACAGTCTTAATCAATGAAATAAAGTGCGCTGACCAATCACAAACTTGTTGGTGTATGACTTTGCTCATAACAATAAAACAAATAAATAAATCGTCAAGCGAAAAATTAAAAAGTCAGATATTTTAACATCTCATACTGTCTCTCAAAAGTAATTTACAGCTTTGGTGCATGGCTAATGACATTCACAACAGAGCAGAGCCCAGTTTGAGTTTCTGACAAAAAAAGGAAAAAAAAGAAAGAAGAAGAATAAATGAATAAAAAGTTGTTTTACAAACTGACACAAGGCCCAAACAAACGGTAAAGGTTATGCTGAAAAATGTTACATTAAAGTGCAGACTAGAGATTTTTTCCAAAGCTATGTTTGTTTCATGGTCAGTTTGTTCTCTCAACATATCAGCATTCATGTGGAAACAAACTTTTCCAATCTGCTCCTAAAGATGTTTTATTATTTAATTTAATCCACTTCCCACATTCATAGATTTCTTTGGGACATTGTAACTTCATAAAAGATAAAGATAAAGATCAGCCTTAAAGTAGCTCCTGCACACCAAACTTTCCAATCTTGTATCCAACACTTTGACGGAATACACTGAAGGATTTGATGATTCTTAAAGGTCCTGTACCTGATTTTTACAGTTTTGAAACGTGGAAAACAGAACTAGTTCATGTTCAAGTCTTTACATCAGTCAAATGCATTGCTCACTTATCTTACACAGTTCCAGCATCCTAAATATTAACCGTGAGAAATGTACAAGCACTTTTCACGAGTTTCTGAGCCCAGAGTGTCATGGACCGTCCCGGGTAAAGCTGACAAACATTAGCATGCTAATGGCGCACTTCCTGCTTCTCTCGTAGGATAAAATGCTCTATAAATAGATATATCTATGCTCTATAAATATATATTTATATATATATATATATATATATATATATATATATATATAATTTTTACTTTATTACATACAAAAAAGTCTGGAAAATGGTCTAGTTCTGTTTTTCCCGTTAACAGCAAAAATAAGGTACAGGCCCTTCGAAGTTTGAAGAAATTTTAATTTTTAGACCAACTTTTAGTTAGCTCTAGTTCACTTAAAAACTACATAAGAAATTCCAAATTCTTTCTGTAAATTTTTGAAACCAATATGTGTACAAAATTAACTAAGACATTTTTAAACCATGTTCTGTGTGTTTTTTATATTCAAATGTCCCAAAGATGTGCAATTTTGGCCATTTTTAATAATAAAATTCCTTATTTACATGAAAGCATTACATGATGAAAAACTTGTAATACATTTGTTTCTTACATTTATGTCAGTAAACTACAGGAGAAGTTTCAAATTGATATCATTCAATTTAAAAAAAATTCTATTCGCCTGCAGTGTCTCGACTTTTTCCAAAAACATTGTCCGGACCAAAAAAAACTTCAGACTTGCTTAATTACATTGTTATCTGACAATCTACGCAACTTAATTATTATTCCATCAAACCGCACGTATACAACCTCCTCATTTAAACTCCCGTCTCAAACTTTCAATAATGCACTCCATTTTCATAAACACGTCAAGTCCAATGCGCTGTTTTTCATTAGATCCCGTTCCCATTTAATTGTACAGCCTCCGCATAATATGACAGCTCGGATTGCCACTCTTACAAGTTGACAGTCAATCGGCCGCCGGAAAATTAAAACTCGCCGCGTCCACTGCCCACTTTCATTAAAACCTGTATATTATCACGAGGAAAAACACATCAACAAATAAATAAGATAGCAGCTTTCAATCACAGGGGAGGGATGGTTTGACGCTCCAAATTAACAACTTGGGGACAGGAAAAAAGCGAAAATAAAGAAATAACAGCCAGTGTGCCAAGAGCATTTACGTTTTAATACTGCTGAATTACATCTTTTTGCTGTCAATTCGCATCCATGGTCTGATTTTCTCGCTCCTTCTTACCCCTCCGTAGACATCAGGGAGAGCGGAAGTCCCAAGCCCGTTATGGTCTTCATCCACGGCGGATCCTACATGGAAGGAACGGGGAACATGTTCGATGGGAGTATCTTGGCCAGTTACGGTAACGTCATCGTCATCACCGTCAACTACAGACTGGGCGTCCTAGGTAAGATGAAGAGCGTTTCTTTTTTAAACATTTTGCTTTGCTGGTTGCTGGTTTGAAACGGTGGAAAAGTGGAAAAGTGTTGGAGTTTTGCCCTTTTAGAATTGTAGAATTACACGCATCTACGTTATGGGTTGTTTTGAGATAAAAGTTTTCACAATGTGTAGCAAAAAATGACACAAATTTGTAGTGTTCAAACAAAAATATAACATGGATAACCCAATTTTGGCAAAAAATGTGATGCAACTTTCTAATTCTAAGGGGGCAACTTTGAGTTTTTGTTTGCGTATTGAGCTGTGCAGTGCAAGGTAGTTGTTTTCCAAAATGGATGGTATGGACTGGAAGTGTAGAATTCCTTTAAAATGTTTGCCGATTCTTTGCTGCTCAATGTGTTTATGCAAAAGGAATAGTAATTATTGTTCCGTTCTTAGTTCTTTCTTCCATTTTCCAACTTTTGATTGCGGTTTCGTGTTTGGAATCGGTAGGGCGTATTACTTGGATTGCCTTGCTTTCATTGCATTTTTAGTATTTTATGTTGACCATTGGTTATGTTTACGTCAAATGCTTGATATTTTCACGTTTGATACCTGCAGACCTTGTATGTCTTGCGACTGCATAATTCAGCATATTTACCTATGGATATAGACAGTAATTTTTTTTAAATTGAAGCAAAGTCCAAATTAGTTTCACTTTTGACCAAACCATCTCTGTCTTTAATAAATTTCCTTGTCATTATAAACGTCCCCAATTTTGTCATTAGTCTTCAAATTAGCCTTTAGCATCATTTAGCAAGTAAGCAAATGCAGACTTTAGGATGCACAGTTTATTGCACCAAATATTGTGTTCAGATATTACCACACTGAGAAGAATAAAGTGGTTTGCATGACTATCCAAGAATGCTAATGGTAGCTGCGGGCTAAATGCTACTGCTATGCAAGCTCTGATTGCTTTATTTTAACAGAACAATCCGTTTACTTTTCTGGGGGAACGCCATGTCAACAACAGCTGTTAAGACTCAATTGTGACTCAACTTGAATTAGTTATGATTAAAATACACATCATCTGCCAGAAAATGTGTTTTTCCCATTGTATTTAACTGTGCTTTACCCATGCCAGACCTCGACTATCGCTGTATCAACACTATTTTAGCCATGTTGCTCTCCACTTCCATTGTATTATTGACTTCTCAAGCGGTTTACTTTTTTCCCCTGAAAATGTACATACTGTATGCACTTTCAAGATATAACGTGATGTTAAAATTCATGTACAGGGATGCTAATTTTGTGGAGGTCCATGCAAACATTTCATGACAAAAATGGCTTGAGAGACTGAAAGTGTACCCAGCCAAAATGAAAATCTAGTCCGTGTTAGCAAGTTGGCTATCGTTGTTGTCCCTGACTAGATTTGTATCATCCCATAGAGAAGTATTGTATTATCATTAGCCTTCAAAGTAGCATCTCTATGTAGTGGTGTAGTGAAAATCTAGCCACAGTTAGCAAGTTGGCTATCATTAGTTCCTGTCCCAATTATATCATTCCATAAAGAAGTATTGCTTTTGCCTTCAAATGAGCATTTCTAAGTAATCTAGCACATGTAGCGAGTTGGCTAGCATTAGTTCTTTGCTCTCTTTTTGTCATCCAATCGAGAAGTATAGTAGACTATTATCATCCACCTTCAAATTAGCTCTCTATTTTGCCGAATTGTGAAAATCTAGCCAGTGTTAGCAGGTTTGCTTGTGTTAATGTCCCTGCCTCTATTTATATCATCCCATAGAGAAGTATTGTATTATCATTAGACTTCAAAAAAACGATCTTTATGTAGCGCTGTAGCGAAAATCTAGCTAGCGTTGGCGAGTTTACTAACGTCGTTGTCCCTGGCTCTATTTATATCATCCCATAGAGAAGTATAGTACTATCATTAGCCTTCAAATTAGCATCTCTATGTAGTGCAGCAGTGAAAATCTAGCAAGCGGTAGCAAGTTGGTGAGCGTTAATGTCCCTGGCTCTATTTACTGTATATCATTCCATCAATAAGTTTAGTAGCCTATTGTCATCCGTCTTCAAATTAGCATCTCTTTGTAGCGCTGAAGTTAAAATCTAGCCAGTGTTAGCGAGTTTGCTTCTGTTAATGTCCCTGCCTCTATTTATATTATCCCATAGAGAAGTGTTGTATTATCATTACTTAAAATAACGATCTCTGTGTAACGCCGTAGCAGAAATCTAGCTTGTGTTAGCGAGTTTACTAGCGTTGTTGTCACTGGCTCTAATTATATCATCCCATTGAGAAGCGTAGTATTGTCATTAGCCTTCAAATTATCATCTCTATTTAGCGCTGAAGTGAAAATCTAACCAGTGTTATCGAGTTTGCAAGTGTTGTTGTCACTGGCTCTATTTATATCATCCCATAGAGATGTGTTTGATTATCATTAGTCTTCAAATTAGCCTTTCTATGTAGCTCTGTAGCATGCTATAGAGTTCTCCCAGTCCCTAAGGTGCGTCAGTGCTCTGCTTGTCATGATCGCTCTTCCATTCATCAAACCACTGTCTAGTCTCATTTCTCCTCTGCTGCCTCTCGGGCTTCTCTCCGAATCTTCTTCTTCATCTCGTCTTATCGCTCTAATTCCTATCTCCTGTCCCTGATGTTCGGATGTCACTCCACACCCACGGGGCACCTCAATATTGGAAACAAAGCCTGCGTTTCCAAATTAGATCAATGCGCCATTCGTTTTGATGGAGGCTGCGGCTGTACTTTTTGCATATATTCTCTCCAATATCGCTGGATAGTTTGGTCACTGATGTGTTTTTTTTTTCTTGTTGCATAAGAAGTCAACGTGAGTCATGTCTGGGCTAATATCATTTTTCTCAACTCGAGATTTTGCACGGTGGAAATTTGATATTCTCGGCGGGTGCTTGTAACCCCTTTTAGACGAATTGATTTAGAGAAATTGCAGGTATCAGTCGAAAGCTAGTTAGTTGGGTTGTAATCAAATGAGAAATGGATTCCCGGTTTTGAAAGCAAAGTGTGTCTTCCATTTTCTAGATCTCAAATGTGATAATTTTACACCTCCACTTTTAATATGGCAAAATTACATTTGTGTCTCGCACCGTTCCTTCAGATATGATATTGTTTTCTCATTTTTGTACCATTATGTATGTACTTCCAATCAGGTTCACTACAATTATAAATTCCTTGGACTACTACTTTGTATTGAACAACTTTTGGTGTATTTATTTCTTGCAGTTGGAGCATTTCGGGTGCAGATGCTATAGTTCAGCTCATGGCAAGCCAAAGGACACATAATTATGATTTCGGTGCCAACAATATGACATGTGTTGAAGGAGTGGACTTAAGATATTTAGTGAAAACAGTAACATGGCCCATCTGTGTTTGTTTTGACACATTTCGCTTGAGTTTGGCGCTGGAGTGACTTTGCAAGCAGTTATTTTCATGTGAAGTTGGAAGACGTTACATAAACAGACATCATGCTTTGTGAAGTCACATGCACATTTAGCTTTTACACTTTTAGACCTATGTATGGATGAAGTGTAAAACGTTGAACACTAGACTTTTTTCTCCTGTGACGACATCGTAAACAGAAATGGAGGTTGCTGTGGTTCAAAGGTTGGCACTTCAGTCCCAAACAGATTAATCTTTAATTTAGTCATTTTCAAGGTGAAGATACTGGTCTGATAAGATGGAACTTATATTGCCGTGAGCTAAGGATGGTACAATAAACAATAATGTCGTTTATCACTATGAAATAAACTGACATTTTGTATTATCGCCAACAAAGATTATACCAACAGGTTTAGCAAGAAAAGCTACTTATCCATGATGTTCTCTTCCAGCCCAGTTATTTTCCCTTATAATAGTCATAACATTAAAAATACAAACATTTTTAAACTGTCAACAATTGTAATCAGTATTGTGATATATATCGTTAATTAGAACTGTTTTTGGCCATGATAATTATGACACTGAATAAGTCCCATCCTAAAAAGAGGATTTTTAAACTGATACTTCCCTGCCTTTGTTTACTTTTTAGCCTAATTATGGGTTATTCTAGCTCTGTCGTGATCCGCCTGACGCTCTCCTTCACCCCTGTTAAGTACTCGATTAACATTTGATTGGGTTATTCTCTCACTTGGCCAAAATGTGAGGATATTGTTGTAAACAGAAGGCAGATTATACCGCAGCCCACCATTTCTGTTCAAGGAGGGTTTGTTGTAGAAGTTTTCAGCATGCCCAAGAAAGGCTGGAAGTAGACGTAAAAAGACCATCTGGATGCCTCAAGCTGGAGAGTTTATTTACTATCAATATGGGCCAGGAATTTCAACACGGCATGATTTCAAATACAACTTCCAAAGATCAATATAGGACGATTCCAAAACTCAACACAGTGCGATTATAAAAGTCAACATAGTACGATTCCATAGGTCAATCTAGTACAATTCCAAAACTCTACACAGTGTGATTTCACAAGTCATCATAGTGCGTAATCGTACTATGTTCTACAATTCCAAAAGTCAAAATAGTACGATTCCAATATAGTATGATTCCAAAGGTCAACATAGTACAATTCCAAAAGGCAACACAGTAAGATTCCAAAAGTAAACATTGTACATTTCCAAAAGTCAACATAGTACGATTCAAACACAATATAGCACGATTCCAAAAGCCAGCACGGTACGTTTCCAAAAGTCACCAAATCACGATTCCCAAAGTCAACACAGTATGATTCCAAAAGTCAAAATAGTACGATTCCAAAAGATTTCATAACTCAGCACAGTACGATTCCAAAAGACAACCCACTTATGAACAGAGAAAAAGTGCCGTGTTATAGAAGGCTTAAAATTAAACAAAAATGGAACAGATTTCAAACTGTTCTAAACTACATTGCACACACACTTTGCCACATGTTTTTGGTGGTTACATTTCAGGTTTGTCTCCGTCAGTCTCAGAGACAGAGGAGAGCAGTGACAGATCCTTCGTTAATTACTCTGATAATGAGCTGATTAACAGGGCGCCTCGGAACAGATGAAGCCATTACCATCTCCATCAGATCAGTGTTTACCCACAGAGCAGATGTTTATTCACCAAAACTGTTCATTTCTTGCAGAGAACAGGTCTGAACCATTACTAATGAACGCCAAAGCTAATAGTATATACAAACATTATAGTAAGTATATCATTTAGTTTAGAATAGGTTATTGTGATTGTATTTTTAGAGAACACAGGAAACTATTTTTAAAGAATTAAATAAAATGTGACACTTAATGCAAGTCACATTAAGTGATCCATAATAGAATCTATTCTATTATGGATTTTGTCAAACTTGTGCGTGCTACGAAAAATACTTTTGAAACTTGTTTTTAGACTTTTTTGTAAATTAGGATTCAGGTAGACTATTGAAACTTGTTTTTAAATATAGATTCAGAAAAGACCTGTAATATTTTTTTGTAAACTTGTGTTTTTTGTTTTTGTAAATTTGTAGTCAGGAAATGCTTTTTAACATGTCTTTTAGACCTTTTTTGTTGATTTGAATTCAGGAAAGACTTTTGAAATTTGTGTGTGTGTTTTTTTTAGACTTGTTGTATAATTAGGACTCAGGATATGCTTGTTTTTTATATTTTCATTTTTATAAATTTAGATTCAGAAAATACTTTTGAAATTAGTTTTTCTTTTTTTTCTTTTTCTTTTTTTTTAGACTTTTTGTAATTAAAAATAAAAGTTTCAGCATATACTAAAAGCTTGTCTTTAGACTTTTTTGTACATTTTATATTTTAAAAGAAAAAGAAAATCTCAATACCTGTCTATCTCAGAACTAGAGCGTAGGTGAAATTAATTTTTTACACTATGAAGTTTTCATGAGAAAAAAAACCCAAACACGTTCCCCATTTAAATTTCGCTTCAAGATATCCAAACCTTTATACAGTATCTCAGAACCACAACATACTTTAGATAAAACCCTAATCCTAACGGGACATATCAAAATCAGCGTAATTGTTCATACCTGTAAATAATTCTGTTGTGCACCGTGTCCCTCCTCTCTCTCTCTCTCTCTCTCTCTCTCTCTCTCTCTCTCTCTCCCTCTCTCCCTCTCTCTCTCCCTCTCTCCTCTGTGATTGTATAGCAGCCATCCCCGTGTGTGTTTACCCCGCTGGCACTGGACCACAGCAAATGCCTCTACACCTCACCAGCCACACACACACCACACAACACATGTCAGAATGTGTCTGTACAGGGCCCAGAGTGGCATTAAAGGAGACATATTACGCTAAATCAATCTTTATGACATTTCAGCCATGTTACTCTGTCTTCTCTCTTCATTCATTTGCTCAAAGTTGGATTTCAATTGATTCTTGCACGTTTGAGTAATCCTGTGTTATCCTGCATGCGACGTTTGACTGCTCAGGAATAGTCTGTTTTCACCTACCCCCATCTCCTCCCACTCCCTACTAATATGTGTACGTTCAAACAATTTAGACTTCAGGTCGTAAGGTTGAGGAATTTTGTGTAGCAACCTTTTAACGCTAAAACCAAGTAAAAAAAATGTGCTGCTTGCTACAGAAATGCAACTATGAAGAGGCGGGGCTTAACAGTTGTGCAGTTTTGAACAGGAAGTCAATAGACCTGTTTCGGTACTGTTTAGTGTCCTGTTGAGATACATTTTGCAGTTGATATTGAACAAATTTAACAAAAAAATATGTGTCTACTTATGTTACAGTAAAAAAAAGCATATTTTGTCTCCTTTAACAATCGTGCAAAGTGAATACACATTAATATCTCAAATAATAACGCTCTTGTTTAATTTATAAACTCACCACTGCAGCCTGGACGCTCTGTTGAACTGGCCCTCTCCTCACACCCGCGGACAAACTCAATGGCTAATTTCCATTTACAAATCTTTAGTTGGTAAAACCCCTTCATACCTCAGCTCATTATTCGACATCCACAGCTCCGGCCGCACACTCCGCTCCAACAGTTATCTAAATCTTTCTGTTCCTAAAGCGTGCGCATCCTGTGGCGGCTCCTCATTTCGGTTTTCTGTAGCAAGTGACTGCCTGGAACCAAGTACAACAGACTTAAAACTCAGTTCATTTATTCTTCTCTCTGTGTTCAAAAACTCAATCCGGAACATTAGTTTTATTTTCCTCTTTTGTACAAAATGTTTTAATGTTTGAATGGTTGTGTTGTTTTGTGCTGCTTCTTGGCCAGTTAGTAATTGTAAAAGCAATCTCAACTGACCTATCTGGAGAACATCGTAAGTAACAAGTAAGTAAATTAATAAGTACAGTTACATTATTTGGGCTGATATTTGAACTTTTTTGGCATATCGGTTATGAATATTAAAGGCAAACATATTAGTGACTTTTTTGAGCTTTTAACCCTGGTCTAACAAATCATCTATCAACTATCAAAAACATACTTGGAGTTGCATTTAGCTTCATTCACGCTAGTTTGATGAACCCTGGTAAGAAAATCCTCGACCTCCGATCGTCAAAAACGCTCACACTGACATCACTTATCCGAGAATCTTCTACTGTTTAAATCCTTAAATCATCGCCAGACTCGTTCTGAGCATTTCTACCGTCTGTACACAATCACTGCTACTGCTAGGCTGCATTAGCTTCTGCCGTCATTTGAGTAATACCGTTTTTTAATGTGCTATTGTATTGTATTGTTTTTATAAACTTTTTTTTTTTTGTTCTAAAACACGATATGCCAAACTTAAGGTACTCAAGAGCATGTTTAAAAGCTAATAACAATATAAAAAAATGCGTAATATTTATCCTTCAAATCTCCACCGTCGATATTTTTCGTGTTTAACGGAAAGAAATAAAGCTTTATCTTAACAATTAAATGTGACAATGGCATAATACACTGCTCCCTTATTAGTTAGTAGTAAAACAGGGACGTCAAAAAACAGTTTGTAAACAATATTATGTACATCTCCGAAAAGAATTAATTATTAACATTAATTTAGTTAGTAGGTGTTCCAAATCATTTATTCCAGCAGAAATACACACATTACAGTTGAAATATAGCGGCTAATCCACCATGAGTCTCAGTGACAGCATTTTGTTGAAGAATCCAATTCAAATTCCTTCTTTTCACCAATGTTGCTTTTAATGACTCCATGACTTGAATTCATCTTTTTAAGAGCGACCACAAAGGCATATTGAGCAAAAACCTTGAGAAAAATATAAATGCATAAAATATCTCAAATTTTACGACAGCTTTTTCAAATCTATGGACAACCTTGGACAAGTACGAGATGGTTTGCACGCTGAAATGTAAAGCTTAATTCCTTTCGTCAACCATAACTTTGCACTTAAAGGCAAATACTACTATTACCACCTCTTTCCCTTTAAGAGCACATGGTCTGTGTTTGTACAGAATCCATTAAGTGTCTTTAAATATGCAGAGATGCTGACTCCAAGCTGTATTTATGGTTGACGGAGGCTGGCGATACAATGGATTTGGCCACGGGGCATGCATATAGTCAGCTAATGTGGGCGTTTGTCTGGAGGAGGAGGAAGAGGAAGAGGAGGGTGCTAATAGAACGTATAGTGCTGTCAACGTGTCCTTATTAAAGATGGGAGTGTGTTCCAAAAGCTGTAGGCTCCATATGTTTTACTTAAGGCTGAAAAAAGTCGATGGAGTGTCTTTGCTTGAGTGCGTTAAGGGTTTGCGTAGTTGTGCAGTACAGTAAAGGGTAACAGTACGACTAATTATTATTATTAAAGGAGACATATACTTTTTTTTTTCTTGGGTACCTAGTATTCAACTATAACAAGTAGATTTTACATTTTTTTTTTTTTCATTGTAAATCACATTATTGATCTACAACGAAAAGTGGCTACGCAACATTTTAGAGCTCTATATTTGTCACTAGGAGTCTAGTGACTAATATAGATGTGGGCGGGGATGGGGGGATAGGTGAAAGCTTGAGCTCTTTTTTTTCTTTTCTGAGCATTCAAGCCTCAGTTGCAATACAGGATTAACTCAGACAACAACTCAACTCAAACAATCAAAATACAATCGTTAAAGTTGATTTTACAAAATATGTCCCCTTTAAAGGTTTCGATCAGGGCCGACTCGAGGCATTTGGTAGCCCTAGATAGGAGTTAGGTTGTGGCCCACTATTCAACAAACACTGAGGCAGGCTGGAGCGAAAAAGTGACTCATTATCTCTAGATAAGTGGGTCATTTATTTATTTCGTTTGTTTACTCATATGTAAAGGGGTTCGGGGGTGCTCTCCCAAGAAAATTTGAATAGATAATGTGTCTTTCTGGCTATTCTGGTTCTTTTTAGATGTAAATTTAACTCACTATTTGAAAAGGCTACTTTCCAGACACAGCCCACTGGAGTATGTGGCCCTAAACAATTGCATAGTTAATTTATCCCACTGCTTTTTTTTTTAAGCTACAGTATGTAACTTTCTGGAGATGGAAAGTCATCTGCAAAATGCAAAGTTAAAGACATACTTCAGAATATTCTCCATGCAAATAGATAGAGGTGTATTTTTATTGATTCCTGAGTGTTGCTTATTGTCTTGAGTGGCTCGAGTGCTCAGAATTTTTTTTTTTTTCACCTACCCCCTTTCCCCGCCCACATCCTTGTCCGAAGTTGTGATTATTTTAAGAGTTAAAACTCTCTAGACACATCTGCTGCTTTTTACGGTGAAATACTACTATGAAGAGGCGGAGAACAGGAAGTCAATAGACCTGTTTCTATTACCAAGCCCTTCTAGATCATTTTGCAATTTACCATGAACAAAATGTAAACATTTTATAGTTCAGTATTAAAAACCTGGAAAAAAGTATGTCTCCTTTTAAGAGTTGAGAGAAATCTGAACCGCTAAAGTAATATAAAAATCCAGTGCATTTCAAAACATCCAAACTACAAGATAATTTGTTAATTTTGGAGCCCTAACCCAAACCCCAATACAAAATGAAAAGCTTGATTGATTGGATAGATTCCTTCAGAACCTCGTTGCATGTAGCGTTGTTTCCACCTTAAATTACAACACCTCGAATCTCTCAAACGCGTCCTACATTTCTTTCACCCACCATTTGTCCTCTACCGCCTCATACTGTGTCAAACTGTTGCTCCGTGAACGCTTGGGCTATGCCTTTAAGGTCCGAGCCCTGGCTGTGTGCAGTTTGTTTGGACGCGGCCAAATCCTTTAATCACGCTGATTGATGAGGTGTATTTCCCTGACTCAAACCTTCCCCAGATCCCCCTCCTATACAGCCATACATCAGCCGTCCAGCCAATTCATCAAGGCCCTGATTGTTTTAAGATATACCTGGCCAACAAAATATCCATTTCTGTGGACGAGGCGCTGCTCTAACCCGGCCGGCTGTCAGCGAGCGGACCACAGATGCAGACAGGAGGGGAGAGAGAGTGTTAGGGGAGGTGGTGCATGAGATCTGACAGTGCAGTTTGGATGGATGCAAAGGGATGTCAAATGTTGTAATAGATTGACAGTTTCTACACAAAATATACTGTAATACTTTGGTTTTTAAACACTGTGATCCAGTACTAGCTCTGATGAAGCTCAAGATCTTTTTAAAACTGGCCAATTTTGTTCTGTTTTTGACATTTTGGTCGTTATGATACTTGCACAATTGAGTACCTAGCTTCGATACTACTTTGAGTTTTCATGAATGCCTGATTTTTGATTAGTTTGACAACCCTAAAAGGAAGTAATCATAGTGTCATTAAGGGGAGACACTAGAAGCAAAACTAATTTTAGTCCTATCTGAACCTAAAGAACATTATTTCTTTGAATCCACTTGCATCCACCAACACACCAAACTTATTTTGACGGAGCGTACAGACAAATTTGTTAATATTTAATTCTGAGCCTGATTTATTCAAGTTTAAAGCTACATTTTCAGTAAGGTCAAGTAAAAACTTGTAGTCATTTAAATGTACAAGAAAACCAAATGCGAGAGCCTTATTTTTCCGGAAAATGTATGTAACTTTGTCAAATGTATCTTTACTGCAAAATCACTGCAACCACACAATGCAAAGTGATGTTCATTGGGGTGGGAGTTAATACGTTTTTCTTCTTCCCACTCCATTTTGAGCTAACATGGTTTACTTGCATTTACTTGAGAAATATGGACACTTGGTGCACTTTCAAATGTTGGTGCAATCATGTATGAAGTTGTGTATGAACCCTTTTGTTTGTAGGCGTACAAGGATGATGTGTAATCGTAAACCCAATGTCTTATACTCTGTCATAAGTTCCAAATAGAACCAATCAATCAATCCAAAAAATATGTTTGAATTATAAAACCGATTTGGCCGTGCTCCATGTAACCCTACAGTTTACTGTTGACTGACAGCGGCCAATGAAAAGGAGCAGCCAGCCATCCAGAAGACTGAAAACAATGTCTGGACTAAAACTTTCTGTTTTTGTCTTTTTAGAAGAGAGAGAGATGCACAAATAATGACAACAGTGCGGCACATCTGTCTAAACAATAAATGTATAACGCAGAAATTGCAGACATACTACTTTTACACTTACAAGCAAACATAAATCATGGCACTCACTGTTGTTCACCTTTTCCTCTGGTGTCTAACGTCGTCATCTGTTTGGATACGACTCCAAATGACACAGGTTTCTAAAATACACATGTCCAACTTCTCCACCTGTCGCCACTTTTAATGTCCATTTGAAATTATCCTAAGTGAGTTTGCATGCTAGCACGACAACTTTCTGTTCGTGTGACCACATGATGCTGTTTAACCAGTAGAAAGTCAGTAAACACGGACCCAGCCGCATTTGTTTTCTCCAGTCAGGACTGTCGCACTTCACAGGCGCAGACAAGACAAATTTCAGGCTAAAAAGCGACTTGTAGCAGCCGAAGTGGACACTGTTGTAACTGAATGTCACTTATGTGCAAGTCATTTAATCAGTGACGTCAGGATCTCAACATTGTATAAAGTCTATAGTTTAAACAGAGCTGGAGACAGGTCAGAATTCGATGATAGAATTTGCTGTTCAACTGTCAGATTGCCGATTTGTCGACCTGGTTTACCGTTCATAGAGATCTCTGTAATTACTTGGCCTGTCCACATGAAACAAAAGCTGAACGATTTTGCTACATGGAAAGAAACGTTGTGCAGCCTCTTTAATTGCGCCCAAACTCAAAGCGCGCATTTTTTCTCCAGTCATTTTCCCTCTCGTTCCCTAAATTCACTTTCCTCTGCTCAGCTCTCCTCATACATCTTCCTCCTCTCCGCTCTCCCAGTAATAGCCCGCTCTCGCTCTCGTTAGCTTGGTCCTGCCGGCTAAATGTAGCACGCTATTATTTTGTTCTTATTAATTTCTTTCTGCCTACGACAAATGCCCCGATGATTTGGTTTCATTACTCTTAGCGGCTCTTCCTACACTCGCAGCCGGTTGGAGAGCGCAGCGTTTGACCCCTAAGTGTAGTCTGCGAGTGTTTATTAGCCATCTATGATTAGTTCTGCGGAAAACAATGATGACCGTAATAAATCTGTTTTACTTTTGCATGCCAAGTGCAGTTTTCTTGACTTGAATAATCTACGATCCTATTTTGGTGGCCTGGATAAATGAAGGAGGTTGTTGCATTGCGTTTGCGGAGTAATAACTTTGTCCAGCATCTAGGACTAGTTTTATGGCTTACCATTGTGCGTGGATCACAATGATTTCTGAATACGAGTGACGGTTAAAGTGAAAGTTAAGGATGTGCTATGTGACTTTTCAAGTGGAGGGCTGTGGTGTAAATTAATAAATGTAAGATAGATACTAGGGATGGGACTTTAGGATCAAAATGTTTAGGATGTGTTCATTTCAAAGAGACGTTCAATAGACTGGTTGTTTTTATATTTATTTACAGTACATGGCAGAAGTGATTGTGAGAACACATTTTATCCAGAAATTAATGACAAAGATAAATGACTTAGTCAAACTTGACATTTTTATTTTTAAACTCGAAATATTGGAGTAAAAATGTTGAGTTTAATGGAATATGTACTTCAAAACTTGAAATTTTGACTTTACAAACATTTTGAGTTTAAAAGTCATAATTGTGAGTTGAAAGTCAAAATGAAGCTTTTAAGAGTCATAATCATGAGTTTAAAAGTACAAATTTTCAGTCAGTTTACAGTCAAAATTTTGAATTTAAAAGTTAAAATTTTGAGTTGTAAAGCAATAACTGAGTTTAAAAGTCATAATTATGACGTCAAAATTTCTCATAATTTTGACTTTTAAACTCATAACTATGACGTATTATGACAGAAATGGGCTTCCATAGATTTCACTTGCACGCAAACACCTAAAATCTAATTAGTGGGTTGTCTGATTATTCTAGTGTGATGTTTGTTTGATTTTCTGGATGTGTAAATGCACCTAGAGTTTCTTAAAAAACAAAAAAACAACACATTTTAAAACATCTTCAATTTCAGTGGTAAATCTTCCATTGCGTGTTTTTCTTTCTATTTTGGTCCATTCCACCCAGTGTAGCTGTCCATAATATTTTCTTTATTTGCTTGTGCACTGGCTGTGTCTCTGCTGGAGGCTCGTTGCATTCTGAAACAGCACCAAGGGTCAGACAGTTTGCCATTTATTTGAGGCTGCAGGGATCAGCGGACAGGCTTCACCGCGCCCTGCCGTAATGTTTGCTAAAATAACTTTCCTCCTTTTTGGAATAGCACTCCACTCACTCCGGCGCAGAATGAGTTCAAGTATTTTTTTTTTACAATTGCACTAGGCGTCTTGTTGGCGTCTTCATTTGTATTCCCATAGCCTGGAGGTAAACAGAGCCAGACGGATGGGACAAACAGGGAGGCTCAGGCAGAAAAAGACTCTCTCCGTTTGCAAGAGTTGCCTAGTAACTAAAGTAGACCTGTTTTCTGAGCGCTCATTTACAACAAACGCAACTGTCCCATATTCAGGAGATGTTCAAGTGGAAAACTGGTACTTTTAAGGTTAATGGAGAGACTTTCCATTAATCTAATCAGCGTGACGCAAAAGGTTGGTGTTTAAACTCACTTGAACTTGGACAGTGGTTATTAAACTTTGCACACCAAGTCCTGAAGAAGATAAAAAACACTCAGGTTCCTGCAGAATAAAGAAGCAACAAACTAAATTCTTTTAAAGCTGGAGTGCCTCACCTTTCTTAAGTAAATGAGTGACTTTTTTTTTTTTTTTTCCCAACAACAAAGAGTATCTTGTAAAAACAGCACTTTGTCACAAAATGATACAACTGCGCTCAGTCTGCAGCTAACAATAAAGTATTTTGTTTCGCGTAAACCAGGAAGTAAGAGTCGAATGCAGTGCTCCGATTGGTTGCGCTTGGGTGGTCCACCACAGCTTCAATTCGCCATCTGAAAAGGCTGTTCTAATGCTGTACACTCGCCTGAAAAATGAATAAATGTGAGTAACTAGTTTCTGAGAGCTAATTCTTTGGCAGAATCAGTGTGGATTATTTTGCGTTTTGAAAATCAGGTACCACAACTTAAAATTTGAGGTGAGATAAGTTTGATTTTGTTCTAAATGATGATAATGAGCTTCTTTGTTTCACATGCGTCACGGGAATAAGCTTATCTGATTGCACCGTTCTGTTTGAGTTTGGCTCACTCTTCCCAGAGATTTGAAGAAGTGTGTTTTCTGGATCCAAGGCAACGTCTTTAGAACTTGACTTAATTTAGGACTATACCAGGTCCCAAACCTATACCTAGTACTTATACTTTTTACTTACTTTACTTTATACTTACAAATTTTAAAGTACGATACATTTTGAAAAAGAAAAATATCACAATAAACGATATTGAAATGTCTTCATACAACTGTCGCAATAAATCTAAAGCAGAATACCCTTTTTCCAAGTGAACCATGTTGCAAAAAAGTTTGGCAAGATTGAATAAATTGCGTGATTAAACACTTTAGTAGTTAGTTCTACTATCTCTAATTTGTCATAGATGTTAATTATTCAACAAACTATAGTCTAAACATCATCATATAGGCCTAATACTACATAAATATGAAACAAAGCCCCTACTAGTCGTCAGAAAAGATACATGCGATGACTTTTGACCTTGAAACAACATCGTTCTTTGTTTAATACAATGAACGATAAGTCGATATAATAATTATTGGGACAGGACTTGTCTAAATCGAGACTAAATCATGTCAAAATAACATGTTTTTAAGTATACACTAGATGTACAGAGGACAAGCACCACAGTTTGAGAAACACTTGGCTAATACATAACGTGTTAGGTGAAGTGTTTTCCTCAATGTTATTGTACCTTGGAGTGTGAATGGAATGCATGAGTGTGTGCATAGGTTCAAGTGTCTCATGAGTGGTTTACTTAACATGCAAAATGTAGAACAATTATCCGTAAAACATGGGTAATGATACAGTAAACCTGAATTAAATGCTAACAGCAATACTGTAGTCGTATGCTGTGACGTGTGTGAAGGTTAAGGTTATATTTGTGAATTATATTTGTGAATCACCATCGATGTGGCAAAGTAAGAAAAAGTATTATAATACATTGTGCTTGCTTTTTAGTGAATAGAAATTTACTTTCAGCTTCCAGTTTTATACTTACAAAGTTTATTTTCCCTTTGTTGCTCCAATAGTGCATCGCTCGATCGTCGAGCGGGGGGAGATAAAGTACACTTTCCCTTGGCTCAAAACAATTCATTTGGACTCAGGAATATCAGGAGTGTGCGTAGCCAGCAGTGTTTCTGTTGTTTATCTTGTTTTGTACTACTTGCTTTTCTTTTCATTAGATGTCAGACTCAAACTCAATAAGTTGTAGTAGTTTATGCGTGTTATTGTAGCACGTGTCACAATTCAGACATGTTCTGAACTCATACAGTTGTACACTACATTACCCACCTTTTCCTCTCGCTGTCAATATTCAAGAACCTCTGCCCCGGACGTTCTCTGCTGCCTATTGACCCTCTGTGTCAAGAGTCAAGGACAACCTCTCTGCAGAGACACCTCCACTTCATAAAGGAACCTTGTAAAATGACCTCTGACCTGCCTCCATCTATAAATACAAACCATGAAAACATGTTTTCAGGTGACCTCATAACTGTTTATAAGCCTGCAGTATTTGATGGAGTGGTGGCCAAGTTAAAATATGATTCAAATATGCAAATTGTGGTTGAAATATATTAAGTTCAAGGACATAGTCACTACATGTGATCACTTGGCTAGATCATGCCCCAGCAGAAGTTTAAAGAGGAGACATCTGCATGTTGCCCATGCGACCAGGAGTTCATGTACCTTCACAAATGAATGATGAAACCAGTCCCCATATAAAACTATATAACCTGTATATTGCATGACATTCAAGAAGCGTATATGTGTTCTCAACATCAATCAAAACATAAAACAAGAGGGGAGTCTATGAATACCTGTCAAAAGCACATCAGAAATAGCCTTTTACACCAATTATTATCCAAAATGAAGCACCAAAAGGTTCACACAAGAATGACTTTTAACGAGGCTTTGACCTAAATGTGGTCAATGGGTTGTTTAATAAGAATTAGCAACTTTTGTAGGCTAATGCTAATGGCTATTGGAAAAAATACAGAGCACTGGCTACAGCATAGTGATGGGTGGATCAAGAAAGAGCTATATATATATATAAAGTATTGCATTTTTGAAATACACTGTTTATACTTAAGTTTATCTTCACATAAATTACATTTTTAGATCAGTTCAAGTTGGAGCGAAGCAAAGATAATGATGCCAAGGTAAAATGTAATTTTTAATCTGTAGTCAATAATCAGTAATTGCTGTAGTATCAATATCGTATCGAAACATAAATCACTACACAGACACTACAATACTACAGAATTCAAAACACTTCCCAAACTTGAACCCCTATTTTGATGATTCGAGACTTGATTTGATAAAACGGACAAAGACTCCCTGGACTTCTGACTTGAGATTGAGACTTGATCCTTCTAAGAAAATTAAGCATCTTTTTAAGACCATTTTCTCTTTATAGTCAGTACTTAGATATGACTTTTTAAAACGAAGAACCAGTCACAAAAAATCAGACACATTTTTGGTAATTTGGTACAATAACTTGAAAGGACTCACAAAAACTCAAAGCAGATGACTTGGACTTGACTTGTACTCGAGACTTACTTGAGATTTGCAAAACTCGGTCCCACCTCTCATCAGTAGCATCATTAGCTCCTTTTTATGTGTCTACGCTTGCCCTCCATCCGTCTTCCGAGTTTGACATCATTTCTTACAATTTTACAACAAAATCTCAACAACGACGTTTTGATTTCATAGGCGTATATTGTCGTCATGCCATCAGATCCTCTATATACGACACAACCCTTTCACAAATCCCCATAGCTCTCTGCACGGGGCCTCATTATCTCTGAAGTGGCGTCGTCTGTAGCCAGTCCTTTTTATTTGCTCCAGCTGTTTGTGTAGATGCGACCACTACCTTTAATGGCGCCTGTGGCTGGGCACTAATTGTGTAATGATTGTTTGTGGAGGCCGAGAGAGGATGGCGGCTGTGGTGAGCTGGCACTGACTGGTTTGGCCCCGGACGCTGCTCTGGTGAGAGGGGACAGAGGGATTAATGTGGCCTCAGCGCTGGACCATCTGAGCACAGACGCCGAGCCAGGTGCATGCTGGATACTGGACACCCGGTCACCAAACCAGACAAGGGTAATGGTGTTAGGATTTACAACGGAAACGCTAAAGGTGAGGTTTTGTGCGTGATTCGGGTGACTTTTGAGTGCGCTTGCTCTGGTGTTTTGAGTTTGGTAACCGAAATGGGCTGATGGTCTGGTGTTTACACTTTCTAATGGAACGGTTGGATTAGAGCAGGTCTGTTCCAAATCAGTCCTGGTTTAGTCCTGGTTTAGTCCTGGTTTAATCCTGGTTTAGATCTGGTTTAATCCTAGTTTAGTCCTGGTTTACTACTTATTTAGACCTGGTTTAATCCTGGTTTAGTTCTTGTTTAGCCCTGGTTTAGTCCTGGTTTAGACCTGGTTTAGACTTGATTTAGTCCTGGTTTAATCCTGGTTTAGATCTGGTTTAATCCTGGTTTAGTCCTGGTCTAAATCAGGGGCAGGGACAAAGACTCCCTGGACTTCTGACTTGAGATTGAGACTTGATCCTTCTAAGAAAATTAAGCATCTTTTTAAGACCATTTTCTCTTTATAGTCAGTACTTAGATATGACTTTTTAAAACCAGTCACAAAAAATCAGGTAATTTGGTACAATAACTTGTAAGGACTCACAAAAACTCAAAGCAGATGACTTGGACTTGACTTGTACTCGAGACTTACTTGAGATTTGGTTTAATCCTGGTTTAGATCTGGTTTAATCCTGGTTTAGTCCTGGTCTAAATCAGGAGTAAACCAGGTCTAAACTTGGACTAAACCAGAACAAAACCAGGTCTAAACCAGGATTAAACCACGTCTAAATAAGTAGTAAATTATTTAGACCTGGTTTAATCCTGGTTTAGACCTGGTTTTATCCTGGATTAAAGCTTGTTTAGTCCTGGTTTAGACCTGGTTTAGTTCTGATTTAGACCTAGTTTAGTCAATTCTGGTTCATTTCTTCAGTATTTCAAAAGTGTTGGACATGTTTCTGGCCCCGAGGACAAAACCATCTGAAAAATCTGTCCCTCGGTGAAATAAAGTAGAATAGCCCTGGGTTAGAGGTCTAGTCTGGGTTTGTAGCTTTAGGGTTAAGACACAGATCAATACAAAAACATAGCTAGAGGGAGAAAATCAGAGCTGCGTTCACAGTTTGTGTTCACAGTTGGTTGGTCCCGGTTTGAGCTCAGTTTAGTCATGTAAACTTGATTTGGTCTTGGTTTAGCCCTGGCCTTGTCTCTGTGAAGTTCCGGGTTTAGTTCCAGTAAGTTTGGGACACATTTCAATGCCCTAGACCAGTGGTTCCCAACCTTTTTTGTCTTGAATACCCCCTAAGCTTTGTCTCACACTCAGACAAAGTACAGGTACAGAGTACCCCTTAACATGAGTTTCAGTCAAATAAATGGGTTTAAAAGTTGCATATTGTCAGTTATTACTATTATATTTTTTGTTTTAATTATATTTATGGTCCAAGATACTCCAAAAAGATGCTAAATTTACAACTAATAACGCTTTTTCATTCAGATAAAAGTATATTTCATCTTCTTTTAAAATCTGAAACCATTCCAAGTAGCCCCTGGTAATTGCTCACGTACCCCTTGGGGTTTGCGTACCCCTGGTTGAGAAACACGGCCCTAGACCATGACCAGAGCAAGTCCACATCAGGACCAAATCGGGACAAGCCTGTGTACATCATATTTATTATTATTTTTTGTTACTATCAATGGTAAGTCTGCATGAATGAAACATGACAGTTTTTTAAGCGATTTTCGTCATTCGCTGTAGCGTTTCCAATATTAATCCTCGTTTACATGAGTTTAAAGTTCCTGTCATTTGTAACATATTGAGGACTATTTTCTTCCCATTTGTTGATCGCTATGGCAACGGCTCTCATCATTCTGAAACCCACGGACAGCTTTATAATGCAAGTTTCTCTATGCATAGGCGGCTTGTGACCCCATGACAAGGTCAAAGTGGTTTATTCTTTCTGCTTCAGCGTTCGTGGGGGGGAGAAACGGTAGTAGTCTGAGTCTTGAAGCGACCATAAATGATTAATGCATTTACTCGTCGTATTTTATGTCACCAATACTTTCGCTCAGTTAGCAGCGTCCCCATTTAGCGTCGCCAAAAATAGCGCGTGTTCTGTCCCCGCACCACACATGAATGGAGTCGAGGAAGCCGCATCACTTGCATGCAATAAATGCTCATATAGTTTTATTTTGCATGCAGTCTCCAAAGTTGATGTCTATTTCTAATTTTAAACATATCTAATAATGTCTTTTAACGGTAATTGTATGTCATTTGCCTGATTTCTCGTGATGCTCTGTTGAACGCATGTTTCTTGCATGTTTCTCCGCCAAACCTTCTCGGAAAGTATAAGATCTTCAACTTTATCTACTTTTATTAACAATGAATTAACCCTTTACTAAACTTACTAACTACCAGGACTTGATGTTGGCTTTTTGCCGCTGTGGTTGTACAAATGTTCCTAGCCAAAATGTAGTTGTTTAGTAATGAATATTTGATTATACATATTTTCAAAATTATTATTATGAAAAAAGATGGGTTTATACTGAAAACCATAATCAAAACAAAAACAATAATTTTAATATTCGTCTTTTCTTTTCTTATTATTTTACTTGTCCTTTTCTTTTCCATTTTCTTCTCCTTTTTTTCCTTTTTTGCATCCATCAGAAATGTGCTCAGAGGTTCAAGTATTCCATAAATGTGACTTGACTATAACAGGAAATTCATACATATCACCTTAAACCATCTTTGAATCATCTCGCTTGTCATCTTTTTTAATAATAATAATAAAAAAATACTTAAAATATTTCTAACTGATCTTGATCTAGTTGGCGATTGTTAACATCAAGCCCTGCTACTAACACAAATACTAACTAATGCTATGCTTTTGACCAGAACCAAATGGTCAACTAATATTTCTAACCAACTAAAACGTATTAAAAAAACTAATGATTATAAGTTAGCTTTAGGAGTTCCACTGGCATGCATTTACACAGTGGATATTAAAATAAACAGTAGTATTGCATGTGAAATTGTGCCTTGTGACTATGTATGGAATGTTATATAATTGATGCTATTAAACAAATGTTTTCTGATTTTGTGAGAGCTCAGCATTACATTTCAGATAATAACTTAAACGTTAGTGATACTTTGTTTATGTTAACAGATTTTTGTCCAGTTAAGATTTGGCTTGTTGTTGATTATGAGAAAAGCTAGCCTGCAATGGCCAACTATTTAAATTTAGTCTTCAGTAGAGTTGCAATTTCAATGGATTATACTGTATATACAACTGAATAATAACTACACCTTAATCAGCCTTAATAAAGCATGAAAAAAGACTTTATTCATAATGAACAAATAGTTTAATACACTACTTCATTGTGAATTAAGCTTTTGTTCATGCTTTATTAAGGATATGAAACGTGCAGTTATTGTAAAGTGTTTTATCGTCGATGTAAACCCTCATTCTACGGTAAAGTGTTTTAGATAACATACAACTGATTTCATAATTGGGCCTAATGTATTAAAGTTCAGTAAATTTTATATATATATATATATGTGTGTGTGTGTGTGTGTGTAAATAAGACTGCTTTCTTTTAATGCTGGGTGTGTAGTTTTGCCTCGAATACTGGATTGGATCTGTTTAGCTGGCTTCTAAATCCTTCTTTTATCAGCTTCTCTTGAAAGATATGAACTGCTGACCTTCTGGTTGATGGGCACAGGCTTAACACACTGTCACCTGTCTTTCTAAATACTGAATATCAGCTGAAAAATGGGTAAAGGTTCTCGTTTTTGGGTAATTTAAAGTGGATATTCTTACCTTTTTTGCCATCTTTTAGTTTAACCCTCATTGGAAATACTTCAGTCATGGTGCAGTCCCTCTAAAGATCTGGCTTAGACTTGGTGTAGCCCTGTTATAGACTTGGTGTTGATGCAGTGGTATTTGGAGCCTAAAGTCTTAGCCTTTCTAACTTTGGCCAAAATCTTGATGGATCGCTCAATCAAACTCCGAACAATGTCCCAATCACTGCAAACATGGTTTTAATAGCTTGACTTGAGCACTACACAAGTCCAATCATGTCAGAAATGTATGCCGTTCTTTCTCTGGCAGTAAGTTGTGACGAAAATGGAGTCTCTTGATAACAATAATGAAATCACGCTAGAAAACAATGTGCTAAACCAAGCTTGTTATTGTTGTGGTAGAGGTTCGACAGAGGAGTCACTTTTTCAGAAAATTGTACTTCTCGACGTAGTTTGCAGACACTTTTACACCAACTTGAGTGAGACATTTGACACTGTAAGTTTTGGTTCTCTTTCCCACTGCGAGTCCACAAGTGTCAAAAGTTGACAATATGAAAGGGATTTGAACATTTGCGTTTCGATTCTTTGGATATGATGATGTTTCGGATTATATAAAAATCCATATTATTCCAGACGATGCATAATAGTTTCCCCAAATACTTTTAAACACTTCTCTACTTGAGTAATATTACTTTGAAATAACCAGATTCTTACTTGAAAACAATTATTAGAAACTCTCCTCACCTCTGAGTTTCAACGAAAAAGTGAACTGACAGTAAAATTAGTGCAAAAGTATCACATTTTACCTTACTTTGGAAAAATGACATGTTTCTTTTTCTTTACTTTTCAATCAACTGTTTTCAATGATTTTTAATAAATACTTGGATGCAATGTTTTCGGCAAGCATTGCGATTCCAATTCAACTTTCGATTTATTTTGCGATAGTAGTATCTAGTTGAAAGATAGTTGAAGACATCCAGGAGCGTTAACGTTTGTGAGAAGACTGTAATATGAACTTTCTAATACAAGAATCCCGTACATTTTCGAACATGTTTGCAGAGGTCTAAACTACAACGTTAGCAAAGAGAAATGTGTTAGCAAAATGCGATTTGTGACTATTCAATTCCGATTTGATTGTGTTAAATCTTGCAGACCTTTTCCTAGTTTCCTAGTATTCTACACACTATCTTCAAAACAACAATTTTGATATTATCTTGCTGACAATTTCTCACCTGCCTCACTGTCCGCTCACTCTCACGACTCTTTCCCGGTTCAGTTTTGGCGTGACACGTCTTACCTCTTCCATTACATCAGTGGTGCAGTGCCACAGCGGGCTCGGCAGGGGTCGGGGGGGCTGTCTGATTGGCTGATTGCGTTTCCACAGCGAGCAGGGTGGAGACGGCTGGAGTAACAAACAGATTACATGACTGGCCTCTCCGTGTGATTACAGGCACCTCCCAGGCCCCACATGTGCAGCACGCGGCGGCCCTGACAGTTACATATTGATCACAGTGTTGGCCCTGGCACATGTTGTTCCAGTGTGAGGATAAGAAGCCAATGGGGCGAGGGTGCGTGGAGCTGCGGGTTTGGATAATGTAGGCTAGGTTTTAGCATTAAAAAAGGGGAAAAAAAAGTCTTTCCGGCGTCTTTCTCCTCCAGCTGATCCGACCAGATGATTGGTTGTCCTGGTTCGACATGCGATGATGAACACCCATGGTATTTGCTATGAACAAAATGTGACTAGCACAGAACTCCAATAACAGAACACAGCTCATGAGATTTTTTTGCACCTTTCCACCGAAGCAAGTTCATAGTTGGTGTATTTGGTTCACTTGCAATGGCAATAAACATTTTGATTTCCTGATTTACCTGAAATAGAAATTTGCTTAGAATCTAGAATATTGCTGGAAGTCCCCAGAGCCTCAGTGGGACAGACAGACAGACAGTGGGACGATGGAGCTTTCTCTGACGGTAGCCCCAGACTCTAGAACAAAACTGCTCCCCAATGTACGACCCATCACAGCCTTTCATCACAGACCCTAACAAGTTTCCCTACAGATACAATCAAATGTCACCCCAACTGAACACATGTCCAAAACGTCGCTCCAGCGCTGTGCTCCGTTTCCCTTCACTCTTCCACATCTCTCCCCCGTATCTTCACCCTCTCCTCATATTGTCCCAGCGCTGCCCTGCTTGCGAGCGCAGTGTGCCCAAACCAAATAAAAGCGTTGCCAAGCGCCGTAAAGAAGAGTGAGGGCCGGAGTGACGCAGCACCCGGTGATTTAGGGCTCCGCGGGGGTCACGGCGCTGCACCAAACCCGGCCCTCTGATTGGTTATCGGGCCGGCCCACAAATCTAGCCGGGCCGTATTTTTAGAGGTCAAATCGGAGCACACTGGGCGGCCATTACGGCTCTAGCCCGGCTGTGTGCGGGACAGTAAAATAGATGGATAGCGCTGTGGGCATAGGGGGGCCGGGCCGTATCAGTTTGGCCAGTCTGTGGTTTTATTAAAAGGGAATTATTGGCCATCGGTGTCTGGGATAAGACTTCTGCGTTATACAGCGGCCAGTGAAGTGCTTTCAAAGGACTCTAAGTGATGGTTAGACTGATGTTAGTGAGCAAAATGTTACTGTTGGCCGAATCTATCCCGTTGGCTTTTTGAAACTGTAATTTTTCCCAAGACGGCTGCTTTTCAAAGGTGGAAAGATGTAAATAGAGTTAAGTGTGGATAAGAACGTCACAGAGACATTTCGCAAAGGTCCATATCGATTTTTTCAGTTAGAAACTTGATAGTTTTGTTTTATTTGGCGTTTTATTTGGTTTTTGTATTGGCTTTCATTTTGTTTTCATGTGGATAAGCCACGCAGTTGCTGAAATATTAAGTAACCATAAACCCAGATCCCTTGGGACAACAGAGAGAAAGTAGCCACTGGCAACAATCTGACATGTTTATAGTGGTTTTGTATTATGTCTCGCCATTAACATGTTCCAATCAAATAAATAAATTAAATAAATAGACAAGCAATTTTAAATATCATGTTTACACTCAATTTTAAATATCATGTTTACACTGGTTCGCTTTGGCTTTCGGAAATCATTTTTGAGCGAGACGATTGGACAAGAAAGGATACAGACTCGGGTGAAACAATATGGTAAAAAGCATGTATAAACAGAAAATAATCACTTCACTAAACGCTAACTTGGTCATGTAACAAACCACCATATTTCCAGTTTGCAAACTTGGCAAAACAAAGCTAGCAAACTTTAGCATTAGCTTTTTCCTGTTTATTGATGCACTGCACTAACGATAAGACCAAAAATAATATATTTTTCCATCTATATAATGCATCTAAAGTTGTGCAAACCTAGTGCATTATATAGAGAAAATAAATAAATGGAAAAAAAGCTGAGGATAAACTAGTTTCTTGTAGCTTTAGCTTTGCAGTCTCACAGCGCCACAAACATTTTACTAAATGTGTTTTTGTGAAGCCTCATCACTAAAAAGTCCGGTACGATTTTGCATTTATTTAGTAAGAAAACATTTTCTAGCTTGAGCAATTAGTGTGGCAGTCAGACTCTGAGCTGTTCCTAAGTGAACCAGTCTGGGGGCCAGGGCCAGTTGAAACGTGGCTATTGACTTCCTAGAATGTTGTGATGTTATGTGAACTTAACCTATTGCATTTGCAGAAGTTTGATATTGTCGATTTTAGAATTTTTTTTTTTTTTTTTTTTTTTTTACTTTATTGTGTAGTTCAAGTATCATCAGTTCATTTTTCATCATTCAAGTTTTTTTTGGGGGGGGACTGTCATTGAAAGATCTTCCTATTTCTCTGTTGTACAATTCTTAGGCCTTTTACGCTACGATAAATACCAAAACGCATTGCACACAGTAGGTATTTGTCAAAAAGCATGGATAATACTATTACCTTTTAGCTCTATGACTCAAAGCTCAGGAGAAGTCATTACTGCTGCATTCAAAACCTACTCCTTTGACTACAAATAGAATACATTTTTACTGTTATAATACAAAGGATTAAGCAAAGCAATTATAAGCATTCTGACTAAGCGCTCCCATGTCTAACAGATTTTGACTCCATTCAGATGAATTCCCATCTAACACCTGTATCCAGCGCATGGGAACCACAGTTTTCGGCAGAATGAGGTGGGGAGTGCTCAATTAGGTAATTTATATTGAGTACCTTTACTTTACCTTTACTGGCATCTCACATTTTAGAACTTAACATTTTGTATTTAATGAAAAAGCACACATTACTTTCAGTCAGATGTTCCCTCTTCAGGTTTTGGTGTTTTGGCATCTACAGGCAGCAGAGGGGATGGAACAGTGACCGTCCACCATTTGCTTCTGGAAGTAAAATTTCCTTTCATTTTTCCCATAGGCTTTCGGAAAAAATATATATACGTAGGTAAAAAGAAAAACAAAGTACAGAATTTTTGGTTTGACGTTTGTGCCATTCCCACATAGCTGGTTAGACTCTGTTGTGTCTTTAAACTGTTAATATTTTAATTTAAACATGTTTCTAAAACCCATATGGCAAAGATGAATGGGAAATTTGCTTCCGGAACCAAAACGGACTGTTGATCAGCATTACCACGATGAGAACAACCAAAGCTAGCGTGCTCCTGACATGCTAACACAGGCATGTACTTGTAGTGAACACAATTTGAGGGCAGAAAAGTTCAAAATGATGGATACAAAACTATGGACTTAAAAACAAGACAGTTTTCTACGTCAAAAATCTGGGAAATTTGAAACGGGATATTTTCTGAGGCGCACATGAGAGGACCACGTGAACAGACTTAATGAAATTAGCAAGAATGACGCTAAATACAACTCCAGATGTGTTTTTGATGAAGGAAAATTGTTAGAACATGGTTGAATAATAATTTTATCATTTAAATTTGATAGTGTAACAGTATGTACTTGAGTAAAGGTTTTGGTTAGTTTTCCCTCTGGTGACAAATGCTTTACATTGACAGTGGTTATGTTTGCATGCACACCAAAATGTGATTATTTTCTGCTTTTTGGACAATTAAGATATATTATATTAAATATAAAGATTAAATATAATGCAAACCACAACATTTGATGTGTATAATATGAGAAGAAAAATCTGATCGTTTTCATGCCATTTTAATCATGTTAAAACTCCAGCAATCTCAGATATTGCGTGTGTATGTAACTGAAGCCACTGTTTACATGACATTTAAATTAACGGATAACTCCAGAAATCAGATCATGTCCAGAAACATAGCCACAGTTAAATAATTTGAACATTTGTGTCTCTTTCACCACTCGCCCAGATTCACATTTTTGTTGTCTACCCTTTGGAAATACCAGATTTGGTGAACTATTTTTGCTTTTACAATAATGTTGACTACTCATTAATTTAGTAATTCTACTCTTACTTGTGGACAATTGTTTTTGGCTACTTTACCCAGCTGTAACTGCAGCTGTGATTCCCTGCCAGGTAAATCGCTTTTAGCAGGTCTTTTTATTTGACTCTTCCCTCATAAAGAGAAAGTAGAGTGGATGGCGTCGTTTTAACCCAAAGCTTTTATTGAAAGGAAGATTTATCCCGGCTAAAAATACATTGCTTGCGAGTTCTTCCAAAACAGAAAAAAGACTCCACTTCTCCTGCCAAAAAAGCCCAAAAAGCTACAGCCCCGACCACAATCCTCCTACTCCAGTATATCCCATCCAAATTGCGTTGAACTTTTAGTGTGTTTTACTGACATTTACTGACTTCATGAAATCGCTTCCTTCTTCTCTTTTAGTGACTTTGTTTGTCTCTATCTGTGTGATATAACCTCTCTGCACCACTTATTTCTCTCTCTGGCAAAGACTTTTTACTTTTTATTTCCCGTCTGCAGCGAGTGTTCTGCACGCCCGCGCTTTGGTCCAATTACTGTCAAAAGAGTTAGGCTCTTGTAGTGTAGTGGAGATGCCATTTTGGTTTAATTGAAGGTGTGGTGTGGAAATGGGGGGGGGGGGCAGCTGGGTGTTGTGTCGCGTTCGCAAGTGAGTGACCTTCATGTTGACGAACTCTGAGTTGTAAAGAAAACGATTGAGGGAGTGTTTCTCGCTCGATAGCCGTTTTGTAAATTGGTGACTAAAGGCCTATTCGCATGGGATTAGTTTTCCATACAAAATTGAAATTGCCCCACAACGTCTGTTTTTGTTTGTGAGCATTTGCACGGGATCAGCAATGTCAGTAATTAATTTGTTTAGACAGATTTTATCCTAGTACGAGAACATTTGATCCTAGTACGAGAACATTCATCCATCTTCTTCTATTCTCAACAATTTTACGTGTGTTTATAGCAGTGGCGGACTTACCATTAATGCTATCTGCGAGCCATCTTCAGAACTGTCACCGCTCCACTTATCAGCTGTTGTTACACCCTGAGACCACCGGGCGGCAGGAGGTGTGGTCAGTCCATAGAACTATAATAAAACCTGGAAGATGAACCCAAGATGGCCGTCCTGTTTATCCCTATGGAGTGAGCTCATTGGCGCATGACCCCAAAAAGGTTTCTTACTTCCGCATTTACTTCCTGATACGAAGGCTGACATCTTTGTTTTACTTCCTGATATGACGGCTGACATCTTTGTTTTACTTCCTGAAACGGAGGCTGCCATCTTTGTTTTAGGGCGCCACGTGACGACAATCCCCCACTTCATATAAAAACGGTAATTTCGGTGATTTTAAAAACGGTAGAAAAGAACATTTCCTTCTATTTTATTTAAATACTGATAATAATTCAGTCCTGTCTGCAATTATAATGAGCAATTTTAGAAAAAGGCTGGTTCCAAGAGGCTGCAGTACCTCGCACGGCCACAAATCAATCTGGGACCACAGACAGAGGGGGCGTACCTTATCCAGTTCATTTAATACATCCATGGGTCAGTCTGAGCCACCTGCCAGGTCCGACTACGCCTCAGGAAGTAACAACAGCTGATAAGTGACACGACACCACCAAGACCGGTGACAGATCTGAAGACGGTTCGCAGATAGCATCCCAAACATCACAAGGTAAATGAATCTCACTCACAAGTTGTCTGATCAGAGAATAAATCAGTAATATAAGTTTTAATAAGTTTAGGATTCCCTATAGTCAGACCTGTATTGTAGAGTCGCACCTTGACATGTTTTGCTGCCCTCTGCTGCTTTCCTCAGAAGTGTCACGTCTGGTCAGCTGATTTTAACAGATTTTGGCACTGTTTTCCTACTTGGAGCAGTAGAACGACAGCGCCATCTGTGCTATGGAAATACGCCCACCGCACACCACACACCGGCGCAGTGACATATGTAACAATTGCAAAATGTGTCAAAAGAAATTACTACCTACTACCTATACTAGTACCTGATGACACTGAAATGCGTTATATTAGTGCCAAAGCTAATTGGGTGCAGTGGTGAAGAAAAGGCAGTCAGATTACAATAGGACTGAAATGTCTGGTTGAATAGGTACAGCTCAGGGCAGAATGAAGTTGAGTTTCTCAGACGAGCTCCTTAGATTGAAAATGACTATCGAGCAGAAGTCGAACTATCAAAATATAGAGTTTTAGAACATTGTCCAGATGACAACCGTTGAAACGTTTTCTATGTCCTAACTTCAAACAAACAAAATGAGTGCCGTGCCACTTGTGGTAGAGTGGATAAGGACATATGCCTGCCATGTGGGGCAGGCTGTAGGGTCATGAGTTCAAACCAGTCTCCACCAGTTGCTGCGTGTCATTCCCAGTCAGTCTCATTTCACAACGTGTAGTCCTGTCAGATGAAGCCAAAAAATCCTTAAAAAAACAAAAACATACAAATAACAGCTACAAAAACGAACAGGTCACTACTTTTCGCTTTAATGGTCCTCAAATTCGTCTGAAATCATCTACTTTTTACTCTTAAAGGACACACCTTCTGCTACAGTGACTTTTTTGAGCGTTTAATAATGTTCTAACAATGTTCCATCATCAAAAACATACCTGAAGTTGCATTCAGCTACATTCACGCTGTTTTGAGGAATGCTCATTAGAAAATGAGTCATTTCTCAGATTTCATACGTCACTTATCCAAGAATCTTTTGCTGTTTTAAGTCCTTACATCTTTACCTACACAACTACTGCTGCTTGGCTAAATCATCTTGTGTCTAAACACAAGTAAACTGTATAAGTGATATGCGCCATTGCATACAGCAGACGAATCCTTTATAAGGCCATAATAAACTTTTTTTTTTTTTTTTTTTTTCAAAATACGAGATGGCAAATTTAAGGTATTCAAGAGCATGTTTAAAGGCTAGTAACAATATGAAAAATGCATAATATTTTTCCTGTAAAGTAAATTTATAAATGGATACTTTGACTTCAGTAGAGGCTTGCTTTTACTTGAGTATTCTTTCCTTCTGTATCTATACTTTTACTTGGGTAACAAAATTGAGTACTTCTTCCATCATCACCCTGGGGAGCCCCAAACTTAACACAGTATAGCAAATATGCACTTTTGCTAGCACTTAGTCATTGATATATTATATTACTAACCCTACCCAGCGTACCCCACCCAGATTCTGTATGGAAATGTTCACATGTACGACGCAAAACACAACTCTGAGTAAGCTAACAATGACGAAACACCATAAAACTAGTTTGCATATCTCCTTTAACTTTCACCTTTCCCCAAAAGTCATTCTGTTTGTACCTCTACCTCTCCCTGCGAGTGCCGCCGCTTGCCCCGCCGCAGACTCAGACGGTTAACCCTCACACTTTTATATATGATTAATTTCACGCATTGTTGCTTCCCGACCTGAATATTTATAACTGCTCTAGCTCTACCTTTACGCGCCGCGCTCTGGAGCTGTACGGCCACTTCACCAGAACGCGGGGATGCTTACATTTTGACACTGTCTGACTGCTGTTCTAAACCATGAGCGCATGAATGATGGCTCAATGAAGCTTGGGACGGATGTGATGATCACCAAGGCTGTATATTTAAAACACGACGTATACAGTGTCATAAAGAGTCATTCTTTTCAGACGGGATCATTAATTTTGAGGCCCGCTATAGGGAGATATAGCTGGTGATGTTGGCCAGGTTTCTATATGTCAACTGGGTCCAAAGCAGGTCTGCCAATAGTCATAATTATAGTGATGGAATTTCTTTTGATTTGAACTATATTGGCTCATGTGCGCCGTATGATTTTATGGGAGCGATGCCCAGTAATTCCTCTATATCACAGAAGGCGGTTGACAAGAATGTATAGGGGATTCATTTGGAACTTGAGATTTATTTTTGCGAGCACTTCTTTTATTTGCAAAATGCTCCTCAACATTCTGACTGAGTGGCAGAATTATGAACAGGAACAGCTGATAAAGTGTAAAAAGTGTTTCTTTCTGCTTCTTTTTGGTCCGTGGAGATATTGTTTTGCACATATCAACATTATACAGCAAAATGTAAACTGAAAGTAGTTTCTCCGTTGTTGCTGTGACTTTGCAGAGCTTTGCTAGCTTGGTTGCTGACAGCAGTTGGAGTTGTTGGACACTTCAACTGCAGTACAACAATTTCCTTAACAAACAAACTCAGAAACAGAAACGCATGTTCAATTAGCTTGGTTTACAAGGCTGTCTTTTCGGGACCTCCGAAAATATTCAGTTTCAATTTTCTTAGAGGAATTTTGTTGGCTCATTGGCTTTATTGACAGAACAGAGCAGCGTGAAACCAGGGTGGAACCGGGGGATGACATGGAGCAAATAGTCGAGAGCCGGATTCAAACTCGCAACATTCCGGCCTGCCCCACACAGCAGCCATGTTTGCTATCAACAACAATCGGCACCAGTTTCAATTTAAAATTTCAAGGTTGCGTCATAAACTTCTCCTGCGCAGTTTTTAAGTTCATAAAACCATTACCGGACTCGATCTGTGCTCCAATTGTGTGCACAACAAAAGCATGGTTGTACTAGCCTAGCAGTCACATTGCCTAAGGGCTTCATTTATGTGTTTTTTTTCCTTAATCATTGCTCATACGCCTGAACACCTAATTGAAAACGGAAATGTCAACTTTAAATACATTTCAACATTACAGATTTTTCCCCCCTTGCTTTATTTGACAGGACAGTACAGCCTGAAATGGGGATGAGATTGGGGTATGACATGCAGCAAATGGTCAGAACCAGTTTCGAACTCACAACCCTGCGGCATGCCCCACACAGCAGGCATATGTGCTGTACACGTTTTTACATTTCAAATTTCACTTTAGCTGTCGTTCGCATAAATCAAAATCCACCTGAAGCGAGTGTAAAAGCTTTTATGCAAATGAAGGATTCTAAATGCGATATTTGGCATTTCAACCTCCCGTTACTTATGCAATACTTCAAAATATGCCTTCAAAATCAGGTGATGGAAACGCAACTAATGTTTTAAGTTATTTAATGCGAAATACTTATCGCAAGGTGACCAAAAGCACATTCAAAATCCAATTAAAGCCACAAAAAACGCATAATATATCCACTTTAAACTATCATTACCCCAGTACTGTAACATCTGCGTGCTTTGACCATTCTTCCTCGCAGTTTCCTTCCACACACACACATACCCACTTATACTGCTCCCATATTTCCATTCAGCCTCTGTGTAAACACTTTTGCCCTGTGCTCCCGGCTCATTTCAATGACAAACAGCATGTAACCTGTGATCAGCGGGCCTCCCCTGGACTCCTCGGCACACAAACCCTTCCATTAGCACTCCTGCGCGAGCCGCTTCTCCGCGCTAAACCCACTCCTCCACACAATACGGCCGCCATATTGCCCGCTCGCTTTGTTCCGACTCAAATCCCATAATCCCGCTCTCAAAGGTCACGCCGCTGTGTTCTCCGCATTTGTTTCCTCCCCAATGGATTTAATACAACAATATGTAATAGAATATAACGGAATAGGAGCCGCAGAAAGGAGCATCCCTCAAGCGTTGTTTTTCTCTCCTTCCTTTTGTCTCAATTCATTCGCGTTCGGTTGAATTATTTATGACTATAAGAGGTCTTTTACTAAAGGAAACAATCAGTGTTTTATGTTTTCTCACAATAACAAGGCTTTAGTCTCTTGGAAAAAAAAGCAGTGTATTATATTCTCGTCTATATATTTTTATGAAGAAGAACGCGGGGGAAGGTGAATAATTTAAAAGCTGGTGGAGGAAATTAGTGCAGCGAAAAAGGAAGACTTGCTGTTGCTAATAGTTATTCAGTTTTTTTTTTTCATCTAATCATTAAAAAAGAACAAAAGTGAAAAAGTTGTAAAGTTTGCAACATAAGGGAGAATATAAACAGCTGTTTAAGTTTTCTATATTGAGATCTGTGTGCCAACTCTGTATTTCAAATCAAAGCTGTATTTATTATTCCTCTATTCTTATAAGTGATGGATTTATATATTATTCTAGACTTACAAAGGGACAGTGGAAAAGCGATTATGAGCAGGAGAAAAAATGCTCCAAAGTGGCAGAATTATGAACAGGGCCGCTGCTAGCCATTTGGGTGCCCTAAGCAGAAATGCTCCCTGGTGCCTCCTTCCCAAGCCACTTCAAACTTGTAAAAATCTATAGTGGTTTGATGTCTGTGCTACAGCCTTGTGGTGACTGTTACAATAGTTATTTTTACATATATTTAATTTTTATATTGTATGAATCACAATCCCAAGGGTCCTCCTTCAATAAGTTTTCAGCAAAATCCTATAATTTCCTAAATTCAAATGCATTTAGAATATAATGTTATCAGCAACTCATAACATACTTTTTTATGAGGCAAATATTTTGGATTTCTATAAATATGTAACCCCCTCCAGTGTCTGTAAACTAAACACGTACACTGTGAATGCTGCTACTGTTCCATTTGTTGACTTTAATGCATTTTCAATGGGAAAGTTAGCATTATTCTCCAAACATTGCAAAGCATGAAAAAAACTCATTAGAAAATATTACCATGTGTAGAAGTGTTTTGTGCTATGCAAATGCTAATGACGGTTTATATTTTTTGTAAATCAAATTTTTCTGGAATATAATGCACCAAAAATATAGAAGGCAACAACAGTTTGACAATTACATTTGTTTGTTTTTTCACCAAGCGCCACAAAATCTACACATTTGTGACCTTTGGGCTTGAGATGCACAACATTCCACCACATTTAACAACATTTGAGGTCACACAAAATATCTACAACACTAGTCTGTTTTAATAACGATGAAATAACTGCTGTATTAAAATAGTCTGGAAAAGTACCTGACAACCAAGTTTGAACCAGGACCAACCCAGAATTAAATGGTCTAAACCACAACCAAACCATGTCTAAAGCCAAATTAAACAAAAGCTAACCCAGGACCAAACCAGGTCTAAACTGAGACTAACCCAAGAGGAAATCTACCTTTAATATTTGGAAGATGGATCAGATTGTTAGGAGAGCCTGATCTGACCCCCGCGCCTACAGCTCAATCGGCCTAACATAAACAACACTGTCTACAAATGTCAAAATCTATGCTTTTTATGTTGCTACCTCGTTAAAATGAATGGGATAGAATGTTTACATTAGTACCAGGCTGCTAGTGCAACGATTCTAAACACGTCACTCATTTAACTTAAAATATTAAAATGGCGACATTTTATTGGGCAACAGTTCTTTTTTTCTCCTTTTTTTGTACTTCCAGTTCACAGTCCAGAGCAATCAAATCAATCAATTAGCGATCAAATACCATTACTCTGAAGCTCAAACTTTTACTACTTGCAACAGATATTTAATAGTAGAAAAGAGGTGTGCTAATAGTACACTCACAAGACCTCAAAACATAACAATAACCATTATCGTTGACACTGAAACAACCCATGAAATGTAACTGCAGTAAACAGCATTATACACTTCCTAAACCTCGTCGTAACAGTTTGCGAGATAAATAAACCGCATCGTGTGGTCACTTATCACAAGTGGCTGCGGTGTTGGCCCACAATTGGATTTGCATGTGTAAAATTAATCAACGGTGCATCCGCGACAACGCTAATTAGAAAAGTAAGCATTAAATTCAGCCACTTCATCATCAATATTAATTTGCATCATTAGGATTAATTCACTTTCCCTGCGACATTCTGTTTACTTCCCTTTCTCCAGTGCGCACTCTCCCGCCTCGTGCACGCTCCAGCTTCCCCACGTGCGCGGCCCTCGCTGTCATTCCGATCTGGAGTGTCTCTCTTGATTACTTTTAAGTATGCAAATGATCCTTCACTGGCTGTCTCCAATTTGGCACTCTTTAATTAGCGCGGAACGTTACGGCTTTAAATAAGACCCGAGCAAAAAAGTACATTAATCATAGTCTTTTTACAGCATTTGCATCTGAATGGCGCATGAGGAGACACTTTTGGCATGATTGCGCCCCAGTCACAGCTGAGTCGGTGGAAACGTGTCGAGTGAGATCACAAAGCAGTGAGATGTTTGAAATGAAGGGGAAAAGGTTTACTGCGCTCTCCAATGGACACTGAAAATGTACAACAAGGAGGAATCGTTCCACAAAAATACTGACACTACTTTACTTCATGGCACTAAAACAATAAACCTAAAGCAGGATGTTCCCAGTAAATTCTAAATGTAAAATATAATAAATTAATTTAAGAAAAAAAAAATAAAAATCCTTCAACTCAAAACCAATTAAAAATAAATTCCCAACCATTGCAAATTAAAACCATGACAACTATTGAGCCCTATTTTTTTTTTTTCCATCGATAATTAATTGAATGATAATTAGCGTGGCAGGCCTAAGAATACACACTTTATTAGTCATTGTGGGTTAAGTGTCCGTGCCCAAGGACACAACAAAGGTTTGACCATATATATTTCTTTTTATTACATATACAGTACATATTTATATATATTTAAAATAATGCAAGTATAAACTCAAAAACAAAAGCTAGCAATTTTAGCAACAGCATGCTAATTTGATCAAAAAGTTGTAATGGATGCATTTGAAAAAGTCAGGTAATGAAAACAGCACAGAAGACCTCTAGAATTCTACCTTTGAGGTCACAATCTGATTTTTTTGATCAAATTTGAACTGAGGATTTTCTGAGGCGCAGAAAGGAGAGGTCATTGTAAACAGAATTAATGAAACAAACATTAATGAAGCAAAATATAAATCTATGTGTGTTTTTCATGAGAGAACAATGTTACCACACAGAAAAGTCCAGTTTGCATAAGATGTGTCCTTCAGAACAACAGGACACACAACTGTAGAGGCTGGTCTTCCCTGGTTATGTCATCCCTGAACTGTGCGCTCTGTGCTCTGTTGATCTATAAACGCTGCTCTTGCACATTCACAACTGGCCACATGGGAGCAGTGAAGTGGCGCCCCCGTGCTGTGAAGTAGTGTGTATAGTGTTTGTGTTTGTGCGGAGGGGAAAAATGAAAAAAAGCTGAGCGGCATTTCATTTACTGGCCCTCAGAGACCTTGCTCATTGGTGCTTGCTCTTTAACCCTGCTGCTGCCTCTGTCCAGCTGGATAAATGTTCACGTGAGACCAGAGTAGTTTATAAGCGCAGTTCTACTAGTCCTTATGGAGTCTTATGTGAGAAAAGGTATATCCAGTGCTATAGCGTAAACAAGAACCTGGAATGAGAGTGAAAAAAAGAAAGAATGTTTACTTTCTATAAAGTCTTATAATCGCTAAGCTTAGCAGTACAAACAGTTCTGTTCGACAATTAGTTGACAATTATTGCTATACAGTGATCCCTCGTTTATCGCGGGAGTTGCGTTCCAAAAATAACACGCGAAAAGTGAAATCCGTGAAGTAGTCACAGCTTTATTTTTTATTATTTTACAATGCAGTACTGAACTATGGAATGAAACCAAAAACCAAAACCTGTTTTAAAGCCCAAAATTTGTTTAAAACAATAATTTTAATATAGTAATACAAGGTTGGAAACATTGTCACTCGCGTATTTCACGCGTATGTCCCAGCTGTGCCTCTTGGTCCTGACTCCGCTCCGCTGTAGCGTCTGTCTCTACTGAAGGCGCAGGTTATGGGCAGTTGTTGGCGCTCTTTCTTTTTCTGAGCAAGAAGATTTCTATAAACGGATATGCCACCTTCGATTATATTTGAGAACTGCAATGAACGACTCGTCAAAGGGTCCCGTTCTTGTGCGTGCGCTGAAGTTCGGTGGATGCACTGTAAAAATATCCGCACTGTAAAAAAAATCCGTGAAGCAGCGAAGCCGTGAAAGATGAAGCGCGATACAGCGAGGGATCACTGTAATCGATTGGTAGCGATTAACTGATTAACTTGCATCCCAATTCCAGTGCTTTATTCATTCACACCACACTCAGTTGTGTACAATTATAGCCACAGCGGCACTGGACCAGAGTAATGGAAGTGAGGCTGCCAATCTGCCCCTCTGACCATCACCAACCATTCACTCTCTCCACTCCACTTCTATAGGTAATGTGGGTGTCTGCCATCCAAGTACTCACAAGGCCCCAATTTGCTCAGCTTCTGAGATCTGATGAGATCAGGCATTGACAGACAGGTATGGCCCGCTTGTCAAAGCTTAGTTTCAGATTGTCAAGTATAACTTGATATTGGATTGAAATAAAAATCACTGGTATTGCCCTTCAGTGACAGAATTGTGAAGAAATTGGAATGTGGCAATGACTGAAGTTTAAGAAAAACATTTTTGTTGGCTCTTACACTATACATTCAATTGGAAACTCCACCTAAATGCATTATTGTGTTGCAGCAACACACAAAAGCAGAGTTAAATTAACATGGAGCGTAATCCTTTGGAAAATGGCAAAACATGCCATTTCTATGACACTCTGTACGATAGCTCAAACCATTAGGTACATCTAATAATAGAATCTTGACACATGACATTTAAATATTTATACATCCCTTTTATAACAAGCCTCTATTTAAAACTAGTCGCTGTCATTTTAGATCACAGGCCAGCACAGTGTGGGCACAGTTTGAACGCTGACGATTTCCAAAGTCTCTAAGAGTGTGTCTGATACTAAGCAACATCTGCTGCGCTCGGGGGCCAGACAGAGCCTCAGCCAGGGGCCCTCTCAGACATGCGGCCCCTCGTGCGCGCTCTCATGCACTAATGCTGCACCCTGGGACGTCGAGCCGGTCCACAAGCACGCTCGTTCCCTCCGATGGCTAAGTTTGGTCTCACATATGGCACTGGCTGGTGTCGTGTGGAGCCCCTACGGCAAGCGAACTGTGACAAATCACCAGGGGAGAGAGAGGCCGGGACGTTTAAGGCCCACTGTCCTGTCCTTCAGCGAGACATGGGATGAAGTAGATATGTACCTTATTGCATTGGCACGGATAATTGTTTTAAAAGATTGTGAGTGATTGGGGTGATCTTTTTACTAACTGAAGTTTGCCAGGATTTCTAGTGCCAGAAGTGACAGCACCAATGAAAGGGAACAGGCAACTAGCCACAACATGATTTGCCACGTTTTATGCCAGACGCCCTTCCTGTTATAACCTGACACATGCTGTGACTGGGTTGAAAATGTTGGTGAAGTATCTTGCCAAAGCGACATTAGCAATGTTTCCAATACTTTATCAGTAGCAGATCGGTTCAAAAGTGTCTCCTGTCTTAAATCAACTGTATCGGTTAAAAGGGTCTGAGAAGAAAAGTGAATGAAAGGTACTAGCTTAACACTTAAAGAAAACGTGGTCTCAGGTGAAAACAAGACAGCAAAAAGCAGGTAGAAACAGAAAATAATAATTTCTCACCAGACGCTGGCTTGATCTTGTGATAAACTGCCGCATTTCCAGTGATGGTAACTTTATACGTTGAACTGATGGACGTAGCAAAACAAAGCTAGCACACGTTAGCATCAGCTGTTTCCTGTTTATTGACGCGCCGCACTCACTTCGAGATCAAAAATGTAATATTTCAAGTGTAATTCATCTAACATCTAACACACAGATGGAAAAAGCTGGCGATAAACCAGAAGTAGTTTTGTGTTTACTTTAGCCTTGTCTCACCGCACCACAAACTTAGAATCGCTAAACGTGTTTTTGTGAATTGCTGAGATCGACCTCATGATTACAAAGTATAATTCAGGTTCGATTTAGATTTAATTAGTTAGGTTTGGGTGACCTCAGCCTCTGGACCTGGAGTCGTGCCCAAAGCATGAAGACACAATCCGCCGATAAAAGAAGGTGGTAGACTTGAAGAATTTCTTTTTTTTTTAAACATTTAAAACACAGAACATAGGACACGACCAGACAAATAATAAAAATTATCTGTCCTTCTCACATGGGCTGAGACAATGGCTTTTGAGCAGACAGACCTGTCAACATTAGGCTTTTGTAAACATTCTGACTGATTTTAGAAGACTCTTGGAGCATCGTGTTAAGGATGAGATTTGTATTTTTAGCATTTCGTGTGGTAATTGTATTTATGAATTGTTTATTTAATTTAAAGGTTTTATGATGAATTTGATAATTGTAATTTTGGAAGGTCTTGTTATTGATAAATTATTAATTGTATTTTAAAGTGCTCCTAATAATGATGAACTGTTGTATTTTAGAATCTCTGCTGATGATTTGTTTATTTATTCGGTGTATAACGGGTGCTACTTTGTAAACAAATCTTGTTTGTTGTTGTTTATTTAAAACCTGCCCAAGGACTACAGATGGAAAGTAGCTTGTAGCTAAATCTGGTGTAGAGCATCTCTACTCATTGAGTTTAATGTTATCTGTGCACTGTCCTTGTTTTAAATAAATAAATAAATAAAATAATAAAAATAAAGAAAATACAAATGGCATTCAAAAAACATTCAATGAAATTAAATTACGGCACATCATGTCCTCCGATTTCAAATGATGTCTGAATGTCATGTTTTCCATTTGTCTAATGCCTGTTACTATCCAGTCTTTGATAGTTGGCTCAATTTTTTCTTTTCTTTCCAAATTTTTGGTGATGGCCTTCTTCCCCACCACCAAAAGTATGCTCCAAAGGTATCCATTTATTGTGTCCACGCCAGGAGTTTTAAGGCCCAGATGCATAGTTCTGAAGTCCAAGAGTGCTTTGTTTATCTCAGTCGAATATTTCTGAGCAAGAGGACCATCCCAAAACACATGGTAATGATGGGCAACCACAGTTTCTCCAGCAGTTAGTTCTTTCTTGTGAATAGTGGGCACTTTGACGTGGCGTTATAAAAAAAAGTGAGACATTCTTCCTACAGCTGTTCCTTTTGTTGTCCTCCATTGTCAAGTACATATATTTTCCCATTCCTCACTCGTTCTTCTGACTTTCCGTGTATTCAATGCAAAAAAAAGTGCATTTTGATTTCAGTTTTCCATTCAATTTGAACCACCTCTTCTCGTTCAGTTCGTCGTCCTGTACGTTTGTCACCCCCCCCATCCATCTCCATTTTGTAACTAATCAAACCGCATCACCAGCGCCTATATCTCCCCGCGCACTTGTTTACATTTGTTAATATTTAATGCACCTGTCATATCGATAGCACAAGGAGACTTCCAAGGAGCCCAAAACCTTACGCAATTTATCACACGCACGTACGACATCGCGCATCTCTGAATCATTTTTGAAGCTCGGGGCCTGTTTCTATCACGCCAACCATAACTCCTACTACTTTAAGCCATTACGAGCGACTCCGCGCATTAATCATAGTAATCCCATTCTCTTTGTCTTCGAGTCCGGCGCTGTGCAGTAACGAGGCGTTCACTGACGGCGTGTGCAGCGGAGATAACCCACTTCTCCATCCAACATCTCTTTAACATCTCACTCTTGCAAAAATACTGATATCTCTTCTGTTTTTTTCTCTCCAAACATTAATAAAACATACCCAAAACAAAGTACGCCAGCATTCCAAGCGCTCCCGGCTGCTGAAGACTTAACGCTGCCAAAGATTTACTCGCTAATCGGTTTGCCGCTTTTTGATGTTTACAGTTTTATCAAAAGGAAACACATTTGAACTTAAAACAAGAAAGTCAAAAGTTAAACGGTGGTGTTGTGGAGTTTACTGTACGTTTCAAAGCTGCAGGACGATTTAATTTGAACTAAATTGCTGCAAGGTGTTCAAACAACTTTTACAAGAACAATGTTCAACTTTGTAATTTTTCTTTGGGAATTTATTGTAGTAAAATGTCAAATTAGTGCAGTGTAGAGTCACGGTCAGGTTGAAAGTTGTTTTTTTTCCGCTTTGTTGCAACTTTATCAAAAGATGTGGAGTTGATACAAAGTCTTAAACTTAAGGTATTCATCTCAAAACCTTGTCCAGATGACCATTCTTTGAAACATTTGTTATGCTATCGTTGTGTAAGACAACTTGATCTTTATATGCACTGAGTTGTTTCTTTGGTAACGCAAAATTGACTTCCAAAACTCTCTAACTCTGAAGATCGACTGCTTCCATTGTGTCCTTGGAAAAAGCACTATAATAACTACACTTTTCAAGCTTTAATTAAACATGACCAAAGACCAAAAGAATTCATGATGAACAAATCGTTTAACAACAGACTAGGCCAATCTGCACCTGCTGTATTAAATGTTTTAAAGAAATTGCATCCACACTGCAAAAAGGGATTATCTAATTTAGTTAAATTTACTTGAATTAAGCAAATTAATCTTAAAAGTCCAATTTTAAGATTTTTTCACTTGACAAGACTACATCAAATTGACATTATTTGACTTGTTTTAAGTAAACTTGATAAGTAAAATAATCTTATTCCACTGGCAGATAATTTCACTTAAATCAGGGTAAAAAGATCTTATTTTGAGTTTATTTTTCTTATTTATTGATAGGCCTTTTTTGCAGTGCATATACAGATTTCGCTGGGACATTGTAACTGTAACGGCTGTTTTCTCCCACAGAGACTTAAAGTAGCTCCTGCACACACCAAACTTTATATCTTTCGACTTAACAAGCCTTGGATGAATTGTAAAAAAGGATTTGTTTATCTTATTCCAGGCCAAATGTATATTTTTAGGTTTTAACTCCAAAAAAAAAAAAGCTAAATTTGAACGTTTATACCAATTTTCAGTAAGATCAAATAAAAGTTAAGATCAAAATCCCCTTTGTAATTTTTCATGCCAACAAAATTAAGCAATCAATTCAAAGGCACTGTACCTGATTTGTACTGTTTTGAAATATGAAAAACAGAACTAGTTTCATTGCAATGACTTTATAAGCGGAAAAAAATTCAAATATATAAATAAACCTGGCTATCCATTTTCCATTTATATGAAAACATGATGAAAAATGTGTAGTACATGTTCTTACATTTACATAAATAAGCTACAGAAATTTCACACTGTTATTTCTAAATGTAACTTTGTTTTTTGTCACCTGCACTGTCTCTCGCCTCAAAAGCGCCGAAAAATACGTCAAAAACTGCCCACATTTCCCTGAAAGCCGACAGTTTACAACGTACAATCTCTTTCTTCTCGACACTTTTTAACCACATCTGTCAAGTTAAATCTCGTTCAACTCTCCGCTCCCTCACCATCCTGCCGCCACAACGCCATTCTGCGCCCTTCCCGCTGTTCCTCTTCTCCTCTCCCCCCATTGGCCGCCGCGCAATCACATGACCATCGAGATTGAGATTCTGTTTGCGTCGAAATAGCTGCGAGGTGACAAAAGGTGCTTTGAAGCAGTGACTTTAAGTGGTTGGGAGACATCAAATGGCGCACGGCCCAATCTTTCGCCGGCGCTCTGATAATTAAATTGGCCTCCACATATGCAGCGGGCCGCGTAATCTTCACACCGGGGGGAAATTAGACTAAACTCTGATATTACCTGACACTGTCCAAAGTAGACGACGAGATAAAATAAAGCCAAAAGTGCTGATCTCGGTGGAGGAGGTGTCATACATTATGGATCGGGATTTCAAAGAGAAGAGAGTGAGTTGTGTATGAAGGCACGGCACGGCGTCAGCAATGGGGGCGATTGTGTTATGGGACGGTTCAATTTAGCTGTGTGAAGTCTTTTTTTGTAGTTTGAGGAATGGAGATGGTCGGAAATTATAGTTGGTTTAGCTTTGGCGGAACGGATGAGATCGGGAAGTTTTGACGCTTCAGTGTAGTAGTTTTATCAGGGGCGTAGCAGCAAATTTTGGGCCCCACGTACAAACCTTCTTGGTGGGCCCCTAATACACAGTTTTGTATATGATTTATTTATCTCAGCGAATTTGGTTACTATTGTTATTTTTTCATTCACCGTTGCTCGAATATACACCCAATGGTTTCTTCATACACTTAATATTTTTACAATAAATTTCACAAACATCTCAAAACGCATCATTACTACAAGAAACACTAACTGCAAATGATGATAGCTAGTTTTACTTCGCTAATACAGTGTGCTAGCAATGATTTTCCTCTTGATTACATTCTATTTAAAAGTTTGACAGGGCCCTCGAATGTCACGCATGATTGTATTTAGTCTCTCAAGGACTCAACTCAACCGCAATGCATTTTATTACAACAAAAATAGATTAAAGCGTGGAAAAATACAACTGAGAAAAGAATAAAAAGAAAAGAAACTCATGTGCTTTTGAGAGTCTTTCCCTGCCCTGGGCCATGAGTATCCTTTATCCCTCCAGTCCAATGCCCCTGAGTTTTATTATGATCATGAGGAAGGGTTTAATTTTGAACGATGGCGATTTGATATGGGGATTTTTCACTGTGGTGCAGATCGGACGTTTGTTGTTTCCACATGAAAGCCTAAATTTTGAGAGAGCAAACTGCCCACAAAAAAGATGTAGTGCCTGTAGTGTCTCGCCTTAAAAACAAACAAATTCAACATATTTCTCCGAATTCAGCTCTACACTACATGCTTACAGAGAATTGGCTGCAGTTCCCTCCATTAATAAAGACCCAAGCTGATCATTGAGGATTAGAAATGAGTGCCCACTTAAAAAAACTGATTAATTGCACAGCCGCACTGACGAGGAATCGAAAAGCATTGATTCCCAGGCACAAATATCAACACTTTCCTGTTCCTGCAGATTTTTAGTTGTTAAAAAATCTGTCTTTATTTTACGGGAACTACTTTTTCTTGCTCTATTTCACACAGTTCAAGTGTTTTAATTCGCTTTTTGTCATTTTCTCCAATGTTGACTAGTCTCCGGTGCAGGCTTCATATGCGGCGCATACAAATTTCATAAGGAAACAAGAAAAGTGCCTTAAACAAGCGTCTCAACAGCATCCATTATCATAATTAATGTAGTCGAACGCGGCGGATTCATTAGGAAGCACTGCTGCATTATTTCTGCTCGTCTCATGGAACTGCCGTACTTTGCTTTGGGGAGTTTCTTCTTTCTTAAAAAAGAATATTTCTTTATTTTTTTCCCTCATTGAGCCTTGTGTGAGAAAATAAGACTGAATTTAAGTAATAGTAATTGAAAGAATCAGAAAAAAGATTTATTTCCATCGCTAAAATTCTTAAAACAATAAATAATAGTAGTAAAATACAATTAATAAATGCATGCAAAAAATTTGTTGCTGAATTCAAACAGACTTTGACTGAATATAAATGCAAACTCTGTTAAAAGTAAAGTCCCAATAAAGTGTAAGAAACGTTCTCAAAAAGTAAGTCAAGCAGAGTTGAGCAAATCTGATACAATTACTCCGTAGAATTTAGTTGGATAATTTCAACGATTGTTGCAGTTGTTTTAAGAATTTTTTGAGAAATTGGTGGAGGGAAAAACATTGAATTGTTTAATATCTTTTTGATTGTATTAAAGCTGTCAATAAGAATGTACAGCAAGTTTACACCATTTTAAATCAATGAGAGAAAGGACTAGCAACGTCCTTATATCAAATATTTATAATGCAATAGTGATATCATTTGTTGACACTGGCTATTAGACTACAAACCTGTATCATGAGATCAATGTTATAGGATTAGAATATTTTTTGTAGTAAAACCCTGGAGTGCAACTTTTTAGCTAAAATATAGACTAAAAGATATAGACTTTTGTTGTTTTTATTATTTTGTGAAAACATTTCTCTTGATTGTGAGCCTCGTACCTGTTTGTTTGTCCCTTTGGGTTTAATATTCCTCAGCATGTGTCTATCTGCATGAAGAATGTATGGTTTGGACTTTCTACCTGTCAGGAATCATTCAGGTGATGTGCCACCCCCACAAAGTTCCAGATGCAGCCAGGTCTGGAGGGTAATGAGACAATATACTAAACTTGGCCTAAAAAAGGACTTTGGCCAGGAGTGTCCACACGTTTATGACCGAGGGCATCATTTTGAAACACTGAGTGGAGGGTATGAAGTGGACAATGTTGCATTTGATTTAGTTTTAGTGATCCATGGCACCTTTTAATAAGGCTTGGAACATTAAAGGAAAAATGATTATGCATTTTTCACATTGTTGTTAGTGTTTAAACATGCTCTTTAGTAGCTTAATTTTGCCATGTTTTGAAAAAAAAGAAAGAAAAAATGTTATCCTTAAATAAACAAGTTTCCGCCTGCCTTGACACTTACAGAGTGTACACACCCAGTAGATGGCGCCTGGTGCTATACACAGTTTAGTTACATTATCACTTGAGATGCTAAAGACAGGCTAATGCAGCTGAGTGTAACTCCAGGTATGTTTTTGATGACAGAACATTGTTAGAACATGGTTGAAAGCTTAAAAAAGTCACTATAGCAGAACATGTGTCCTTTAATATTGGGTAGTACTACTTCAGGTTATTTAGGGTTATTGTATTTGCAGTATAGTTTTCTACTCCTAAAGCACGTAAGGATCTTGATGTTTTACCATGTTGTACTTTGTTGAGTGGGAGAGAACCTGATGTCAGTATTTATCATAATTTTATCAATCAATTGGCAGTTTGGAAAGGAAAGTTCAAAAACAAAAATTGAGTATCTGTGTCAACATCGCCCATGCAGCACCTCTAGTTGTACAGTCTCTCCAACGCTCATCGATTTCTTCAGTTTGACCATGTCTCAAACAGTCCACGGGGGATAGCCACTCTGTCCGAGCGTTCTCATCCGAGTGACTCCTCCACCGTACAATACGACGCCTCACCTCTCCTCCCCCCAGAGAGAGCCGCAGCAGTCCAAACAGTATCACTCCTTCTGCGCCGGCTTGTTGTATCGATCCAGGCCATCGCGTTAGCACCGGAGATCCTCCATGATACAACCTCAGACCTCATGAACCGCGGACACAGACCCCTCCGCCGGATGGATCGATGCTGTGGTCGAATTGACAGGGAAAAAAATAAAAAGAGAAAAGTGTATCTTAGCTTGGTAGAGCAGAAATGAGATAAAACACGTCTTTGAATGTGTTTGAGGTTGAAGCGTGAAACTAGGGATGTGAAGGTATTCAGGTCACAATATACTCGCAAGAGCTAAGAAATAATAAACGTATGAAGCAAAAACAAGTACTTTCAGTTCAGTTTTTGCTAAAAAAAAAAAAAAGTACACCTAAAAGAAAAAGTGCTATTTTAACTTTTAAAATCATGACATCTCTGGCAAAGTGCAGAAATATCAAATTATTTAGCCTTGTTTGAGAGATTACTAAATACATTAGTTTGTTTTATTAATAATAATAATTTGTGTTAATAAAGCATGAACAAAGACTCAATGCATAAAGAACAAATTGTTTATTAAGACACAGACATAGATTCAAGCTTGGTAACTTGGTAAGTGTTAGGGTTTAAATAAGTAGTTACTAAGACTGAATCTTAATAAACTGTTTGTTCATCATTAGTTAAGTCTTTATCCATGATTTGTGAATACATTCCTAGCACAATTATTCACTGTGATGAGTTTTATAAGCACTTTTTACAACTTTCAGAAGCCACTGCGCAGTTTTGCGGCAAATGCTAACAACAACTAGCATGCTAATGACGCTTGAGCACTACTTCCTGGTTCTAGGCGGATAAAACGGTTTAACATTAGATGCAGACAGCACACAGCGGCCTCACTTTGACCCCGAGAGCCGATTTGACAATATACATAATCTACACTGGAGAGAAATAACTTAACTTAGAGACAAGAAAAAAAAAATCAGAGTACAGCCCCTTTAACTATAGAATATTCATGTTTTTCGCAGCAAACTCGAGTTGTAAACACCTTTTCATCTTACCCCATGCATTTTTCATAAACCCCGTACACAAAATCTGACTTTTTATTAGTCCAAAGATGAAATTCCTCCGCACCGTGCTCCTTTTCAATTTGTAGTTAAACCAATTGCACTTCGGTCACATTGGACAAAGACATAAACGTTCGCCGCCTGCAGCAACTTGGCGTTTGGAGATTCACTGTTTGAAAAAAAAAAAAAAAAGACAAAAGTAAGAAAAAAAGTGTATTTCTTTGTTATTTTAGCAAAAGGACGAAATGAGACGGCTCTTGTCCGGCTTTCCTCGCCATCGCCGCGGTCATTTGTCAAGGCGCCGTGGTTTATGCCGTTTTTAAATGCAATTCGGACCATTCAGATTTAACGCTGAGGGATTGTTTTCATTAGACAATGGATGGGATATTTAAACAGCTGACTGGATTTTTCAATTTCACATCTCGGGCATCGCGGGTTCACCAGGGCCGGTCGTTAGGAGGAGAGGGAGAGAGAGAGAGTGAGAGAGAAAGAGAGAGAGGGAGGGAGGAAGAGAGAGTAAGAAAGGTGATGGAGGTAAAGAAATATAGTGAGGGTGGCAGAGGGAGAGAGAGACAAATGCAAAATGTGATAAATACAGTTGTACATATTGTGATGCTTTTAAAAGAGAAGGGGAGAGAGAGAAACGAAGAGGAGGAGGGAGGGGGAGAAGGACAGAGAAATAGAGAGACAGCAATAAAAGTTAAAGTTGTTTGGGTTCTCTCTCAAAATAAGCTCAGGTGTGAAGAGAGAATAGGAAGAAAAAGAGGGAGACAGTCATTTTTTAGGAGGAAGGGAGAGAGAGAAAGAGAAAGACAGGGGGAGGAGGGGGAGAAGGACAGAGAAATGCAAACAGCAAAATAAGTTAAACTTGTCGGTTTTTATTGACCAGAGAGAGAAAGGGGAAGGAGAGAGGAAGAGAAAGGAGGCTGAAAGAGAAGGATTGAGCCACTCAAGAGGGAAAGAGAGAGATGGAAGGATAGAGAAAGAGAAGGGAGACATAAAGAGAGGTAATTAGAGTCAAACGTTTGGAGGTAAAGAGAGAGAGGGAAGCAATAGTGAGACAAAGAAATAGGAGACAGAAAGAGAGGGAGAGGAAGACTGAATCAGTAGTTAGGAGGTAAATGGGGAAAGGGAAGGAGAGAGAACATGAAAATGAGAGCGAGGAGACAGAAAGCAGGGGATATAGAGTGAGCTGTTAGGGGGTAAAGAGAAAGAGGGAAGGACTGAGAGAGAGAAAGGAGACAGAAGGAAAGAGAGAATCAGTTTTTAGGAGCTAAAGAGAAAGAAGGAAGGAGAGAGAAAGAAGGGAGACAGAAAGTGAGGGAAAGGAGGGAGAGAGAGAGGGGTGAGGTGAGAAAATGAGAGGGATATAGAGCCACATATAGAGACAGAAAGAGAGGAAGATAAAAGCTAGTTGTTGGGAGGGGAAAAAAGAGGAAGAGGGAAGAGGGGGCGAGAGAAAGAGGGAGAAGGCAAAAGAAAAGGAAAGAATGAAGGAAAGAGAGAAAGAAAGTGAGAGAAAGGGAGGGAGACAGAAAGAGATGAAGAGGATGATAAAACTCAGTTGATAGGAGAAGAGGTAGATAAGTAGTGGGAGAGGAAAGAATGAGAGAAACAGAAAAAAGTACAAGAGAGACAGAGAGAGAGAGAGACAGAGGGAAAGAAAAAGAGAGACAGAGAGAGAGGGAAGGAGCTATTAGCAGCTAATGTCATTTGGCTTGAAGAGGGGGTGAAATTGAAACATTTGCTTGTGAGATACAAGTGTGGCTGAAGCGTCTCACTTGAAGAGCACAGAGACGTCTAGCGGTCGCTGGATGGAGAGCTGAAGGTGGGGTTGCGGTGGGGGCGGGGCCTGTCGAGGGGGTCTGTCGTTCTGGGAAAATCCTTTCTTCACACCGCCTTTCACACCCGCAACTTCAGACACTTCTTCGGCGAGCCAATTGTGAGCGATTCTCTACGCCGTTCAAGATTACAAACCAAAGAAAAACTGCTCGGCTCAATTGACCACACATGTTAAAGGGGCGCTATGTAACTTTTCTGGTGGAGGGTCTGTCACCTGATTGGCTCATGCACGTTAAAGGAGACTAAAAGTAGACAATCATTTTATACTTTGTTCTTTATAAACCACAATATTGATCTAAAACAACTTAGTAATAGAAACAGGTCCATTGACTCCTGTTCAAAACTGCAGAACATAGTTTTGAATCTTCATAGTGACATTTCGCCACAACAAGCAGCAAATTATCATTTAGATGTTTTATTTAAGTGGGTACATAATATTTCAGAATTCTACATGTGTCAGTCAGAGTCTTAATTTTTCAAATAATCACAACTAAGTACAGGAAGATGAAAATAGGAATTTTCTGAGCACTGGAGCTTCAATTGCAGGACAATACAGGGTTAACTCAAATGCAAGAATTAATCAAAATACAATAAATAATGATGAGGAAACACTGTTATAGCAAAGTTAAATGCTCATTAAAGTTGATATAGCATAACATGTCCCCTTTAATATTTAGCTTGGAATGAACAACAGAATGGCATAAACTTATCTATTTTCATTTATTCCATTATTTTTTATGATGAAACAAAAATGTGATTTGCTGGTTGTAGTTGGTTCCCAAAACGTTCTGAGAAGATTTTTTTTTTTTTAAGTTACCAGAACATGGCTCGTAAAAAAATGATCGCATTGCATTCCCATTTGACATTACTTGGTCCTAAATTGAGCCCATTTTAGCTCTGATTTAAATCCTTGTTTCGTCCCGATCTAGTCCAGGCTTAGTTTCGTACCCAGTCCTGGTGTAGTCCTAATTTTGGTGTGGCGAATTTGAAAGTGCTCTCTGAAAATGTTTCATGTGTGAAAATGTGTCCAGAATGCCGCATTTCAACAAAACTGCAAAAGCACTTATTGTACATTATGTCCAAATCTCATCTTGTCTCGTTCTCATGGACCCAATAGTTGTCCTATCCCATTCCAGGTAGCATTTAAACGTCGTATCATTCCAGTTACATGAAATCTTATGTAATGTCGTCAATTATTTATCAATTTTTGTATCTAGACAATTACTTCCTTGAGGAGTGTCCCCCAAAACATTACACTCTTACTCATTTCTTGGACGACTGCTTTGTACTTTTCTCACGTACTTGTTTTTGTCTGCTCCTCACACCTCCGGTCCTCCTATTCTAGTGTTTTGAGTTTTCACCTTCCTCTACCGCCGGAGAGGCACTTTTTAATTTGGAAGAGTCGGACTTCTCACCTCTTATGAAAACACTGGCTTGCCTGAGTTCCCTAAGCTCCATTTATAGAAAACAGGAGCTCAGTGGATCATTGAGAAGAGCTCCGGCCAGAATAATATTGACGCAGCGCTGCATTTGACCGTACTTGGAACTGACCATCCAGACGCATTATCCAAAAGGCAAATTAAGCTATTTTTTTGTTAAATCCAGGAAACAGAATCACAATTTTTCATCCATGCCAAGTTTAGCTGTAATCCTGTGAGTCTAAAGTGGATTTGAAGACTAAACCAGGATACAATAAGAGTAACAAAGAAGGGACAAATCAGAACTAAACTTGGAATTGGGGAAAATATCTTGTGTAGTGCACCTTTAAGTCATGTGTTGATAAATATGTAATGTGTGTGGAGCTATTCATGAACATGTTCTGGTTGATTAATCGACAAACTTCAATTAGATATCCCACTGATAAGAAAGAAAAGAATGTATGATGTTACGGTTTTGTCAACAATTTAAAGGTGCTGTACCTGATTTTTGAAATGTGAAAAACAGAATTAGTCCATATACCAGGTTCTTAATACATGATCGCACATTTAACATCATACAGAATTTATAAACTTTTTGCACGAGATAATGATCTATTCACAGCTCAAGCTAAGGTGGGCAGCTAACGCTAGCAATTCTGCTCTGCAGTTTGTTTTAAAGTTCATAATCTTGGGTCAACGGATTATTTAAAGAGCTCTATCTACTTTCATTCAGTCTGTTGTGTGCAGTTAAAGTCCGGTCAAGTGACCAGCACTGGACATTACTTTTCAAGATGCTTGTGGGAAATTTTGAGGGCACTACTTTTTCACCTGCTGGAAATTCGGACACCACTAAAAATGGCATGACCACTATTTAATGTCCTATATAGGTAATAGTGTGGACATTCGGACACAGCCACAGTTTGGAAACTTTTTTAAAGGTATATTTTTCCTTCCTGAAACATGACATCACACAAATTCCATTACTGTTACCTAAGAACCATGTTACCCTAGGTGTAATAATCATTTCTGTGACATTAGAGTTTACAAATATAAATATGAGAACCGCTTTAATTTATTGACTTAAGGCTTAAAGGGGCAGAATATGTATTTGTTGTAAATTATACCTACATTTTGGATGGCCTTCTGAGTCTCCATAGAGCGATATCATCAGTATGTTTTAACTCAGCTCTTCTTCCAGTTATTTTCAACATAGTTTTAACATTTTCTTCACAAATTGCTACTTGCTTGCTGTAAAACTATAATTATACTTACAGCAGTTATTACAAAGTCAAATCATATTAACCTGTCATACACACTCTAAAAGCATCCAAAGTCAGGGTTAAACTACTTTTTAGTTCTAAATTGTTCTATGAAAAAGGTTTTATACTTTGTTGTTTTGGGTTTTAAGGTCAGTTCCCTCCATTTGAAACGATGCGCGTATTTGACCACGTCGTGAACACAACCTTCTACTTCTGCCAGTGTTTGTTTTTCGTTTGTTTTCTGGCACAGTGAAGGGAAGCCATCTTGTTGTATTCTACACAAACGCTGCATGTTTTATACAGCCCTTGCATTACCTGGCAGCTGTTGGCAGACATTTGCACCAGTTCCAGGAAGCAGAAGACGAGAGCGGTGCATTGTGGGGGCAGTCCATCACTTTGATAGCCGTGGCTGCATACTGATATCCGCCCAGCTCCGAGCATTGACAGGGCTGTTCACAGACGGACGGGAGAGCCGCGTCAACAAAGACCCACGCACAGGGCCGAGCCGAGCTATGGATACAGCGGTTTGCATGCACGCCAACAAATTTGATCATTATCTGGTTTCTAGAGGTAACAGATTGTTGAAATGTCTCCTAAATGGGCGTTCAACAAGGCTAAAAGGGAAACCGAATGTAGCATGAATGCGGTTTCTATTCCATATGTGTCTGGACTGTGAAAAACTGTAAAGGATTTTAGACGGCGTGAGATTCCTTTGTACTTTAAACCAGGCAACACTTAAAGATAGAAACTGGATCATGCTAAAGACAACACAAAAACAGAGCTGTGTAGTGTGTTCAGCGAGCAAGAGTGCAATAAGCTGAGACTAAACAAAAGGTGAGACTAAACAGCCACTGCACAAAAGACTGTATCAACACACAGAAGACATTTAAATTCTGGATTATACTCGGCTTTATGTCTTCATCTCAAGGCCAAAATACACTTATTTGAAGACAGTGAGGTGCAGAAGTCTATAAGACAGGTTCTCAAAATGTTCTTATTATGGCTAAGTTTGGTGGGATAGCACCTGTTGCAATTATTTATTATAGTTTTTTTCATTTGTGAAGTTGTAGTTTGTGAAGACATTAATAAAAAAAAATTTAAAATGATAGGAAGTGGTGCTGAGCTCAAAACGGAATCCAAAAATAACAAAATCAGATCAAACCATAATTGTTGTGTAATTTATATGGATTCTGGCCGTTGTTTTCAAAATGGTTGCTAAGTAAATGTTGTGGAATTACCTTTATGTCATATTTGCTGCTCATGTCCAACCAGGAAGTGACATTATAAACTTCACAAAAAGTGTCAAACTAAAGACAGAGAAGTAAAATGTTTAGTAAAATCTTAAATATAATCATGTTCACTATGTTTTAGTGAAATATATCATCTAACGTGTCATATAGATTTTATTAAGCAGGAGAGGAGAAGGTTTTAAACAGGAGTGAAGGAGGCAAGAGGAGAGAATCTCTTTTTGTGAAGAAGAGAGAATCCCTCCTTAAACAGAAATGGTGGATTAAGGTTTAATTTGCGGGCTGTTCACAAAAGTCTCCTTTAACCTAGGTCAAGTGAGAAAACAAGCCAATCAAATGCGAACCAGGTACAAAACAGTGTTGAGGGAGTTTGAAGCAGATCTCAATAGGATTGGAATGTCCCAAAACAGATTTAATAAGTAAACAACGGCAGGGCAGTCCAGCTCATTCAGATTTATAGTTACCAAGTCCGCTAGTTGCTATCAAGAAGCTTGTGCTTTGTGTGTCTGTTTTGAAAGTCGCTTGTAAATTTCAAAAGGTACACTTCTTTTTGGCTCAATCCTGAGTGACCTGTTCATGTCATTAAAGAGGGGATTTGTAGCCTTTTTCAAGTTCTGTTTAGCGTAAGACAGTAATGATAATATAAAGTGTATGTTAATGACTGAAATACAGAATCTTAGCGTTTAAAGGTTTTTTTTATTAATTCATTCATTCATTTTTTTTTCTTTTCTTTTTTTTCTACCGCTTATTCCCGTTAGGGGTCGCGGGTGACTGGAGCCTATCCCAGTGGCTTTGGGCCTTAGGCGGGGTACATCCTGGACAGTGGCCAGCTGACACAGAGACACGGACATGGACAGACAACCATTCACTCTCACATTCATTCACTTGGGACAATTTAGAGTTTCCAATTAACCTACACAGTCATGTCTTTGGACGGTGGGAGGAAGCCGGAGAACCCGGAGAGAACCCACGGTAACACGGGGAGGACATGCAGACTCCACCCAGAGAGATCGTGTGATGTTAGGGTGGTTCGGAATTCAAAACCACGATGTTGGGGTGGTCTGGGATTCGAACCCACGATCTCCTTATTGAGAGGCAGAAGCTCTAGCCGGTCTGCCACCGTGCACCCCGTTTTTTTTTTTTTAAAGACTTTGTTGCTTGTTGCTCTCTGAAAATCTGGCAACCCTGATCAGACTGAAGATGAATGGAACTCTAAATGTATTTTCTTTTCTTTTCATTCATTCATTCATTTTCTACCGCTTATTCCCGTTAGGGGTCGCAGGTAAAAAAATGTATTTTCTGCACCTTTTAAATATGTCTTATGCTGTCTTCTATATACCTTTGGAACCACTATCTCAAGGGCTTATAATAACTACTTCAACAACAATTTCTCGAATAAAATCAAAACATGCATAGAAAATATACCTTAAGTATTCCTGACTGTTTGAATTAAGAGATATATGCTTGGCGAAAGAATACAATTTCCCCTTATGCGCCGTTACCATGGACACAATCTTGCTCTCAGATACAAAACGTCTTCTCAACAACATCTTTAGAGCAGAAGGACTCCCCAAGTGTTTGAGAGAGGGAAGACAAATGTGTTCTTTAGTGGTGGAAACATTTGCACTAATGTGTCTCATCATGTATGACACCGCAGCTGACGGAGACGCCGCTGACATCAGCAAATTTATGGAACCAAAGAGGCACGGAATTATTCTCCATCCCTCTGAGCAACATAAACAATCTGTGCATCCATTAATCACTGCTGCGTCTGCCACACAAGTCAACGTATACAGAGGAGTGGAGTCCAAAGTCCTGGTTCAATCCTGGTTGAGATTCACACTTGCACATTCACCACATCAGAACTGGATTAATTAAACCTGGACTAGATCAGCACAAACCAAACCAAGTCCACATAACGACAAGTGTGAACGCGCCCTCAGTCCTGTTTCTTTCCTCGATCAGGACTGCACTAGCTTTTCGGGTCGGGGGATCAGTCACTTTATTTCTTGACTACTGCTCTGCCTGGAATGTTTCATAGTATGGCATTTAACATAACTATTATGCATTTATTTCATTCTAGTCCGCTGAAACATACTCTGCATTCTTAACTTGTGAGATTCTTCTAATAAGACAGTTTGTAAATAGGCCTAATGTAAGGTAAATGAGCATATAGCTATTAGAAGAATCTCTCAACTGAATAATTACAAGAAGACAGAACGAACTTTCCAAATATAATACCTTGCATTCTTCATTCTTACTAGAACCAGAATTCAGGTTTACAGTCGGCTGTTCACTTTCACCTCAATGCCACAGACCCCCCGTTTGAAGACAGTGAGGTGCAGGTTTTAAGCGGGAGAAGATACTGTTTGAAAGAGGCCATTTTTGTGAAACGAGAAAATCCCTCTTTAAACAGAAATGGTGGTTTAAGACTTTGATTTTCATCCAGTGTGCCGGGGAAAACTGGTGTGCCTTGAGGTATTACCAGGTGTCCCGTTTGAGTTGACAGATTCATGGCTTTAAAGGCCAATTCATACTTCATAAGAAGTACGAACTTTGTTCGTGCGCCTCGGGCTGTAAGAACAAAATTAAGTCATTTTGTTCTTACAGCCTCTGTTCGGCTGTTCTCGCAGCCTGTTCTTGACACATCAGCTGAGCAGAACTTTGTTCGGCAGAGCCGTGCGTCAACTAGGCTCTGATTGGCCAGTTTTTCAAAAGGGGCGGGGTAAATTGCCTTGGGCGCATGTTGGAGAAATAGTGTTATCCTAAAGACAAGGTGGTCAAACCGACGGGCTGACATTTGAAGTACGAAAAGTGCCTCTCCTCATCTATCTCCCGCATTTGTTGAACGAGCAGACTGTATTGGCCCTGTACTACCTGCGTCGTATTTAGCGGCCGAACATGCCATCTTCGCTCATTTCGTTCTGTCTCCTCGGCCAGCGCATGTAAAAAAAAAAAAAAAGTCGTCATCCTCTTCATCTTCAAACATCATCCTCTCTTCTTCCTCCTCCTCTCTCATCCACTCAAAAACTACATCTGTCATTGCTAAAACGATATCAACTGAGCTGTCAGCGATGGCAATCTCCATAGAAACAGCGTGGACACAGTTGTTGGGGATCACGGGGGGCGGGGTCTAAAGGAGTTCCGCTGCGGCGCTTGAGCTGAAGTATGAATGCCAGAGCCGAAACGAACTTTGTTCTTGTTCTTACAGCCTGAGGCGCACGAACAAAGTTCGTGCTTCTTATGAAGTATGAATTGGCCTTAATGCATGCATGGCTTTAATTGAATAAGTCTTGGAGTGTCCTAAATATACTCCTGTGCCAAAAAGAAAGCAAAAACAATCGCCATTGTCAAATAAAAAAAAAAATGGATAGTGGCCTGAACATTTCTTATCATAATATTTATTTTATTTAAACTTAAAAGTTCTGATTTGATAATGTTTTAGTAGGTGGTGTGCCGTGGTATCTATTCAACCAAAAAAGTGTGCTGCAACTCAAAAAAAAGTTGCAAAACACTGGGTTAAGGTATCATTTGCCAGATGTTTACAGCAGTGTCCTTTCACCTTGGAAAAGTGAAGAAATAAGCTAATCAAATGCTAATCGGGTGCTTAACAGTGGGTATGAGTTTCAAACGTATTACAAGAGGATTTCAATGTCCCAAGGCAGGTTTAACAGGTAAACAAAGGCAGGTTAGTTTGAGATGAAACTCCTAATCTAATTCAGTTCAGAGCAGAATAAAGTCCATCTTCTCAAACCAACTCCTTAGATTAAAAATTACTTTCAGATGAAAGTAAAAATGTCTTTATTATACATTTACATTGTCCAGATTACTACTTTTGAAAATGTTTTCTATGATGAGCCACTCTTGGACAAATGAAGGACTAACATCAACTCATTTCTGATGGAAAGCAAAAATATGATCCAACAGAGACATTTTACTAAACCCCCAAAATATTGTTTAGGACCTTGTAGTGGGTTGTTGGCATGCTAATTGTTGTTAGCATCAGTGTGATAGCAAAACTCTACTCTGGTCTCATCGCAGTGAATAATTAGTATGTTTGGAATGTGTTAGAAAAGAGAGGAATACGTTTGGACCGTTACAAAGAGTTTAAAATGAACTAGTCCTTTTCAAGTCAGTACAAATCAGGTACAGCTGCTTTAACACAACTGGTACCCACATTCGTCTTTCTTATGAACAGTTCTTTGCTCACAGTGAAATAACACACGGTACAAAACATCCGCTCAAGTACAGTGTATCATAGTCGCAACAGCTGTTTAAGAGCGCGTTTCAAACTCGGCTCTTGTCATTTCGGGAACATTTCTCCTCCCTCCTCCTGCAAACAATTCCCTGAAGTTGCGTGAACTAAACTTTTTTGGCTGTTTTGTCGCGCTCCGTTCGTGTGTTCCTGCCTCCTCGCTCGCTCTTTTGATGCATTAGAGGCAGCCCGTTTGATAAAGACATCCCCGCGCCTTGTGAAGGTGCGCGCCTATTGACAGCTGCAGATTGCTGTGAAACGCATTGAGAGAAGAGTCTATTCCCCCCTCTGTCTGCGGCACAGGCTACATCCATCATGGCTGACAGGGGCAGGCGGGGGAGGGGCCGGGGAGGAAGCTGACAGGTGAACGCCAAGCACTGTTCTAGGGAGCTGGGCTTAAAGGAGACACGGTAGGGAAGGCTTCAAGAGTATGGTCGACCGGGCACTGTTTTTTGGGAATGGAGACGTTTCGGCTGCCATCTGGAAGTTGTTTTTAATATGAAGGTAGTGGTCAGGATTACCAGGGTTTTCAAAAACGCAACAAGTGACAACCCTCCCAAAAAAACAGCTCAAAACAACCAACCCTGGCACCACAAAAATAAGTTCAACTTTGTGCCGTCACTAAATTATAATAGAACATTTAACATTAAAGGCAGTATGCAACAGTTTAGCCTAAAAAAATTGACAAAAAGGCATGTTTTTTGAACGGTTTTATTGTAGTAAAATTGTACATACAAAACTCTGAGTGCACATGTATTTCCACAAATATGACTTGTACTTTTCCTTGAGGATCCTCCTATTGTTCCTTTAGCTATAATATTCCACAGCATGGTGAATGTTCCGAATTATGGTTTTAACTTCCTACTTTGTTGAAATCATGCAGGTGACGTACCACCTCCAGAGAGTTACATACTGTGCCTTTAATTACAGCTTTAAAACATTAATTGTAGTTCGATTACTAAACTTTTTTCTCATAATTGGTCAATATAGTTTTTCTCTCCAGAAAGTGTATTGTAAAAGCAGAACCTCTACACAGTGTCTTGTTCTAAGCATTAAATATTTTATCTTTTCAAACTTTTGACAGAAAGACAGACAGAACCAGAGAGGATGAGAGGTGATTGACTGCTTCTCTTTTGTGTTAGAAGTAGCCATTCTGAAGCTGTGCTAGTGGACAAAAACCCATGTGTGTGAAAACTAGTGACGTGTCAAAGGGTTTGTGATAGCTAGGAATGAGTTTGTAAAGTGTAAAACCTACTTCCTTATTTCGCTGTTTGAAAATTGTGTTTGTCTGTTTTGAAAATGGACACTGAGTCCGGAATAAAGTTGAATTGGCTTGAATATTATCGTGAAACTGACCTGAAAAAGTGTTTTATGGCGTGAAAGTGTGGCCCAGGAGCAAGCCCCGAAAAAAAATAAAAAAACAAACCCATTACTCTCAAAATCAGCCAATATTCAGCCATTTTAGATGAATATTGCGTGAACAAAATGTAAAAATACCTCCTCAAAAAAACCTAATATGTATTTATTAAAGCTTAAATATTTGTAATAGAGGAAGGAAAGGCATGGCAGAGAATGTTTTTTATAAATTGTGTAACTTTGCAGCCTTTTGAGGAACAACCTTGAAAATAGTAAACAGTAAATGTGATTTTAAAAAAGCACCAGAATTTGAGGGCAAAATAAAGCCTCAACCTCTGTCCAAAGACTGGTGTGAGCAATTTTTTTGCATGTGGCATATGACCATAAATTGGGAAACAGAATATTATGCTACAGCAAATTCAAAGTGCAAATGTAATTGATGTTATACTCATGCATATTTTAACTGTCTGACACTCAAGCTTTGAATATAGAACAATGCAGGATTACTAAACATGCAGGAATCAATCAGAACACAACTTTGAGTCAGCTATTGAACAAAAGTAAAGACACAATTCAAACTCTCGAATTCAGCACATTTTAAGGACGGCTTGAACAAATTGAACGACCTCTGCTTGTGATGTTCCTTTCATTTCACGTACATCAAAAGTCATTGGAAAAACAACAGCTTTTCGATGTAAATAAACATCAACAAACTTTGAACATCAACGGTTTGTCCTTGTTCTGTTTTGCGATTGCGGCGTGCTTTCCAAATAAATGTTTACAAGTCAAAGTTTTTTAATGAGTTTGAGCCGAAAATGTCAGATTTGGCCAAACCAAGCGAGGAACATCTCTTCAAATGTGCTTTTTGACATTCAGTCCTGTCCTAGAACTGGAGGTGGCCTCACAAAACACATGCAATCAGTCAAAAAGAGAGAGCCATGGCATTTCTAATCCAAAGGTCAATGGTCCGCAAAGACTTGAATGTCTAATTGGGACGAGATTTACCAGCATTTGCAAGATTCACTGCAGAGAACCGGAATGTTTCCTTCTGCAGGAAAGGTTTAAAGATATTGCGCTGTTTATGTGTTTACGGCGGTCATGGCAGACAGATGATCAACTAAACAGGGGTGTGTTAAAGTTTTCATTGAATATTTATTTTAAAGATGATACAGTACATTGCTTTTGCCTGCTACAGTATATAGTTATAATCTGTGGATATTTTATATTTAAAAAATTGCAGTGTTGATCTAAAACAACTTAAAGGAAACAATTTTCAGCTTCTTAGTATTGAACTATAAGTAGATTATCTTTCTGCATGTTATTCAACTGTAAAATTGTTCTAAAATGTCCATTGACTTCCTGTTCAAAACTGCAGAACTGATAAGGCACGCCTCTTCATAGTGACATTTCCCTGTTAAAAAAACAAAAAACCAAAGCTGATTGTCATTTAAAGCCCAAAGTCACTGGGATAGGCTCCAGTCACCCGCGACTCTTAACGGGAACAAGTGGTAGAAAATGAATGAATGGAAAAAAAAGATTGTCATTTACATGTTTTTACTTCAGGAAAGTGTCTGATATTATAGAACTCTACCTGTGTCACTCTAAATACAAGGATGTGGGCAGGTATAGGGGGTAGAAGCACTAGAGCTATCACAAAATCGCACTTTGTTTTATAATCAATATTTACAAATAACCGTACTGAGAAAAAAGGACAGACTAAAGATTAAATATATGCCATAAGTAGCATTTATACTACACAAATTGTATGCAAGTCATTTATCCCTATGAAGACTATAATCCCCCCCAATAATCTACAGCTAACACTATTTACATATCACAGAACCTGCTTTCAGAAGTCATAATACATTCTTCCATTCTTGGACAAGTGACTTACTTAAAAATCGCCTAGTACACAGCGTCCATCCCTGCACCATTTCTGTTTACTCTGCTCTCTGTATGAATCCGCCCACATTCGCAGGTCGCTGCTTCCTTACTTAATGACGAGTGGCTTTGATGTGAGTTTGTCGCTTCCACATTATTTCTATACCAACGTTTGTGAGTGCCGGCTTTATCTCGTGCTCCCCGCGGACTGTGGATGTTGCTCCGGGCCCTCTCTACGCCGCAGACTTCTGAGGACCCAAACTATGTCATTCCAGTCTCATTCTGTGCTCTCGAGTTGAAGAGATTGCTTGAGTAATAACAATTGCCCAGGCCTTTGCTCTATGTAATTCTATCTTTATGTAATGCGACTTGATGATGCTGTACGCTACTTGACTTGGTTACTTCCTACCTCACACTTTGCAGCCACTTGAGAGACCTCCAATCATGCAAGGACAAGTACAGGCACTATAAACCAACGGGAGTCAAGTGTGTAATGCAGAAAAAAATGTATAATAAACTTGGTCCGTATGGAAAGTGGAGCACCTGTGGGCTTTGAGGTCAGTAGGTTCCAGCTGTGGTTTCAAGGGCAGCGTGTGAGAGTACGTTTTAAACATTTAAGGTTAAATTCAGCAAAGGCTTATATGGACTCAGTGGTGTTTAGTCATATATAATGTATTGTGTTACAACATGGTCCAAGAAAAATGAGAGCAGCTTTAAGTCCCTTAAGTCTCTGCTTAAGAAAACCTTGAAAACTCTAGACAAGAAGCCTTTATCACTATTGTCACATACTAAGTAAGTACAACACTGTGGATTTCGAAAGTTATCAGGTGTTTGTTTATAGCGGTATTTTTTCCCTTTTATATTTTATTGTTTATTTCACTAAACAACCAAAAAACAGATCCTTTTTTTATATCGCCTAACAAAAAATGAATAAAACACATCATTTTTATATTAGTGACCAGATTATTTTTCAATCAATTAACAAAACACAATAACAAAAAATTAATGTATCACCAAACAACCAACCAAACACGAAGGAAACAAAAACAGATACATTTTTACCACTGAACAACCAGACAAAAAGCAAACAAAAGCAAAAAGAAAAAGAAACTGTTTATCACTGAACAAAAAACAATGAAAAATAGATCATTTTTACATCACTGACCAACCTGGACCATAAACAAAAAAACAAAAAAAAGATTATTTTCACATCACTGGACAAGAAACAAACTAAAAACAGATCATTTATGCATCACGCAACAACTAACCAATCATAAATATGCATCAATTTTATACCACGGAACAAAAACGAATACAAAATAGATTAACACATCACTTTTCCATTTATACATGAACAAAAACGGCACATTTTTACACCACTGAATGACCAACCAAACTAAAAACCAACAAAAAACGGATAATTTTTACATCACACAATAAAAACAAACAAGAACACACTTAATGTTTGCGTCGCTGAACAACCTGCACCATACACAAACAGCCCTAATAGTTCCTCCTGTTTGTTGAGCACTTCCTGGTCCCGTCGACGCAGCCATCTTCCCCTCCCGTCTGACCGAGCGCTCATAGACTCCCCCATTACGCCGTGTAATTGTGCGTGCTAATTATTTGGCCATTATGCTTTCACAGTGTGTTGCTGCGTATCAGTAATGTGTCTGTTTTGCCAACTATGGGCGGGAGACATCTCTACCACCACAACAACCAATAATGCTCAGGTAGGGAGCACTATCCACGCTCAAATCGGCTGTAAGAGTACGTTCAGCGAGTTTGTGCTTCGTTGTTTGGAATTGCTCGTTGCAAATGGATCTTCAAGTCAATTATTTACCCATTACTTTGCGTGATATGAGTGTCGTTTAGAGTTTTAAGACGCTTTTGTCTTTACGTTTTTCCTCCAAAAGGCCTTGTTTGCCGTGAATTAGCTTACATTTCTCCTCAGACTAGGAAATATTTGAAGCACATCCACTTCGGTACAGCTTGACGTCTTCTCTTTGAGACATTCGGATGAAAAATCTGTGAACAGCATTTCATCCGCAGACACAGTTTATACATCTCCTCTTTCACAAAGGATTCCAGGTTTCGGGCTTCTTGAGCAACTACAGAAAAGCGAGTCCTTGAGCAGTAGTATGGGAACTCTTTGTTGATGGCCACTTTTATCAGTCTATCAAATACATTTATGTGTCCCCTACAGGCAATCTAAACATGCACTGTGTAACTTTTCTGATGGAGGGTACGCCGCTTTTTTGCATGTGATAATGTGACCTCGATAAATTACAAATGGCCTTCTGTATCACAACAGTATTTCTTTCTCGAATCATTACCTGCCCAATCTTAATATGAAATGCAGCCATTTTAATTATTGAAACCTTGAATGTGCCAAATGTGATGCACAAGGAAGTTTCTTTTCTCTAAACAAGAAACAAAATGTAATGCTGATACAAAATAATGTTGTAAATTAGGCCTAAACCAAAAAATACGGCAATTGATACAGCCACCCATAATATCGATACTGTGTCATCAAATTTACTATCACAATATATATCGATATTTTGGTATTTTAGCACACTGTTAGTAAGAATACAAGCTTTTCAAGGGATTTTATTTTTGCAATAAAAACCCCTGTGAAAGAATGCAAGATATTTTTATTGTCGAATGATCAAACGTTCAACGAAGCGCGCAAGTAATGTTTATATATTTCACAGGCAAAGAAGTCACAAAGTGCTTCACAACAAAAGGACATAAATACAGAAAAATAACACGCACTTACAGTAGGCAATGCATACAACGTGACAATAACACCAGTCCCTAAATCTGCTGTAATTAAAACACGCTTGACCAAAAAACAGCCTTTTGAGTTTGCTTTTGACAGAATCAACAGAGTCTAGTTTGAATGCAGGGAAAGCAGAAGATTGTTCCAAAGTCTGGGAGCAACAGTCTGGAAGGATCTGCCTCCTCTGGTCTGAAAGAGTGTGAGGAACCATCAGCATTTCTGATCCAAAGCCCTTGCATTCACCTTCTCGACTCAGATAGAGGGCAGGGACCAATGCAAGTCTGGCGGAATCTTTTCATGATTTATTTGGGATTGGCTTCACAAATTTGTTATTAATCTAACTGCTTAAAGTCTTTTCAACTGACAACAATCGCATCTTTGGAGTTGAATGATGGCACCACTTTCTGAAGCTATTTTCCAAAAATGTGTGTTTATTCCTGCTGACATAGACGTAGAACTTTGTGCTTGATGTGGATCGGCCAAATAATTACTGCAATATAAACCAGGTCAATAAATCTGCATTACAGTTAAACAGCGGATTCAACCAATCCTGACCTGTCTCCATCTCACTTTCAAACTTTAGGGATTCTGGAAGCTAATGACGTCAGATAAACCCAACCTATAACATCTCCATAAAGACAAGCCACCAGAAAAGTTACATAACGCACCTTTAAATCTTCAGACATATCTTCAAAGCTTTAACTTCTCCAGCCCTTGTTTGACCCTTTCACTTTCATGCATTTGTCACCCTCCCCCTCTCTCTCTCTGAGCGCTGCCTCCTGCTGGCCCGCCGTGTGTGTTGCGTTCGCGCTGCCCCGCCGCGAGGACAGTGCTGATATATGTGTCCCGTCCAGGCCCTGGGAGGTCAGTGCTGCCTGGTGCATTACTGTGATTGAAGCTGATAATGCCCCAACAGAGCGCACAGTGTGGCCCTCTAACCCAATCAGAAGGGCCTGACGCTGCGCCGGCCCATCTGTGCGGCCCGGGATTGGATGGACGGGTGATTGATGAACACTTGAACATAATCCACTGAGTTATGGAGCTCCACTGTAGTCTTTAAGATAAGCCCCGGTGGCCATTTCTCAACCGCGACGCCACGGTGTCTCTGTCCCGCGCTCATTAGCTGTCTCTGTGGGTGAGTGTGTCCTTCCTGTGCTACTGTGGCAGACTGGCTGTCCTGTCTCCTGCCGTCTATTGAAGTGTAGAGAACATGCAAACGCCACCCTATATGGCGGTACAGTATATCGCAAAAAGTGCAGATATCGCAATAACGGAATGCAACAAGTTAAAGTGCATATGACAGGTTTTAACAATTTTCTGATTTTGATTTTATTTGGTGTATTAATGCCTAATTCACATTAAAAAAAATCTAGTTTCACACAAATCAAGTTGTAGTTTGTGGCGAAAAGTTGAAAAATCTGTTGAAAATTACAGGAAGTAAAAAGCTGATGACATCACACTAGGCATAATTTACGCAAAACAAACAACTTTTTTTACCCTTAAAATATTAATTCAACAAAATAAAGGTGTTCACATGTATAGGTCAAATTTTATAAATCTGTGACATTAGGTGAGTTTTAGCCCAGTGCACAACATTATTTCCTAGTGTGATGTCATCATTTACAACGAGTGATATTACAAAACTAAGAAATTGCTTAGCTGTGATGAAATGTCTTTTTTTTTTTTTTTAAGCAAAACTTTAAATATATTTATCTTCCACATATTTTAGTTACATGAGTAGTCCAACCTGTCATAGGCACTTTAAAAAATTTCGCAACAACAAAGTTCTCCAACAGTTTTTTTGTTTTGTTTTTTTAGTGAAAACACTGAAAGAGGAGGACATGATTTACCTTCTTAAATCTAAATTAACCTTGATTTAGTTTCTGTTTTGTCTTTGTTACGTTTTTATTTTGACAGACTTTAATATATACAATATAACTGAAATTATTGAGTCAAAAAATGTATTCAAATATCAGCATGTTGTCAAATCCCAGCATATCGCAGTTATCATGCCCTACTCCACACAGAAACCCCTGTCCAGTATTTGTGGTAATTGCTGCATCAGTTGTGTATGTCCTCCCTGTGTTTCAGTAGCAGAGTAGCTATATACCAACGGCGATCATGTTGTTGTTGTGTCTTTGGTGTTTGATGCAGATCAGCAGCCTTGCATGCGTCTGTTTCCTCAGGGCAGCTACAGAACCAGCTTATCATCAAATGTGACTGAGGAGTAGATGAAAATGAAAAGACTTGTATGTAGAAATTCTTTTCATTAAAGTTTAAATAACAAGAAGGAAAGAAAAACCATACGAGCAAACCATACGGACGAACCCTACGGGCAAACTAATGAGCAAATCGTACCAGCAAACCCTAGGAGCAAACCGATGTGTGAATCGTACAAGCGAACTCTAGGGGCAAACCCTACGAGCGAACCGTACGAGCGAACCCTACGAGCAAACCCTACGAGCGAACCCTACGAGCGAACCGTACAAGTGAACCCTATGAGCAAACCCTACGAGCAAACTAATGAGCAAATCGTACGAACGAACCCTAGGAGCAAACCGATGTGTGAATCGTACAAGCGAACACTAGGAGCAAACCCTACGAGTGAACCCTACGAGCGAACCCTACGAGCGAACCCTACGAGCGAACCCTACGAGCAAACCCTACAAGTGAACCGTACAAGTGAATCCTACGAGCAAACCCTACGAGCGAACCCTACGAGTGAACACTACGAGGGGATCCAACAGGCAAACTAACAATCGAACCAACGAAGGAAACGACGAGCGATACATGGAGCGAACGAACGAGTGGAAAAAATAAGCGGAACCAAAACAAACGAAACGAATGAGCAAACAAGCAAATCAATGAGCGAATGACCAAACAAAGAGTGTGCACAAACTAAAGAAAGACAGAAAGAACAAACAAACAAGAATAAGCAAGCGAGCAAACTTAAGAAAGACAAACGAAAGAACTCTGGATTAGTGGATACCTCTTAATACCATCCACTATTACCGCTGTTCTCTTTGTGGATCTCTGTCTCTGTGTGTATGATACTGAGTGGAAAACCCATCACTCTATTGACTCCGCACTACACCGCGAACACCAGGGAAGGCTCAACTGGGGCCTCCATTCTACCCAGAGACGATTCCCCGCATTTGAGGAGGCTGAAATATAGAACAGTACAAAGGGAAAAAATCTTCTCTGAGTCAGTGTGCCCGAATGACTTGACTTTATTTCACAGCGGAAAATAAAACTAATGGAAGGGAGGCTGCGTGTTTGAAGGCAGAGCTGAGAGGATGGTGCACAGAGGAGGCAGCGGCTGTTCGCATGGCTGCCATAGATACGCGGAGATGGAGACACGATGTACTTTATTTTCAAGCATTCATCGCATTCAAGTGCACAATACGACCATGCATTTCGATAAAACAAAGTTAACATAATTACGTGGGCATAATTGACAATGTCCGCATTTAGATTCTACACAATAAAGTAGGCGATGTATTTACCTTGCAGACACTTTCGGCTGCTCAGCTGCGAGCCAGCTTCAGAACTGTCATAATGTGGATATAACTAAAGAAGGCATAATTAACATTGTTGGATTAATTGATTATGAACAAACGAAATAATGCAGGCATAGCAACTACATAATATATTTCCAAACGCTAACTCAGGGGTGTCCAAGCAAGGTCCAGGTGCCTAATGCGGCCCTCAGACCATTTTTTGTTAGCCCTCTGACTTTTTGCTAAATTGAAAAATGTGTACTTTTTACTGTAAAATTGTAAAAAAATTGCCATAACCTAAATAACAAAAAATTTGATGTGATACAGACCTAACACTAAGGTTCTAATCCTTATTAACGATGTGCTTGACTCATCAAAACTATGCAAAGTTTTGAATGATTTACTTCATTGTCATCGTTGTCTGTGGCTCTTGGGGGAAAAAGTTTGCACTCCACTGCCCGAACTCCTTAACAAAGTAGTTAAATCATTCTTAATAAACTATTTGTTCATTATGAATTAAGTCTTTGTTCATGCTTTAAGGGTAATTAAGGTGCAGTTTTAAGTTGTATCCAATTCCTAAAGAATACTAAAACCAGCTTTGAAACTTGATGCTCATCTGAAAAACTATTGATACTTTCAAAAATCATATTCACTGGACAACTTTTAACCTTTCTTGAATAGTTTTGAATGGTATTTATCTATACCAGAACTTTCACAGAGTAATATTCAAGAAACGACAAATATCTTTTGTATTGGAAATTACATTCTGTGTTTTTTTGGGCAGAAGTCAGTGTCGGGCCTTCTTAAATGTCAGTAACGTGACAGCACTACACTGGATGTCGTTTTAATTTCTAAACACAGTTGGCCTTCATGTTCCAGTCTTGATAAATGTTAGCCATTCAAAATAAGGCACAGCTTGATTGCAATAAATTACAGCTCCACGGTCAGACGTCCACAGTGATAATGTCGAAAATGTTACACTTTTAGAAATTCTTGACTCCGAGCATAAAAAATTGGAGAAGGGTGGCAATTTGTATATAAAATGTTGAAGGGTCACAGTCCTTTCACAAAACTCTGTGTTTCCTAGCAACACTGAGCGACCACCGCTGCAGGCTCAAGAATCGGAAACCCACGTCATAAAATGATGGGATAAATTTGACATGTTCATGCTAACAGCAAAAAAAAAACAACACTTTGTATTGCCATTCCCATGACGTGGTTTGACTACACATTCCCAATCTTTAGAAGACAAATTAAACAAATGTTTTCTATTTTGTATGTAATGTGCATTTTTTGCCAACATTAATTATGAAACAGTTCAATTGTTCCATAGTTTTAATTTCTAATCATGTGATTTTATAAAAAAGATTCAGGTTTGAGTCTGCAAGATGATAAAAACGCATTTTTAACCATATTATAGAAATCCGCTTGTTGGATATGGGACCCATTGAATATAGACCCTTTAGAAGGCTATTTCATTAGAAGGTTAGAAATTCTGGAATGGAGGCGACTGGAGGCAAAACAAAGTAGACCAAAATATGCTTTCAATGATACATTGACATCAGATCTTAAGTCTTTATTACAAAGAATAAAAAACAATTTCAAATTGCCATTTGCTTTTGGTGAAAAAAGGCATTTCCCATTATCAAACTTGTATTTCAGCTTCACATAAAGTATACTTTGTGGTTATAAGAGAGGGCAAAAAAAAAAGACAGAGCAAACAATCGAGAAAACTGATGAGCAAACCGTCGAGTAAACTGTCAAACGAACGAACAAGTGTGAATGAACAGACTAGCGAACAAACAAGCGAACCAATGTGACCGGACATGTGAATGAACAAGCAAAAGAATGAGTGAACAAGCAAAAAACAAGTGAACAAATGAGAGAACAGTTTTTGTGTCCAATAAAACCATAAAATAAGGATTTTGCCTTCATCAAAAATATTTAAGTGGCTATGCTATGTCTATCTCCTCTGACATACAATAATGTAAACTATGTTTAGAAATGTATCTTAACTAGGCTATTGCTGTGTGATATCTGAGTGGTTTTAATTTGCCAAAACCACCTTGATTTTTCATTTTTTGTGATATTCTGTGGTTAATTCACTTTTGACCTTGACCTTACCCTTCGCCTTCTAGAATAATTACACCTAATCATAATGCATTATGCTGCAATTCTGTAAAAATCAAAGGTCATGAACTCTAACCTACTAATTCAATTGAGAAATTCAATGGACACATCAAAAACTGTTTAATCCCACTCGTTTTTTTTTCTCAATTTTACAATTGAAAAATACTGTATGTATTTGTTGTGTTAGGTATTTGGAACATAAGAACAAGCTCAATTATAACAACACTGCTCCAGCCCCCGGGTCAGAGGTGGAGCTCATGTTGATCCGTCCAATCAGCAGACGTCACAGGGGATTGTGGGTAAACGGTTCTTTGTGAATATGTCTGCTCTTAGTTGCTTTCAAAGTTGTGATGGACACCGTTCACCAGGCTCCTCACATTTTTATTTTATGACTGAAATGTTTAAATAAACACACAACATTTTGAGTTTCAAATACAATCGTACATGTTAATTGAATTTAATATGAAAACTCCAAATTCAAATGATTTGCTTTGGATCAAAATAAAACAAGAAAAAATAATACATTAAGTTAGTATTTATAACGGGACACTCCAAAAAATAACATGTTGACTCTATTTAAATATATTGTCAATTTTTTAAGCTTTGACCATAACCATACAATATTGTTCCCTCATCGTACATAAACATACCTGGGGTTGTATTTAGCTTCACTCACGCTTGTTTCATTGGTGAGATTCTCTCCCTCTGAGCCGCATAGAAAACTCTATTTCAAATTTCCCAGATCAGAGGTGGTGATCCGGAGGCCTAATGAGCAGTTTTTAAGTCAATAAATCATCGTCATTCTGAGCATTTCTGCAGCGCTGGGTAACACTCGACTAACATATTTATAAAATTGCACTTTCTAGTGACAAAGTGACTAAATCATTATGTTGTAGTATGTTCAAATATTTGAACAATTGCGTGTCTTGCTCTGCTGCTTCAGACATAATTTACTTTTACTCATTTTTGTGCTCTATCCTTTGAAAGTATCAGACTTTGTTCCATTATTCAATGTTTTACGATGTTAGTAGTTAGTAGTAGTTTCTCCAAACACTTTATTGCACTTGAGTAATTTCTTGGACTACTACTTTTACTTACTCTTACTTGGTTACAATTTTTGGTTTTCTACGCACCTCTACATTTCTGCCTGTACATCATTCATTCATGCCTGCTATCTTTAGTTTTTCCCCCACACAGCACAAATAATGGAAAATATGTCACTGAAGGTTATCTGGGGCCACATTACCTCCAGTCTCCATATCCTTTGTCTACACCAGACCACACACGCGGCTCTGAAAGATCTACGCCACTAATCCTTCCTGGGTCAAAGTTCATTCTGATGTATGTCTTTATAAAACCCACCCATCAGGCTCGTGTCATTGCGGGCCACGGATCCAGTTTATATAGAAGTCCCTCTCCGTGCTCATATGAGGAGTCGGAGATGAAGGGCTAAAGGTCACGGGGCCGAATAGCGGTTGCCGGGACAACACTCGGGATTATGACCCCCTTATGTCACGGGTCCATTTGGGAACATATTGCACTGTAAGAGGATTGGACTTTTATGGAGATGGATTTGAGCTCCTCCGCAGCCTTCTCCATCCATCTTTATCCAGCGTTAGATCAGGAATGAGCGGGTTTTGTCGGCTGCTAAAGCGGGATTGTGACAAATACACCATACAGACCCATAATTGGCCTGTACACACGCTATGTATTTGTTGAATTATCTCACATGATACAGTGTTAATAGGTTTAAGGAAGTGTGCTGGTACAAAAAAAAACTGGGCACTAGTTTTGGCACAATATAAACATTTTATTTCAGGAGGAGAAAGGAGAAAAGATTGATACCTATTTCAACTTTTTTTTTTTAAATAACAGAACGTAATGTTCAACTTAACTTTAATATCACAATGTTATTTAATACTAGTTCTGACTGGGTGGGTGCGTTCGACACATTTACAACATGGAATTTAGCGCTGCTCGATTATGGCAAAAATTATAATCACAATTATTTCTAACAATTACTATATTGTCAAAAATTTTATAAGCCGAATATATTTTAGAAAAGTGCCTTTGCTCCAGGTTTTGAGGCAAAAGGAGTGCACTTGTAATTCTGCAGTCAATTGTATTTTCGATTATAACGTTTTTGTAATTGAACAGAGTAATAACTTACTCTCAACTAACTGAAATCACGATTACATATTTGATTAATTGCACAGCCCTTATCGACTAGACCAGTGTTTTTTAACCTTTTCTTAGATGCAGCACACTTTTTTAGTTGAAAAGATACGATTTCACACCACCTACCAACTAATTATCATAAACAAATCAGACCTTTTAATAAAAAAATTGCCATAATACGACAAATCATGATCGTGCCACTGTCTGGTTCTGTCAATTTGGCATTTGCAATTGTTTACCTTTTTTGAGGGGTACAAAAGTATGTGCAGGACACTCCAAAATTATAAAATATTCAATTAAAGCCATGTGTGAATCCAAATTTGAATTTTTTTCAAGGCACACCTAGCAATACTTCAAAGCACACCAGTGTTCCTCTGGTTGAAAATCAAGGGACTAGACCGTGATGAAACCAGGGGTGGAACATCACCAAACCAGGTCTACATTTGGAGTCATACTGGGCTAAAACTAAACACGTGACAAATGAAAAAAATTGTGAGGCAACACACACGTTCGCTGTGCAATGGTTCACACTATCAGTCATAGCTACGATCAAAGTTTGTCTGGGTGAATATCAGGCTCTAGACTCTAGACTGGAGTTGTACCGGTTATCTGAGGCTTTTGCAGTTGTTTTTTTGTGTTTTTACTGAACAAAAGTGAAATGAGGAGATAAAGTCTTGTTCACGGCGGAGCTCCTCTGCTGCACTTTGAGGAGCGCTTGTGTTTACATATTTGACAGAGATTGATCGTATAGACGCAGGGACAGGAGGCTCACTCTGCGACCAAGATTACAAAACACCACACACAAGATGTAAACGGACGTATACGAAGGGTCTAAATGTAATCTTAGTCCCTGTTTCACTGTGAGACACATGACTCACGATTTTTGATGATTTTAGCCACGACTCAAGATTTTCCCCACGGTCTTTCGTTATAGACGGCCAGACACAAGTGTGGACACAGATTAAGAGTATTCTAAATGTATTGTAAAAGTTACATTTTGTCACACAAAACATTTGGACTATACCGCTCATTTTCACATCAATTCATGTCCTGTATGTAGCACCTTTGTTTATGCACCCTTTAGAAATATGAAAAAGGCAGGAGTTCAGTTCAATCAACAATTATCTCTTATTTCTTTTTTCTTTTTTGTTACCATCTCCTACAGACATTATGAATGAAAATCATGCGTGTAAATATAGCGTGGATTCCTAATTAACATATGAAGTTGTATTTTACATTACAAAAGAAAAAAAATTTTTTGGCCCCAACCACTGACTGTCCCAAGCCACATTAACCGCATTTCCGTTTTCCACCTGTGCAAAGTGCTGTCCATAGATTTGATTGGAGATGACGTTTATGATGTTGCTGAGGAGAGAAAAGCAGTGACCCTGAAACCCTGTGGAGACCCCCGCACTGTATTATGGTTTATAGGTCCACGCCAAGATCTGAGTCAGCACTATTGGATTCCCCTGCTCTGTATGCACTGTTTTCACTGGATACAGTTTAATATGTGGAAGATCTGATGTTGCAGCTTTCCACTTTTTATTGGACTATTCTAAATACAGTGTAAAGACATTTTATTTAAGCTTTAATTCTATTAAGTCTTTATTTTACAGAAATATCGAAAAAAGGAAATATTGCACCTTAATTGATTATTTTTAGCCCTCCTCATTTCAGCTTCAGCTTCAGCGTGGCTGAATTTTATTTTATTTCTAATAAGCAATTATAGCTGAGGAAGATGTCACATGTTTGTGTGTATGGCTGGTCACATGTTTGTGTTTACATTTGGTCACATGTTTATGTTCACAGTTGGTCAGATGACTCTGTTTTCTGTTGGTCACATGTTTATGTACTGGCGGTCACATGTTTGTTATTGATTGATTGTTATTGATGCACTGAGAAGAGGGCTCACTCTGCGACCAAGATTCTAAAATATCAGACACGGTAAAAATCTCAGCTCGTTTTCGATCATACAACAATTCAAAGCTTCTTTTGAGCCACGACTCAAAACTCTCGACAGCTAAAGTTGTGTCATTGTCACCCTATTTTGAGAAGCTTTATACTTGATTTGACCATTTTCAAACTGTGAAAAACATTTTTTTCTACAATTGTGAGGTAGTCCAAACAGATTCTTAATTTCTAAATTTTCCCACATGATTAGTTTCTAAGCACATTTTTGGCATCACAAAACTGCAGACAACAGCAAGCTGCTTTTACAATATATTGTACTAGTGCAATACAGATACAGATAAAAAAAAAAAATCAGGTATTGAGACTTTAAAATCCTCCACTCTGCGGCCAATCTCACGACAGCACATAAAACAAACTGTAAAGCTTCATACATGTGAAAAAACATACAACCTTCTCCGGCGTGTCTGTTTTCGTTGTTGGACGGAGAATACTGTGACATTTCGACAAAGCCGTGCAGCTAAAGCCCTCTCCATTACGTGTGCCGTGTCACCTGAGAGCCGGACTCCGAGCCCAGAGGGAGCGGACCTGAGAGTGGCCCCCAAAACATGAGGATCTGAGCCCGGCTTAGGCCAAACAATGTGGCATTTGGAAAATACCAAACGGGATCAAGGCGACGCGCGAACAGGCCGGAAAACACTTACGGGAGATCTGATGGAAACGTGAGGAGTGGAAGAATGTCCTTTCCATGAGACGCACACGAGATTGTGAATGAGTGACGGGGTTTGTTTTCAGATGGGAATTTTTTGTCATTGAATATTGTGAATGAAATGTTCAAGGACATATTAAAATACAGGACATTTGGTTGAAAGTAGAGTATAGTATATACTTGTTAGATTGATTACTTTTAATTCTAACATAACAGAACCCATATGTAAATAACAATTGATTGGTGGAATGATTGGTGGAGGGTCAGAAGGGCTGATGGCTCAAATTGGCAGCCTCACTTCTGTCAGTCTGCCCCAGAGCAGCTGTGGCTATAACAGTAGTTTACCACCATCGAGTAGTAAACGCTTTATTCCGCCCCGTGCACTTTTGCCTCTTTTTGCCTCAGATCCGCACTCCTGTAGTAAAGACACGCAAATGACGAACGAGGGAAAAGTCTTGCAGCTAAAATATTATATAAAGTAGATTGTGTAATACTGATTTCCTGGGCGGCCTGAAAACGACTTTGTAGTCCGTGTAGAACTTCTTTTCTGTCGCGCTCGCCTGCCCCATGAAAACTAATACAACGGAAAAAAGATGGCGGCGCCCACGTCATCTTCCGGAAGAAGGTGAATAGAAGTATGATGCATTACATGTTAACGTGTTGGAAAAGGGGAAGGGAAGTGACCAATTAAAAGGAAAATATAGCTCACACAGTTGTCTTTTTAAAGTCATATTTGATAGAAAGATTTTGCACATTCCATACATTTACAAACACAAGTATAAAATCATAATACATAACAGAAGTCCAAAGATCAGGGCTGCAGTTAGATTATACATGCTGTTTATGCAAGTGTCTTTTGTAACTGTTATGTAACTGTTACTTAATTTGAGTTGCCCATTGTGTTGTAGCCTTGTGCACTTTTACTTGGTCTCCAATGAGAGCAGCCTACGGAGGGCACCGAGAGCCACGCTAAACTGGATACAGATTTGATCATAACTGTCCTTAGAAGAATATTTGATAAATAAATTAATGAATGCTTTATTTAATGAGTTTTTAAAAGATTATTTAATTCACTGATTAACAAAAACAACAATTCAAACTGTTTAAAGCTATGTATTCAGTGGACTTGTAAAAACTTTTCTTTATTAATTTTTCATTTACAAAGGTTTTTCCAAATCTTTTTGCCATTTTGTAATTCCTTCTCAGACTAAGCTCTTCATTTAGCTTTTCTGTGGCTCGCCTGGTTCTCCTGAAATGTAAAAGCAAGACCAAAAGTGAACAAGTAAAGAGCTCTCTGATTGATTTGCTGAACCAATCAAAGAGCTCCTGGACAAACAAATTTTGAAAAAAAAAAAAAATGGATACAATAAACAAAAGACAGACGTAGGAAAAAAAACTTCAATTTAAAGTTATCAATTTAAAACTTCTCCTGTACTAGAAAAAAAAAATGTATTACACGTTTTTCCATCGAGGCATTTTATGTGGAACATTTCAATCTGAAAAATGGACAGTGCCAGGTTTACACTTTTGGTTCATTTGGTACGTATTAGTTAAAAAATGTACAGAAGGGATTTTGGATTTCTTAGTTTTTGAGTAAACCAGATATGGCAGAAAATTGGCCTAAAAAATTGTTTTTTTGTTTGGAGATCAACAAATCCTTTTGTATAGTCTGTCTGAGATACTTTAAGTGCTGATCTTTATGTCTCTGTGGGAGAAAAATTAATTTTAAGAAAACGGCCTTTGAAGTTACAATGTCCCAGAGAAATCTATGAATGAAGTGGATTAAATGAAATAATAAACCATCTTTAGGAGCAGATTGGGCAAGTTTGTTATTTCCACATAAAAGCCGATATGTTGAGAGCGCAAACTGACCAAAAAAAATGTAAAAATAAAAAAATTGCATGATCACTACGTTTCACCTTATTCCCCCACATATTGATCCCATTGAAACTCCCACGCTGCCTTTCAACATGCTCCGATTAAACGCCTCCGTCGTGGTGCTAATTGACGACATGTGACAGACACGGCTGACGTGAGGGTCGTCGGTGAGGCAGTCTGGGTAATTAAAAGTGGCTCCTGTCATCTCGGGCCCATCGCTGGTTCTCCTGTCAACGCGAGGAGCGATGGGCCCTCGGGGAGAGCGCGCCAACAAATGGACTATTACTCTCCGATCAAACGTCACGGAGAGGAGTGGAGCGAAGGGGCGCACCTGACAAACCAGAGACATTCATAAGACGCGAAATTGCTGGCTCTCTGCCGTTGCTACGATACAGACAGCGCCGCCATGTTTGTCGGGTGAATGTGACGACGCAAATCAGTTGAACACGCTTGAGAATATTGCAATTTTATGGATGAAATGCACTTTAATAAGCAATCCCTGCATAATCATGAGCAAAAAGGGCCGATTTGTGCATTTTCAAACATTTTTTAACATAATGGCAGCATTAAAGTTAGATATTATGTTGAACTTTCTGCACTCGGAGCCTGTTTGTATTGAAACATGTCTTTGACCATAATCACCAATACATCACTGATATTTTGTATTGCAGTAGGCATGGAGGTTATGGCGTTTTAGCTGAATACTTTTATCGGTTCCTGCCAGACACGTGACCTGTACGCCACCCGCAGCCATCTTGATCTGGTCGCTAAGGTAAACAAATGTAAACGCCGAAGAAAATCTGCACAAACTGCTCAAGTATGAGAACAGTCCTGATCAGCTGTGGTTCTGTGAGACAGCAGCAAACGACATCGGGCAAAAGAACAGCTGCATTTTAAAGCGCAAATGTGGCTTCGTCGTAGCATGTTATGTAGAAAATGCTAATGAATGATTAGCATTGGGGATTAGCATACAGGTCAAACATAATGGACTCGAAGAAATCGTCTAATAACAGACATATGGCTTGTTATTGTCTGAAACTTTCCCTGTGTGCGGTAATAATAAATAATAATTAAGTGTTTGTGCGATTTTGAGCTTTACCAGTCAAAAGTCGTAAAAGTTCTGATATCTGTGCTTACTGCCCTGTGAGGCAAAAACCAACAGCTTTCGGTGTCACGTCTAATTGAACATTTATTCACTTACTAATGAATGGTGGATCCAAATCAAAACGTTTATTTCATGATATTTATGTCATCTATCTGGTCTCCTCACCTGTAACATTTAAAAGAGGATGTTTTGTGTCACTAGATTTTGCACACCAGTTCAGAAATCTCAACTTGAAGTCAGTTAGCCTTTGACTCAGATGACAGTCTTACGCGCTAATTATCATTCCATCTAAATCTAAAAGCACCAAATGATTTACACACTCAACAGTGACTTTTAACGAGGCTCCTACTTCACCTAAATGTGGTCGATGGGTTGGTATCAGTTTACACTTTCTGGATTATTTATAAATTGCGTTTTTTGCAAGATGATCCACTTGGAATTAATTACATTTAATTTAACATTTATTACTATAAAATTCTTACTTTTTGGACGAATGGCCCACCACCTTGTCTCTACGGAGATGACATTATGTTGTCTGGAATGTTCCACCTATCTATCCTGCACTGAATCAGTTGTAAGCATTTTTTTTAAATTGCTGAATGGGCACAGCACATCCTTTCCACAGATCTGGTTTGTAACTTGGCCTGGTGGCATCCTGCTTGTCGACATAAGTTTAATGTCATACGTAGGAAAAAGCGACATAGAACACCTTGTAATATAAAATGAAACATAGAGGAACAACACTTTTTGTTTAAAAAGGAGATGCATAGATAAATTGTAGTGTATTTTATGCTCTCATTAGTATCAAGTATCATATCAAGTAATCACATATTTGTATATGCATCGGACAGTTGAAAAAAGTATGCAATGTTGGTAGGTTTGAATTGCTTTCCAAACTTTCTTAGAACTAGACTCAGTATTGTAAAGTTTATGGCAGTACATTTGTAGGACTTTTTCATATTTTTTTTTACCATTATGCACACTGAAAATAAAGACTATAGTGACGTGCATGCACCACAAAACTCTAAACTTTAAAGCGATGCCACTGATAACTAATCATAAACATCACCAAAATGATCAAACTGGGCAAGACTTTGCACTAAATCTTACATGCAGTGAAAAGTTGTGAAAAATGTAATAAAGTCACTTGTTTTTATGCTTATAATGGTAGCAAATCACCATTGTTTGCTCCAGGACACCATATTTATTTTTTGTAGAACCCATTCTTAAAACTATATCATGTCGATTTATTTGAGCAATTACAGCGCTCCGTTTCCGGCGGTGCATTGACAACATGATCCCGAACTGAATGTGTGTTTTTCAGCGAGAGTACATCGTGTTTCATCAAAGTGAGGACGTTTGGGCGTGAGGTACAGACGTCATCAAAGAAACACCGTTCGTTCACTCTGAGCCAAAATCCTGCTCTTCTCCCAAAGTCCTCATTCTGTCAAACTAAAACAAAGTCGCAAACAGGGGTAAGTTAGACTCGATGTGATGTTCAGCTGCTGAATATGAATGCAATTATGTCACACAGAAGGTATTGTCCTATTTGAAATAAATCATTAGACTCATTCCCACTGAAGGAGCTGTCAGGATTATGTAACTCTGACAGGTTTGAGTTAAGTTGTTCCCACGCAAAGAGGGTACAAAATATGTAGTAGGAAATCTTCTCTCCTGAATGACCTCAATAAATTAAGTAAAAAACATTCAAGAGGAGCAATAGTATCACAATCAATAAACAAATATATTTAGATAACTTTTCTTCTAGTCTTTTCTTTTCTTCTATTTCTAGTCTGGATGGAATGTTCCACTGTATGCCATGAAATTAAATTAAAATTAATTAAAATGTATTTATATATATATATAAATTAAAGACTTACAATTTGCTCTTTGTCTAGCAGTGTTAAACTCCAAATCTGTTTTAGTGTAATAAAAAAAAAGATATCCCTGTACTGTAGTATACGATGCTATACTACACTATACTATTTGTATTACTGTGGTAATATATGGTATAAAAAAAAAAAAAAAAAAAACATTTGTGACAAATTGTTGAAACAAATATATTGGTTTTTGCAAATAACATTTTCATGTGTTCAACTGTGGAGGATTCATTGTCCAAAACTGAATAAATGTCCAATTAATTATTAAAATTTCAATTAATTAATTGAATGGCTTATCAAATAATGAATTAGAAATCATGTAAATACAGTACTAAATTAATAAATGTGCCTTTAAATTATTAAATTAAACATTTAAAGAGTGTTGAAATGTTTAGAACTTTTAAACATTGAAAATATATAGTGGTTAATTATTTCGCATTTTTATTACATAAAAAAAAACACTTCATGATGTTTAAGCAAACCATTTCATATATTTAAATAACATCTGTCACTCGTCAAACACGGAGGGCTGGGCTTGTGCTGCTCTGGTCGAGTCCATTTCTCTACTGAGGGGCCACTGCAGACTTCACTGTGCAGTCTCAGATTAGCAGGAAAAACGTGCAAATGTATCACTGCTGCACTGTTCAGAGGCACTTTTGAGCGGTAGTGGACGACCCTGAGCCACACACCACTTCCCGATGTCAGAACAGCCCAGATCTGGACCAGATCATGGGGTACAGGCAGAGGCAGAGCTGCAGCGAGGTGCGGGCCCCTGACATGGGAGAGTTTGTTTACCCCATTTTGACAGCAAGCAGTTCGAGGCAGATGGGTGATCGCTGTCTGAGGCTGCTGACAGAACATCACGCTGCCTGACTCTGCGGGGCTCCATACACAAATATACCGTACCTTTTCCAAAACCATCCTCTATACATTCATTAGCTTGCTTTAAACGAGCCCATGCATTCCAAGCATCCACACAGACTCTGTATGTGCATTATTCGCGTGGGCGTACTGACATTTCCTGCCGTCTCCCACTCACCGCCCCGCACATACTCACCGGGGAGTTACCGCGGCGATGGAGGGGTCAGGGGTCATCGCTGCCTCGGTTCAATCTCACCCGCTTTAACTCGAGTTCAATTAGAGACCTCGGCATCTTGGAGGGCTGTCAAAAGTCATGCACACCACAATAAACGGTAATGAAAATATGCAGGGATTTAATGAGTGAGTTAACAGGATATTCATGCAGTATATTGAGGATAGGGATGGGCAATATGTCAGTGCTAACATAAATTCTGGAGGTTTATTTTTGAATATCATATCAGTCTGACGGTACATTTTTAATTTGGCCCAATTTCTGTCTGCCCATAACCCCAGATTTTAACATTTTGACGTTGGACGATATTTTTTATGAGAGTAAAATGCACCTCGAGCCAAACTCAAACACAACTGTGCAATCACATTTGTTTAGCTATGTGAGACAAAGAACAAAATCAAACTTCTCTCAGCTCAAATTATGCTTCGCTCATTGATTCCACAGAAATCCACAATGTTTTTCAGTTCCATGTTTGTTTTCATGTGTGTCTTTGATTGGCCAGTTCACCTGTCAATCACGTCCATCTGAAAACCGTAACCGGACTGATATCGATCTTTGTAAGAATACAGAGATGTCATTTTGGATTTGTGACCCAAATTCATGCGTTGGGTTTCAGTTTCTTGTCTTGTGGATTTTTTTTTTCCCTTTCAAAAGATGAAATATTTCGTTTAAATTGTTAATTGCTATGATAAAAGTCCTAGATTCTCATCGTTCTGAAACTCACGGATATTGGTATCACTGAACAAATAAAAAAAAGAAAAGAAATATAGCTCTAATCAGTACATTTTGATTGCAGTTTCACCCTAAGAGAAAAAGTTACACAATGCAACTTTAAAATTAGAACCAGAGCTTAGGGTTTTGTCATCACAGATCGTCTAACCATAAAGGCTCATTTATGCTCCATTTTTGTACGTAAAGAGTATTGTACGTCTAAAGCGTGGTTTCTAGTTTAATTTATACTAAACAAGGCTGTGTTCTGGTAAATAACCACCAGAGGATGCTCAAAAGTCCGTAAGAGAATTGACGAAATCTGCAGAAAAAGTACAACTAGAAAAACAAACATGGAGACCACTGCAGCTTTTAGATCACACAAACAAGCTGAGAAAAGACAGTTTTTGTTTAGCAGCTTGTTGTTGTCAGTTTTATAAAAGTTCATCCTCCTCTGTTGTTGCGCTGTGTTCACTACTGCCCCCAGAGGTCAGCGCATGCACAGCTCCATCGCTACACATCCATAAAACTGTGAGTTACAAACCATATATGGACCGAATGAACCAACACAGAGTGTAGAGAACCAAGGGTGTATTTTTCTTTGCTAAAAACTGTTATTTTCACAAAGTAACAGTTCACTTTTTGCTCTTGAGAGTACACTTTTATTTTGAATAGCTATTTCCTGTATAGCACTTCAGCGAGAATTAGCTGTACATGGAAAAAGACGCTAAAAGGCCAGAACAGTTGACACGAAGCAGAAATGAACGTGCTTTTTGTTTTAGTTGCCCCTCTAAGGTACGTTTAAAGTTGCACATGAGCACAATTGTAATATTTTGTGTGCCTAAAGAGAACGTTATATTGGTTTTGTACCTGAAAGATGGCTAATCGATTGATTTTCGAGTAAGCTAACGTTAAGGTTCTTTTGCTAAGGTGTAAGAGCATGGCGTTTAGCATTGATATGTCTTTATGGTGTATTTGCAAGATTTATTGCTATTAAATCTGAAAATCATGACTAAAGTGCCAACCCTTATTTGGATGGTATGCTACATAGAGCATAGACGAAAGAATAAAATCTTAACCAGAATTTTCAGTTTGTTAAACCACACTAAATACTAAACTTAGCGTCCGTTTGAAAAGTTTTCTGGCACTCCACGTTTTCATTTACTTTTGTAACATTGTTTTGGCTAATGCATCTCTATTTACATTTTGCACAGCTGCCAAAAAAAACATTTCGTCTGTAACTGTCACTTTTTGGCTTTGTTCAGTCGCAAACCTCTCCTCCAAAAGCTAACGCCGCAACCGCCGTGTACCCACTCCTCCCCTCGCAGGAGTCGTACCGAGACGATCCGACCGAGCGGTGGGCGTCTCGCACACACACCCACGCGCACACACAGCCGAGGGCCCCCCCGCCAAGTGACATATTAACCCAGTCCCCCGCACTCGCTCTCCCGCTCCCCAGCCGCTGTGCACTTCCCCGGGGCGCCGACATCCAGCAGGCAGGCAGCCAGACTGGAGAGCAGCGTGGGGGGGGGTGTACGGAGGCGGGGCGGCGGTGGTGGTGGAGGTATGACGGAGCAGGTGTGCGCATAATCACCACGCACCAGGAGCAAAGCACATGAATTAAATATTGATTGACATTTGGCGCATGTTCCCCCATCAGGTTAGCATGTAGCCGCGTCTGACAGACACCAAACGACCTTTAAGAGGAAGAGAAGAATCCGACTGCGGTTTTAAGAGGTGTTTTGGTGAAATGGAGAAATTGCTGGGTTTCAGATGAAATCACGATGTACTATAGGCCAATAATATTCAGTATGGATAAGGGCAAGTGGAAATAAGATTGTTAAATGTTAATTTTTGTTGTAATACAGTGAGTTCTAGGAGTTCTAGGGTTAGTCCTGGCTTAGACCTGGTTTAGTTCTGGTTTAGACCTGGTGTAGACCTCGATTAGCCCTGGTTTAGACCCGGTTTAGACATGGTGTAGACCTGGGTTATTCCTGGTTTAGTCCCGTTTAGAACTGGTTTGGTCTTGGTTTAGTCCTGGTTTAGACCTGATTTATTCTTGGTTTAGACCTGGTTTAGTCCTGGTTTAGACTTAGTTTAAACCTGGTTTAGTCCTGGTTTAGACTGGGTTTAGACGTGGTTTAGTACTGGTTTAGACTTGGTTTAGTCCTGGTTTAGATCCGGTTTAGTCCAGTTTAGACCTGGTTTAGTCCTGGTTTAGACGTGGTTTAGTCCTGGTTTAGACCTGGTTTAGTCCTAGTTTAATCCTGGTTTAGACCTGGTTTAGACCTGGTTAAGTCCTGGTTTAATCCTGTTTTAGACTTGGTTTAGACCTGGTTTAGTCCTGGTTCAGTCCTGGTTTAGTCCTGGTTTAGATGTGGTTTAGACCTTGGTTAGACCTGGTTTAGTCCTGGTTCAGTCCAGGTCTAGTCCTGGTTTAGTCCTGATTTAGTCCTGGTTCAGTTCTTCAGATGTTGTTAAAGACTTTCGTGTTACATGTTTTTCCTCTTTCAAAAGCGTTGGACATGTTTCTGGCCCCGAGGACAAAACAACCTGAAAAATCTGGCCCTCTGTGAAATAAAGTTGAATAACCCTGGTTTAGTCACTAATAGAAATGATCATGTTCTACACTTGTGTGTTTACCTTTTAGATATTTCAAGGCAAACAGTGAAATAAATAGGAAAACGGTCACTTTCCCTGGTCTGGCTGTGTCGTCATCATGTTCACAGGCTCTAAAAACCACCAAGAGTGCAAAACTGAAAGTGCAATGTGGTTTAAATACATATCTATGCTGGTATGTTTTGTTTTTGGTCTGGTCCATCGATAAGGTGTGTTCTGATTTTGACACTGTAATCACAGTAATATTTCAGTTAATTTGTTTATTCATTTGCACTTACTGATTAAAAACATTTACTTCAAGGGTCAAAAATGGATTGTTACAACTTTTTTTGCCCAGATTTATACTAAAAGAAATGTGTCAGGGTTTTGGGGACACCTTTATTTTGATGAGTGGTCGTTTAAACTGTCAAAAAATACTGTCTGTTTTTGTTTTATTATTCAAAAGTCAAAAGAGTAGTCCAACCTGTCATAGGCACTTTAATGTGTTGAAGTATGAATCTGTGCGCACTGACATAAAATAATTTACTCATCGCTTGTTTCTTTTCAGCGTCATGAGATCGATTCCCGGCTGCGACAGCTTGCCTCCCCGCTCTTCTCCCCCACTTCACGCTGCTCTGTCCTGTCTAAAAATAGGGCCAAAAAGCATTTTAAAAAACCCAACGCACATTCAGTATGGGATATTGGTTTGTATGTTTTGAAGACAGTGGTGACTTTGCCGATGGGAGGACACACGCAGACAGTCAAGAGCTGGGTGTGGAGATTAATGATGCGCAAGCCAGGGTCCTCCCCGCGTGTGTGGCCCTACGGCGGACACATTATGCAGAGGAAGAGGCTTGAAGGATGGGCCCGATTACGGCTGAGAGGCCCGGGCCGCGGTGAAGAGGTGTGGAGTGAACTCTGACACTCTGGAGATGTAATTACCAAGAGGCGTCCTAATCGGGAGGTGTTTAGTGGTGACGCAAGAACATGCAACATTAACGTGACTGGGAAAGTTGTTTATTTTAACGTATCTATCTCCGTGGCGACATGGTAAGAATGCATGTGTTTCAAGGCATTTTTCAGCAATAATGAAAACCTGTCGTTATAATTGGCGGATGGACACGTTACGCGGCACAATGTGGTGCAATCCAGCTAAGTGAACCATTAAAGGACCCGTATATCCCATTTTAAAGTTTATCCTAAGGACGATTATGAAAATAGTTTGTGTTGTACAACATTAATCACATAATAGTTATCAGCGTAATAACCCGGAAGTAGAAAACAACTAGCTTTGGCTTGCAGTCTCGGCTTCTTTCGTGCGTCCCCTGCCGATTTGTGACTCCGTTTCCATTCGCCACATGGTTAAATACAAGCGCTTATTCTGTCAACAATCAGTATTGGGAAAAATAACTAGTGTTCAAGGTAAAGTGAAGTAAAATGACTGTGGCATCAGTCGATTCTGTTTCGTTCCGGGGCGATTCTCTTGAATAGACTTAGTTGTACAAAGCTCCACTTTGGGGGTTGTTCTGAGGGTTTTTTCATTGTTTTATTTATTTGGATCCACATTAGTGCCATTACTATTCTTCCTGGGGTCCATAAAAATACAATTAGGCAATGATATTACTGACTAATATCACCAATATACTACCAATATATACCAATAACTAATTTTAAACATTTTTCAACATAAAGATAAATCATTCTACAGTACAACAACTTGGTATCGTTTCAAGAGCCAAGTTGTTTTACAAAGTCAGTGGTGCAGGGTACAGTGGCTCGATTTCTCCTTGAATCAAAGTCTGCTGTTGTTTCCTGAGATATTTAACCCACCTTGCCTGAGCATGAATGCGGTGTGTGAGCAGCCTCACTTCACACACTCTGCCCTGACCCCCACCGATTGTGGAGTGAAGGAATACTGTCTGCAATGTAGAGCTTTAAAGGACAAATATTATGCAAAATTGACTTTTTTGAACTTTTAGCCATGTTCTAACATTGTTCCGTCATCAAAAAAAAAAAAAACTGGTGTGTAATTTAGCTTAATTCATGTATGTTTGATGAATGCTAGTTTGTAAATGTGAACATTTCTTCCTAAACACAATAACTGCCGCAGCAAATCCGCACAATGACGTCTTTTCAGTGCTAACTTCACAAGGTTGTATATAGCACTGGTGCCATCTGCTGGCTGGATTTACTCTGTAAATGTAATTTCATACTGGCTCATAACACCTGTTATAGAATGAATAAGATAAGACATGTTTAAAGGCAGAATATTTTACCTTTAACATGTGTGTGCTTTAGTCTGTTTCATCAATGCATGATATACAAATTAAAGTCTATATGACAGGTTCTCAATTAGTGTTCTAATTAGGACTTAGTTTGGCGGGAGGGCACCTGTGGCAACTATTTATTATAGTTGCTGTTTGTGAAGACATTTTTGAAAAATAAACGTTTAAAATGACAGGAAGTAATGCTGAGTTCTAAAAAGGAATCCCTCTCTGATGTCATCAAAAAGCGCCACACCATTGAAAATACAGCAACACACACAGTGACAGTTTAAATGGTCATTCAACAAAATAAAGGTGTTATCAGGTAACAAAAATTGTCAAACTGGGGACAAATAATAATGTTTAGTAAATTCTTAAATATAATCATGTTCACTGCGTTTTAGTGAAATGTGTCGTCTAACCTGTCATATAGACTTTAACTTGTGGCTGTGATTAGTTGGTAAATTTTGACTCCATAGTGACCGCATTTCCTTTGGCTTATATTTTATCTCTGAGGGACAGTATTCTCTGAGATCACAAGACTCAGTGTGACTTTCTTCACCAAGCGTTCACATAGAGACTGGTAAAGCATTTCAATATTCTCCTCCCTCAACATTTACGGCAGGTCTGGAAATAAAACGAATTTATTCAAAGAGGTCAGTTTAAATATTTGTGGAAAGGTTTGGGTAATAAGATCTATGATTTGTAACTGTTTTAGGGAACATTTTTATGCAATTTTCTAAATGAGCGTTGATGTTTTGCCCGATCTGTGCTTCCGTCTGGGCCAGAACTCCCTTGGAAAAGACATTAGTAAACTCAAGAGAACTTTCCTGGTAAATTACAAATAAATCTCTTATTTCTTCATATATTTGGTGAATATGAGTTACAGTTCCCCATGTTTGAAGTACTCAGCTCTTTCTTTTATTGTTCCATTGTTCTAATTAGTCTGTCCAGCGCTTACAGAGTGAGTTGTGAACCTGGTTTGTTGTACGACTTATCCAGAGTCGCTCTTGCCTGGGTTTGTCCATTTGTGAAAGAAAAACATGTTCAGCCAGCTTTGTAGTACAGACCTAACCAAGTCCACATAAGGACTAAACCCGTATCAAACCAGGGAATGAGTGAATATAACTTACAACTACATGTACTGATCAATTTATGGACGGAAACAAAATATTTCATAAGCAATACTTCAAACTGTTGGTCTTTTCTCTTCTTGCTCTCAAAACTAACATTTACAAGTGGCAATCGCTGTATATTTATGCTCTCCATCCTTTTCTCAAAAACAAACCCTTATCTTTCATAACACTGTGGATTTACAAATTCCCGGCATATCCCGCAGTAATAAATCTTGCCGGAGCGAGCGTGGAGCGGAGCTGAGTGAGACATCGCCGTTAAACACAGCGGCAGTAGTATCCTTATTTGACTGTGGCACTGCAGCCAACAGCGGGGCTTCTCTGGGGAGTCCTGACCTCCTTTACTCCAGCCCCTTGCCCCTCCTCCGCCTTAAATATTCACACTCGCACATAGTAATATCTCCAGTCACAGCTTGAGCTAATGCCAAATCACAAGGAAACAGAAGACGCTAAGTGAGAGGGATTAGAGGCAGTTTGCATGTTTGCTTTTTTTCTTACTTTGATTACCAGGGATGTCAAGATTATTTGGTCATTATGTGTGTGTTTTTTCCCAGGTTTCAGATCGCGGCACTGAAATCACGCCAAATGTTTCTAGTCGTCTCTGCTCGCGTCTGTGTCATGCAGTGATTGTTCTTCGGAGGAGTTACTGCTAGCCCGGAGAAAGCTCCCGATTGGTTGATTTAGCGGAAAGTTCAGCCGCTCCGAACGCTGTGCAGAAAGGCAGGACGGCCCAGACATAGACTTTGACATAGACATAGACAACTTTGATTGATTTGACCGCAATATGGATTTAAAACCAGCCAACAGTGTGCGTTGTCTGGTCACGATATTATCATTTAGACACTAATTTCTTTCTTTTTAAAAATGTATTATTATTGTAATTTAAAAACTAGGCGCTGAGGTGAAACAATAAGAACATAATGAGTGTAGCGGGGACAAATCATCCAAAGGCACAAGTAGTGATTTTCTCCTCTTTATAATTGTTCATTATTATCTGAGCCCAGTCACTGACAGTTGGTCCATTCTGTGTCGTATTTATTTGTGACAGCAGAAGAAAATTTGATACTGTCAACGGAACAAAAATGTTAAGAGTGAATATGTTTGGGCACTCATGATATTCAGATGGAATGGACGACTGAGGGATTACGCAGACTTTTCTTAGTGTTACTCAATATCGATTCTGGTGCCTCAGTGGGAAAAACAAATTATAAATGATAATAATGTAATTTTCACCCCAAAATCATAGTTTCTTTAATAATAGTATGCGGTCTACTACTGGTTCTGCTGAGGCCTGGGTCGACACGATGCAAAAGGGTGCATTTCACCCTCATTAGAGACAAGTTAAGTAATGACTTGCTCTTTGCTCCCTATTTAAAACTTGAATTTTGAAAGTCATATTTAGAACTATAACAAGAATACAGAACAGCGGGAATAGATCCTGGTGATGACTATGTCCTTTTATTACTATTTGTATGCATTTTTCTCAAGTAACAGTGTAGTTCTGTAAAATATCAAGAAAGTTGTGTGTAGTTTGTGTCAAAGCAGCACTTTTGGGAGTGTAGTAGTTGCAGACAGTAGATTTAAGTACATCCCGGAGGTATTCAGACGACTTTATATCTGTTGTGTTAAAAAAAAGACAAATGTAAAATGCAAAGCAAAGCGTGATGCTGGGAGAGCCTTGTTCCCTCTCGAGTAACATTTGGTGCACAGACTGGTGTAAGCTGTGGTTTTATCAGTTCTTTTGTCGCGAACGCACTGCACAAGAATATGCACAATCATTTAAGACCATTTACCTGGGTTTTGAATGTTCTTGGTAACTTTGCAGAGTGTTTTAAAAGCAGATATGTGCAAGAAATAATTCAATTTGAGAAGACATTTTATCAGATGAGAACCATTACATAACAGTTCATTTAGACACATTGTTGAATGAGTACATGAGTATTTCTGAAGTGTTTCAATGTTCCGTATTCTGTTCTGTTCTGCTGCAAGAAAACTGAATGAACTAGGTCCCAAAAAAATCAGTTTTTAAAGGACAAAAAACATGTAATTTACCTTTGCTGCTCTTTTCTGCTTTTAAGAAACAAGAAAACAAAATGTAGTATTGGCAAAATAATTGGAAAAAGAATTGAAAAGTATTAGGTCAATTGGGAAAAAACTTGGAAAATAATTTTAAAAGATTTGGGAAAGAATATGAAAGGTACTGGGAAAAGTATTGGGACATAATTGGAAAAGTACTGCAAAAGAATTTGAACATAATTGGAAAAGTATTGGGATAGCACTGGAAAAGTATTGGAAAAGTACCAGAAAAGAATTGGAAAAGTATTGGAAAACGTTTTTGAAAAGAATTGTGAAAAAAAAGTTTAAAGAATTTGGAAAGAATTTGAGAAAATGTGGATTCAAACTTAAAAAAAAAAAACATAAAAAAAACAAAGAAAACACGTTTGGATCCCCATAAACGAATTAAAGGCAGAAAGTTTCCGGTCTGCCTATGCACGACTCTGACATAATACGAGTCAGATCTGATCTAAATATGCAGCAGACAAACAGATGGGGCCAGTCGATGGTCCATAACACACCGCAGAGACACAGGATGATCCGAGAGGCAGCGCGGCATCGTGACACATGACAAACAGAGTATGTGTGTGTTTGTGTGTGAGTGTGTGTGTGTGTGTGTGTGTGTGTGTGTGTGTGTGTGTGTGTGTGTGTGGGTGTGAGCATCGACCAGTGCAAACCTATGGGAGATGCACGAAACATGGGGCATCTGTGTGAACATGCTCAAGATGTTTACTCGGATGTAGCTGCTTAAAGATTTAGTGGCGACTTAGCGACGGTTGTGTAGCTATAGTGCATATGTTGTAATAGTAGCAGAAGTAGTAGTAGTAGTAGATAATTTATTGTCCTCGTAAGGAAATGGGTTTGTAGTGAGTAAAACACAGGACATTCAACATTCAAAACAATAGAAAAACAGCTTGACCAGAAGCCATGAGTAAAACCCTGACATCATATTTTATTCAACAGTTAGATGTATAGTTAATGTAGATTGTCCTTCTGAGAACAACTGAGCAGAAGTCTAAAAATATGTACATGAATATATATTTTTGAAGTGCATTCAGTTGCTCAATAACCTGAAGTTGCTGTCGAGTTTTCAATTGCCAAAACTATTTTGACTATTCATATGTTGCGATATCCTGAAGTTAATCCCAGTTCCTTTTTTTACCCTCTATTCTGGAATATGTATTTGAACTGTATTTGTTCGTGTCGCATGAATCAATTGACGTGACACACTTGTTGCTACTGCCATCTTAAGAACAGAAGCTGCTTGCTGTGGACTGTACCAAGTCTCAAAAGAAAGGATAATTCTTCTGTAACATTCAAGACCCTGTTTGTCGCAAAACTTTATTTGCTCATAAACTCATGAATGTTGTAAAAAGCAAATGTACAAAAATGTCATGGACGATGGTGTGCAAAGTGTCCACGTATGTAGTTCAAAAGCTACATACGTGGATTTTGAACTACATACGTGGTTCAAAATCCACGTATGTAGGATTTTGTAGGATTTTGACTCATGAAGAGCGGGTGTTTGGTGCTTCATTCTCCGCTTGGAGTGAGCGGGCACTCCAAGCGGAGAATGAAGCACCAAACACCCGCTCTTCATGAGTCCGGAGCAGAATAGTGGTCGATGAGGGCGGTCCTCGGCCCAGCTGAACCAGAGACACAGTGGGGCTCTTTCTCACAGCCTTGTGATCACCGCTTTACCTCTGACAGCTCACTTTCAGCTAAACAATCCTCGCACATGCAGCGTACGCTCAGAGCCCTTCACCTTTCAGCAGCTTTGCCTCCATGCTGCCTCCGGAGGCACAACCGCTTCAAGACAAACATGGGCAAAAAGCAAATTGCTTTGATTTATTGCGAGAAATTAATTAATTAATTATTGATTACCAAAAAAAAAAAAAAAAAAAAACCCCAAACAGGTAATTTTCCAATTTTGGATTCAAAACAAAAAAGTCAAATGGCCAGCAGGTCCTTAAAATGGTGACAAACAAGTCACAGAACTGAAATCCATGAATGAAGGCTCCACTGTCTCTTCTTATCTCATTAGAGCGCACATTTGCATAATACAGCTTCATGTGCGGAAGTCTCCTTGAACATATTAATTTGTGATCTCTGGAGTCATATGGTGCATAATCTGTTTTCACAAATGGAAATACTATACCCACCATGCACGCTTATGGAGACGCCACATGCTTTTCAGATACTTCTTGGTCTCATTTTCATCTGGAGACAATTACGGACCGACGCATGGCACTTCCCCCCTCTCTCTCTCTCTATGTTCCACCTGGTAATTGTGCAATTACAAAGTCATTATGCAATTACAATGGCAGCCGCTGGTCTATAATTTCATATGACAGTTTGGATAAAGACAATATATGCATGCATGTAGTGTAGTGGTTCTGTAAAGCCCTGCACTGGGAGAAGTCTTTATGACGCTTCAGAGCAAGAGGAAATTGCACAGCTGATTATTTCCTAAGTCGTTAAATTGAGTTATTTGAATTGCAATTGTTGTCGTAAAAGGTTTATGGCTCTATGTGTGAAAAGCCATTACTAAGGTCAACAAGACATGATCAAGATAAAGAATTGTAGTCAAATCTAAGTCGTTAATATTGTATTGTTATTGTCCTTTACTTTACTTTGACACCTCATGTTGTACAACTTAAAATGATGTATTCAATATGAAGTAATGTGGACTAGTCAGATGTTTTGTCCCATCAGGATTTGAGCTAGTACTCCATCTACTGGCTGCAGAGGGAATTACAAAGGGCAGATAAACAAACTGAGCTTACCCAACATGCATGTAGTCGTATTGAAATGCTCAGAACGAGTTTGGCAATGATTTGTAGACTTAAAGGACAAATATTATGCATCATTTTTGTATTGTTGTAAGCCTTTAAACCTGCTCTTGAGTATCTTTACTTTGGCATCTCATGTTTTACAACTTGAAATATAATGTTTTTCATAAAAACAATATAACGCCAGAGTGAATTAGCTTTGGCAAAGAGGAAATTGTACAAATTTAAAATTAATACTGCTTGTTAATGGTAGTTGTGTTCCGCCTTGTTGATCAGTCACACGGTTGTAATTATCGTGATTTGACGGCAGAAATGCTCAGAACGAGTCTGATAATGATTTATGGACTTAAAGGAAAAATATTATGCATTTCTCATTTTGTGATTAACCTTTAAACATGCTATTGAGTACTGTAAATTTGCCATCTCATGTTTTCAAACAACAACAAAAATTATACAAGTTTGTCTGCTGTTTTGCCTGACACTAACTAACTATGCAGCCATAACAATTTTTTAATGTTGTCATTTTAAGAGACGCTGAGGCTGTTTAGATGGCAGAAATGGTCAGAACGCGTCTGGCGATAATTTAAGGACTTAAAACAGCGGAAGATTCTCGGATAAGTGACGTAGAAAATCTGAAAAAAACATCACGGATCGAGGAAGTTCAGCAGGGAGTGTTTTTGTTGGTCAGATAGGAGAGGATTTTCAAACCAGCATGCTTCAAAATAGCGTAAATGCAGCTATACGCTACTCCAGGTATGTTTTTGATGACAGAACATTGTTAGAACATAAATAAAAGTTGAAAAAAGTTAATTTTGCATAATATGTGTCCTTTTATAAACAGCGCAGAAGATTTCGGAGCTCTACATGTGACGTTGCAAAAATTTGGAATGGAGTGTCTTCTGAGGGAAGAATGTAAAAACTGCAAAAAACATTGACAGACAACAAATGTTAGCTTAATATGTTCACTCTGTCACCAAAGCAGAACCAAGATAAAGGCTAAACTGCACATATAGGGGTGCAGGAGCGTGACAGGTGAACAAACCACAGATGGAGCAGGGTTGAATGAGTAAAGAGGAACAAAGCGCCAATCTTTTACAGTTGTTACTCGACAAAACATGTTGAAATCTGGTGAATGCCACATCAAACCTGCCTTTGTTTCTCTAGCTCCATCTGCGCCGCTCACCTCTTTGTTCTGCGCACTCATATAAAGGCCCCAGCTTTATATTTACATCTAATTAAACAAATATACTGTACTATCCACCGCACGCCACGGTGACAATGAACAGTGTGTGGTTGATGGGTGTAGTTTACTGTTTTCACAATGTATTGTTCGCTTTTGTGCTTCCTGTTTAATCTGTGTGAAGTAATTAGCATAATGTTGTTGAAGTGGTTTGTGATTTGTCGATGTAATCACTCATTTGTCCAGAATTGGTCAAGTTATGGTAGAAGAGTTGTCAACTGCAATCTGTTTTTGTCCAAAAATCTTGCTCTTGTCTTTTTTGTTATGACAATTATTTTGATTTTTTTTTTTTTTTTACAAAGTGAAAATAAATCAAAGAAGAAGAATATAATAGATTTGAACAATAGAATTAATGAATAAACCTCTCAAGGGGCTTAACATGTAGAGGAACAAGAACAGCAGTACAAAATATGTGATGAGATACAGTGATAACCATGAAATTTATCTAAATCTAAAGCCCACCCAAATTGGCCACTTACTTTTACTGAGTAAATTTGGTATCTTCAACCTAATGAAAAACAGTTATATCCACACACATAGTCATAGTGGTGGAAATAAATTAAAATAAATCAATAAATACAATCCCAAATTCCTACAGAGCCAATGTCGCTGTCCATGGTGCTGAATCTGTAATGCGTTTGTAATTGTTGTGTACAGTTGTCCAGGAGTGGTCCAGAGTGGAAAAAGCTTCAGAGGTCATCTTAGTCATCTGGTCAGTGTTTAAAGAATCAAGAGGTTTCGACTACCATCCGAAAGTCAAGTCAAGTTTTCAATGAGACTGAAAATTAGTTTTCGATGAAGTCTGAAGCTTTTTCTACTGTTTGGAAGGAAGGATGCCATGCCAGTTCTAAAAATGGAGGCTTGCTATACCAATGTATTAGGATGGAAATGGCATTCTAAGTAAAAGTTTCATGATTACATGGTTACATGATTAATTACTGATAGTGGAAGTTTAATGGAATAGCTGTCAATGGACTAATAATATGATTAAGTGTGGCCTAACGCATCATTTCTTTTTTTTTTTTTCCAACACAGTTCTACCACGCCAACTTTAACCAAAACACCTGTTTCTAAACTGAACCCTAATCCTAACCATGACCTGACTGTGAAATAATATACTGTCAAATACAAACATTTGCTTTCATAGCTCTAATGCAAAGTGACGGATGTGTGGCAGAACTGAGTTGGGGGAAAAAACTGTGTGTGACTGAACTTTATTTCTGATCTGAAGTGTAAGTAGTCACTGCAGAAAGAACATAAGTTCATACTCAAAAGTTGTTTAATCACTTGATTGCCCACAAGCCTGTCAAGTCCCATATGTGAGCGCGGTTTGTCCTGAGACTCCAGGGACCTGGGTTTATTTCAGGAGCAGAGTCCTGGCGGGCATCTGCTGGAGGTCAGAGGTCAGGGGTCAGGGAGGCGGAACGGCAGACGGAGGCACACACGGACACAAGAGAGGACAGCAAGGTTAAAACACCAGAAGAACAACTTTTTCTCAGTCCCATAGAAACGCATTTCATTTTGACAACCACTTTTAGTATTTTGTGTCACCAACATTTTTGTCAAATGAATCTAGAACACTTGTATACAACCAAAAACATATTCAAATTTGGACCTTGATGGTTGTCCTGATTTGGTCCTGGTTTGAGCCTAGTTTAGTCCTGATGTAGACTTGGGTTCGTAGTCCTGATCTAGTTCTGCTTTAGTGCCAGATTTAGTCCCAGTTTAGTCTAAGTTTGATGTGTATCAAATGCAAATCTGAATTATATTTGTAAATGGTCTGGCTTTATCGAAAGAGAATATTATAGTGTTTGATTGGAAACTTGTATCGCAAGTTGAATTCTTAAAATGTATTTATAAATTCAGAGGTGGGTAGAATAACAAAACATTGTACTCAAGTAAGTGCAACACACACATTTTGAACACTACTACTAATAAACTATAGTATTCAAAAACAAAAGACAAAACATTATTATATATTATATATATATATATATATATATATATATATATATATATATATATATATATATATATATATATATATATATATATATATATAAAATTCCCTGCTCACCCTCCGCGGGTGGTCACATCCATCTCTGAGCTCGGGTCCTCTACCAGAGGCCAGGGAGCTTGAGGGTTCGGCGCAGTATCTTAGCTGTTCCTAGCACTGCGCTCTTCTGGACTGAGATGTCTGATGTTCCTCCAGGGATCTGTTGTAACCACTCCTCCAGTTTGGGGGTCACTGCCCCAAGTGCTCCGATCACCACGGGCACCACCTTGGCCTTCACCTTCCAGGCCTTCTCCAGCTCTTCTCTGAGCCCTTGGTATTTCTCCAGTTTCTCGTGTTCTTTCTCCTGATGTTGCCATCACTTGGTATCGCCACATCAACCACAACGGCCTTCCTCTGCTCTTTATCCACCACCACGATGTCTGGTTGGTTTGCCATTACCATTCTGTCAGTCTGTATCTGGAAGTCCCACAGGATCTTCGCTCGGTCATTCTCTACCACCTTTGGAGGTGTTTCCCACTTTGACCTTGGGGTTTCCAGTCCGTACTCCGCACAGATGTTTCTGTACACTATACCAGCCACTTGGTTGTGGCGTTCCATGTATGCTTTCCCTGCCAGCATCTTACACCCTGCAGTTATGTGTTGGACTGTCTCAGGAGCTTCTTTGCACAGCCTACACTGTGGGTCTTGTCTGGTGTGGTAGATCTGGGCCTCTATCGCTCTGGTGCTCAGGGCCTGTTCCTGTGCAGCCATGATGAGTGCCTCTGTGCTGTCCTTTAGTCCGGCCCGCTTTAGCCACTGGTAGGATTTCTTGATATCAGCCACTTCAGTTATGTTCCGGTGGTACATCCCATGTAGGGGCTTGTCCTCCCATGATGGTCCCTCCTCCGGCACCTCACCTTCTGTTCCCCATTGCCTGAGACATTCACTGAGCACATCATCATTTGGGGCCTTATCCTTGATGTACTTGTGGATCTTGGATGTTTCATCCTGGATAGTGGCTCTCACGCTCACTAGTCCACGGCCTCCTTCCCTACGGCTAGTGTACAGTCTCAGGGTGCTGGATTTGGGATGGAACCCTCCATGCATGGTCAGGAGCTTTCGTGTCTTAACGTCTGTGGTCTGTATCTCTTCCTTTGGCCATCTTATTATGCCTGCAGGGTATCTGATCACTGGCAGGGCGTAGCTGTTTATCGCCCGGGACTTGTTCTTGCAATTGAGCTGGCTTCTTAGGACTTGCCTTACTCGCTGGAGGTATTTGGCAGTTGCTGCTTTCCTCGTTGCCCCTTCGAGGTTGCCATTTGCCTGTGGTATTCCAAGGTATTTGTACCCATCCTCAATGTCTGCTATTGTTCCCTCTGAGAGTGAGACCCCTTCTGTGTGGACTACCTTCCCTCTCTTTGTTACCATCCGACTGCACTTTATATATATATATATATATATATATATATATATATATATATATATATATATATATATATATATATATTATATATATATTATATATATTATAATGGTACAAAAGATACACAAAAATAAGACAAACTAAATTGAGTTGAAATAATAACTGTAAAGCTTTTGTCACTTTACAGTAGAGGAACCAAGACTTTTACTGAAGTAAGACACTGCACAATATATTAAAAACACTAGGCCAGGGTTGTCCAAACTTTTTTTTCAATTGAGGGCCGCGTATTGAAATTTAGACCAAGTGGAGGGCCACAAATCATTGAAACATTCTAAAAAAGGTGCATTTATCTGATGTTTAAGTGCCACCACACCCAAAGCCAGTCTCAATGCTTTGATATTAGGCCTCGCACCAGAATATTTGTTATTTAGGTTATAATTGTAGAAAATTTGAATCTGCGGTAAAATGGACTTCTCACGACAATGTGTGCCAATTCACCAAGAAGCTTGAGGGCCAAGAAAAATTGGTCCGAGGGCCACATTTGATCCCCAGGCCATTGTTTGTTCATGCCTGGGTTAGACATTGTTGGGTTGCATAGTTGTTGACATTAGGACAGGGAAACTGATTACAACTCTGCTAGTTTTGCACTGTTCGTCTGTTCATATATTGCATTTAAGTTTATTTGCTCCTTACACATATGTTTTACATGCATTTATTCTATCATAGTATGACAGTTATGTTGCATCATACCGCCAAAGCAAGTTTACTAACAATGGCTATAAAGCATTTTCTGATTTTTGTTTGAAAAATGAAAACTTAGCAAGCATTTCTTGTATTTTTGCTGTGTTATAAGTCAAACGTGGTATAAGTCAAACGTGCTTCTATAGTGTTCATGTGTAGCCTTATAAACACTCAATATGCTTCTGAACGGAACATATTAACTTATTGACTTTTCTCCTCATAAACCTCAACGTGAAATCGAGAGCCTCGTGTCTGAAGCGATGGCCTTGTTTGTGGTCAATGTATTCTATAGTTCATGATATCATTAGCATTAGCGCTGCGCTTTACTTACTCCGTGCATAGGTCAGCTAATGTAGTCCACAAATAGAAATGGATTTCCAAGGTCGGGCCGCGGACCTCGGGGTAAAGTGCTTATGAGTTATTTGATGAAATGCTAATTTATCAGGTCAAAGCGAGCCACCGGCGTCACATGTACATAAAGCAGGATATTACTTCATTTAGCCTTTGGACTAAGTCTGATTTAATTAAACTCACAGCTGATGTTTAAGTACAACGGTTCTCAAGTGAAAATGGGCCCAGTTTGGTAAATGCGTCCTAGTCTTTAGCATTGAATTGGTTTAAACTTAGAGTTAAGTAAAGGTGTAGAATGTAACTTTTCGAGTGAAAGTTTTACCACCTGCTTGGCTCCATGGAGATGCCATTGCTTTGACAAAAATGTTCTACGTTATGCATTATCTGATACATCTCCAGTGAAGGCAACATTTGCTGCAGTTTTTAGTAAAAAAAAATCATCACAGAGATGGAAGAAGTGAATGTCATGCTGTGGAACTTTCCAGGCAATGCAAAAACATTACATAGAGAGGAAGGTGGCATAAGGTGTGAAATGTCATATATGGCCTGTTTCCACTGGTCTGCTTTGGAGAGTATTGCTATGAAGTTAACTGTACTGGCCCATTTGAGTGATCCAAAGCGGACCCAAAGAAGTACTTGTTTCCAAAGCGGTCTGAATCACTTTTGGGTCCCGGTCTGCAAAAATGTAGATTTGAGAGAACACGGACTCAGAGGAAAACAAACAGAAAATATTCTTTTCTCACCAAATGCTGGCTCAATCTTGTGACAAACTGCTGTATTTCCAGTGATAATGATGTTATTTGTTGAACCGACATTGTTAGCAAGACAAAATTAGCACATTAGCATAAACCGTTTCCCATTTATCGACGCACGGCACTTGCATCAAGACCCAAAATATATTTACACAACGCATTACATGTTTGATGTTAAAACGCGGTGTAGAGGCACAGAGACGTGAAATCCGACAATAAATCAGATGTAGTTTTACGCTACAGATTTACGTTAGCGTTAGCCACATCTGCCAGGAACACAAACTTGGAAAATACATCTTGAAAAAATGAATTATTCAAATCGGTCTTATGATTAAAAAAGTATAACTCAAGTACAATTTAGACTTTATTTATTAAGAAAACTTCTGTTACGTTTGAGTGACATCCGTTGTCAGTTGTTGTAGAAGTTTACACCTTTAAATATGCATATGAATGTCAACTTCAGCAGTGTAAGGCCTTGAATAGCAAGGTTTGTGGTTTTCACCCATAAACCCCTAAAAATCCTGCATGTTCTTGTTGCGTTCTTGGGCTAAACATTTCATCCATGTTGCCTGCATCAATGTGTTGTCTCAATCTAGTTTCCAGTCCTGCTTTTCTTGGAAGGCCAAAGTTGTCCATCAGGCCCTGGTTTAATTTTTTTGGATTTGGTGCGACTAATTTATCGTCGAGAAAGTTCAATACTCTAAATCTCTTTTTATTAACGCTGCGATTTGGGCCTCGTGTTTTAAACCCAATTTCACCACTGCCTTTTCTACTTTCCATTTCTGTCATAACACATTGGCAATAAAAATTCAACAGCTTTTCTGCACACTCAAAGTCGACTTTCATTTTGCGTCATTATTCACTCCCTCCTTGGTCTAACTCGCTTCTCTTCTCTCCACCTAACACACATTAACACTTCCATAGAGTCGTGATGAGTGTCTGGCCCAACAACAGCACTGTCCATTCATTCTTAGATGCTGGAATTAAACGTCTTTAATCTACCGTTATCTGTGGCTTGTCTAGATCAAAGGAATACATTGTCTACAGAAAATGATATCATTTGCACAGTGACAATTAGCAACAGTTTGATTGCTTTCTGTTCACGTAACGTCGGGGGAAATCTTTCAAAATGTCACACACGACCTTTAATTGTCTTGAGTATCATTTGTTTGTCATCTCATGTTGTTACAATTTAAAATACTGTTTATGGAAAGCATACATTTGTGTTTGTGTTAGCATTCCGTCTACTGACAACAGAGCGGATTACCACGGTGAAATAAATAAAAGCTAGCTTGACCCGACATGCTAATATAGCGTTCGGTTGTAATGAATGGGATTTGAGGCAGAAATGCTCAGTACGAGTCTCTGTGATAATTTATGGATTACAAACAACGCCCAAGCTTAACCGTCAAAACTGGGAAACTTGAAACGGAGTGTTGTCTGAAGCTCAGAACCACCGTGTAAACAGGATTAATGAAACCAGCAAGAATTAAACTCATTACAATAACCTCTGGTATGTTTTTGATAAGGGAACAATATATTTCTTATGCACATCAAAAGTAGTACATTGTCACTTTGAAATTTTAAGTCTTTACAAAATCTGTCAACGCTCAGTTACATTTTGCTTTCTTCCGTGTTTTTCCACTTTAAAAAAAATATTACATCATGCATCTCCAGATAGTTACATAGATACAATTTTTAAATTTGACGATTTTTAAAGTGTTTTCTCGTAAGCAGGATTAATGAAACAAGCCTGAATGAAGCTAAAAACAATTTCATGGACTTTTTTGGTGAGGGAATAATGTTATAACATGACTGAGCTCAAAAAAGTGAACTATACGTCGTCCTAATTATTCATGGTAAGTGCAACAGTGAAACAATGGGAATATCCTACTTGTTGCTGTTGTCGTCTATGAACCAGTCTGTGTTCAGATCAATAATAATTACGCCATGAAAGGCCTTTTCCACTTATGATTTTACACTGTGGAGCTGTATTAGAGAGTCGCGGTAATAAACATTGCTCTTACGTCTTTTTACAGGGGGAAAGGAATAAAAATGCACAGCCAAACAAAAGGCTAAAGTGCTGGAGGCTCTCCAGTAACAATGCTTCATATTGTGTTAATGCGCACATATCCGGACTGTGTAAAAGCTGCTGTGTGGAGAGAGGGCAGTTATACACTGCTTTTATATGGACTCCAAATACTTGAATTAAGCCTTTACAAGATATCATGAACGTTTCTTTATGAAGAAAAATTCAAGGATATTGCTTATAATAAGGAGAACAAATTGTTAAAAGTGAAAGAACATATACAGTGTCATCGCCCTACTTTTTCGGTCTATTTACATTTGTGCGAAACCAAACCTTAACCTCGACATTATGCATTTTTCATTATCATCAGAATCAAAATTACATTTATCCATCCTCAAAAGGGAAATTATTTTTGTTACAGACATGCAGCCGATTAGCAAAAGAAGTAGAGTGACTTAGAAAGAGGATTTTACAGCACAAAGTTGAGCGGTTTGACAGACAGTGGAGCAGTGTGGAAGTTACAGTTTGTTGCTGAATGAGCTCTTGCAGCTGACCAGCAACTTTTGAAGCAAGTGTAAGGGAAAGTCTAAAGAATAATCTACTTTTCTTTTTGCGGGGTGCGAATTTTGCTCATTGATTTTTGACAGTTCAAGTTGAGATGTTGAAAATGAATGAATGACACCTTTATTGCCCCAAGGGCAAGGGCACAAGGTCAGAAAAACATATAGAAGTGACAAAAGAACACAGATACATGTGCCAAAGCAGGGGACAAGGGTTAGAGGACGTAATGCCTCTCTTGGTGTTCATTCAAGTTGTGACAGACCTTGTGAAGCAACTTGTGAAGCAAGTGTAAGGGAAAGTCTAAAGAATAAGCCACCCACACAGATCAGTACCTATTGTTCAGTTCTAACCACCCACTGCAGCACAAGCTGGGAGTGATCAGGACTCTACAACACTGGGCCCATGAAGTACCCACCGGCGCAGAGGGGAGAAAGAAGGAGGAAGGACATGTCCAACGTGCCCTCTCAGCATGTGGTTACCCCAACTGGGCCTTTAACAAAGTCAGAAGGGCCAAGAAACGGGACAAAAAGGATAAAGACCCCAGCAGGAGGGGGGTCTCTATCCCTTATGTCACGGGCCTGTCTGAGAAGGTTCAAAGGATCTTTAGACAACACGACATCCCCATTTATTTCAAACCAGGCAACACTCAAACAGGAACTGGTCCATCCAAAAGACAAGATGCCGACAGAGAAACAGAGCAATGTAGTTTATTCGATAGAGTGCAGTGAGGACAGCTGTAAAGAAAGTTACATAGGAGAGACCAAACAGCCACTGCACAAAAGGCTGTACCAACACAGAAGATCTACCTCCACGGGACCTCAAAGTGCAGTCCATCTGCACCTAAACGCTACAAACCACTCATTTGAGGACAGTGAGGTGAAGATATTGAGCAGAGAGAAGAACTGGTTTGAAAGAGGAGTAAAAGAGGCTATTTTTGTCAAAAGAGAAAATCCTTCATTAAACAGGAATGGGGGCTTAAGATTTAATCTGGCTAAGATTTATGACACCCTTCTAATACCTTGGTCCAGATCAATAGACCAGTCAAACGCTAATGAGGTCACCAGCAGTGATGAGGGAGCAACAGCCAGCCATCAATAGAACAATAGATCTAATAGACCTTAGCCACAGGTGAAACTGGGTTAGGCCAACTATTCAATTTAACTAACAAGGCAGGGCAATTGTCAAGTTTCAGGAGAAAAACAAACAATTTTTCAAACGAGGACAGGTGCTCAGTGACTCCTCCCTGGGGGCAGGACTCTCACCACTTAGAGTAGCATATAAGCCTGCGTTCCCATACCAGTTCTCTGATTGACAATGACTTTTGGATAAAAGTCGAAACGTCTCGATCTTCAAACAGCGTCCGGATGACAACCCCTGAAACCCTTTCTACGAGGGTCTAAAGAATAATCTACTTTTCTTTTTGCGGGGTGCGGATTTTGCTCATTGATTTTTGACAGTTCAAGTTGAGATGTTGAAAATGAATGAATGACACCTTTATTGCCGCAAGGGCACAAGGTCAGAAAAACATATAGAAGTTACAAAAGAACACAGATACATGTGCCAAAGCAGGGGACAAGGGTTAGAGGACGTAATGCCTCTCTTGGTGTTCATTCAAGTTGTCACAGACCTTGTGAAGCAACTTGTGAAGCAAGTGTAAGGGAAAGTCTAAAGAATAATCTACTTTTCTTTTTGCGGGGTGCAAATTTTGCTCATTGATTTTTGACAGTTCAAGTTGAGATGTTGAAAATGAATGAATGACACCTTTATTGCCCCAAGGGCAAGGGCACAAGGTCAGAAAAACATATTGAAGTCACAAAAGAACACAGATACATGTGCCAAAGCAGGGGACTAGGGTTAGAGGACGTAATACATAGATACAATTTTTAAATTTGACGATTTTTAAAGTGTTTTCTCGTAAGCAGGATTAATGAAACAAGCCTGAATGAAGCTAAAAACAATTTCATGGACTTTTTTGGTGAGGGAATAATGTTATAACATGACTGAGCTCAAAAAAGTGAACTATACGTCGTCCTAATTATTCATGGTAAGTGCAACAGTGAAACAATGGGAATATCCTACTTGTTGCTGTTGTCGTCTATGAACCAGTCTGTGTTCAGATCAATAATAATTACGCCATGAAAGGCCTTTTCCACTTATGATTTTACACTGTGGAGCTGTATTAGAGAGTCGCGGTAATAAACATTGCTCTTACGTCTTTTTACAGGGGGAAAGGAATAAAAATGCACAGCCAAACAAAAGGCTAAAGTGCTGGAGGCTCTCCAGTAACAATGCTTCATATTGTGTTAATGCGCACATATCCGGACTGTGTAAAAGCTGCTGTGTGGAGAGAGGGCAGTTATACACTGCTTTTATATGGACTCCAAATACTTGAATTAAGCCTTTACAAGATATCATGAACGTTTCTTTATGAAGAAAAATTCAAGGATATTGCTTATAATAAGGAGAACAAATTGTTAAAAGTGAAAGAACATATACAGTGTCATCGCCCTACTTTTTCGGTCTATTTACATTTGTGCGAAACCAAACCTTAACCTCGACATTATGCATTTTTCATTATCATCAGAATCAAAATTACATTTATCCATCCTCAAAAGGGAAATTATTTTTGTTACAGACATGCAGCCGATTAGCAAAAGAAGTAGAGTGACTTAGAAAGAGGATTTTACAGCACAAAGTTGAGCGGTTTGACAGACAGTGGAGCAGTGTGGAAGTTACAGTTTGTTGCTGAATGAGCTCTTGCAGCTGACCAGCAACTTTTGAAGCAAGTGTAAGGGAAAGTCTAAAGAATAATCTACTTTTCTTTTTGCGGGGTGCGAATTTTGCTCATTGATTTTTGACAGTTCAAGTTGAGATGTTGAAAATGAATGAATGACACCTTTATTGCCCCAAGGGCAAGGGCACAAGGTCAGAAAAACATATAGAAGTGACAAAAGAACACAGATACATGTGCCAAAGCAGGGGACAAGGGTTAGAGGACGTAATGCCTCTCTTGGTGTTCATTCAAGTTGTGACAGACCTTGTGAAGCAACTTGTGAAGCAAGTGTAAGGGAAAGTCTAAAGAATAAGCCACCCACACAGATCAGTACCTATTGTTCAGTTCTAACCACCCACTGCAGCACAAGCTGGGAGTGATCAGGACTCTACAACACTGGGCCCATGAAGTACCCACCGGCGCAGAGGGGAGAAAGAAGGAGGAAGGACATGTCCAACGTGCCCTCTCAGCATGTGGTTACCCCAACTGGGCCTTTAACAAAGTCAGAAGGGCCAAGAAACGGGACAAAAAGGATAAAGACCCCAGCAGGAGGGGGGTCTCTATCCCTTATGTCACGGGCCTGTCTGAGAAGGTTCAAAGGATCTTTAGACAACACGACATCCCCATTTATTTCAAACCAGGCAACACTCAAACAGGAACTGGTCCATCCAAAAGACAAGATGCCGACAGAGAAACAGAGCAATGTAGTTTATTCGATAGAGTGCAGTGAGGACAGCTGTAAAGAAAGTTACATAGGAGAGACCAAACAGCCACTGCACAAAAGGCTGTACCAACACAGAAGATCTACCTCCACGGGACCTCAAAGTGCAGTCCATCTGCACCTAAACGCTACAAACCACTCATTTGAGGACAGTGAGGTGAAGATATTGAGCAGAGAGAAGAACTGGTTTGAAAGAGGAGTAAAAGAGGCTATTTTTGTCAAAAGAGAAAATACTTCATTAAACAGGAATGGGGGCTTAAGATTTAATCTGGCTAAGATTTATGACACCCTTCTAATACCTTGGTCCAGATCAATTGACCAGTCAAACGCTAATGAGGTCACCAGCAGTGATGAGGGAGCAACAGCCAGCCACCAATAGAACAATAGATCTAATAGACCTTAGCCACAGGTGAAACTGGGTTAGGCCAAGTATTCAATTTAACTAACAAGGCAGGGCAATTGTCAAGTTTCAGGAGAAAAACAAAACATTTTTCAAACGAGGACAGGTGCTCAGTGACTCCTCCCTGGGGGCAGGACTCTCACCACTTAGAGTAGCATATAAGCCTGCGTTCCCATACCAGTTCTCTGATTGACAATGACTTTTGGATAAAAGTCGAAACGTCTCGATCTTCAAACAGCGTCCGGATGACAACCCCTGAAACCCTTTCTACGAGGGTCTAAAGAATAATGTACTTTACTTTTTGCGGGGTGCGGATTTTGCTCATTGATTTTTGACAGTTCAAGTTGAGATGTTGAAAATGAATGAATGACACCTTTATTGCCGCAAGGGCACAAGGTCAGAAAAACATCTAGAAGTCACAAAAGAACACAGATACATGTGCCAAAGCAGGGGACAAGGGTTAGAGGACGTAATGCCTCTCTTGGTGTTCATTCAAGTTGTCACAGACCTTGTGAAGCAACTTGTGAAGCAAGTGTAAGGGAAAGTCTAAAGAATAATCTACTTTTCTTTTTGCGGGGTGCGAATTTTGCTCATTGATTTTTGACAGTTCGAGTTGAGATGTTGAAAATTAATGAATGACACCTTTATTGCCCCAAGGGCAAGGGCACAAGGTCAGAAAAACATCTAGAAGTCACAAAAGAACACAGATACATGTGCCAAAGCAGGGGACTAGGGTTAGAGGACGTAATGCCTCTCTTGGTGTTCATTCAAGTTGTCACAGACCTTCAGATGGTAGGGGGCAGTATAGAGATCACAGCATTCTGAAGTTTAGCATTGAGTGCAATAACACATGAGAGTCAATAGTGAGTAGGGCTGTTGTCGACTTAAGAAATCTTTGGTGGACTAAAGACCTGCCCTCTCGACTAAAAAGGCGTGTGGCAAAAATGTGAAGTATCTCTCTGTATCTGACCCAAACTGCACCAAAAAAACACAACTGCACAGGAGTTCATGCAAAAAAAAAACAATTTATACAGAGAAGTACAAGGAAACCGTATTCATAGTGATACAGTAAATAAATTATATTTTATATTTTATATATATATATATATATATATATATATAATACATATTTTATATTATATATATATATATATATATATATATATATATTATATATATTATAGATATTTTATATTATAAAAGATTAAACTAAATAATTAATTCAAAAATCTTTAGTTAATTCACTCCACATCTTCACTTTTTTCTGTTTTTGTCATGAAATAATAAGTCGACTAATAAAAATGTTAAACACCATCATGACTTAAACACCATCAATCAATTTATCGACTAAAAGACTACAGCCCTAATGGTGAGTAATGACGTTTTCTCAAAACAACAAATATAAAAGTCTACAACTCTGCTAAATATTTAGTTTGTATCTGACACCTAAAAAAGAAAATCAGGTAAACAGATGAATGTCAGGAACGTTGAGGTTACGCTCACATTTCTCACTGACTTTCAGATCACAAAAAGTTGAAGTCATTACTTTTCTGTCCTTAAATAAAATGTTTCTGAGTTTTGTGTGATGACAAAATGAATTGCTGTGTGGTAGTTAAAGTGTCCTTTATTTCCTATTGTTAGCAAACAAGCTCTACACTGTCGCAGCAACAAGAAAGTACTTTTAATGGACATTTTACCGTATAAAGTTGATTTGAGTAAAACTCCATGGACAAAAATTAGACCAAAGAAAAGCAAAGAAACACATTTTATCAGTTGTATAATTCTGCTGCTCAGTGCCACTGTTGAGGAGCATTTTTCGAACGTTAGAATGTCTCTGCACAACCTCCGTTCAGTCCTCAATGGATGATGAATGTCCGCTGCAATCTTCTGAGCAAGAATCAGAGTGTATTTGTTGTTCAAAATGGAGATGCTTTCCATGTGTTTTCCCAGAAAGCGAGATTTGAGGGAAACAAATGGAAAGCAGGCTCTGTTTAGGGCGACAAATACACTCTGAAATCTATGTGTTGAATATTGAAGCATTTTTATACTGAGATAAACACATTGAAAACGTACATGGCAAGTATAATTCATAATAAAAGCAATGTTTTTTCTTTTTTTTGCCCACACAATTTCAGTGTAAACGGCTTAATAATAGAAACGGGCTCATTGACTTACTGTTCAAAACTGCAGAACTGATCAGCCGTGAGTAATCTGATTTCTTTTGGATTGTCACACAAAATCATGCAAAAATGGGCAAAACTAATGCGGCTCAGACGTAAAGGAAAGAGATGGCATTAAGGTTGAAAGAGTTATTTTAAAATTCAATGGTGTTTGTCTTCTAAATACAACAGTTACTCTAAAAGTCCACTGATTAACTGGCACACGTTACCAGATCTGATTTCTCTTTTGCATTTAAACACACACCAAAAATCAAACCTTATTATTGAGTTAAGTGATAATCCTAGGTGCTTTTTTGGCCACGGAAATGCACTGCAACATGGTGAGAAATTATATTATTTCAGTCAGTCGCGTCTTTTTATTTGTTCCATGGGCATTTCACTACATCCAGCTTTCTTGCTTATCTTCATACCAATAAGCCACGCCTCTTTATAATGACATTTCACTCTAAACAAGCAAAAAATTGTCATGAACATGTTTTATCTTTTGCAAAGTGACTACGTGACATTTTAGAACGCTACACGTGTCACTCGGAGTCTTCACTTTTCAAATAATCAGGACTAAGTTCAGGGATGTGGGCGGGGACAGGGGGTAGGTGAAAACAGAAATTTTCTGAGCACTTGCAGGACAATACAAGATGAACTCAAACGCGCAATAATCAATCAAAATACAACTTTGAGTAAACTAACGATGAGGAAACACTGCTGTAACAGGACTGAAAGCTCATTAAAGTTGGTTTTGCATAATACGCCCCTTTTTAAAAATCACAATCTGATGAAACAAACGATCTTCCTTATCCAGAGAACGAGTCCAGGCTTTCCACACTGTGACAAACACAATTGTTTCAGTGGCTTAGCGTCTTCTCCGCGAACCGACCGCGGAGGAGACTCTGACAGACGGTGAGCCCCGAGAGCAGCTTAGCACAAAAACATCTCCGCCGCTGTTCAGACGCCGGGGAGAGGGGAGACGATCGGAATTTTAATAAAAGAGATACACAAAGGATGAAAGGATGAGTGAAAAAAAGGCCGACAAGAAAGCTGGGATGTAGTGAAATGCCGATGGACCAAATAAAAAGACATGACTGACCGGAATAATATTATTTCTCGCCGTGTTACGGTGCATTTACAGTGCATGGACGAAAAAAAAATAGCTGCAATAATCAGTTAAACCAATAATTAGATGTGATTTTTGTGTGTACGTTTACATGTACAAGACAAATCAAATGGTAACATGTGGTAATCGGGAGTAACTGACACGGAACAATGGGTTTTAAAGTAAATGTATGTATTTGTGTCTTAGCTGCATTAGTTTTCCTCATTTTGGACAGTTTTCTGGAAACAAGATTACTCAGCTGTAACTGTTTACGCTGCATTTGATTAAAACTCCATCACATGATCGTGATTTGTGGTGTGCATGGGAACTGTGAGAAGTTACAGTAAAATGTGCAATATAATAACGTCGTAAATGCTCAAATACCGAATTGTATCGATCGTGAAACAAGTGCTTTGTGGTGGAGTATGGATATGCAGGCTGGATCCATCTGAAGTGCGTGACAGCAGAGGCACAAAGGCGAGAAAACACTATGGCCACCAAAGCAGGACCGCAGCAATTCGTCACCGGGAACTAATGGGCTCTATTCAATGCAGCAGTTGGCTAAAGCTAACAGTTTAAAGTCACCTAAGGCTAACATAAAGAATAAAGAAGCAACCGATCAAAATGCAATGTAAAGACGACCCGATTGTTTTTATTTATAGATTATTTCGGTTTATTTTCTAGAGCTCGGGATAGAACATTGAAAAACAACCGTTACCATGGAAAGTGTTTGTAGCTGGTGTGTTAAACTTACATAGAGTAACATTAGCCAAAACAATGTAAAAAAAGTGAACAAAAAATCCATGAAGAATCTGATAAACTGCCGTGTCACTTCTGGTAAATACATTTATCAATATATATAGTGTTAGAATACTTTTGAATGAAGTTTAGTACATAGCGTCTTAAAATCTCAATTGATTTAACATTGGGCTAACTGAAAATTCTGTAATGTGTGACGTCACGATCCCGAGCTCAATTATCACGCTTCAAAATTAGCATTAGCGTTAGCATTGACCCACAAACACCTCCGTTTATCAGCACAGAAGTGTCGCTAGGGAAGTATTCGTCTCACGTGTAAAGTCTTTAACACGTTGTCAGTGACATTCACCTGCAGCTCACTGTTCACTTCATTATGAACGACATAGAATTGGACAGGAAGTAGTGATGCTAACACCGAGCTAGCCTAGCCTGTTGTGCACAGAACCCATTGTTTATTCTTGTAACCTGTATTAGCAGCAGAGGTTTTAAACACTGACAGCAGTCTTCAACTTTGGGACTTGAATCTGTTTTTGTACGCTAATCAAAACAGAGTGAAATTATTGATTTCAATGGATGTTTTTTCCACATGCAGCAAATATGAGCATTCCAGAGAGAGAGCCTCGTAATTTCATTCATTTGTGGCAGTATGTGTGGATAATTTGATGAGTAGAGTGAAGCTGCCCATTACTTTAGTTTGGCCCTTTTTAAAAATGGCGACTCGGATTGCTAACAAAACATCTCGCCGAGTGTGAGACATAACCAAATTCTAGAATGTGAATGCAACATATTACAACAGATTTAAATTGAATTGTTTTTTTATGTTAGCCCTGCAATTTACGAACAATTTTCTTTCCATATAAACCAAAATGCAGCTAATTGTGATTATGTTTTCAATGGCCTTTCCCGAACACGCACAATGCTAATATTACTTTCATTATTTTGGTTCTAATTCATTCTCTAACCTTTCTTTCCATTGGTTGCGGAGGCAGGACTTCAACCTTGTCCACTGCCCTTTTTAGATCATCGGAGACATGAATAATTCAGTCTGCAGTCATTATTTCAAATATGAGAGAAGGAAATTGACTTTATGGAGCTGTCCAAAAGAAGAGACCCCACTTCCACCTGGGGACAGACAGGCCAATCACCTTGTTAAATCTCTGCTTCACATCTATATCACTGTCCAAAGATCATTTTCATAATTCTGCGTGGCTCGTTCATATTGCATGAGCTGGTCTTTGGGGTTTGGCCTCGGCTCCGTGCACAAGTGCCGTAGATGCAAAACCAATGCTAATGTTTCTGCGACATGGCGTTCAAGTCAGCCAGGATCTTGTACATTTGAATGATACCAAAATACTAGATAAATTAATTGCTAGAGAATATGAAAAATACAAAAAAGTAAAATGAATAAATACAAAAAAAAAAAAATTACAAAATACACATGTGAAAAAGTACAAAAGAAAATTTAAAATATTAGCAATTATTTCAAGGTATTTTTTGCTAGATTGCTTTTAACTTAATACAATCAAAAATACCTATACTTTTATATTACTTATATATATATATATATATATATATATATACATGGACACAGTAAATTAACTAATATATTTTCTTCTTCTTCTTTTAACTGCTTCACTTTAAACTGTTTGTCGCAGTCCAAAATATATATATATATATATATATATATATATATATATATATATATATATATATATATATATATATATATTCCAATTTTCTTAATGCATTCCTAGCATTCTAATTATTCACCACAATCAGAGGAGTTTTGCTCAAATCCACTGCTAACAACAACAACAATCTTATTTTGATCCTAAGAACTGCTTTTACAATATGTCTGTGTTGGGGCAAAACTGATTTTACTACATGGATATAAATCAAAACTTATATTGTAGACAGCTAAAGTCTAGATTTTACAAAGAAAAACCCTATAAAACAGCACAAAGACACAAAGACTCCCCACGAGGACAAGATTGAAATGCTTTATTGTACCCAAATGTAGCCTATTCACCGCTATCATGCTAACATATTTGCATTTTTATTTTAAACCTCATCATGCATATTTATTGTTTAACGCATTTTTTAATGATTGTACTTTACTGCTTAAAGAGGCAGTTTGCATGTAGTGGAGCAAAATATTGGAACATGAGCTGCGTGTTGTCTGCATCTAATCATAGAGTGTTTTATTCTCCGCCGAGCAGGAAGTGCGTCGTTAGCATGCTAATATTTGTTAGCTTTGCATTGTGGGTAAACATTTAGGATGCATGTGATGTGTTAAGTGAGGAATAACTATCGACTGCTATAAACTAGCTTAGTTTTTTACACTTTTAAGGCAGTAAGAAATCAGGTACAGCGCCGTAAAAGGAATCACTAGATCAAAACCAAAACACAAAAAAACAAAAGAAATACAAATCATACAAAACACAAAAAAACAAAGGGGAAATATGACACTAATTTAACTTTTTTTTTTAGCTTTAACATACCTGAAGTTATAATAAATGTCAATACTTTACAATTATATATAATTCTGCTACATTTGGACTACTTTTGAAAACCTTAGCCTTGGTATATTTTTGAGTAACTGCTGTACCTGATTTTTACTGTCTTTAAAATATGAAAACCAGCTCATTTTAAACTGTTCAGAGCCATTTCTCACTTTCCTAACGCATTATCCATTCTTCACCCTTTATAAGATTATAAGCGCTCTTCACAACCTTTAGCTCAACTTTTTCCCGTCATGGTTATGCTAACACTACTAGCATGCTAGCAGCGCATTTCCTGGGTTTTAATTAGATAGCTTCTCAGTGGCAGAGTGCACATATGCCAGGCTCCATGTGCAATCAGCTGTTAAATTGCGGCTCCAACAATTTGCTGAATGTCCTTCCCTCGCTGATCCTCATTTCTCACCACTACTACTTTAATAATAGAGATTTTTTTATTTTGACAGCAAGACACAACACACATTATTAGCCTGTTATATCGCACAGATTTCCCATGGTGCATTGGTGCGGTGTTGGGATGTTTGTCGTCGTAGCACCTCCTCGAACACTCGGGCATTTGAGAATAAGCGGTCGACAACAATTGAGTTTTCTGCATGAGTGCGTTTCCACTGGGCATTCTGCTGCGAGCCCAAGGATGAGCGCGTGCTTATGAGCCAGGGACACCCAGGAAAAAGGAAGAACGGCAGTATTTTACGTTTTACATTTTAATTTATTTCTGTTCTCTTGTGTGTGTTGTCTGAGCCTTTGCGATGATTCCACCTGATTAAGCGAAGTAATGAATGAGGTGTTATTAAGTGTAGATCGATTTCATACGGTTCGTATCTAACCTGGATTTGAAAAGGGACTACGATCATGCCTTAGCCTTAACCTGCAAGAAGAAAAAAAAAAGTCCATTGTTACCATGTTTCTTTTTAAGTAGGCTATGACAATTTTCAAAAAATATATACCTTGCAAAAATTTGGGCTGCATTTAACATAATGGTATATTGGGCCCTGTGCACAACAACAGTTGTCGAAGCTAACCGTTTTGCACAGTTAACGCTCACTTTTATTAAACCGTAAAAGAAAAGCAACAACCAATTCAAATGTAAAGTAAAAGACTACCTCATTTCTTTTTCTTTTATTATTAAAAACAATGCATTAGTTTTAGCATTGACCCACGATGCAGATATTTCGTTTATTAAAATTTGTTCATTTATTCATTTTAGTGTAACTGCAAAAAAAAAAAAAAAATAGAGATAGAATTGGACAGTAAGTACTCAGAAGTACATTGAGCTAGCCATTTTAAAAATAAATAGCGGAAGTTCATGTTATTCCGGAAGTTGCTGTGGGTGCCGCCATCTTTTTTCTATTGTAATAGTTTAAGTGGCACATACACGAAGCTGTTTCCGGCCGTGCACTAAATCGGTGCATTGTTGACTTGTTGTCGCACGTGTATGCGTTAAACATTTAACTCAAATCAATCTACTTTACATAATATATAAGCGGTGAGACTTTTCCCTCGTTCGCCATTTGCGTGAACGGGGCCACGTCAAACGGAAGTGCCTTTACTACAGGAGTGTGGATCTGTGGCAAAAAGAACAGGGCGGAATAAGGTGAATTGAAATTAAAAGGACTTGAAACTCAAAGCGAAGAACTTGAACTTATGGACCACGGACTTCGGACTTGCCTGGCTTTGGGTTGGGACTTGAGCGCAAAGACTACGATATATTTCATTTTAAAAAGTCAGTATTTTCACCTCCCTCTCATGATATATACACATCACTCCTTTATTTTTGCTTAAGTTCATCAAGAAAACACCATGACACTCAATCATTTCCCATCATACGTCCTCCAAAGTGTGCTCCGATTGAGGAACAACACCGCGCAAACAAAGCTCCCTCCGTGGGCGTGCCGTGGAGCTCGCGGCTCTTCGGAGGAGCGCGTTTCCCCCGTGGCATTGATTGACTTGACTCTGGGGACCTGCCATCGATAAAGACGCTACACTCTTTGTCATGTGCTACTTACGCGAGACAGAACCGGCAATTTGAGTCGACTCTGAAGCCCGGGCCTGGAAGCTAAATGAAGATTTCTGCTCAAATTGCTATGTGTAACAGATTATTGACATGTTTGGTCTGAAATGGCAGTCACCGAAACAGCTTGGTTTTGTTTTGGTTGCACTTGGTGAGAATTGAGTGTTGTATTAGAAGGCGCAAGATATAAAACGCTTCTGACCAGATGGGTTCAATGAGAGCTGAAATAAGCACTGAAATAAGAAGAGGAACCAGGCAGTTAGAAGGAGCTAGCTTTGCCTTAACCCCTTAGCGCCTAGGGGTGTCTGTCTTATTTACCCAAAATCAAATTAGACAACATAACTGCCAATATTGTAGTTATTCCGCCAATTCTGTATCTCTAAGTTGTTAATTAGGTTCCTGTGAATCATTTTATAGCCTTGATTTCCCATCGGACGAGTTTGAGTGGGAGCTGTATAACGTTGAAAAAAGCAAAGCTAACACTAATTTGAAGAAGTGGCTTAAACAACTGGTGTAAATTTCCAACATGAAGCAAGTTGGGTCAAGATAAAAAATATGCAGCAGTTTGTCGTATCCTCCCCTGACTAAAATTAAAGTGCATCTGACAGGTCGAACTACTCATTTTACCGAAACACAGTTGAAAATCATTATATTTAAGATTTCACAAGAAAACATCATTTTTATCCAAGTATGGCAATTTTTTAAGATTCAATTTTTACTTTCTGGTTGTAAATCATGACATCACACTAGGGAATTCTGTAACTGTTTCCAAGCAACCATGTTTTACGCTGGGCCAATAGTCCTTTAATGTCACAGAGATTATTATTTGATAAATGAAAATACACGAAAACAGCTTTATTTTGTTGAATTGATGATTAAAGGATCAGGGAAATGTGTTTCATGTGAATAAAAGTTTTGAATACAGTCTCCCTAGTGTGATGTCATCATGTTTTAGAATTCTGCTCTACTTCCTGCAATTTTCAACATATTTTTCAACTTTTCTTCACAAACTAGTACTTGATCGGGGGAAAAAATAGGTATTATACCATCAAAATGAAGTCAAAATTAGGAAATCATAAAAACTTGTCATACGCCCTTTAAGTATAGAGAATCTACAGTTGTTTTGTTTTTTTTAGATTGGGATTAAATAGGGAACTGGATGTCTATGTGTGTGTTTTCAAATATTTTGTACCCTGGTGCTCTATTTGGGATCAGAGTCATTCTAAAGCAAAAAAGGGCAGAGGCACTAAAGGGATTTAGAAAATATTAATATGCTTTGATTAAATGTCAGCACGATGGCAGAGTGTAGTTTGCACGTTTCTCCCCGTGTCTGGGTGTGTTTCCTCTTAGCCCCCATCAACTTAAGACAAGAGGTAAAATCAGTGACCAAGACATTGAAGGATGGGACAAATGCAGACAACAAATATCCCTACGAGGACAACAAAGCGTACCTTAACTTTAAATCATGTCTTGCGAGGCCTTCATTTGTGCATGGTGAAGGCCCAGTGAGACCAGAACACAATTTGAACTGCTTTAACGCCCTTTTGGTAATTTTTGGATTGATGCACAAAGCCATGTTTTCCAAAGGTTTACCTGATTAGGACCTGGTTTAGTTGTGCCTTGGGTCCGATGCGGTGCTTGTTTGGATGTGTTATGGATAAAACAGGCAAACTAGGCAAGCTTATTAGTAGAGCACATGTCGCATCAATCAACTCAAGAGTAAAATATGAACTGTATATATTTTAACACAATTTCATGATGATTCTTCTCCATTGTATTTAAAAGGGAAATACCATTATTTTAAAAGACACATTCTGCTACAGTGTCTTATTAGCATTCAGTTGCATTCACGCTGTTTTGAGGAATGTTCATTAGAAAATCCTCACCTGCTTCGAGCGTCAAACACAGTCCCTCGATCTAGGACGTATTTTTGGATCATCTACATCACTTATCCAAGAATCTTCTACTGTTTTAAGTCCTTAAATCATCGCTGAACTCGTTTTTCATCTTTTCAGCGCTAACTTCACTAGATTGTATATAGCACTGGTGCCATCTGCTGGATGCACTCAGTAAGTGTCATTTAGAAAGAAATAGCCATAAGCATCACTGTGAGGTAAAATTTTAAATAAACACAGCGAAGACTTGATTTGTAGAGTGAAAAGCAGCTGTGTTTAATTTCTCAAGCTTTTTTTTTACATTTAGTGACACAATCCATTTAGCACTACATATAGAAGTGGTAGAAGTACAATAAAGGATAGGAAGACTCTCCAATTTAGAGATTTTTTCCCCATCTCCGTCCATCAACCAGTGTATTTATAGTTCTTGTTGTAGTTCTTACTGCCAGGCAATCTACACTTGTTTTTCAGAAGTGGAAAAGCATGTTTCCGACAACTTACCCATAGCAACCGTGTTACAGCCATGGTGTTAACAAGGATCATTTTCCCATCGATGAATACTGAGCACTCTGCCCCTGTAACCTGGAAACAGAATTGCTGTGGTGTTCTGGTCTGGTGTGGTTTGGTGCTAACACCCACATGATAGTAAACTGGTTATTTAAGAGTTTTTTATCAGTTACGCTAGATCTGAGTGCGACTACAAAAACTTGTATAAAAAGCAAGAATCCTGCTGCTCGCAAATATTGTACTGACATTAACAAAGCACCGCAGACACCGTTTTTGCCATTGCCACACCACTCGATTTCAGAACTATGTATTTAGGCCTCAAAACTCCTGCCATGGACACAATAAATGGATACCTTTGAAGCATACCTTTGCACAACAAGCAAGGACTGGACTAACATTGTAACTGACATTCAAAAATGGAACTAAATAACAAAAAGGACAAAAAAAGGAAAAAGGAATTTGAAAGACCATGGACTGGGGCCTCTACAAACAGCCACAACTGATAAATTGTTCAAAATAATGTAATTTAGCAAATAAATGTTACCTGATTCTGGTTTGCTGAGAGAAGAGGTTTTATGACTTGTAGAAAGCAGGAATTACTTAAAAAAAGAAATTATGTTTTTGATCAAAAATCTATTTTGTATTCACCAGGACGCCCTAAAGCGGCATAACCTTCACTTCATCAGGTTCAGTTTAGTAAAAATTTCATATCCACGGGAATTTCACCTTCTAAACCCCAACCTCGTACCCCAACCAGGGGTCCGAGAACCCCAAAGGGATACGTGAGGAATAACAAGGGGGTACTTGAGATGGTTTCAGGATTTAAATGAAGATGAAATGTACTTTTATCTGAATGAAAAAGTGTCACTAGTTGTAAATTTTGCATCTAGAGTATTCTGGACCATAGATATAATTAAACCAAAATAAAATGGTAATACATGAATATATTCCACTTGTAAACCCATTTATTTGCCCAAAACTCAAGTTAAGGGGTACTCTGAGAACAAACCTTTGGGGGTACTCGCGACAAAAAAAGGTTGGATACCACTACTAAATAAACTACTCATTAATTAATCGAAAGATCACTTGACTGACTGATTTGTAAAATAATCGTTAGTCGCATCCCTACTTTGGACTAATTGAGACATTTACCTAGTACTTACTTTTTTATTTTTTTACCGGATACTTTTTGTTACCCTTATTCTTTCTATATATTGTGTGTTTAGTGTGAACTCACAAGAGATCCTATCCATACCCACCCTTTTCCTAATTGCGCATTTAACACGGCAGTTGTTGTTTCGCTGTTGTTGGACGAATGAACACGGCAGATTTGGTCTTTATGACACGTCGGTAATTACATGCACCGAAACAACCCGAAGCCACTCACCGCTTTGAGTCTGACGGAATGGGATACGGCGACTAATCACTATTGTGAAATTCATCACCTTGGCAACCGCCTACCCGCACCTGCTACTGTTTCCAATAAAAACGCTGTACGAAAGTCGCTCGCAAAACGATGGCCCGCAAATGAACCCACTCCATTTGATCCGCTCGTTTATGCGCCGTAAGTGACAATAGCAGACTGTAGCCGGGGCCCGCGACTAGCAATTCGTCGGAGGGCCTCAGATGGAAGTGTTTGTCACGGCGGGTAATGGGGGACACACTGTACGCGGCGGCGCATTGGCAGCAGAGGCAGAAGCAGAAGTGCTCGCTCAAAAACAATGAGGTAGGAACGCTTTGACCTCGCGGGAAGGGCAACGACTCGCCAACTGCACTTAGCCGCAAGTTTGTAATGACGCCTGAGCTGTTCGAAAGGCTGTCAGGGGTTTGTTCTTTGTTTGTGTTGTGATGTAATGCGGATCGCGCTTATCTATGTAGGAGGACGGTGGAAAAGTTAATGAGGTGCTACGCTTAACTTGAGTTAAGAGTTTGAAAAGAGTTGAAATTGTTAACGTTAGAGTTGGCGAACGTAAAGGGAACATATAATACTATAGTGACTTTTTTGAGCTTTTCCCCAGGTTCTATAGTTCCGTCGTCAAAAACATACCTGGAGTTGCATTTAGCTTCATTCGCGCTAGTTTGATGAATGCTGGTTAGAAAATCCTCTCCCTCCGACCGTCAAAAACACTCCCGGCTGAACTCCCTCGATTGATGACGTTTTTCCAATCTTAGACATCACTTATCTGAGAATCTTCTTCTGTTTTTAAGTCCTTAAATCATCACCAAACTCGTTCAGCGCATTTCTGCCGTCTAAACATCACTACAAACCAACCAACGCACTCGCATTTTATAGTTTGTGTAAGCGCTGTGCAGCTAGTAGATGGTGCCTAAACACATAAGTGCCAGGTCAAACAGGTCAGGTCAACATTTAGACAATTATAATAAGACAAGTCTAATTTACACCAATATTGCTTTGTAATTGTGAAAACATATAAAAATGATTTGATCTGCATGTATGTGACTTTGAGTTACTGTTATTGCCAAAAACAGGTGGTTGATCCGATTACAGGGCGATTACTTACTGGCAGATGACAAACGGCAGGGTCATATGGAAGCAATTGAGAATCCTTGGGTAAAATCATCAACGTCACCATTAAAATCTTAAGCTGGTGGGCTTATAACCAAGATTTTGCCCCTATAGCAGCACTGAGCAAATATTTAAGGTTTTGAATTGTACAAGAAGGAATGATTTGACTTAGAAAAACACTTCTGTCCAGCCTGCACCTTGCTGCTATGGACCTGTCATCTGGCACACTCCTCACTTCTAGAGTGCATTTTCTAAAGCACATTCAGTTGTGCTAATAAACTCTTATGTCTCTTGAATTGGAAAAAAAAAAGAGAATGTTTAACAATTGTCTGATTCGCAAATAAATGCGAGTTTAACGTTGTAGTTGTTGCCAAAAAGTGTTGAGGGTGATAATCAATAAAAAAGATTTTAGACCCAAAGCATGGCCCACAAATATAGTATAATGTTTATATAGTGATACCTAAATGGGCAACACTTTATAACTACAGTTTAACATTATAAACTGTAGTTATAAAGTGTTGCCCATTTAGGTATCACTTTATAATAACTACACCTTAATTAGCCTTAAGAAAGCATGAACAAAGATTAATAATTATGAAGCACGATTTAGGATTAGGAATTACCTAATTAATACCCAAACTTCTAACCCCAACCCTATAATGAAGTAGTTACTTAGCCTAAATCTAAATCTTAGTAAACTTTTTGTCTTTGTTCATACTTTGGTAAGTCTGTAAACAGCAGTTATTACTGAGCGTTTAAAAATACCCAGTAATGTACCATAAATGTGCAAACCTTCTCCAAAAAATCCATGTGAACAGAGTATTTATCCCCGTTTCGTTGCTTGCTGTGAGACAAAACGAACAATTCATTAGAGGAGCCCAGCGGCAGGGAAGTATTTTGCCTTAAAAGCTGTGCCACGGGCGATACCAGCGCGCCCTTGGGCCAGGCACCTCGTCGGGGAGTCTCCCGGCATCCCCTCTACGCGCACAGAATGGTAAAAAGCCGACATGCCTGCGCGCCTGTAATAAGACAATACCGGGGTAAGAGAAGGGAAACAAGAGCGAGCGGACAAAATGTAATCAACAAATGTAATCTTATTTGGATGTGGCGCACGGGAGTTCATTCATGTCATCAGGGACAGCGCCGTTCTACAAAAGTGTTTATTTTAATAATAGTAGATTGAGAGAAAACGCTGTGAAAATGATAGATGTGAAGGAAACAGACTTAATACAATACATTTTACAAATCAGAGGGGACGAGTTACTGATTCACATTAAGTGTACAATTTTGTTTGTTTTGTCCTGGGTGTTCTATTTATTTGTTTTGAACTGTTAATAAACACTGTATCCCCTAAATTCTGGGCCCCAGGTACCAAACCTTCTCAGTGGGCCCCAGTGTAAAATGCCTCCTCTTCGTCTTCTTCTTCTATCCGGGGCCGGGTCGCGGGGGCAGCAGTCTAAGCAAGGACTCCCAACACTTCCCACACCCCAGACACTTCCTCCAGCTCCTCCGGGGGGATCCCAAGGCGTTCCCAGGCCAGCCGAGAGACATAGTCCCTCCAGCGTGTCCTGGGTCTACCCCGGGCCCGCCACCCAGTGGGACATGCCCAGAACGCCTCCTGTGGGAGGCGTCCAGGAGGCTCCGGAGCAGATGCCCGAGCCACCTGAGCTGCTCCTCTCGACGTGGAGGAGCAACGGCTCTACTCCGAGCTCCTCCTGTGTGACTGAGCTCCTCACCCTATCTCTAAGGGAGCGCCCAGCCACCCGGCGGAGAAAGCTTATTTCGACCGCTTATATCCGCGATCTCGTCTTTTTGGTCATTACCCAGAGCCCATGACCATAGGTGAGGGTAGGAACGTAGATTGATCGGTAAATCGAGTGCTTTGTCTTTTGACTCAGCTCTTTCTTTACCACAACGGTCTGATACAGCGCCCGCATCACTGCAGACACTGCGTGGGTGGAGAGACCTCAAGTGGAGGAGTTCAAGTATCTCGGGGTCTTGTTCACGAGTGAGGGAAGGACTGTAAAATGCTATGTCATCTAAATTCCGGAATGGAAGCAAAATGAAGCCGACTGTAATTCATTTTCAACAATTTGCTCACATGAGATCCTAAATACTAATAGTTTTAAGTTGTTATTTGAGGGAAAAAGCCACAAATTAGAATTTCAAAAGTCTCTTACAAAGGATGGACATATACTATTTTCTAGTTTTAAAACTGTATTTGAGCTTCATAAAAAGTATAATTTATGGTAAAGTACATGATATATCTGTTAAAAACAATTAAAGCAGGCTCTAATGTCACTCACATATTTTTAATTGGTTTTCATTTTCCAACATATTCCAATTTTTTATATTTTGTGATATTCTGAGGTTTACTCTAGTTGTGTAATCACATTATGTTACACTTTTTAAATTCCAAAATGTATTACTTTACAAACCTTTAAAGGGTCTATATGATTTAGTTATTCCCAGCAAATTTGGTTATTATTGTTTTGTTTTGCTTTGTTTTTTCATTTAAAACTATTGCTTTTCAAATATACCTAACAATAACTTAAATGTATTGTCATCCCGTGAAGAAACTGGAGTGCAACCATGGCCTATATAATGGTACAGTAGTGTTTGTTTTTACAATAACCAGCCGACCAGTTTCACAAGTATTATTACCATAAGAAAGACACTAACTGCAAATTACAATAGCCAGTTTTATTTGTTAACAACTTGGCTAATATGTGAACAATGATTTTCCTCTTTGATGGGAGACGGGGCCCTCAGTTCTCATGCATAATTGTATTTAGTCCCTCAAAGAGTTTAATCAACCACCATGCATTTTTTACAACAAAAATAGGTTAAAGCGTAGAAAAAAACGCAACTGAAAAAAACATCACATGCTTTTGAGGGCCCTTTCCTTGCTCTGGGCCCCGAGGGAACCAGTACCCTTTACCCCCCAAGTCCAGCGGCCCTGTCCTGATGTCCTGTTACATGCATTTCCCTCAAATCTGTGTTAAAAGTTCACTAATGCATAAGCAAATCTCTTGGCTTTTCATGAGTGAGCGATGGTTGTTTCCAAAAACGAAATATTATTACAACTCAGACACCATCTATGTTCTTTCAAGAACTGCCTTTATATAAAAATACTCCACAAGACATTCAGAAGAGCAGTGTTTCACATCACCAAAATGTAAAACATGTCCGAGCCAACGTGCAGTGATGTTTGGAGCAGGAATGGGATCACTAACCCTGAACATGAGGAAGCAAAACGGCGACTATAACTTTAAAATAAAAAAAATAAAAAATACTCAAAAGACATTATCTTAAACCAATGTATGTGAAATATCATGTGTGAACTCGCCTGAACTCACATATCTGAAAGCAGCAAGTACTTGTGTATTTGTGTAAAAACTGTATTTCTTAAATTTGTAAGTAGTGAATATTTGTTACAATTTTGAATAGTTTTTTAGAAATCTAAAATTAGCCCTGGAAGTGTTGCTGATGCAGGACGCTGCCAATGCTAATGGGGATCAAATAAACAATCAAGAATAAACTATAAACTAAAATTATGTTTTGATTACGTAGAATGACAAAATGAATTGAAATTTCATGTTTACAATGCCCTTAATATCAGAATACAATGCCCATTGAATAAGCCACTTTTCAGCTCAGCATATTTAACCTAAATGTTGGAGTCAGTGGGTTTATGTTTAATATATTTAAAAGTATTACAATACACATCTCTCTCTCAATATACTTATTACCAAGAAGTCCGTCACGATATATTCCCACAGCAATATTTTGAGTACAGCCTTCCAATAGGCTAATATATGAGGATAAACATGAGAAGTGGGACAGTCTAGACTATCATAATGTACATTTTATTAGCCTTGCTCAGTTCTGATCATTTGCTGAATTAGCCACAAACAAATAAGAGCAGCCTCTCACATTTGTACAGTCTTGTTCACCTGACAATATGCATGTTTATTTAAAGATTATCAGCTTCACTGTATTCCATTAGCACTCGCTGCTAAGTTGATAAGGCACAAGTGCTGTTCTGTTTGAAAACATTTCAGTGAAATGCATTGTGGGGAATATACTTGCCTGAAGTCTGCATCACTGCACACTTGAAGTGCAGAGAGAGTGCAGGTGAAGTGCAGATCAAAACATTCTGAAGAATTGGGACACTGCACACTTGAGCAGCTCGTCGTTCACAAGGACAGGCCAGAGATATTCACGTGAAATATATGTTCATGTGGATTTTGAGTTTACAACAAAAATAAATAATAGAAATGAATATAATTATAGGAAGTAATTGAGCTAATAACTTTATGTTCTAACCATTTTATTTTCAATGACTTCCTCTCCTGTGTTAGGAGATAGGGTTTAGGATTTAGGGTTAGGGTTTACGGTTAGGGTTTGGGGATAGGGATTAGGTCTTAGGGTTTTGGTTTTAGGATTTGGCAGTTAAGGTTCAGGGTTAAAGTTAGTTCTTAGGTTTTAGGTCATAGGGTTTAGGGCTGAGGGTTTAGGGTTTGGGTTCAGGGTTTGGGATTTAGGGTTAAAGTTTAGGATTACAGTTAGTTTAGGGCGTAGGATTTAGGGCTCAGGGTTTGGGTTTATGGCTTAGGGGAGGGTTAGGGTTTAGTGTTTAGGGTTGGGAAGTTAGGTGTGAGGGTTTGAGGTTTGGGTTAGGTGTAAGGGATAGGGTCTGGGATTTAGGGTTAAGGTTTAGGATTAGAGTAAGGGTTTAGGGCTAACCCTAACCCTTGGGATTTGGGTTTAGGATTTGGTCATGGTTCAGGGTTAATGTTAGATCATAGGGTTTAGTGTTTGTGTTTAGGTTTTGGGATTAAGGGTTTAGGTTTAATGTTTGAGGTTAGAGTTATGGTTTAGAGTTTAGGGTTTGGGATTAAGGATTTAGGGTTTGGGATTTAGGTTTAAGGTTTGAGGTTGGGTTTAGGGTTTGGGATTTGGGATTTAGGTTTTAGGGTTTAAGGTTTGAGGTTGGGTTTAGGGTTTAGGGTTATGGTTCAGGGTTACAGTTGGGGCTCAGGGTTTAAGGTTTAGGGTTGGAAAGATAGGTGTTAGGGCTAGGGTTAGAGTTTTGGGTTAGGTGTAGGGGTTAGTTGTCAGGTGTTAGAGGTTTGGGTTAGAGTTAATGGATAGGTGTAGGTGTTAGGGCTTAGGGTTTTGCGTTGCATTTACAGCAGTGCATCCACACAAAGCCTGAACCGTCCCCTCAGCCTCCCTCTCGCTCTTGACGGCGGCCGACGGAGGAGACAATTTGCAACAAGCCTTGAGTCGCGGTTCCTTTGGGGTGCGGATGGATTTATGACGGAGTGGGGCTCGGGCGCGGAGAGAGCAGTGTGCGTCGGGGCGGGGTGCACAGTAAACACGGCTTTTCACTGTAATTTGAGAAAAGGAAAAGAACGAATGAGGGAGGCACAGCTGGTTTTATCACAGCCTTCATTGAAATTCATAACAGCCACAGTTGAGATGGAGGGAGTCGGGCATGGTGCAATAGCGTCGCAAAAACCCAAAACAAAACAATATAGGGATCTTGATATATGGAAATGTGATGTGATGAAAGTTTGTCTTGTGAGATGTCATGTCAGGGAGCGAGGATATTCAGCCATTTTGAAGACTTTTCACCGTTTACAAGATATTTTGTCTGTGTGGAAGGATTAGGGTTATGCGTAAGTACAGCATGGTTTTATACTGTACTGTAAAACTAAAAATGTTAATCTTTTTCATTTCATGAATAGGATTAAATCTTAAAATTAGAGATATTAATTTGAAACACATAAATGTCGTAAGTGAACAATATCAGTCAGTTTAAAGGATCTCCTGGAACACTAACGAAAAGACTGGAGAGAGAACGCAGTGAAAATGCAACGGCAAAATCAAAATGAAAGTAAATGAATGCTGAAAAAGATGACAATAAACTGAAAGTAATTTCAAGGACACATGTTCAGCTACAGTGACTTTTTTCAGCTTTTAACCATGTTCTAACAACAGTCATCAAAAACACACCCGAAGTAGCATTCAGTTGCATTCTCGCTGTTTTGAGAAATGTTCATCAGAAAATCCTCCCTGCTCTGAGCATCAAAAACAATTCCTGCGGAACTCTTTCTATCTGGGACATATTCCACGTCACTTTTCCGAGAATCCTCTGCTGTTTGCCTGAACGACAATTGGAAATTTTGGGACTGTTACCTACAATATTGTTACATAGAGACTGCAGCACAAGGTTACCAACGCACCAATTATTTCTCTGTAAAAGTAATAACATATGAAACGTTTAATAATATCAAGAAGAGTACTCCAAAATTCAAAGTAAAAGATTTGAACTTTTTCATCTGTAATACAATTTCCGACAATGTTCAACAAGGTTAAAATAATTTTTCTTGCTGGTCATAACATATCAAAACCTTTAGAAACTTTTGAAATATCTCAAACGTCCGTCATTCAAAGCATTCAGCGCTTCTTGAATAGTTTGTACGACCTTTTTCAGAGCTTCATGTTTTCACTTTCTCTTCATGTTTGGATAAGCCTTTGTTCCTCAAAGTCTTTTTGCGCTGGTGGGTCAGAGCACTTTAGTACCAACGGCACCACAGTCTCAAGTCCGGCCAGAGTAGTAGTCGAAAAAAAATAAAAACAGGCCTTGATTTTGCCCGGAAAGAGCGTGTTTCCATGGCGACAAGGCGATGATAAATTAGCCGTTTGGAGCTGAGGATTCCTCCAGCTCTCTCCGGGTTGGACTGTGATACTCGTGTCATTACTGCGCAGTGTGCGAGACGAGACGAGAGGAAAGGGAAGGCGAGGACATGTTTGGTGTGTTGTGAGAGAAAAGAAACAAGTTTAATCATGTATGTGTTTGTTTCTTCCTGGTTCGAGTTGATTTCCGTACGACGTGTTCCACTTGTGCTTGAAAGTTGTTGTTGTTTTTCCTGAGTTTTGATGTAAATTAACTTCGACTTACTACTTGGAAACTTGTGTAGAATGTCCAACACGGCTGCGTTCGTTTTGAGAAAGTGAAAAACAAAATCACTCTTTTTGGATCTTTTGTATAGCACAATAACACCCCCATGTCCTCCAATCTACAGAAATTGACAGTACATTTGTGACATTTTATTCTTGACTTTCATCATTAAGTTTTGATTAGTGTTGCTTTAGTGTCTCAACGTTTTTATTCTGACAAAATTCAACCAATTAAGACATGTACATTTTTGTTTTAATATAGCTCAGTGAAATGATTTTGTGAGCGTACTTGCATCGGTCGCAATTATCAAACTTTATCAGAGTTTCAGATATAGTGGATTGTCTTTGCACAGCAAGATGTACAAATGATCGAGTCAGAAGGAAACCAGAACATTTTACTGAATTTGCAAAGCTCCAGATCAATAAGAGAGCTGGATTTCTCATTTGGACTCATTATTTAATCGTTTCATTACAATTCAAAATGTTTATTAAAATTGCGTATTGACGATTTTGTTATCTATTAATTAAGCGAGAGAGAGAGAGAGAGATGTTTAAAGAGAAACAATCACACATACATTTTAAAAACCACAAGCTAAAGTTAAACCTAAAAAAACAGCTTCACAATAAGTAGTTAATTAGATTTTTCACTACTTCATCAAGATCACATAATTTGAAATGTCAATATCAGTAAAAGCTACATGTACATCTTCAGGAACACTGTTTCATGAGACTAAAAGGTAGAAAGTGTAATCAGATGTCCAAATTTTGCAGATTCTTAGCACAATCTACATTATTCTCTTTAAGAGCACGCTTTGGGCCACGTAAGAGGTGCGAATCTGAATAGTTTTAACATGTATTCTTATGTATGGCTTCATTTAATGACAAAGATAAACTCGAAAAGCTACACTTCAGGCTCGTTGCCATTCATTACCGCTATACTGTATCTACCCTGCTGTAATGGCGCCCTCAAACAATTTAATCACGTGGTGCAGGAGCTCTACACAGTCATAAAAACATGTCAACATCAGCTTGCATGTCCATGTAATGCAGAGCTTGATGTACACACTGCGGCGATGACAGTTGTTCCCTCTCCCTCCGCAGCCTCTGCACATATGGATTATTACATTAAGCACTGGATGCCAGCCTGGACAGCCGCTCTATGCATGTTTATGGGGAATACAAAAAAGCAGTACAGTGTAATGGCATTCCGGAGAGCAGATTCCACAACTTGTAAAGCCTCCAGCTAATTAAATGAAAGTGTGTGTCTGTGCGGCGCTCTCAGGGTGAGCCAGGCGCAGAGACAATCAGGAGCTATTGTGGTGCATGGCGTTGGTCTGGCAGGACAAACACAGCACGCACAGGCAAGCTACGAACAGGTTTGTGGACAGAGATGACACATTATCGAACCTTTGCGCTGTCCTTATTGTGGAACAAAGCATCGCTATTTTTAAGAGTCACCATGATGAAAAATATGTTTTAAAATGTGCACTATATATCATTCTCAGTCGTTTTCAGCGTGGGAGAGCATTTACGACTGGACTTGCCCTGATTTTGCCCATGTTCCGTTACACTTTACTGACATTTCCGCACACATGAAGAGACGCTGGAAACATTGTCTGGGCTAAAACTTTCTATTTTCGTCTTTTCAGCAGAGAAAGATGCCCAAGTAACAACAACAGGGAGGCACATAGTGATATTTCTGCCTAAACATCAAATTTATGATGCAAAAAATACAGAGACACTACTTTTACATTTACAACCAAAGCTAAAGCTCACCAAACATAAATCATGGCCCTCACTGTTATTCACCTCCTCCTCTTTTCCTCTGGTGTCTGATGTAGTATTAAGCATTATTTAGTTTGATTATATTACTTTTTGACTTTGACAATAAGATTTGCCAAAAAAAAGTAGCATTAAAAAGAGAAAAGTGTTTGGTAGCATTAGTAACATTTTCCTTTCTGCTGCAAAACAAGAAATTTTATGCTTGTTCCATTGACAATCTTACTCTTAGTATTTACTACAAGATATATACAAGATGTATTTCAAGCACTTAGAACTGGTCATAGTCGTAAAACTCTTTACAATTTAAATATTCACCACAATGAGTTTATAAGCACTTTTCACAACTTTTGGAGCCCAGAGTTTATAGTCAGGACAAAGATAACAACGACTAGCAAGCTAAAAGTGCATTTCCTGCTTCATAGAGAATAAAACACTCTACAATTAGATGCAGAGCACGCACAATGGACTCATTTACCCCCAAATAGGTGCTTTTACAATAACGCTGTACTGAAGCAAAACAAAAATCTGGTACTGCCCCCTTAAAGGACACTTATTCTGCTACAGTGACTTTTTTCAGCCTTTAACCATGTTCTAACAATGCTCCGTCATCAAAACCATAGCTGAAGTAGCATTCAGTTGCATTCATGCTGTTTTGAGAAAGGTTTATTAAAAAATCCTCCTCCTTCCCACCATGAAAAACACTTCCGTCTGAACTTCCTTGTTTCTGGGACATATTTTCAGACTTCACGCGACACTTATCTTCTGCTGTTTTAAGTCGTTGAATCATCGCCAGACTCGTTCTGAGCTTTTCAGCCATCTAAACACGATAACTGATGCTGCTCACCCACAGCATAATGCTGGTTGACTGCAAACTTAACTAGATTGTGTGAGTGCAAGGCGCCATCTAGTGGCTGCTTGTACTCAGTATCTTTTGACAATTAAAGAATATAGAATATAAAGAATAATAAACTTTTTCTTTTGTTTCAAAACACGAGATGGCAAATTTAAGGTACTCAATAGCATGTTTAAAGGGTAATAATATGAAAAATGTAGGGTAATATATGAAAAACAGGTGTAGCTTCAAAGGAACAGCATGCCCCAGTTTCCACCTTCACCTCTGGATCTGTGCGCGACTGCCACGCTGAGGATGCCATGTTGTGTCAGCCGCATTAGCATAAAAGTATGAGTGAGACGTTTCCCGAAACGCTCTGGAAGTCTTTTGCTAAAGTCGACCCCGTGTTCCGCCCTGTCTGCTGCGATCACACATTTAATTATAGCTGTTTTCCATTTACAGCGCCATTAAGAGTCCTATGCTGTTCCACACTGTTAACATACAACCACTTAACGCCTGTCACAAATGTCTCCATCAGAACGGTTATTGTCAGGATAATGCAAGGTTATTTAAAGTTTCTGCGAATGGTGAGATCCATTTTGTCATGACCGCTATACTTTCCGGTTGTTCTTGAAGGCTGAATGTGTAAGATATATGCGAGATATATGCTTTCTTTAATAAAAATAGCAAAATGTTAAGTGTTTTCTCGCTGTTCTGCTACTACCACTATTCCTGCCATTATACGCAGAGATATTGTATTTTTTTTTTTTTTTTTATGTTCCTGAACATTCTGACTTGAGTGGCATAATTATAGGAGCTGTTGTTTTGCTCAAATCAACTTTATACGGTAGAATGTCAACTGAAAGTAGTTTCTCAGTTGTTGCCGCGACATTACAGGGCTTAAGTAGCTTGTTTACTAGCAGCAGTTTGAGATTTCGGACACTTTAAATTCTGTGCAACAATTAATTTCCTCAAGACTTAAGGAGAGAAATGTAATTAGTTCAACGGTGTGTGATCTCCCAATACGACAATATCACAATATGCATCTCATGTTATGACATTTATTGTGATTGAGATTCTAGATTTGTTACTAAATGCTTTTTGACAAGCCTTTTCTGTGAATTATTATTGTGGTAGTCCAAATAATTACTCTAAAAGACCCTTCCAGGAGTGATGTGTTTAGTACATCTGCACACACAGCCTGGTACTTATGTAAACACTCTATCCCATTCATTCACGGATTAAAACAAACTAATTTTGTCATTTGTAGTTTCTAAAGTTCACTTATTTCTGTAGGAGTTGTGGCGCTTGGTGGGAAAAATATCTCATTGCGATTTTTCTGACAAAGATTGCGATTAAGATTAGATTTATGATTTAAGTTTTACTAATAAGATGCTGTTTACAGTACAGGTTACATTTTCACAAAAAGACTGAATTTGCTATGTATCTACAGAATGACAAACCAATAAAAGAACCACATTAGTCTTTCAGAACATGTTTGTACAGATCTAAACTAGAGGGCCAGCAGTTTTTACACAGAATCAAACGCAATATCTTGTTTGTAGAGGATGTCATGATAAGGGCTTTGTGATTTGCTAATTGCGTTGATTAATCTTGCCTATCGCTAACAGTAACAATCTGCACAAAACACTTTTACGCGTGGCAATGTTTTCTAACAAAGCTTGGTGTTACTAATGCTAACTCTCCCATTGAAAATTAAATAGTGCTAACTCATGGAATGGTACTAGGCTACGCAACATTTTTTAAGTTATTCCTTCATGTTTTCTGCAATGAAATGGATCATGGTCTATGTAGTTCTTTGTTGTTGTTTTCTTATTGTGACAGTCCAAGATATTATGGTGAGACTTTTAACAGAATGATCTCATAGTGTATTTCGGTTATTGTTATGTCCCTACAACCGTTCTATTACTTGAGCTACTTATGATTAATGATTATTTCATATTTTCCTATAAGTAACACACTAGAAAATTCTGTAAAATAATTGACTGTTGAGTTAATTTGAGATAAAATATTTCCTCTTGTTCAAACTCATTACGCAGAATAAGAGCCTGTTCATTTGTTTGTTTGAGCAATTAAAACTTCCTCATTATTAAATTCCTGGCACAGATGAAGGGGCTTAAGCGAGATCATCTGCAAAATGAAAACACTTTCTGGTCTAATTAAATATCAGCGGCAGCAGCAGCAGCAGCGGCGGCCATTGCATTCTCAGGGGACAAACGTGGCTTTAGTCAATATAAAATATCAGGAATTATTTACATTTTTGTGATGGGAAGAAACGAGAGTTTAGAAAACTGGTGATCCAATTATTTTTCCATAGAGACAAAAATAATTGGAAAAAAGTAAGTAACCAAAGTTGTTAACCTAACCTTATCATTTTTTAGGGTCCACGTAGCATGTATTCTATATCGCTTGAAGTCATTTCTATTCAGAGTATTGATATGTGGAGCTATTGTAAAGCACTTTGGTGCAAGCCAGTTGTCTTTAAATGTGCCATACAAACAAATTGGCTTGACTTTCAATTGTGGTTTAACAGCACTACCGTTTTTAGTGACAAAATACAGTATTGGCCATAGACCAGTACAAATCTTTGAATTTTGATTGGATTAAATAATTTTATCATAGAATTTTACCCTGTCCTCCATCTTAATTTGAAAACTATAAGAAGTATAAGAACATCAACAAAACCTTATACCTTGTAGAACAAGATGAATTCTTGCAATATTTGTGAGTTCAAAAACTGGGAAGAATCCATCTTTTCAGGCTCCTGCTGTTATGATTGGGCCCAACACCAGTTGTTTGGAGACTGGTCCAATCCCAGAGCAGCATTGTGGTCTGGGCGGAAGTCAAAGGTGAAGCCCCCAAACGAACCAAAACAAACAATAACAGACACATTACGGACTATTACAGCATGAATACAGACTATTTTGCTTTTGAAAAAATGTGCATTTGTCCATGGTAAAGATGTGCTTTTCTTTAAAGGACAAATGTATTATGCAAAAATTGACTTTTTTGAGCTTTTAACCCTGTTCTAATAATGTTCCGCCATCAAAAACATACCTGGAGTAGCATTTAGCTTCGCCTTAACTCACTGTGTGCTGTGGAAAATACATAGGTACAGAGTTTCATTTTGTTTTTTTTATAAACAATTTTTGCCAAATCTAAGGTACTCAAGAGCATGTTTGAAGGCTCATAACAATACAAAAAAAATGCCTACATTTTATCCTTGAAAGCTACATACTCGGCTTGTCCAGCTATAAACATCTGTCATTATGTTCCAGATAATGTGTAGACCTCAGTGCAGTCTGGTGTTAGCAAGGTTAGTATTAAACGTAATGGTTCCAGTCGTAGCGAAAGTGCAAGAAAATGTCAATAGTAGGCTGTAGCAGTATTTTGAGATATTTTCTTGGACAGTTTGACAAAGGTATATTTTACTGTATCATTTCTGGCCTTTAAACATGCTCTTGAGTATCTTTACTTCGACTTTTCATGTTTTAGAACTTAAAAGAGAACAATTTCACTTTACCACTGCCTTGAGAGATGTCATATTAACTTAGCTGTGGCTCCATCTACTGGCTGCAGAGGTAATTACACATATTTGGATATCCACAATGTTTTGTAATGCAGCAGTCCTGAGCTGTGATGCGGTTGTAATGATCGTGATTAGACGGCAGAAATGCTCAGAATGAGTCTGATTTAAGGATTTAAAACAGCAGAAGATTCTCGGATAAGTGACGTCACACATCCAAGGAATTCAGAAAGGAGAAGATTTTCAAACCAGGATTAATCAAACAAGCGTGAATGAAGCTAAACGCAACTCCAGAACAATGTTAGAACATGGCTAAAAGCTGAAAAAAGTCAATTTTGCGTAATATTTTCTTTAAACTACAAGCAGTTTAGAATGTCTTGTTGGAAGCATGTTATGTTGATTGGCAGCAATGCATAGCTCCAGCGGTAAATTCAGCCTGAACCCTCACCCCTTTTGACTCCCAACAGTGCTTTAGTCCTGGACATGTTTTTTATGTCCCCTCTGCACATGGCTATTTAACACTGCCTTTAGCCCCTGCTCCCTGACACACCGCCCCCTGCAGCTCAGGAGGGGCCTAACGCCGAGCCTGTCTGTGTCATTAGAAACTTTGAAGAGGAAAGTAGGCCAGCTATTTCTGATACTTCATTACCGCTTAAAGTCAGGGAAAGTGGAACACCCGAGTCGAGGCTGCGAGTTCAAACTGTGGACAAATGCATTTCAACGCACGTGTCCTTTTATGTCGGGAGGAACACTCAAGACTGGATTATGTAAAAGTACAGTTACACTACATTTTACACTGTGTTTCAATATCTCATTAATAACATTGTCTAAAAAAACAGCAATAACATGGAACCCTTCACCTAATCAAAGTACAATAGTGTTACTACTGGTTGTTACACAGTGCGTTACATGGTAATTAATGAGGTATATGTTATGTGTGTAAAAAATTAAAGGGCTGGGAGGCTTTTGTTAAAATGTTTTCGGCCTTTGTTAAGATATTTATCACTTATATTAAATGTTTTCCACAAAAGTCTTTGGCTTTAGTTCAAATGTGTTCTGTTTTTGTTAAAATGTGTTCCACTTTTGGTTAAATGTTTTTCCCGCTTTTAAACTTTTTCCACTTTTGTTAAAAAAAAAAAGTTTTCCGCTTTTGTTTAAACCTTTTTTTTGCTTTCGTTCAAAAGTTTTTCACTTTTGTTCAAATCTTTTCCGCATTTGTTCAAGTAATTTCCTCTTTTGTTCAAATATTTTGGCCATTTTGTTAATATGTTTCAAATTTTTTGCGCAAATGTTCTGACAAGATGTAAATTTGCCATTCACTCAAACACTCCTCTTACTTCGTTTTAATTAAATGGAAAAATGGCTGTGCTTTTTACTATTTATGAATTAACGTTTTAAATTAATTTACTCATCCTTGCGTACACCACCTTTTCAAAGACCTTTCATCAAACACACATGATGGATTTATTTTCAACCCATTTCCCTCAAAAGAGCCACTCCACCTCAGCGTTTAGAGGACGATTACGCACATGTACTTGAACTGATAATAGGATTTTTTGCATTCCTTCGTTCTGAGCAATATTTGTGCAGTAACCATAGCAACGCGAGCTGTACAACATGATCATTTCCGCAGATGTGACCAGAGCGGACAGTAAAGACCTCGAGTAACCCCCAGACTCTGCCAACTGCTCAGCCTTCTGCCCCAACGCTGCTGTCTCCAACCGAGAGCTAAATACGAGCAGCAAAAATGTCGGAACAGAATTGTCCAAAGCCGATTCAGAGCCAGAAATGAAATTATAAAGCAGGACAAATCGACTAGACGCACCACCGCTTTTGACACACTCTGGAGTCGCACAAAACATCCTCAACACTAGATCTGTTTCAATAACGAATATAACAAGTGCATTTATGTCAAAAAATAAAACAAAGAAGGCTTTACAAAAATTGCCTATCCAGACCTTAAGCTAAGACTTGCACCAACTAGATCTGACTATCCCAGAATCTCAGGTGTTCAGCGTCCAGAAGGGAGCCAGTGAACTCTGGAGAGACTCTCGCTGCGACGGGCCCATCTCTCGAAGTATTTCCTCTGGAACTTCTGATGCAATTGTTGAAAGAAGTCTGTAGCTCTATGCAGGGCCAATAGAGGAAAAGCAAAAGCAAACGCAGTCCAACAGTCCTTAACTTCAGTTCCTTTAACCAGACAAGCTGCACTTATTGATGAGTAAAAAAGCTTAGTAGGCTAGCCAGTCAGCCACAAGAGCAGCAAACTATGATCACAGCCTCCACTATTATTAGTTTTTAGTTAGAGTGTACACGGGGACTCTCGTTTGGCTTTTTGTTACGAGGCGGGAAGCTCAATGTCAAAAGGTTCCTTTCATTCCAGTGTCATTTTTCACCTAGAGCTTGTACTGATGATGGGAGAGTGTGACACTTCTCCAGCACATCCCAAACATTCTCAATGGGGAATCACTCTGTAACAGAAAACCTGGGCTCATCAGACCACATCACCTTCCATTGCTCCAGAGTTCAATCTTTATGCTTCTGAGCAAACTGAAATTGAATTTTTTACTGTTAGTCTCATAGATTAATTAATGGTTTTCTTACAACCACACAGCTTTTCAGTCCCAAGAGTTTCTTTGCATTGTTCTTGTGGAAATGTTCCTACTTTCATTATTAAAATTAGCCCTGAGTCGTACAGTTGTTTGATTTTGTCAAAGGTTTAAGTGAGCGCCAATCATGATCACTCAGGATGTTTTTCCAACCACAGTTCTTCCTCAAAGACTATCGTTGCTCACTATCCTTCCAGTTTTGCACTTCTCTTTAGATGTTCTATCTTGCTTGATGCTAATGATTTGAGCCTTCTCAAACATACCGACATCTTTTCCATGACCAGAAGATTTGTTTCCACGTGGTTGTTTCAGAAATGAGACTGCATCAGTTGGGTTTAAGGGTGACACGGTAGCACAACGGTTAGCGCTCTGGAGCCTCTCTGTGTGGAGTTTGCATATTCTCCCCGTGTCTGCGTAGGGGGGCAGGTATAAGGGTAGTTAAGACAAGAAAAGGTAAAGTACTGCCGAGGACACCAAAGACACCGCTAACTGAGAACCATTATTGTAACATCTAGCATAATATATAGAGTCACAAAATGTCTTCAAACATTTGCATATTCCCTTCTCTTTGTCATGTATTTGTACGCAGTGCTTTGGCTCCTTTTCCGAGTTACACTTCCATATTTTCCGACAGTTAGATTAGTATGTGTGTGTGTCACCGTGTCCTTCGCCACCCCACCTTTTCAAAGCTGTAATGAGCAGATCAGTGGGAGGAATAAAAAAGCGCGTGCCGTGTGCTGCCTCAAAAATGTCAAGTTGTGAGGTGAGGAACGGCGACAGGAAGCATAAAGCAGTTTGACATCAAATTGGATCGAGGCAGGGGCATTTGGGTGTCTCTGCCACACTACGTACTTTCCATTCATTTATCACATGGCTGTGCAGGGGTTATATGTTTGGAATTCATTGTATAAAAGCAGTGAAGGTGCACTGTGTCAAAGAGAACGCCATATCACAGCCGCAACAATGGATGTTAAAGAAGAAAATCTGCATTATGTTTCACTACGCTATGCTACAGTATATGGTACAGTATAAGTTTTTAAGATATTTGTATTATAACAATCACTGTTTTTTATTATCTGTACTTTTAAACATTATTTTGTGAGTTCATTTGCAAAAATGGATGAGTGCCATTTGAAATAAGACAAGTTAAAGGACACATATTCTGCTAAAGTGACTTTTGTGGGCATTTAACTCTGTTCTAACAATGCTCCATTGTCAAAAACATACCTGAAGTAGCATTCAGTTGCATTCAGCGTCAAACACACTTCCTGCTGAACTTACTTGTTTTTTTCAGATTTCATACGTCACTTGTCAGAGAACCTTCTGCCATTTTAAGTCTGTAAATAATTGCCAGGCTTGTTCTGAGTATCAACTAAGCTCAGTAGATTGTGTAAGCACTAAGGCACCATCTACTGGCTGGATGTATCCAGTTAGTGTCAATCCTGTCATTTAGTCAATAATAAAAAATGTTTGTTTCAAAAAATCATAGCAAAGGTACTCAAGAGCATGTTTAAAGCCTAATAACTATTAAAAATACATTTTTCCTATTGGCTTCCTATATATCCAGAAAGATATTGCTCTGTATTTTTATTCAGATTGATATTAGTCTGCTCACTGTTTTCATCTCCCAGAGTTCAGATGGGTGTGATTGATAAAAATAAGATAAGAATCTTATCTTAAGAATCTTATCTTATGTCAGTAGAAATGGGTTAATACCATCAGGAGGAACCAGTGCACTTTGTTTCAGGTAGTTAGCAGCTTTGACTTAATGTTATTTGTGCCTAATTTCCTACTGTCCAGGTGTCCAGTCGCTCTCTCAGAGTGCGCGCTATTGTGTGCTTTGAGGACTTGTCTGGTGCAGCTGTGGAGCTGTGGAATGGTCTTATCGAAATCGTGAGAACGGCTCCTACATTGGCAGTGTTTAAATCTAAGCACCAAACTGTGCCTATGAATGAAGGAATTTGTATCTGCATTTAAAAAAAATTGTAAATACATTTTAATGTGTTTTCGTTTATGTTTTTGTGATTTCTATTCTATTGTAGATTTAATGTTTTTATGGTTGTGAAGCACTTTGAATAGCTTTCTGCATGAATTGTGCTCTACAAATAAAATGTGATTGATTTGATTTTGACTGTGGACGAGGAAGCTTTGATGTAAAAGGCTTGTTGTGGTGAGCTTTTGCTGCTTTCAGTGTTGTCAGCGACTCGCGTGCAGGATCAAAACCCAAACCTTCCCTCCCTCTTCAGCTACACTATTTTTCATGACTATCTAACAGCAGAGATTAGACATACAGTAACGTCCTCCAAATGGATATGACAACAAAAAAGTCAAAGCCACAGTTTTAAACATCAGAATTAACTATAAGAAGTTCTTCTCAAGAGCTGAAGTGTTCCACAATCATTTTTCTACATTACTTACTGTCATAATACACCCTCCATGTCTTGTTAGATACCAGAAGCTGTTGCTTTAGCTGCATTTAAACTCCCTCACATTAGTCTCCGTCCATCATCGTCTGACCGAAAAGTTTAGTTTATGTGGATAGACATTAGGGCCATGTTACTTTGAATATGCTTTCAAACATTTTATTTCAATGTATGTGACTTGCAATGCCAAAGAATTTTAAAAGTCTATGTTCCTATGTCGGATAATATGCAACATTAGAGTCTGTATTGTACAAATTTCTGAGAAGCTTTTTAAATCAAGAACCTATTGTATAACTTCACATTTCATAAACATATTCTGTAAGCTCTGAACTCTTTATAACCTTTTAGAGGACAAGCTAGTTTTGTAGAACTGCAGACTTCACCAAGATGCATTTTGACAGTGCATACTATTATCAACAGAGCGGAATGAAGCAAATGTTTGTGTCTGATTATTATTCTGTGTGTTTTTCTAAATAGGCTTCTGGTAAAAACAAAACAGAGCTAACCACCGTACATGGCTATATCTTGTTGCACTGCTTCTTTCTAAGAGAATATCTTGTAGAAAGCAGTGCTACAAGTGATCATCGCCTTCAGATCGCTGCCTGGCGTTTCTAGTCATGATTTTTGTCGGACTTGACAGTGGAACAAGCCTGTTGGATGTGTATGCCGCTGCGCTAACAGAGATGCTAACAGCAGGAAGCTACAGCGGCTAAACACTGCAGCTGCTAATGACTGCGCCGGTGCTCACAGGTGTGGGATGTGCGGAGGAGCAGGGGGGGTTTAAGAGAGAATTTTTTTAATTGTATTATTTATTTTTAAATACTTTTTTATACTACTACATGTTTTTGTACTGAATCAGTTCATAATATTTGGGGCTCATCCAGGATACAGTCATGGCAAATCTAATTCTGGACAATTTTCTTTTGCAAATGTATGCATTCATTTCTGTTTTTTTCTGAATTGATTGTGGAGCTCGGATTGAAAAATAACAGTGAGTTCATACTTACATCAAAATTGGAATTAAATCAGGACTAAACCTGAAACTACACCTGGCCTTGATCTGGACAAAACAAGGACTAGAACAGTTTCTAAAACTATTTTTATGGACCCTTCCAGAGTGTGTAAACAAATTGCCTGCATGCTAAAGGCTGGGACAGTTCTATATGTTAGCTCCAATTCATGTTCAATGGGAGAGTTAGCATTAGCCTCCAAATATTGCAAACTATAAAGCAGGGCTGTTTTTTTTCCCACTTACACCAGAGCCTCATGGTTTATTAACGTTAAAAAATAGTGCTGCATGCATGCTAGCAACCAGGTAATTAACAGATCCTAAATCTAGCATTTTGCTACATAGATAATAATAGACCAAAAACAGTTTGATAATAAGATGTTTGTTTAGTTTCATCAAGTGCCACAAAAACTGCAAACAGAAACTGGAGCACAAAGTTAGATACTGACTCTTATTACTCGTCAAAATGTAACACATACTGTATAAACAACAACAACCATAGGTTGATGCTGTCTAGCAAGCTTCAACATTAACATTTTTTATGTTGTCCTTTAAAATGAATGGGAGAGAAAAGTGCCAGACTATCTGCCCAAAGATTTTAAACATCCAGTGTGATTTACCATCTTACTTATGTGTGTTTGGATTTATTTACACAGGAGCTTAAGTCCAACAGTATTTTCAGACAAGCCATTGTTGAGTTGTTGTTTGCTGATACAGTAGAGCGCCACCTCCAGGAGGTAAATGAATGTTTGATTTGTGATTGTCGTAGAGGCCATTGTCGCAAGTTTTTTGGTAATATTTTATAATAACTGCAACTAACTTTTTGCACTATTAATTTGAATTAATCATGTTTAAGAGGTTCTCTCTATCTGAGCCTCACAAAAACGCACAAATTCCCAGATTTGTGACTAGAAGCTAGAGATTTGAGGTCTCTTGTGATGTTTTTAAGTTCATAAATCATCTCCACACTCATTTCTGCTCACGTTCAGTACAAATATGTACGGGGCATGTCGGGGCACGCTACATTTGTTTATCTCTCTGCTGATGAGGGAACTCCTGGCTAATAGAACGTAATATGTGCTTTTCAGTACACACATTATGTCAAATTATAAAGCATTAGACACCAAAGCAAAAGTATTAGTACAAATAATGCATAATATGTGTCCTTATTAAAGCAGAGACTTCATCCATAATGAATAATCGTTATAAACTTTACCAAAACTGTCAAACTGGGGACAAATTGGCAAAATGTTCAGTCAAATCTTAAATATAAATATGTTCACTACATTTTAGGGAAATGTCTAGTCATATATAGTTAAATCTAACCCCTTACTAACCTGATCATTCTTAATAAACTATTTGTTGATTAAGTAACTTGAAGTTTTTGTCTTGCTTTATTAAGGCTATGAAAAGTGCAGTTATTGCGAAGTGTTAATCCTTCTTTGACTAATATCACAACATGTAAACCACAGTATTATGTAACAAGCAGAAGGCCAATTTTACCATAGCGCTTTATTATTATTATTCCCTTTGCTGTTACGGCACTCTGGACTCTCTCTCCTCAGCGCATGGATTCTTTACGATACTCCGCTTATTTATCTCCCATTTTTATGCGTCCAAACATAAAATCTGAAGTGCATGTTCCATAATACGACAGGTGCTATTAAATTATGTGCATTATATTTACGATGACCGCTGAATGGTGGCCTTGTCGCGTGGCTAATGACTCCACCATGACTATGTAAATTCTGCTCTTTCCAGTGGCCTATATAAAACCCACGCTGACCTCTTGTTTATTATCCATCGCCGCCTTGGAATTGTAAGGATCTGTCTGTATTCTGAGATGTTTAGGTTTAAAGTTTGGGCCGTTTGTGTAGCAGAAATAAAAGAGGGGATGCATTCATTTGATAAGTGCGGGTAAAGGGCCTTCTAAGGTATGACTGAATTGAAATGTTATTATTTTTAATGTCTTAAGTATGTGTTTGGGGAAGTGATCATTTCCATATAGAACTGAATTCTGAAATATCAATATTCATTTGGATTCATAAAGTTCTGCTTGCACAACTAGCACAAAAAAGCTCATGAGTTCTAGTGCTCAGTTCATTTTAATCAAACAACTATATTAGACAATACTTTTTCAAAACATTTTGACAATATTTATCTTGTGATTTTTAAATGATTAAGCATTACCTGTATGTGATAAACAGATGTAGATGTAGATTTGTATTAACAATTAACGTTGGGATTTTCCATACTATCTTGGGAATGGCGATTTCATCTGGGTCAAATCATATCAGCCGATATCGATACATTTTCTCCAATATCAGTATTGGCCAATATTTACCGCAAATATTTGTCTTTTTTTTGTTTTATTTTTATATTGTATTGTATTTATCTATTGGACAGAGTAAAAATGTAAATAGAAGTTCAAGTAGGCTAAAAATATAGCCATATGTTTTACACAATCATGCAGCAACTTTTGTTTTGTGATTTGTCATTTATTTATAAGTGAAAAGTTAATTTGAGATCTTTACTTCAACTTAAAATCGATTTATGGGTCTAGCTATAGATTTTAAAATCTAAATATTAGTATGAGCAAATCAAATCAGTTACCGGCAGCAGCAGGTCCATATCAGCCCATTCCTAATACTGTATAACAGTGAATATTTCAGATTTAATCCAGAAAAACTCTCAGAATCAGCCATTTGCTCTAGATTTGAAATACTCCTCTTTAGTGAGTTAGCAGCTAACAGCTAACCGCATTTTACTTGTGCAAAACGTTAAAAATAAGATTAAAACTTGGAATGTCATTTGATTTTATGCTGGTCATTCATGATACTCATTATACATTTATTAACATAAATATTTATCTCTAAAATTCCTTTTTATGGGGGGAAAAAAGATTCCATGGCAATTAAATGTGATGTTAAATGTATTCTATGTTCTGATTGGTTCAGTCTGATAGAACCTCATAAGACCAAGTGAAACTGAATTTTTTTTTTGCTGATAACATCCTCAGAATTGCTCCAAACTCTATGAAATGTTGACATAGGCTTTTATTTCCCAGGAACAAGAATAAATGAATCACAAAATTTTGACAAAAGACACCAGATAGAACCTTATAATCCTAAGGCTCCACCATGTTGTCGTTCTATGATTCGGCATAATTTCACACGACTTTACTCTGGAGCCCGTTTCTGTTTTTGCCGTGTTTTTCCCTCTCCGCGGTGCTTTTAGGTGCGATATATGGGTCAGTCAGCAGTGATGAATTAAAACTATGTGCGTGCGTCGCGGTGCCGGAGACAAATGGCGTTGCGGCGGATGCGTGTGGTATGCGCTTGATGTATGAAAAGAGTGCGCGGGCCGCATCCATCTCGCCGCGGCCGTTCTGTGCCGGCCATAAATCAGCGCCGCAGTGTTGGGCCTCAGCGTTATACGGGGCTGCGTCGCCGGTGTACTGCAGCACGGGGCGACACATGTTTTCAGAAAGGGAAAAGTTTGGGGACGAGGTAGAAGCAGCAGCCGGACGGGGAAAAAAAAAAAAGGCCATGCATCTTGTCTTGTCTGGCGTAACCTTTCAAAGCCAGATTTATTGGATTTTTCTGCTCGTTGTTTGTTTTATGTAGAGTAAAGATAAAGCAATTTTTGGTGTTTCATGGTTAGGATTAGGGTTATAGTTGGTCCTGGTGTATCTTTTTGTGGTAGAGGAAACTGGATGCAGAAAACAGAAGGAAGGCTAACCTCACCAGGGAATTGAACATAAAACCAGGAAAAGTTCAGGATTATGATATGGTTTTGATAAGATAAGCCTAAACTGAAAACAAAACCAAAAGCTAAACAGGTAATAACATTAGTTTTAAATATGATTTCCATGACCACAACTGTTACAGCAGTTAAATAGATAATTGAATGTTTAACCAATTTCTGCTACTCAATTTTCAGCCGATGTTTCGTAGCTAACCAAGCAACTAGATCAGATTTGCAGATCAGATTTCGGAGTGTGACATGTGACATGTTTTGCCTGGCGACTGTGAGAAGGATGACTTAGTACATGAACATGGAGTCACAATCAACAATGTCCAGCAGAAATTGCTCGAACTTTTCTTTTTCTATAATCTCCTAGATGTTTTATGAACTTCATCATGTATTGAATTTGTATTGAACTTCATCATGTATTGAAATTGAATATACAGTACATGTAAAAAAGCAATGACAAGGAATATTTTTTAGTAATATTGTTTTTGAGCTTAGTTTTGACATGGAGAATGTTCCATTTGTCAGATCTCAGAAGCTGTGATGGGAGTATCAGTATATGGATATATCTCAGTACAAATGAGGGTGTCCATACTGTTATAATGTTATATCGGTTCTTGTCAGACACATGACCTGTGCGCCACCCGCTGCCATCTTTGATTCTGGTCGCTAATGTAGACAAATGTAAACTGAACCCCACAGAACAAGAACAATGGAAATATGACCTTTAAGTGTCTGAAACTGTCTGCGTGTTTGGTAATAGTGCCCTACTAAGTATTAATTAAGTTACTGTGTGATTTTGAGTTTGTAGTTCTTACTTTGATGAAGGTCTTTGCCAGTTAAATGTCTGTGTAAAGTCATGGAAAAGCAGTACAAAAGCCCCAATAACCAACACAATTTTCTGTTTATAAAAGGAAAAGTACAAAAAGTAAACACTCGTTGCTTCCGTGGAGACAATATGTCTCCGACCAGCTGCAATTTAACTCAATACTATGAAACTAAAATGTATGTTTAAAGGCTAAACATCAGTGTTAGACATAAATAATATAACTACTAAGAACAATACTACAATACTAAGAACAAGCAGAAAGCATAATATGTCTCCTTTAACAGTACTTCAGTCGTTTTACAGAATACATTTTAAACCAGTAGATTGTGCTGTTTTTTGTAATGGTATTTATCTTGCATATTTTGATACTTTTTCTTCTGCTGCTGTTCTTGTACTTTGGCGTTACAACAATGAATTTTCCTCCCAGTGTGGGACAAATAAAGCTTATCTTATCTAACAATAATAACAAACGAGGCATTTGAAATGTTAAAGGGCCTGTACCTGATTTTGAACCATGAGACAGGAACATGTTTTTGTTCGAACCGTTAGCCCCGCCCACATAGTCCTTCATTTTGTTCAATATTGCACCATGACTTAGAAATTACTGTCTGGATGTTTCCATATAGTTGCTCTAACTCTTTTTAAAATTAGCTTTTTTTTTTGGCACTTTTGAAATTGCACCATGACAGACAACCACATGTCTGGGATAGTGTTAAGCAGTTATTTTCCCATGATTCATAGTGTAAAATGTGTCTGATGATCAATTCATCGCAACTAATTGAGTAATAATGATCAACAAATTTAGTTGTCAAATAATCGTTAACTGGTCTATACATAGGTTCCAAAATATGCCATGAGTCGAGAAAAGACGTTTTATGACTCAAATTGAGCCACAAATGCACGAAAATGACACAGAAAATGTGGAACTTCAGTGCATTTGATGAAAATGCTCTTTAGTCCCAATTTTTCCTCCACCAGGTTCTGAAACGGCTTCACTTCAGCTTCAGCTGGGTCAAATTTAAAATTTCTTCATGACTTGACATTTGTGTTCTAAACAACTAATCGATTCATGGAGAGAATAATTGCTTGACTAATCAATGAGCAAAATGATCGTTAGTTGCAGACCTAGTGCTTTTTTAACTTTTATATTTCTTTGGCGTCTAAACTCGCCTGAAAAACCATCTCCAAATGCGCACCTTCCACTGCAGCGCTTGTCTCTTCCAGTATGCAGTTTTCTGATGGCAATCCCTGCTAAATCCTCCCACTTCAACATAATGCTATCTATGTTGGCGCAAAAAAAATTAAGAACCGGTGAAAATAATCATTATCAGCTCGAGAGTTCTTTCAGTCGGACCCCAGCTGTGTTCTCCACTCCAAACCCAAAATCCTTTTCAGAAATGTAGAGGAAAACCGTGCCTCAGAGTATGAAAGAAACTTCAAGGAGCGTCTTTTGAAATGTGCTTGAATAAATGATGGTATTTGAAATGCATTTAAGCTCGAAGTGAAAGAAAATATCAGGCATGAATCTTTTATTGCAAATGCAGACTAATGTGAAGTATCAGTGCATCGGTCGCTGTGGAAATACCAGTCGGTTAAACGGCCAGAAAAAGAGAAAAACGAAACAAAATGAATGTGATTTGGCTGATGTTGCATTTTATTCAGGTCACAAAATAATCGTGAGAACCAAAAAATAACTATGCTGCAACAATGAGTAATTTCAGTCAACTCTATCCTCCAAAAAAGTCAAATGCACGTGTAAAGTACGTTTTTTTATCAAGCTATTTACGTGCCAATATCATTACTTTTTCATCTGGAAAGATTGGAGGATTTCATTGTTGTTTGGTGCCAACAATTGTCAATGAAAATCGTAACTTTTCTTCTCATAATAATTGTAACATTAAAGGTCCCATATTCTGCTATTTTGCCCTTTACACGGTCTATTCTAAGGGCTTTGTTGATACATTTTTGCGTTGTGTAATATCCATAACATAACAGTTTCCAAAAAACACCCATTTCTTGGACTGGCCCCCCTCCTTGCAAAAGCAAACGGCTCACTCTGAGATCTGACCCCCCCGAACAGAGAGCAGGCTGCTCCCCCGCCCAACTCGCGCGCCTCCCCCGCCCAACTCGTGCCGAAGCCTAGAGCGGAGATAGTGCGCATGCGCCGTGTGCTCCGGTAAACAGCGATACACAAACACGGGAATAAACCTTTTATCCGTCCTGACGGTGCGTCGTGCTGAGTCCTACGTCCTGGATCTGACCTGGAGTTTGACGTGCTCCAGTACCTCGACGACGGACGTTGCTGTTTGGTAAATAACAAGCTAACTCTTCGATCTGTCGTATCTATCGTGTAATTACTGTGTAGCATTAGCATTAGCTGTTTTTATTCTGCGGCTGCGCGCTTCCCGGAGGCGTGGCTTAAACACCGCGTCATCCATGGGAAGCCGCGTCATCCATGGGATAAGATAAGATAAGATAAGAGATAAGAGATCCTTTATTTGTCCCACAATGGGGAAATTCCACTGTTGCAACACACAGTTTAGGACAGGAATGAAAGAAATAGGCACATGCAATAAAATAGGATAAATAAACATGGTCATAAAAAGTACAATATAAAGTATAAAGTGCACACTCTCATTTACAGTAAAAATGGTAACTAAAGTGGCTTAAGTGTATTGTTATATACAATACGGGGGATGAGCCCCCGTCTGCCTGCTCAGCCGAGGGGGACAAAAAAGACAGTTCTCTAGCGAAAACATGCGGGAATCAATCAAAAAACCACTTTGGGCACACATACGAGGCCCAAATAGCACTGTAGGAAGGTTAAAACCTCTGAAAAGTCGATTTTGCATGTTATGGGACCTTTAAAATGCCCAAAAAAAAAGCCATCCCCAATCGAACGTCTCTTTTATTTAGGGCTGCAACTAACGATCATTTTGCTAATTAGTCTGGTGATTATTCTTTGCATTTGTCAGTTGTTTGGCAAAAGATTTGAACTAAACTTGACCCAGATGAAGCTGAAGTGAAGCTGTCTGAGGATCCTGCTTGAGTACATTTATGTGAAAAAAAGTGCGTTTCATAAAATACACGTAATTTACACATTGTCTGCCTCATTTCATGCAATCGCGGACAATGACAATGACAAATATTATGCATTATTTGTATTGCTATTGGCCTTTAAACATGCTCTTGTGTTTCAGAATATTAACTTAGCTCTGGCTCCATCTACTGGCTGCAGAGGCAATTACACATGTTTGTGCACAATGGTTTGATATGCTGTTGGTATGCTAAGCTATCACGCAGTTACAGTGATCGTGTTTAGACGGCAGAAATGGAGTCTGGCGATGATTTCGGGACTTAAAACAGCAGAGGTTTCTCAGATAAGTGACGTCTGAAATCGGAAAAAAAGTCACACATCGAGGGAGTTCAGCAGGAAGTATTTTTGACGGTCTAGAGGAGAGAATTTTCTAACTAGCATTCCTCAAACTTGCGTGAATTTAGCTAAATGCAACTCCAGTATGTTTTTGGTGACGGAACATTGTCAGAACATGGTTAAAAGCTCAAAAAAAGTAACTGTGTCCTTTAAACTTCAGCTCTTGGCATGGCTTTGATGCTGTGTATTGTACAGACGATTATTCAGTGACTAAATTAGTTAAAAACACTTCAGTATTCAAATGTGCTGCTTGTGTGACCTTCAACGCGTCCTACACTGGAAATACAATAGTTCGATGTCGTACATTGATGAACCACCGCCGCTAACAAGAATACCGCTGTTATCACAAGAAGAAGTCAGTATTTTCATGACAATTACTAATTTCCGTTTGTGTCTGCTTCTTTGACGTCTTGTTGTCGTCTGAGTCTGCATTCTCTCGTGTCCAATCACAGCGCTGCATAGTAACTTCTTAGCCAAAGCGGCCCCGGAGCCAGTCCTTTGGGAGGGAGGGCTAATAGTGGGCCGCTCACAACCCACAAATGGACCAGTACGGCTCGTTTTTTTGGATAGTGGATAGTAGATTATTATTTCCGCATCGTTCTGTTGGAAAGTGTCTATAAAGTCCACATTCTTTCATCAGTATTTCCCATCATTTGCTTCTATTGCAGACACAACCCAGCTTTAGCAGGAGTTATCTTAATATTTGCCCTCGGTTACAATGGCATTCAAGTCATTTCTTTGTATAAATCAATACCAAAACTACACATCAACTCTAGTCTGGTTTAAAATGACTTGAATTAATCAATTTGATCTGGATTTGAGTACATTTTTACTCAGAGATTTAATTTCTTATGTGATGCAGAATATTTCACTGGTTTCAAGGTGTTTCTGACTGCTATTGAAATATGAATAACTGTTTTATATTACTTTGCACTGTGTAACTTATTTTTGTACACCAGGGACTGCAGATGGAAATTAGCTGTTTAGCTAGAATCTGGTGCAGATCATCTCTGTCTTACGAGCATAATGTCTCTGTACACTGTCCCTTCAAATAAAGACTAAGCTAAACTAAACTAAACTGTGATCACTAAGCTCAAAATAAGAAAAAAACAAATGCCAATGAGGTAAGTAAAAATATCTTGGAAAATAATTTGGCTTTGAAGTAAGAAGTAATGTATTGAAACAAGTCAAACTATTTGAAACAAGTCAAATAATTTAGTTCTATTAAAGAAATAGTCTTAACTAATCTTAAGTCAAAACATCTGAAATTAATTTCATTACTTTTTGCAGTGTACTATTGAATCTAGACACTCATTTGAACAAGTATTGACACAAAAAGATATCACAAACGGGATGTGATCTTTCCTGAACAGTTACATAATAATCTTGAGCTTTATCAGAACAAAACCAAGATTTTTCTTTCAAAGAGTGAATTTTTAGTGTCGGTTCGGGTTAATTAGTGTACATTAAAAATACGCCTTTTGCAGCAACTTCAGAGAAAAAAAAAAGACTTGTATTATAATCCGTGGATGCCATTTCAATCTACTAAAAGCTTTCCAATGCGAACAGACACACACACACTGTAATTCCTCAACACCTGGTGCATGAAAGAGAAAGAAACACAACAACAACAAATAAATAAAGAATGTGGGAGGGTCACAGCTGTGCCCATCTGGCCTCCCCTTTAAGTGTATGCATGTGGGACGGGAAGAAGAAAGAAGTGTGGCTGAGAGAAGCGACGGAGAGAGCTGGAGCCGAGCGCATTAGCAGACCCCCGAAGACCACCTGAGGGCTGCTCTGGGACCGGGGACATTTAGCACGAAAACACGGCACAAATGTGAGCGAGGAGAGGTCTGCGGAGGTGTGGACGGGTAAGGGAGACGATGAGAGGAGTGAGGGATGTGTGAAGCCAGGTTTATTCACAGCAAACGCTACTTGTCGGGGAAACTGTCGCTGTCAAGTGGCTCGTCGTTATGATGTGCTTTGAGACTGTTCTTTTATTCTTAAATACGGCGCCGAGATTGATGAGGCACTGTAGACCATCTTCAATGCCGATATTCAATTTGGCTTTAAAACAATAGGTGCGTTTTGATTGGTTTGCTTTGGAGCCCGGTTGGAGTGGTCCGAAGGGGGCTGTGAGAGGTACTAGCTTCCGAAGTGCTGGCTTGTTTTAGGCTCTCGACGAAATATACAGGAAATAATTTTTTCTCACCAAACGCTGACTTGATCAGGTGACGAGCTGCTGTATTTCCAGCCATGATAACTTCATTTGTTGAGCCGTCAGACTTGGCAAAGCAAGGCTAGCGCGTGTTAGCATCAGCTGTTTCCTTTTTATCATAGTCAGAATACTTTATCGATCCTCAAAGGAAATAATTCCGTTGCTGCAGCTCCAATAAATAGCAAGACATAATAAAAAACACAAAAACAATTATATAAAAGCCATAATAAAAGTGCTACTGGGACCATAAACGTATTATGCTAATAGTTGTGGGTCAGTTCAGAGAGGAGTTGTACAGTCTAATGGCCGTGGGGAGCAGGAGCAGTCTCTCACTGAACGCTCCAAAGTGAACAGGGCCGGCTGAAACGTGGCTAATCTATCTCTAATGTAAAACTCCGAAAATTGAATTCATTAGGGGTGCACTGATATATTGGCCCAGTATCAGTATCAGTGGATATCACGTCATTGAGTGATATCAGTTTCAGCCTAAAATCACAGATGTTACGCTCCGATGATGAAAGCGTTAACTCTGTGTCCCTCCACAGAAATAGGAAAAAAACAGCAACTCTGTTCACAGAGGCTTTATTCAAACAGAACAGTCTTTATTCTGAGTGAAAAGACCCAGAACTTACAAAGTTACTAACAAAGCTCTAGTTTTAGACAGATCATTAAATTATCATTAAATATATGCGTGGAGAATTCACCCGCGACCCACAATAAATGGGATGGTTTTTTCAGACATTATTTGACTAGTTTTTCTCCTAAACGTTCAGTTTAGACATCCAAATAATTTTAGTCTTGTTCTTTTAAGAAGAAGAGCAGAGCTCTGAGTGTGTGAACAGACAGAGGAGAAGCTGCTGTTACAGTCAGTGGAGCAGGAACAACGGGACGGCACATGCAGAGGGACAGAGAGACTTTGGATAAAAGATGGAAGAGTAATCACATTAAAGCTTACAGTCGACCTTTGGCTTTAAAACAATAGGTGCGTTTTGATTGGTTTGCTATGGAGCCCAGTTGGAGTGGTCCGAAGGGGGCTGTGAGAGGTACTAGCCTATATTTAAACATAGTGCTAAATAGGCTCTATCAAATTATTATGTGTTATGTACATTTTAAAATAGATAACTTATAAAGGGGACCTGCTTTACAGTTATATTTCTTTGTTCAAAATATTTGAAAGTGTTTAAAATGTAAATATACAAGTGTTCAAAATATGTAAACACGACAAAGAAAAGATTGGCCCTATAGTTCAATAATATCGAATGGGCCTAATCTTCTCATATCTGTGCACCACTAGAAATAATAGACACCTGTGGAATGTACTTTTGGATGAGAGAAAAGAAAATGGATGGCAGGGATGGAACCAGCTGTAAAGTACTGGACTGAAACAACATCGGACATTTACAAATAGGAAAGGCTTACTTTTGCAGTGAACCTGAAAATGGACAAATTTGCCAAACATTTGAACAAAAGAGACAGTTACAAAATGGGAAATATGCCAGACTGACTGTCTTTGACAACTCTTTTCGCTCTGTGTCTTGTTCTGTTTTTGCTTTTTTCCCCATTTGTTTTGTTTGTTTCTGGTTCCTCATAACCCATATAAAAAGAGCTTTCAGACAAGTGATTTATACCTGTCTTTGTGCTGGTAAAAGATAATTGGTTTATAATCCTGTTGTATACCTTGCAGGATATGTTATATTTTGCCTGTAATGTTCCACAGTATGGTATTTACCTCGTCTATCTCCATGGAGACAAGCAGGTGATGCCAAACAAACATTTCTAATAAGCATATGTGCAATTTTAATCGGATATATGTTTTTAGAACTATATGTTTGATTTTGAAAATGTCATGGAGTGCAACAGTCCAAAGAAAGCCAAAGTTCCTGAATTTTATTTTGGTAACGATCATGTTGTCTTCAGTTTATAATGTATATAATAATGTATATATGTTTTCTTCTAGTCTGACATCTTTTTGTGAGTGAAATGTATTTACTTTGACATGTTTAGCTGCCTTCCACCTGCTGGTCTCTAGAGAAGGTCTCTTGATGGTGTTGATGGGGACACCCTTCTCCAGAGACCAGCGGGCGGCAAGAGGCGTGGTCAGTCTGAGCAGCCTGCCAGGTCCGTCAGGCCGATCACGCCTCGAGAAGTAACATGAGCTGATAAGTGACACGACACCACCAAGACCAGTGACAGATCTGAAGACGGCTCGCAGATAGCAGCCCAAACATCACAAGGTAAATACAACTCACTCACAAAAAAGAAAACATGTATACAAAGTTACTGAGGTAAATTCTCCATTTATTTTCCCCATAGAGCAACTCCCAAATGCAGTTATAAAGTAATGTTTTTCTCTGTAAAACCATTTTATTTTTAGGTCTAAAACATGTCAAACTGAAGACACTCCAGAGCAGGTTTAAAGGCTAAAAACAATACAAAAAATTACACTTTAAAGTTATCTTCTGGGCTGTGTTCACAATGCAAGGTCAGAAATGGATGAGAAAGGGCTCATTTTGAAGAGTAAAAGTAGGAGAACAAGGAGATAGCACTGAATCCACTCTTATATTCTTGGAAGAAATTGTTTTTGTGTTTTAGCCTGATTAAAGGAAAATGTATATATAATATATATAAAAATTAGCTTAAAAAAAGCATTTATATATATAAATGCTTTTTTTAAGCAAATTTTTTGCCTCTTTTGGGTTGTACTGTGGCATGAAATAAACGTTTTGCAAAAAAATTATCTTTTCAACAATGTAAAGCATGCCTCTGCAACTCTGCAATGAATGGAAAAATAAACTCAAACCGTAGTTTTCATAAAGTGGTACCCATTTAACTGTTGAGCACTAATTTGACGATCATAGCTCTCCAGTACTTAAAACCTAACCTAAAACCATTAAAAAGACTGTTATTCCTTATAAAACATGTGTTCATAATGATTAAGTATTTGTTCATGTTTTACTACAGCTAATTCATGTGTGTTTATAAAGTGGTACACAAGAACTTATCATATTGTGCCGTCACTTTGGACCTGCCCGTTACAGAGACCCGGAGTGTGGGCTGGAGAGGGCCCAGCTGGCTCGGGGTCCGGCTGGTTACACCCACCAGGGCCCAGTCTGGCAGTGGCCGTCGTAACCTCCTTATGTGCAGCACCGTTAGCTTTATTACACCCGCTATAGTCACTCTGTGCTGCTCGACCGTAAAGAGAGGACACAGAGGAAAGAGAAAAACAAAAACTCTGAGTCAAAATGGACAAGACGCAAGGTTTATAAAGGTTACACAGGTCCTATCAACTATTGACTCCTACTGTTGGGACAAATACTACATGGTCTACTGTATCACTTCATGGGATGGGGAAGTTGTTTGAATCTCATACTTTTGTTGTTTCTTTGGCCATTCAGTCACATTGCACACACCTCGTCTTAACATCTATCATTTATATTCTATTACTGTTTTCTTCACTGTATGCTACTGAGATTATTTTAATCACATTTGAAATACTGGGTCAAAGTCATTTTCTTTGAATTGATAATATTTGTCAAAGCCCAGTCTCCAAAAGTCTGACTGAAAGATTGAAAAATGTAATTCATAATAAATTAATTGGAATATGAGGGTTTACTTTAGACAATTCAATGTAAATGGAGCTCAACACGTACATTTTCCCAATACTTATTATGATGTTAACAATTTTTTTGTGCAGTTTAGCCTCAGTTGTGCCTTTAAACTCTCTAAAAACTAAAAGTAGAATTTTTCAAAATGTCTATGGAGAAAATGAATGGGAAATTGACTTTCACTTTCACTGTTTAGCTCCATGACAATTTGAAAATCAAATACATGAGTTTCTGCTGAGATCTCGGGTTTCTCCTAAAAAGCATGGGCCCCTCCTCTCCCCTGAAAAGAGATTCTAAATCACAGTCCTACACAATCCTAGTTAAATAAAAGTCAATAACTAAATAATAATTCACAAAAAGACCCATAGTAATTCCACGTGCCACTGTGAGACGTGGCTAATGTTAGAGTAAACCAGAAACTACTACTCTCTGCATTTATTTCAGTTATCTGCTCCTCTACGCCTCGTTTTTTTCTTCATGTAATGCAAGAGTTTGGCTGATATTAGAAGCATTATTCACTGTGTAATATTTTAGTTCTTGACGCCAAAATCAGCCATGCGTCGATAAACAGGAAACTGATGCTAACGTGTGCTAGGTTTTTTGCTTGAACACAAGTTAGCTGTGTAGTCCCTCCATACAGCTAAAGCGAGCCAAACCTCTATTGACCTTATTCTGCCCCGTCCACTTTTGCCGTTTTTTGCTCTTTTGTTGTAAACGCACTTCCGTTTGATGAGAACTCCGTTAAAGCTAATGACGAACGAGGGAAAAGTCTCACTGCTAAAATGTACATAAAGTCGGTTGATTTGTGTAAAATGTTTAATGAACACGAGCAACAACACGTTAACAACGCACCGATTTCCTGGTCAGTCTGAAAACAGCTTTTTAGTCCGTGTAGAACTTATTTTATGTTGAGCTCGTCTGCCCCGTGTAAACTAATACAACAGAAACAAGACAGCAGCGCGTACAGCAACTTCCGGAATAAGGTGAATAGTACTGTGCAGGAACCTCTTTCTATCACTTAAACAGGCCGGTGCAGTTCACTTAAGACAGTGGAGACACTTTCAGACTGTACTGATAAGCCCCAAAGCAAACCAGTGGAAACACGCCCATATTGTTCTAAAGAATTAAAATATCTCCCTCCCTCCGTCCATTCTTCTACTTTCCCACCAATTCCTTCCCTCCCTCTTTCTCCTCCATCTCTCCAACACTTATCTCTCCTCTCACGCCGCCGCGCCCCCTCTCTTCTCTTTAACCCCTCCCCCAAGCGCGTCCTGTCAGCGCTCGTGCCGTCTGCGGATGACCTCGCCGTCTGTCTGAGCGGCGCCGGGGACCAGAGCGAGGAGGAGGAGGACATTAGCTCGTTAGCGCGCCGCGATGGCTGTCACAGAATGTACAGTGATAGGGAGGGGTCAGTGCGGCGCGTTTGAGACCTCCCCTGACCCCCGCCGCCACGTGCGACACACCAGCGCGCGGTGAATACTGATGAGCCGGGCCGAGAGGAGCCGCTCGTATGCAAATCAGAAACAGCCACATGTTCACTGGGGCGGGAATGTCACACTGGTGCTGTAAATGTGAAATTGGGTATTTAAACGGGCACTGCCGCATGATTTATGATTCACTTACGCTCAGATCGCAGTATCATCGCGTGCGCGGCGTATCGGTTAAGACGCCTGGAGCAGTTTGCAACGTAGACATGCACATTAGTAGATGCTAATGCTATCGATCACTCAGCAACTAGGCTAGTCTAGTAAGATATGAAGGATTCCCGTCGGCTCCCTGTATTTTCTCCTATAGCTGCAAAAAAACAGAAATTGGGGCTGATACTAACCCATCAAACACATTGACGTCAGAGTTTTGTTAATGCAGAATTAAGGAACTTTAGCAACAGAGCTCCCCCTGCAGCTCTCTTAGTAAAAAGACGCAAAAGCTCATTTCTTTTTTATTGAAAGAAAGTACAATCACGTACAAAAACATTTCACGTTGCAAAATATAAAAAAGACAGCCTACAGAGTTGTCTTTGGGTCGGCGTCAGGAAATGTTGCAAGGCTGGTTTTCCGTGCAGAGACAGCAGGGGGCGACGACGGGGGCTTCAAACGCCCCAAAATACATTTACAACCACCACACGGACTTATGAAGATTTAAAAGGTAAAAGTGTTATTTGTTCAGTTTTATAAACTTATTGCGCGTGTAAACCAGGGCTATGTAACTTAATTTTCCCGCAGGCCAGACTTTTCGGAGGGCCAGTGCCTCAAATAGTGTCAAATAGTTGAGTTGAGTTTTAGAAAATATATGTAAATTGGAGCTGCACAGAACTCCCCAAGACTATATTTGTTTCAGTAATGATTAAAAAAAAGTCTAAATGCTTTACTAACATTTCCCGCTTTGGGGTGTGAGATTTCCAAATGAGATTTCCAAAAGGAAAAGAAAAAAAAAAATTGCGTTTTGCTTTACAGGTTGAATTACAACAAAACAATTTGAAATTGAAAAAACAAATGTAGAAATACAGCCTTGGAGCAAGGAGTCTTTATTTAATTGACCTTTATTTGTTCTGCGTGCCCCGGTAGTTTATCTCTGACGAGCGCCTGGAGGAAACAAGTGTTCAATAAGGCCCGAGTGAGAGGCCGGGGAAGCCAACGGAAGTCTCCTCAAAAGACGTTTTAAAATGGAATAAAGTTGATTTGTCTTTATTATTGTTGTTTTATAATGATTTACAAAAACATGAGCATCATTTTCATGCCACCCACCCAAAACAGTGAATACTTCCCCAGAGGACACTTGTGTGTTTATAACGGGACCTGTTTGTGTCTCAATGCTAACGCCAAAGCATACAATGTAATATTAAACAGCCAACTGATGTTTTGTGCACAAAGTTAATTAAAAAGGACAAAACCAGGATCAAACAAAGTCTAAGAAAAAAATAAATATATATATACTTTTTAATATTGAAAGGTGGATCTCAGACCGGATTAGATCATTCGGAGGTATTCTAATTAGCATGTAAAATTAGCATCTGAGCTAAAAGCTGACTGACTTTAAATTGAGATTTCTTTTTCTTTATGAACTTTTGTGTATCTTGTGAACATAATGTTGACATGTATATTTTGTATACAGTTATTACATTGAATTACCTAAATGTTTTGAACTTTTCTGTAACTTTACAATAACTACACTTATTTCTGCCGTAGTAAAGCATGAAAAAAGACTTATTAATTCATAATGAACAAAAGTTACTAAGCCTGTTCATGCTTTATTAAGGTTAATTAAGGTGTAGTTACTGTATTATAAAGTGGTGCTGAATATTTGTCTTAAAACAAGTCTCTACACAATGCTTTTAGATTTTGAATGACCACTTTTTTTTTTTTTTCAAGGTGTGCTATGTACATTTTCTGATGAGTTGCGTCACCTGCTTGTCTCCATGGAGATGTTCTTGCTCTGAACGTTCCACAATACGACAATAACACTATCTAACTCGCACTTATTCAATCACGAGTATCATTATGTCTCAAAAACGTCTCGAAAAACACACCCTCTCTCTGTGACCGCGATCATCTCTCCACAGATCTGACCTGTAACTTGACTCCCGGGTGAAAAGTCACACGCTGCACCTTTAAAGTCACACTGCGCTCTTCTTTCCGCTCATTTTGGCGGCTCTCAGTTCTGAATCTCGACAGTCATTTTCGCCTTCGTCACATTCTTCCATTCCATTCCAAGTTGGTGACAGTTTCTCGGGCCGTGTCAGCGACTCCGCCCCTCATCCCGGCTGTGATCGGGTTATACCGGCTGCCACGTACGCGCGCTGTTGATGAAAAAGATTTATTTTGGCTCATATTTGATAACCTGTGCTCCGTCTCTCCCCTCTCGACGGCTCTGCAGATGCCGTGAGCCTACTCTTTCTGCTCTCCGCTTTCATCATTTCTTTTCAATCAGTTCCACCTGCCGTCTGCGATGGGCTGAGGATAAAATATTGGGCCGCCGCGAGCCGCTAAAGTGGTTTATCACCATAGAGACGGAAGGATCAGAGCGGGAGTTAGAGAGCGCTCGACTCGCACGGAAGAATGTGAAGGAATGAGCCAAAGCCGAATGTAGATGTGTAAAGAGAAGGTTGTAATCTGGCTGTGCTTACACCAAGTCACACCATTCATAAACGGACTGAAGATTGAGCTGTAGGTCAGGACCAGATTTTGGCTTGTGCAGATGTTTTGTCCTAGTTTATGGTTAGAAGTTTTGTAATTACACTGTAAAATCTTATTCAACTAGAAATCCTAACTTGAATCAAACTAGATCACTGCATTTGACTTAAGGCGAGACACTGCAGGTGAATAGGACAAAATCTTAAATTTAAAGATCTCAATTTGAAACTTCTCCTGTTGTTTACTCGTATAACTGTGAAAGTGTATTACAGGTTTGTCACTGTAATGTTTTTTATGTGGAAAGATATGTGCCAAAATTGCACATATTTGGAAACTGTTCAATCTGGAAAATGGAGAGAACCAGGTTTAAATTATACAAAGGAAACTCAACTTATGTGGAAACAAACTTGTCCAGTCTGCTCCTAAAGATGTTTTATTTTTTCACTTTCTCCATAGATTTCTCTGGGACATTGTAACTTCAAAGGCCGTTTTCTCTTAATGTATTTTTCTCCCACAGAGACATTAAGATCAGCCTTAAAATAACTTCTACTTTAAGGCTGTACTGAGCATGGTTTTGACAAAACATACTGAAGGATTTATTGATATCTAATTCTAAGCCTGATTTATTCAAGTTTTAAGTTTAAAAAGAAAAATAGGTGAAATTAAAATTTTAGGCTAATTTGCCGTCAGTCACATAAAATGACTTATTTATACATGAAAACATTGCATGATGAAAAACTTGTAATACAATTTTGCTTACATTTATGTGAGTAAAATACAGGAGAAGTTTGATATTAATATCTATTTGTCCAATTCATTTGCAGTGTCTTAAATTAGAACCTACAGACACATCATTCATGAGATTTGTACACATCGTGCAGGAAGATTTGTTTATCTAACTCTAATTCTGATTTATTAAAGTTTAAAGTTATATTTTGTTTGTTTTTTTGTGTGCATTTTTAGTCATTTTCACACATAAAACACTTCATTTATGTATGAAACGCTTTATAATAACTACAGTAATAAATAATAACAGTAATAAAGCATGAATACAGACTTAATTCATAGTGAACAAAGAATTTATTAAGAATGATTCAGGCTTATTAACTACTTAACTAATACCCAAATTCCTGGCCCTAACCCTAACCTTAATTAAGTAGTGACTAATCCTGAATCAGGCTTAATAAATTATCTGTCCAGTATGAAATAAGTCTTTGTTCGTGTGCTAAAGGAAAATAAGGTGCAGTTATTATAAAGTGTTACCATAATTTCATATATTTCCATGATTAAATTACAGAAGAAGTTTGGACATATCTTAATTTAACTTTTTCCTACAATGTCTTGCCTTAAGAAGAGATCTCCCACTAGCTGCAGAATCTCTTGTACAGGACATAAAAGTCACCATATGTTTTACAAACGTTCATTGGAATTAAAGATCGAAATCAAACCCAAAACCTTCTGGCACTGAGTCGTGTGCTGCGCCACCGTTTCAACACTTCCAAAACTAAGTCGCATTAGCTGAAAAATGAAAAACAACCAAAATAATCTGAACAATCCCCAAAGTAGACAACCAGTCCCTTTTAATCTATTACCATGTGTTCAAATCTTTCTACCATACGACCTCCTTTTATTCCGAAGGTAAAAGCTCTTTTGGAAACCGCTTTGAATATGACCGTGGATACAAGGCTCCTGAGACTTTCTAGTTGTTTTGCCCAGTGTTTAAATATGGTTTTTACCTTTAGCTGTTGTGCTTTTCGTCCACTTCTCCCTGAGGCGGTGGTCGAACGCTTAAGAGGGCTCGTGCAATGTCGTCAAGTACGTCAGAACACTTTTGTTTAGGCTGCGGTTCCGTCGAGAGTCCATTTTTGTCACGGGTTGAATGTTTTTTTTGGAGAGGTGCGCGAGTGAAAACCCAGGTGTGCTTGAAGTCAAACGCTTAAGGTGAATGAAAAGCTTCAATTTGTGCGTGGCGCTTCCAAAACGGCTGTGCTCCAAGGAGGGAGAATTGCAGATCACTCCAAAGTCAAGAGCACTCCAGTGACAGAGTGCCGGTTCTTCTGGCAAATATTAATTTTCGATTTTTTTTTTTTTTTGCATTCAAGGATGGAGCAACAAGGGCTGATTTTGTATAAAGTCGAACAAGTCAAACAACTACTGTCGGATGCCTGACTGTTCAGAAAGCAACAGTCACAAGTCGTGTTGGTTTCACAGACAAACTGATAATTGTTGACCATTCGGCAGCATGGTTCTGTTGAAAGAGCGTGTGACGGATTTTCTAATTTTGATTGCATTTGGTGTCTTAATACTTATTGTACATAAATAATGTAGATTTTACACCAATTGAGGTGTAGTTTGAGGAGAGAACTTGAAAAATCTGTTGAAAAAATGTATGACATCACGCTTGGGAGAGTCATTCCATCCCAAGGTTATGCATCATTTACCCAAAATACAAATAAAGGAGTTCACATATATTTAGATTTGGCAAATTACAAAGATCGGTGACATTAGATGAGTTTTAGCCCAGTATAAACGTAATTTTCTAGTGTGATGTCATCATTTACAACCAGCAAGGAATATTACAAGACAAAAAAATTGCTAAATCGTGATGAATATACACTGGCTATCAAAAAAAATAAAGTAAAAAAAGAGTCCCCTGGATTCAAATAGGTACAGGCCTCCTATTGGATAATTGCTGCAAGGGTTATTGTCTTTCAGCTGCAACACGATACTTAAACCCAACTGATGCAGTGAGTGATGAAAGGCAAGCAGAGAAAACATCTAAGGAGATTGTAGAAACTGCTAAATTGACAATTGTATATCGCATTTAAAAAATACTGGAAGTACAGTGGGGAACCATCATCCTCGAGGAAAAAAAAAATCCTGAATGATCATGATTATGACCACTGAAATGTTTGACAAAGTCAAATAGGATTCAATTCAATTAGTTCAGTTTATTTTTGTAATGCCCAAAATCACAACTGCAGTTGTCTCTATGGGGACAATGAAATGGTCAATAATTGGAAAGCAGTTTAAATACAGTAAACAATGTTCAGAGCAACTTAGCAAATGGATAACTGTGCCAGAACATTCCCTCCTCGGCAAGGAAAAACTACAAAAAAAATGGAGTGGGAGTAGGAAAATAACTGTACAACTCGACATGAATATCCTGAGTGTTAGCATCATGTGACCCCAGGCCGACCAAAACAGTTCTCAGAGTTGTAGTGCTAGCCATGTTGCTTTATCACTTGTGATTCTCTAAAAAGGACAGTAAAAGTGGCGACAGATGAGAAGAAGTTGGACATATTTTATGTGTATTTTATCACAGGAAACTTGTGTCATTTGGATCATTTCTTTGAGAGAGCTGCACAGGAGGAAGAGAAAAGAGAAGGAGGTGAACCACGCAGTGAGTGTTTGTTTATTAGTGCTTCAGCTTTTATTTTAATTGTGAAAGGACTGCGTGTGTCCTTTCTGTGTTATTAATCTAATGTTTAAACAAGGACATCAAGCACGCACTCTTTTATGAAAAGACTACTGTAGACCACTGTACTGGAGCAGGGCCAAAACCAGGGTTACAATTCAGACATGTTTGAACGATTGCGTCTGGAGTCTGGTCGCGTCATTCTGCGGTGCACATTTTGCGATTCGAAGTTGAGTTGTTGTACCAGATCCACACTACGAGGCTAAAGCAACTGTGACTAACTTCAACTAGAGATGACAGAGATAAGAAAAGGAAAGTGTGTCCCCAGATTTAATAAAGCATGAACAAAGACTTACTCCATGATGAACAAATAGTTAGGATATTAAGTAGTTAAGTAGCTGAATCTTTCAGGCTTAGTGTAGTGTGTGTTCATTATTATACAAGTCTTTGTTCATTTCTTTATTAAGGCTGTTAAAAGTGTAATTATTATCAAGTGTTACCAGAATTTGTTGACTAAATCTTCACGAAAACTGAAACTCAAATCACTAGACAAAAACTAAAACTAACAACTAAACTAACTAAAACTAAAATTAACATTGTTTCCAACTGTTTCCAATGTTAAGTGTTGCAAATAACAATGAAAAATAGATGAAAATCCAATGTAAATGTTTCAATAAAACCATATTTCTTCTTCATTTTCTTCTCTTCCACTCATCTGATCTGGAGAGTATCTCAGGACTAAATCGTAATAACATTTTAGACTTTCACATTACCAGTTGAATGATAAACTGTGGAGTGTTTGGTGAGCAGCAGCACTGCTCATCTGCCCGGCCTCACACCCTCCACCTCCGCTTGCTGTTTTAAGCCCACTGGTAAACAAACAGCCACCAAAACAACAACAACAACAACTCCAACAAAAACCAGCAGGGCCTCATCGTCCTGCTGCGTTTCCATGGAGACCACTAAAAGCTCTCCTTCCAAATCCAGATACATTTGCATCCAAGGCAGTGTGTGAATACAAGAGTGACTGTGGCTGTGACAAAGACTGAAAGGTTACACTGTAGGAGGAAATGTGTGTTTGTGCTGGAGCTGCTGAACTAAAGGAATACGTCCAACATCAGAGCAGATAGACATTCAATTCCTCTTATTTATTATTTGGAGTTTGTCATGTTCAGTTTCTACAAATTATCTCTGATGGCAGTCAGCTTAATTCTACACAAACTTCACAAACAACTTTCTGTACCATTTGGACAAAAGTGTAACATTTGGACAAAATTCAAAGGAGTGTGAAGAACACTTGTGGTGTTTTCTAGATTTAAGGTCATTTATTTATTCATATGATTAATTTTATGTTACATATTCATGGAAAAGTTATACATGTATTCACATCAAAATTAATACCACTATAAGTATATTAGACCTACATTGTGTCTTTTAACTATTGATAACATTTTAATACTTTATTGGTGCTCAAGGTACACATTTAAAAGGACTTTGCTCTTGACTTAGTATTTGCGACATCTCAATCAACAAACTGCATGAATTGCTACAATATCTTAAAGTGCTAGAATAAAAAATATATTAATTATTGAACATTTAGTTCTATGTTAATGAATGATAAACATACACTAGTGCAATATTCTTTTCTAGCAATATTGTAATAAGTGTTCATCATCCCTACCATCATACCAGTATATGTACAGTATATGTACAGGAGGTAGGAATAGTAATACTAGGAGTGGTAGGAGTACACTACAATTTAGCTAAATTTCCCAGCTTTTTTCTATCCAAAGTTACAGGTTTTCCCAAGCTTTTTATTCAACATTGTTTCTTGGCTGCTAAAAACTTGATCATCACTTGATCAATCTGTGAACTTTTCCCTAAACTAGAGAAAAATCTAAACTAAACGAATTCTCTGAACATGCCCTAAGTTAAGTAAACAATAAACTTTATCCTGAAATATACAACTTTTTTTCCCCCGGAAATTTATAAATTCAGTTTCGACCCCAGGAAGTGTATTATAAATATAAATTGTAACAAAAATCTGAACGCTACACGCTGTCTTAGTCTAAATAGAATCTATTTCAAATGTGTAAGAAAGAGCCCTGTGAGTCTCTGTATGACGGTTTGTGCTGAAAGCTGATTGGCTGTCCTCTGGGGGTTAACCCTGCTTCACTTCTCCGTCTGAAAAAGCTGCTCTAAAGCTGTGTAACTGACCAAAAAATTCATGCATGAGAATTCGATGATGAGCCAAAGGATTTGTGAGAGCGAGGAACAAGTTTAAATGCTCAATTCCTTCTTTCACGGTTTGAAAATCAGGTATCCAAACTTTAAGGAACACTTTGTGATAAGTTACCAGTGGAGTTTGCTTCTTTCCACCCACAGCAATAATGGACTCAAAAACACGGTAACACTTTATAAAAACCACCCTTATTCCTGCCCTCATAAAGCATGAACAAAAACTTAATTTATAGAGAACGAATTGTTTATGCTATTAAGAATGATTCAGGATTAGCAGCACGCAAACAAGCAAGCAAAGTTTATAGCACCTTTCACAGACAAGGAAGCGCTTCACAGCAACAACAAAAAAGAGTTAAAATACAGAAAAATAACACACACTCACAGTAGGCTATACATACAACAATATAACAGTAAAATCAGTCATTAAATCTGCTCTAGTTAAAACAGCGATGATTTTCCCAGGGGAATTATATAAAGCAGAAATACGACAGGACCCAAAACAGAACCCTGAGGAACTCCACACAACAAATCGGCTGAGTCAGACATTATTTGGCAGTAACACTAAAGCTCTGACCAGATAAATATGAAAATCAATTAAGAACTGATCCTAACATTACAACCAGGCCCCTCAATCTTTTTAACAAGATATGATGGTCAACCGTGTCAACTAGAGCAGTGCATTTTCCAGGGTTCCAGGGTTGTTCAAGGCTGTTTCTGTTGCGTGATGTATACAGAAACCAGACTTAAAAGTGTCATGGATGGCCAATTGTTCAGTTACCAAGTAACTACTTAACTAATACCCTAACCCTAACCTTAATTAAGTAGTTACTAAGCCTGAATTATGCTTAATAAACTCTTTGTTTATGCTTTATTAAGGGTAATTAAGGTGTAGTTATTATAAAGTGGTCCCATAACATTTAAAGAAAGAGTATTTGAGCCCTTACTGTTGAAAATGAGAAAATTATAATTATGTTTCTATAGAATTTAGTGCAGTTTCAATTAATCGTGAATCAAAAGACAACCTATGTATTGTATGCATTGCTTTTCCTATAAAAACACTGGCTATTGTAAAAATGTTAGTTGAGTTTAATGCAACACTGTGGTGCATTTTTAACCCATGCTTGACATTCCCTTTCTCCGCCGTGTTCCAAATGACCTCCGCAGCCAAACACTCGTGCCGCCCAATTACCGGAGCGAGACACGAGACGCCTCAAAGTGAGAGAGGGTACAGAGGAAGAAGTGGCGACCCGACGATAGCGAGAAGAAAAGGAAAAACACGGCGTATTCATAGTCTAAACTCTCTCTCTCTCTCGTCTTTGATCCAGCGCAGATTGTTACGTTAGATCAACGCGAAGCAAACGCGACGCTCCTGTCCTCACGTCTCCCTCGCTATCTTCAGCTGCCATCTCAGTGTCCCAAATAGACTTCTTTGCCTTGGAGAAGAGGAGGAGGAAAAAATAGAAAATAAGAGATTGAGATCAGCTTTTATCTAAATGGTGAAAAAAAAAGAAAATGTCAAAGTAGAAATAGATGTTTGTACTGATTTGACGGTCGTTAGTTGTGGACAAGAGGAACGATATGTAAAGAAATAGCTGTCGTTTTGGCGTTGTTGCATATTGATGATGAACAATAGAAGATATGTTCTAGCGTGATCAAAGTTGGATGTTGTAAAAGAAGGGAAAATGTCACTGATCGTTGGTTTCTGCTTTGGGTTTAGATAAAATTGTGCTGTCAGCCAAGCATACAGTCACTACGTCTGCGTGCACAGAGAACTCCGAGGGCGCTAAACAACCAAACTCAATTTGTCTTTACCCCAGAAGATGTCAGACCACACTTGTCCAAGTCTACATTCAGTTAAAAAAATTGAACAAGTACAAACACAGGCTGAGAGACGTTCAGAGTTGTCTAGTAATTTAGCAATAGCACTAAAAGTAAAACTAAAACTTTTGACAAAGATAGATAAGCAACAACTCATTAAAGGACAAATATTATGCTTTTGTATGATATATTATGAGCTTTTAACCCTGTTCTAACATTGTTCCATCATCAAAAACATACTTGGAGTGGCATTTAGCTTCATTCACTCTAGTTTGGTGAATCCTGGTTAGACAATCCTCTCCCCTCCGACTATCAAAAACATTCCATTTTGAATTTCCTTGATGTGTGACATGGCTCCGAGAAACTTTTGCGCCATTTTAAGCATCGTCAATCTCATCGCGAGTATTTCTGCCGTCTAATCATGATCATTATAACTCTGTCGCTGCTCAACAACGTTGTGCACGTTTGTGTTTGGACATGTACTCGCTCACTTCACTCTTCTGCGGAGAGCAAATAACTTGTGCATTAACCAGCAGGATTCATTTTAAATTTGTGGAATTCTCTCTGCAGCCAGTGGATGGAGCCAAAGCTAAGTCACTTTAGTGTCTCCCATGGTCGTGACAAAGTTATATTGTTACTTCTAAAACATGCCAAAGTAAAGATACTCACAAGCAGGTTTAAAGGCCAATAACGATACAAATAATGCACAACACTTGTCCTTTAATCTTGAGCAACTGGTTTTCATGAGGAACTGCGTCTCACACACAAGTTATTTGCTCTCCGCAGTGTATCAGAAGTGAGCGAGTACATGTCCAAACACATATATCTAATATTTTCCTGTCTGTTTCTTACTTGGTGCAGTTGAAGGCCTCTCGTAGTCTGCTCGTGTGTTCGGGCTGCACTGTTTTCCCGGTGTGCACGTACATGTAATGTGTCGGACGATAAATTTGAGTTTTAAAATAGATGAACTATTTTATTAATTTTATGTTAAGATTTTAATGTTTTAATTGAAAAGAGGGGGAGGGGTCCTATCTTATAATTGTATGTCTTTACTACTTTAATCAAGTTGGATGGAATGACCACTGAAAAATACATGAATTGAGGCAATGCGCTGGTAGAGCCATATATATGTTGTAAACACAATTTGAGCACAGAAATCCTGATGGTTTATGGACTTAAAAACTAAGCAGGAGACTCTTGTTGGATTAAAAAGGAATGATTTTAGAGCGCTCAGAGAAGACAGCCTCATAAACAGGATTAATTAAACATGCGTGAATGAATGAATGAAGCAAAATACAAGTCAATTTTGTTCCCATATGTACTCATTTTATCGCATCATTTAAAGCCTCTCGCAGATGGCTTCATGACTATCGATCCATTTCCACAAGATTTTCTGCGTTTGCTTCTGAGTTGTGTATTCATGCTCTTTTCAGAAAGGCGAGGTGTGAACTGCCTGCCCCTTTGAACTGATCAATGTTGAACAGCGAGTTTTATTTCTGCTAACACGTGTTGCCTGCGATCTCTGTGTACTGGGTTTTATTTGATTTCAGGGCCAAACCTACCTTGATTATGAGGTAGAATCATGGCTACAGCATCATTTATCGACATCAAAAGCACTATACATGTAGGTGTGCATTTTTGAAGTACAGATTGATCTGAAAGGACCTAACTTTGCTTGACATCTCTGGTCATCACAAGGCTCCACGTCAAATGCTGAGTCAACAAGTCTCAGTCCATTTTATCAAGTCTTCATCAAAAATGGTAACTCTAGTAGTAAGTCTCACTTGAATCTATGTTACAACTTGCAAGTCGCTTTTCACAATCATTCAAATCCAAGTCTAGTCTAAAGTCACAGGATATCAAGTCCAAGTCGAGTCTTGAGTCACTGGCTTTCAAGTTCAAGTCCAAGAAATAAATACAGGGTAAATAAAATGTTAATATAATCACTAAAACTATGACTAAACCTACATACAATTTTGTTCACTAAAACTAGGACTAATAGTTGATATTTTTGTCTATTAAAAGTACTGACAGAATCTCTGACTTGTGACTAAGGGTGGCAGTAGCTCAGTTGGCAGAGAGATTGTCTTCTGATCCGAAGGTGTAGGTGCAAAGTGCAATTGCTCCCGCAGGTGAATACTGCTGTTGTGTCCTTGGGCAAGACACTTAACCCGCCACGCCCCCAGTGTCTGCGTACTCTGGTGTGTGAATGTGTGAGTGAATGGGTGAATGGTTCCTTGATGTAAAGCGCTTTGAGTGCCCTGAAGGTCGATAAGCGCGATATAAATATGTGACCATTTATCAATTAAATAAAAGGGAAATAAAAGGTTATTATGATGCAATTTTATTGACTAAAACTAAACATTTTTGTCTTCTGAAAGTAACGATCATCCAAGTCAAGTCTCGAGTCACTGACGTTCAAGTTCAAGTCTTTCTAGTCATTTTGTCATGTTTAAAGTCATCAATATAGTGTCTCCGGTCTGACTCGAGTCCAGTTCATTACATACATTTTCACTGATTAAAACTACAACTAAAAGCAGATATTTTTGTCCAAGTCAAGTCCCAAGTCTCAGTCCATTTTTTAAATTCCAGTTTTTAAAATTCTCACTCTCAAGTCCACATCTCTGTTCGCCATTCACTATTATTTTGGCCAAGACAGTAATATGTTAATATTTTCCCCATGTCTTGAACCTACAATTAATTCAACCAATATCACAATTCCCTTTTTCTTTTTTTGTATCGGTGTTTATGCTGTTGCCCTCTACAAGTTCACAAACACTCGGCAAACACTCCCGACAACAGCTCATTGTGCCTTGATGGAGTCTGAGTCCGAAAAGCGAGATGACTTGCCCCACAAATCCATATCAGAGTGGAACTTGAACACATCCTGCAGAATACCATCTGAAATCGATACGCGCCGAGGCCCGTGTGAACACTTTGTAGGCCGCGCACTACCATATCTATCTGCGCACTATCTCTCCATCACTCGCCTGCCTCCAGAGCCTGTTGCTAAGAGACCGGGAGAGGAGTCGTTCCATGTATAAGATATGCTTTTTTTTCCTATTTCTTCACCATCTTTCTCCAAGTCTGTGTGACAAGTTCGGAACTTTTTTCACTTGAAAATGTCAAGGAAAATCAATGCCTTCCACTCGACTCGGCTCCATCGCAGTGTGGCCATAGATCTGCTCCCGTGTGCACCGCCGCATAGGGCTAAATATATCCAGCTCGAGCGGCTTTTCTGTTGTTGTTGTTGTTGTTGGCTTGTGCATATAGTCTAGTGCTAACACTGCTCGTCTATACCATACCTGTGACTAACAATCAGGAAGAATCTTGTTTTTGACCTTTATGAAAGTTTCAAGTCAGACTCATTCTGCGTTGTCATTTCTCCTGTCCGACGTCTATATTTATCTGTTGTCCTTTTGGTTGAAGGGGCACTATGTCTTTTCTCTGATTGAGGGTCCACCACATACTTGACAATAACTACAGTTATTGTTTTGCCTGGAATGATTCACCTGTCAACATGTCCCTCTTGAAAACGAGACAGCTCTCAAATGGATAAAGGATTAATAAACAAAACATAAAAAAGAGAAAATAGTATTAAACGTACATGACGCCAGCAGACCAAGTCACAGGCCAGATCTGTGGAGTGGCGACCCTGCTCACAGTAACAATGTATGTTTTTCAAGGTATTTTTGACCAGTAATATACTTGCAACTGAATAAAAGCAAGACAGATAACAGTGATGCCATTCTGTGGAACATTCCAATTCCAGTTTCACTTGTTTTACCGTAATGTTAGATTGTATGCTATTATTATGTGTGCATGTGGACGTTCATGACTTGATTTATGCATTAGGGCGACCGTAGCGCAGAAGGCAGCAGTTGGTAGAGTGCTCGTCCTCTGATCTGAACGTTGGGGTTTCGAATCCCTTTCTCGATATATACATCCTTGGTAGTGTCAGATCCACTGACCCACAGGTTGTGTGTGTGAATGGATGAGTAAAGCATTTTAAGTAAGGTAGAAATGCTCTCAATAAATGTGATAATTTACCATTTATTTGTGAGGGGGCTAGCTTGTAGTGCTTGGGCCTAATAATGGATTTGTATAGCATCTTTCATGACTACTACTGTAACCACACCTGCCCAGGGTCAGACTGAGAGAAGGAAGGCTGCCAGTCTGCACCATCAGCCCCTCCCACCTCCAGTCACTCACTCACTCACACCACACCACATTCACACTAGGCAGTGTGGATGAAGTGTCTTGCTGAAGGACACAACATGTAGATCTACTGCTTCCTCGCTGTGACACTGGCAGTACAACCAGGTCCAAACCCTCTGAGATCTGACCAGATCGAGCAGTATCATGTTGTTAATCTTACACAACCCATATGTATTTTGGGTATGACACGCATGCTTCCCCGCTCTGACCTTGCCTTGGTCCGGTCCACCGTCACCTGCAGTTCAAGGACAGAAGCACCTGGAGTGAAATGAGGGGTGGCAGAACACATTGAGCCTGTCTGCAGTGGACCACACGCTAATAGAGAATAGATTATGTCAATTAACAATAGCACGGGGACACATTCATCAACTAACGACGGTTCACTGACACTGGCCAAGATCCACACAAGTGTCATCTATACGTCCAATTCTGTGTGGACATGTTAACACGTTGCCTGGATTGTTCCATAGTAAGGCTTTAGATTACCATTATTAAGCCAAACTGCCAGACAGCCCCATATCCGAAAATTAAACAATGCCAAGATGTCTCTGAAAAACCTAGGTCAAATTTGCACTAATGACCACAAAAGTCTGTCTAATTTGGCGCAGCCTGAGGCAGATCTGGCCTTTAGATGAGTCAAAGATCTCATTAGACTAGAACATGTCTGCAGAGGGACGTGGACCCACTGGCATTTCAACCATCCAGCTAGTTCTTATGATTCATTTGAATTTCATACAGTCCTAGTTCATTCTATCATTTTGAACTTGCAATGTGGAACCAGTCAATCAATGATGTTTATGTTTTTGTTTGAAACCAGATGAATTTAGTCGAAAGTCAAAGCGAAAAGAAGGAATTGCCGGTTTAAGATGATGAGCTGTCTGTGGTGCTGAAACTGGCGTTCTATCCATAGCCCTTATGTTAATCTAAGGTGCATGATGTAATGGAAAGACTGATCTGCCACCTGCTTGTATCCATGAAGATGTTACTGCGCACACACACACACACACACGCCCACACACACACACTCAAAAATATATATTTAGTTAGATATATGCTGCCTTCGATTCAAACAACTCAAGCGCATTTCACTGTCGAATACAAGCCCTGAAAACAGCCCCTAACGTTGTCATCTCTTCTCCAAATGACTCCGGTGTCTCAGGGAGCGCCGATATTGCCCGAATGAGCTCGCTTAAGTGGATTTCATTGTTTTGCGTATTGCTCTAAACCTCTTCTGTTGATGGTTTTTCCGTATAGTGATGAAGAATTATCGCTACCAAACGAGCCCATATTATATTTGCGGATGTTATAGTTGTAACTTGGGAGACTCGATGCTTAATTTTGGGCACAGGAGACACAAAGCTTATTTAGTATTTCATCGGCTTTAAAAAGAACAGCATTATCTCATTACCGCCATGCTTTTTCAATCCGAGCATTGTAAGCACATTTAATGCACTGCCAGTCGTCCTTAGTGGGAAGCTTTTTGTATTTCTTTTTTTTCCTTGAGGTCTTGCGCTATCATTTTCAAAAGATTACCTCCTTACAAAACAAAAAGTTTAAGCGCCATTCCTTGCGTTTTATTTAACCTCCCGCAGATGTAGTGGTAAAAAAGAAAGAATAAAATATAAAAATAGAAGATTCAGTCTCGAGGGGGACGCAGTGAACGACTCCACATGAGCCCAAATCCGCAGGGAGGATGCACAGTAAGGTGAGCGAAAGAGCCATTGTTTCTGGATGGATGAGTAAAAAAAAGAAAGGAAAAAAAAGGGTTGAGTAGAGTTGTCTGTCAGCGGAAATAAAGGAGAACGCGAGATGAGAGAGCGAGTGAGAAAGGCAGAGGGAGGACAGAGTGAGGAGGGAGAGAGATAGCGAGAGCAAGAGAGAGAGTAAAAGAGAGAGTAAAAAGAAAGAGGAAAGAGAGAGTGCAAAGAGAGAGACAGAGTGAGAATAGCATGGAGACAGAGAGCAAGGAGAGATGCTGGGAGAGAGAAAGATAAGAATGACATGTGGAGAGAGAGAGAGGTAGTGATGAAAGAAGCAAAGAGGAAAGAGAGAGAGAGAAGATAGACACGGAGTGGTAAGAGAGATAACAAAACGAGTGATTAGAGAGCAGAGAGAAAGAACACAGAGAAGAGAAAGTGAAAGTGGGATGAAGGAGAGAGAGAAAGTGTGAGGGAAAACAGCCACATAGAGAATGAGGAAAAGGGGAAAGAAGAGAGGCACTGACAGAATAAAGAGGAAGAGAGAGAGTGTGAAAAGAGAAGTGCAGAGAGAGTAATGGGAGAGAGAGAGAGAGAGACAGAGTCGGGGGGGAAAGGAAAGAAACAGAGACAGACAGTGTTAGAGAGAGAAAATAGAGACACAACGAGAATTAAGGGAAAGAGAGAAAATAAAGACAGAGAGAGAAAGAAGGGAGACACAGAGTGAGAGAGAGAGAAGAGAGGACTAAAGGAAAGAGACATAGGAAGAAAGAGCGAAAGAGCTAGAGAGAGAGAGAGAGGTAGTGATGAAAGAAAGCAAGGACGGAAAGAAAAAAGAAAGAAGAAAAGAGAGCAAACGAGAGGAGAGAGACATAATAATAATTATGGTGAAAGATTGAGAGAGCGAGGGCAAGAGAGACAGAGACAAAGTGAGGAGAGAGCGAAAGGAGAGAGAGAATGCTGAGAGTGAGCAAAGAGCGAGACGAAGCAGAGACAAAAAGTGAGAGAGAGAGTGAAGAGACAGAGAGAGGACAAAGGGAGAGAGGAAAGAGACACAGAGTGAGGGAGGAGGGTGAAAGAGGAAAGAATGACTTTCTGAAATCAAAAGGAACATATATTTTTTATAATCATGAGTGAGTATTTCAACAGCAACAGATTGGACTATTAAAAATGGTTGGAAAATGTAGTTGAGTGGAGCTGTCCGTGGTGCTAATTCAGAACCAGAATTGAAGAAGAGGATTTGAATGGATTTGAATGCTGGAATCTATGCACAGCGGCTTCGCTTTAATATTTACATTGTGTCTTTTCTTTGTGATATATATATATTGTCGTAATTATAAGAAAACGCTTATACTTGTAGCCGTCATATGGTATTTTGAGTGAGGAGACGCGTCCTAAATCTTTGCAGTCTGCCCGTCTGTTTGGCTAACTTTTCTTCTCCTCCTCTCTCATGCTCTCCTGCCAATTCTCCATGTTTTTTCCACTATCACAGATGTTTTATTTATTTTTCATTTCCTCTCTCTCTCGCCCTGCTGCTGCTTCTCTGGTCCGGTCAGCCGTGCCTTTTAGTACAGAGCCTGGCCAATCGATCGTCCACATCATTCTACTGTGGACTCCATGTTTTCTACAAGGAGCTATGATGAGAGTTCTTGTACATCTGTGTAGGACTGAACTGCATGTGCGTATAAGGTGAACAAGAGCCTTGATCGGATTTCAATTAACTTTAAGTACTGCAGGAGTGGGTAGTTTAACCAAAAAATGTACTTACAGAAGAGTAACTTTTGTCCAGTGTAATATGATTCAAGTAGAAGTACAAAGTAGTAGTCTTATCAGGAAATTATTGTTTGGACATAACATCTTCATCATATAATTTAAGTTAAAGTAATTGATGTAATGCATTCTTGAGACAATTATCGTTCAAAACTCCAAATCACACTCCGTCCACTCTCTACCACACTTGCTGAATACAACTGTTGATAATGTATGAAACCTAGAGGACACTGAATTGAATGAGTTCAGCACTAGAATATGAAAACCAGACTCCATGATTTATTATTCATTCACTTGGGCCGCGCAGTAGGGTGTGGAGCTCTCCGTGGTGCTGATCTCAAAACGCTTTACTCAAAACCTGTAACTTCCTGTAACAGAAGAGGACATTAGCACATTGTCCTGACTGATAGTGACTTAAAAGTTGAAGTAATGTCATTTCAATTGCTAGCTAGAAATTATATACACACCGCACACGCGCACACACACACACACACACACACACATTTTATAGCTAGTATTATATTAGTATATATTTCAGAATTATGACACATTTCGACCCTTGCCTTAGCAATTAACAATTTGAAACAATTTGCATAGGGAAAAGTATCTCTGTAATTTTAGTTTATAAAAGGAAGCTGAAACCCATGAATATAAATACACGTATTTATTAGGTGTCTACATTACCTTTTAAACTGTTTTTTTTTTTTTTTTGGTAACACTTTAGTTTAAGGTTCCTTAGTACACTATTTATAATGCATGAATAAGCACTTTTGTGTTTCTAAGCACTTACAAGGCATTTACAAGCATTTATTAGCTTGATAATTGAAAATAATGTAATATGCAGCTCATTGATGCTCTGTTCATGTGGTTTATTAACTTATTAACATGTTTAGGCTGATGGATTATAAACCTGTATAAGGCGTTATAAGTGCATAAACAAACTATTAGTGCTTATTAACATCTTATAAATAGTAAGTACAACTAAGGAACCTTAACCTAAAGCATTACCTTATTTTTTTTTACACTGTTATCCAAAAAACTACTCATTCCTACTTTCAACTAACTATATTGAAAAATTGGTAAAATAAGGTACCTTAGAAAAATATTTATATGCCATTAATTGACACTATGGAAATCCACCCATACACTGGGGGAAACATGTAAACTCCACACAAAAGGCCCAGGAGTTGAAATTGCTGTCTTCTTGAGGCGAGAGTGAAAGACACTCTGCCACCACAGTCTTTTTTGTTTTTGTTTGGTTGGTTGTTGTTGTTGTTTTTTTGCATTGACATGTTATACTTTTTTTTTTAATGTATATATTGATTCTTCCAGTACTATATTGATAAAAGACATTTTGAGTCTTTCATTTAGTTCATGTACTACATTATACATTATGGATGCATTATGAAATGTTACTCTGGGTGAACTTCAGAAGCTTGAACCTGTAAAATAGAAGATCAAAGGCAGCATTAAACTCATTTTGCAGAGCATGAAATAGCACGGATCACTTTCTTTTTGAGAATCATTTGTCAAGACAGCTTGGATACGTGTTACCCCATATGCTAATGTGCCTACTAATTGTAGGCTTTGCGATTTGCCACCATTTCCAATTCCAATCCCGAGCTAGTGTCAACCCTTGACTATAACATCACTCTTTCTCTCCCTGTTACCTGTGATAATTAAACTGAGCCATCCACCTGTATTCCGAGTGGCTTTTTTTTTGAGTGACAGTTGGAACCGCCGCGTATCTCTCCGCGCCTCGTCTGGCAGCCTGCTCATTGTTTACGCTGCTCTGTTCTCCCATTATTGGCTGTTGCTTTTGCCGCGTTGCCAAGGTGCCTAATCAGTCTTTTGGAGAGGTTCTTCAGTGATTTGCCTCTCGAGTGTGCAGCGCCGCGGCCCTGCTCTCCTGTCTATGCGTGTGTAAATACATGTGAGGGCCCTACCCCTCCAGAGACCGGCCATGCCAAAGCCCTTCCTTTCCCCCGGTGCGGAGACACTGGAGGAGGCGGCGGAGATGTTGGTGAATAAAAATGAGACGGTGCATTGGCATTCACTGGATACAGCCGCTGTCAGGGAAGTCGCTGCATATATATTACTGCGAGTCGGAATTTGAAATGGAAATAAATAGCGTTCAAACAAGCAGCAAAGCCAAGATCTGACGGCGGTAAAGTGTCAGCTGTAGACGCCGGTCGAGTTGTCATGGAGTGAAATTTACAATCACTGCTTTTAAATGGTAAATAAATGGTGGAATCGGAATTAGAATCCATACAAGTTTCATTGGTATTCCATCCAGGGGCTTTGTAACAGAAGGAACCAGTATTAGAATCACGCCTATTATATAATCCACAACCTGTCCTTGGTTGGCATAAAAGTAGACTGATCCAAGTTCAAAATAAGCCTTCAACCACTAGGAAAAAAATGGCACAAAGAGCATGGTTGAGTTGTGCCCTTAACCAATCAGAGACCAATCTGTAGTCAAGGGACCTAGCTGAAATCTGCCAAGTAAATATGTGGAAATGGTGTCTGGTGGCAAAATGGCTCAAAATATAGCCAAATCATGAAAAACACTTCTCTGAACAGACATATATGCAATGGATGAAATGGAAACAAGTTCAAACAAGCAGCAAATCCAAGCTCTGACAGCTGTAAAGTGTCAGCTCTAGACCCTCGGGGGGTCGCGAGGGGTGAGCTGGGGGTCGCGAGATGATTTCAAGAACTCATTTTAATTCATATGGCATTGTATTTGCTCTATTTTCAATTAAAAACAGTATCTTTTAGTAAAATAGGGTCCAATAAGACAATAAACTATTCAAATAACCAATATTAAACATGATTTAACAGGCTTTGATACTGTCATTTTCATTTCACTTTGAGGGTCCCGAATCGGTTGGGAACCCCTGCTCTGGCTTAAAATTTACAATTGCTGCGTTTAAGCGGTAAAAAAAAAAAAAGTTGAATCAGAAAAAATTGCATTAGTACAAAGCAAATTCAGGAAAACCATGGAATAAAGTTGCACGAGTCTATCCTGTCCATTATATAATCCAAAATGGACCTTGGTGGATATTTCCCTCTTGTTTGGCATAAAAAGTTTGAAATAAACGGCCAGAGAAATGGCAGAAAGAACTTGATTGAGTTGTGTACTGTCTTTAGCCCGCTTTGTAGTCATATGATCATGTTGAAATCTGCCTAGCAACGAAGACTCACTGGTCTGATCATGTAAATTGGGTCGCAAAATAGCCCAAAACACAACCAAATTATGAAAAGTTCTTATCTAAATGGGGCATGATAAATAGCGTTCAAAAGCCAAGATCTGACGGCTGTAAAGTGTCAGCTGCTGGCGACGCTCGAGTTGTCATGGAATGAAATTTGCAATTGCTGGTTTTAAATGATTAATAAATGTTGAAATCAGACGAAAACGTTGTATTAATACTCAATCCGGGTCAGCTCCATCTGATCCGAAACATCCCTTGGTGGTTATTTCCTTCTTGTTTAGCACAAAAGTAGACTAATTCAAGTTCAGATCTGATGGCTGTAAAAAGTAGGCTCGAGTTGCCATGGGGTAATTTACATTTGCTGGTTTAAAATGGGCGTGTTCCAAGCAGGTATGGCCGTAATGGTCCTGCAACAAGTTGGCCACTGTACAGGGTGTGCCCCACCTAAGGCCCAAAGTCACTGGGATAGGCTCCAGTCACCCGCAACCCCTAACGGGAACAAGCGGTAGAAAATGAATGTATGAATGAATGATTTAAAATGGTAAATAAATGACAAAATCCCCTCCCTCTTTGGTCTGTCTGAGTATACTGAACATGTTTTCTATTGTCCTCACTTATTAAATCAAATAAGTAAGTTCTAGATTGAAAAAAAAAGGAAGCAGTAATCTAATTTAAGTGAGATAAGAAAAGATAGAAGATGGAATAGTCAGATGATTCGCAGAGAAGCAACAAACAAACTGGAAATCTGGAACTGGAAATCGAAGACAAATTTATCAGTACAAACGCATCTGTTTGTTCCACATTTCGCATTGTAAAAACTGTAGAAAACACACGCGCACACAGATAATCTCCATAAACATATGATTACGAAACTGTTGTGACCCCAGCGTTCCCTCAGGACGCCGGGAAGCTCACTCACCCATACATCCTGCTGCCTCCTCCTCTGCATCGCACGTAAACGCTGTCCCAGATTTTACACTTGATTAACCGGACCAGGACTAGCTGCGTTGAAGCCGCAGCGGAAACGGCGCGAAGACATATGAGCGCGTGTGTCTGTGTGTCATTTAAGGCCCAGAACAGTGAAGACGTGCGGAGGTCACTGCACTAAGGCCTCAGAGGAGCGGCGTGTGAGGGGGGGAGGAGGAGGAGACGCAGATGGTGCGTGTTCTTACTGCTACAAAGATCAAACAAAACAAGAATGCAACGGGGAAAATGAAGGTTTGCGTTGTGGTGAAATGATGTACGGAACGTTGATCTTGGCAGTTTCCGACGCGTTTGATGTGAGTCGATGTGGTCCCTCGTTCGCCCAGGAGTGGTCCACAGTAGAGAAGGGTTCAAAGGTGGCGCTGTTTTAGAAATCAAATCCCGTCCAGAAGTCATTTTCAAAGGGAAACAAAGCACAAGGCAAAATTAACTTACATGACATGCAAGTAGGCCTAAATGAAAAAACACATCTGTCTTTCCTTGTACGACCGAAGGAGTGAGAAGAAGTTGAAAAAAAAAAAGATTTAGCTTCACCATTTTCTACAATGCACTATAAACAAAATGTATTTAAGCCACAAGCCACTCTAATCGTGTAAGACATTACACTCTCCTGAGCTCATATCAGTCCTGCTCAAAGGGAGAAGTTAAAACTTAAAGCTGGAGTACCTGATTTTCACAAAAACCGAAATTAGGTTTTTTAATCTGTGTAACTCGACCCTGGTTCTCACAAACTATTTGGCACATGTTAATAGTCACATAAATTATTTTCAGCGCATGCACAATTTTAAAACGGCTTTTTTCAGACGACACAGTGAAACTGGAGCGCTTTTGGCTCTTACTTCTGGGTTGACTGAACATAAAACACTTTTTAGATGAAGACAGTGTGCAGAGGTCTAATTTGTGTCACAAAGTACACTCTTTGGTGGAAAACATAAAATGTACTATTTTACAAATAAAGTCAGGTACCCCAACTTCATGCTCTGCCCTTGTGTACAAGTCAGTAATTTTTACTTTACAGCTTGGGTCAAATGCCTCATTAGCATTAGACTGGTTTGATTTCTGGCAGGGTCTTATGAGGCTGTTGTAGACTGAGGGGAGATTGTATCCTATTCCTATTTGAAGAAGGATTGTCTTTCTTAAGGGCTAGATGTCTTGGATTTTCTATGTCTTAATCTTTAATTATTTTAGAATTTTACCCTGTTCATGCCCTTGCTTTATTTTGACATGTCTCAGTGTGCTTTTTGTTGCTTTCTTCCTGTCAGTGCTCCATCTTTCCTTGTGAATTTCACGCTCTATGTTTCCTCTTGTCCTTTGTTGGTCCACTGTCGTTGTCCTGTCCACATCTGTAGTGTCGTGTCGCCTTGAAGTTTTAGTTTTCAATTTTCTTATTATTCGTCTCTAGATTATTATAACATGTTTGTTAATTAAAACATAATTTTAGCAGTTTTTCCTTTTGATTTCCTCCACGTGACTTCTGCTGTCACGGTAAAGCTAAGAACAATTAGCATACTGGCAGTGCACTTCCTGGTTTTTGAGGAGTAAAACCCTCTATAATTTATATAATATTTGTAATATTAAAGAGTTTTCACCTCTTAAACTGACACACTTCAAGTGTTTTTGATTATCAAGTTTCTTTTGGGCATGTTAGCACACACCAAAAATCAGATTATTGTAGTTTCTAAGATGTTATGAGTTTGCGCCGTGATATTTTGGAAGTGGATTTGGTTTTATTTCACCCAATATGTTGAAATTGGAGAGGCATGGATCAATAATAGCAATACCCCAAACAAGCCCATAGTATTGTACATTACCATTAACTTCCACTCTGCCCTGTCGTTGAACTTTATCCCTGGCGTTATTGAACAAACAGGTGCATTCCCCGCGCTTTTATGACTGCCATTGAGTTGTCGGCTAATATCCTCTCTGCCAATCCCTCTCCGCCAATGTGCCCGGGCCCCTAATCACGCGCTGCCACAATGAACGCGTTTTGTCTGCGCTAATTTCATTATCCTCCTCCTGTCCCCAGTCAATGTGCCCAAAGATAAAGAGCGCATTCTCTTACGGGACATAACCGTCAATCGCGGTGCATAACGGCAAGGATGAGCTCAGATTTATAGTTTATGCGCGGTGCGTGGTGAATGTGAATTAACGCGGCCAGGAGAGATATACTTGTAATGTTGTGTGGCAGTTAGCTTCTTTTAGCATGAAAAGTGAAGTAGCGTTATGTTAGCATATTTTGATTTTACGGTATATTCGTGTTATTGGTTATTTGTAAGTTTAAAGTCCATTTAAAGGTGCACTATATTTAACTCAATATCTATATATTGTTGCCTTTTCTGAAAAGGTCCACAGTATAGTATTAAATGTATCTATCTTGAAAATTTTGTTCAATTACAGGTGTTTTTATTGCTTTAAATTAGCTTGAAAAATAGCTTTTTAAAGGTGCAGCCACCTGCTTGTCTCCATGGACATGTTATTGCTTTGCTTAGAATGTTCTGCAGCAAATCTCTTTTGCATTCACGCAATTGCAGTTTTATGGCAAAAAAATACCTTGACAAACATGTATTCTTACTGTGAGCAGGCTTGCCTTTTTTACAGATCTGACCAGTAACTTGATGTTGTAGCGCCACCTGCTTGTCTCCATGTAAACCCTCCACCAGAAAAGTTACATAGTGCACCAAGAAATCAAGAAAAATGGCAGATGACAGTATCAAAAAGTAAACATTTGTATACTTTAATATCAAGTTTGTCTTCACTGTTAGGTTAACATGAGGCTGAGTACATATGAACCAGTTGAGAAAGCAATCAGAGGAGCTGTCTGTACCAGTAGGGAGCTTCAGGGTAAAACTGTCTGAATAGTATGCTGGAAAGTACATTAGTAATTCAAAAAAATAAAATGTGTTTGACAAAATTTAATTGAGTACTACACATCTCTAGTATAGTTTCACACATTCAAGAAGTAGCTTGCTGAATTCTCCGCTCACAGACTCACAAAAACACCCTGATGCCACCATTCTTCACTTCACATCATTACTTCGCTTTAACCAACCCGCCCGCTGTTTCTCTCCACAGACACTTGTCAAAATGTTCATTCATGTGCTTTTCCTGCACTGTTCTCTCAAGGTGCCATTAAAGAAATCCCCAATTACTCCTAATAATGATGTAATCAAGCATGGCCGACGTGCCAGCGAGCCTTAATTAAGATATTAATTAGCGGAATAATAGGGTTTTTATTCACCGGCACGCAGGTCTCCCACGGCAACGACCGCGGTGTACTGTATGTCGTGATGAGGTGTGAGAGCGGAGACAGGAGTGAATAAGGTCAGCCGCTCATTTAAGTCATTTTCCTTTAAGCCACAGATATTTTTCACTCTGGTTATCACAAGACGTACTCAAATCATTGTACACGCAGTAGCCTATGTAAAAGTACTAGTGTTTTTGGGTTTAACTAGGCTATATATTGTACTTGTTACAGACTGGTTCAGCATTCAGTTGAAAAAGAAGTTAATAATCTCAATAATCAAATCAAAATAAGGAATAAAATAAAAATGGGAAGTTGTAGTTTTGTTGTTAAAGGGCCTTTTACTCCATACTATTGATATCACAATTTTGTTTTTATGGCTGATCATTTCACTGGAAAATTTCATATTATAGTCTTCTTTCAATTAGCATTTCCAAATACAATACAAGAGCTACAGATAAGATTCTTTTGAAGGAGCCAAGTGCTTGGTCTGAGCTTGAAAAACAGTTGGAACAGTGGAATCAGCTGCAGGATTCCCTAAGCCTGTCCTCACTGCCCACTATTAGTCAGTTCAAACGGCTTTTAAAAATGCGTCATTTCTTTTCATATTGCAATGATTATAAATAAATATTGTTGAAACTCAAGCTTCTATTGTAATAAAGTAAGTTGATGGGTCTAGTTACTGATCAGGTTCAAAATGTGTGTTTTTTTTATTTATTTTTTACATACAAATACTTGGCATAAATTGCACGTTGAGTGATGTTTGGGACCACCCATTAAAGTTTCATAGTGATATGATAAAAAATGAAATAAAAAATCTAGATCCGAAAATAGCTCAAGGAGTACAATGTAATCAACAGGAACAATGTGGCTCAGTGAGTATAACATCACATTCTAGAATTTGAAAACTACCAATTCAGGAAAAGTCCAATTTTGTCCTGTTTGTGTTATTTTCTGTGTCGATACTCGTTCAAACAATCATCCAGTTCAAATACCAGTTTTAGTACTGATTAGTATCTGAGTATCGATACTTATGACAAGCCAACTCCATACGTAAACCACTTTTTGTTAAATTTTAGACTGAAATATATTGCTAATTTTAAAAGGCATTTGGTTAGAGGCGAACTATAAGGAAAGAAGTGTATGTTTTGGGTTCGATATTGAGGGGTCAAATTAAAGGCCCTGTACCCCTTTTTTTTTACTGTTTTTAAAGATGCAAAGTTTGTTTTTCCAAACTTATTCCTCACTTTCATAATGCTTTCCTAGCGTTCTAAGTATTCAGTGCAATGAGTTTACGCCTTTTTCCCATGTTCAGAGCCCAGAGCGAAATTTTGCCGAGTCACATCAAAGCTAACAACAACTAGCATGCTAACATCACACTTCCTGGTTCTTGGACGAAAAAAACGCTTTATATTTAGATGACCAGACAGCTCACAACAATCATGTTTTGACCCTATAACCTATGTGCAAAAACAAAACTGACTTATTTGCATTATAAAAAAAAGGTACAGCACCTTTAATATCCCAAACCAGTGTTTACTTGTTACAGCTCTATTGCTATTTCATATCACTTAATTGGTATGCAGACCTCCTCACATTCTCTGCGCTCACTACATTAGCGTATATTGAAATAACACAAATCAAATCCTGCTGGCGGACTCCCAAACACACATATATTCATCAGTTATATTGTTGTTTTGTTGTCCCGGTGAGACCTTCACTAATTGTAACCACATTTGAACTCTGCTCTCTCCGCCATGAGCAACAAAAAATAAAACCTTGAAAAACCTACTTTATTATTCTCTCCATAAATAAATTTATTGGAAACCACAGACACGGGCTAAATTAAAAATGGTGCTGTCAAATGAATGAATTCTTGACTCTATTTAGACACAATATTAAGCTCTTCTTGCCCACTCATTTGGGTTAATATTTCATGCCCTTTCTGTTATATATTGATGCTCAATACAATTTTTTAGGCTGCTCAAATAAAAATTCATTAATATAAACCCTTTTAGTGTTTGTAAATAAAATGCTGCGTTCCATTAGCGGGATTTATGCTGCGTTCATGTGGTCCACGGGAACTCGGGTTTCCTTGATGAGATGTCGGGGGTTCTGACTTTTAGCTCGGAAAATTGTCGCCAATAATAAAATCAAAGTTTAATAGAACTAACAGTGAGATTTGTTGTTGTTAGAATTCTCAAAAGCTGACATTAAAGGTTGTTTGTATTGGAAATCATTCTATCATATCATATTCAGCTAGCTAACATTACATTTTACATTACAGTTAACCAAACGGTGGACCTTTCTTGCGCAAATAGTAACTTTTGTCTATTACTCTAAATGACTACGATAATTTGATTGATTTGCTGATTTTCGTCCGTCTCCACAGCAGGTGACGGCAGGTGTTGAAATCGTGTAGCAGCTTCTCACTCGGTTTTCCTGACTTTTTCAACTCAGAAAAACCTTTTCCTAAGTTCCCGAGGACCACATGAACGCAGCATTAGCCAGGTGTTAGCACTAGCGCATTTTCAACGGGAGAGTTAGCATTAGCCTCCAAACATTGCAAACTATGATACATTTGGGCTGTTTTGGCAACAATCACTTGACTACACAAGAGTAACACCCAAGAGCGAAGAAACATATGTGTAGACGTGTTGTTACAATTTAAAAACTTTATTTTGGACAATAACACACCTAAAACATAGCGGGCGGCAACACTTTGACAAGAAAGTTTTTTGTTTTGTTTCACCAAGTGCCACAAATCCTACAGTTATAAGTGAACTTTAGAAACTAGAGGTTGAAGTGATATAAGTTTAGTTATTACTTGTTGGCAAATGTGATGAAAAACAACTATGTGTTGGTGTTGTCAACAAACCAACAGATTGTTTTGCTGCTCCATTTTATCACCTTGTTAGCATGTATGCTAAATTTGGCACTTATCGCTAAAGGTAACACAAAACACTAATAAAAGGTAATATTTGATTGCTAGTCACCAAAACAGGCCCTGGATTTTCATAGTTTGCGATGTTTGGAGGTTAACACTAACTCCCCCATTGAAAACGCATTAAAGTCTATATGACAGGTCAGATGTCACAATTCACAAAAATGTAGTGAAGATGATTAT